>CM038676.1:365523474-366123474 GCA_021605205.1 Aegilops longissima
ACATGCCCTAGCATGCTGAACATGGAACTTTCCTCCGGCCATCTGTTTGACATTAAACCGAACCGGAATACATTCCTGCTGAATTCCCTTCACCTATATCGTAGCCATATGTTAGGTCACACCCGCACAGCTATTTGCCATGTTATGCTTTGTGATGCTATGCCTGCTTTATATTTACTGTTTTTCCCTCTTCTCATCGGTAGACCCCGAGACCGATGTCGCCTCGTGATCGATTACGGTGTTGATTTACTCTCTCTTGCCAGAGCAACCAGCAAGCCCCCTTGATCACCAGATATCGCCTACTCTATAACGCTTGCATTAGAGTAGTGTAGCATGTTATCGCTTTCGATTATACCTATCTCGATGCATAGCCTGTCCTTGTTACTACTATTGTTATTTTACCGCAATCCTATATGCTTAGTATAGGATGCTAGTACTTTCATCTGTGGGCCCTACATTCTTGTCCGTCTGTCAAGCTATACTATCGGGCCGTGATCACTCGGGAGGTGATCACGGTATATACTATATACTTTATACATGATACATGTGGAGGCTAAAGTCGGGTCGGTTGGTGGAGCACCCATGCGAGTGATTCACTTGATTAAATGAAAGGACCCTTGTCCCACGGCCCTCGATGGATCTTTGTATGAGCGACAGGCAGGTTGAGACCGCCAGGAGAGAGGTGGGCCTGGCCTGCTCAGCGCTCATGGATACTTAACACGCTTAACGAGATCTTGGTATTTGATCTGAGTTGGCTACGAGCTTATACGCACTAACCATCTACGCGGAGTAGTTATGGGTATCCCGCCGTGGTATCACCAAGCACTTGAGACGTCACGACGGAGCGGCGGCACCGATTGGACCGAACGCCACTAGGCTAGGTCTGCTCTCGGCCACAGACGTTAACGTGTGTGCTCAGGCGATGGGCCTGCACCCTGCTGCTTATGTTTAGACCGCGTGTTGGCCTCTCACAGTGCCTAGGTGGGCTGCGACGTGTTGATCTTCCGCTGGCCGGGCATGACCCAGAAAGTGTGTCCGCCAAATGGGATCAAGCGTGTTTGGTAAGATGGTGCACCCCGCAGGGAAGTTAATCTATTCAATAGCCGTGATCTTCGGTAACAGGACGACTTGAGTTGTACCTTGAGCTTATGACAACTAGAACCGGATACTTGATAAAACACACCCTTCCAAGTGCCGATATAACCGTGGTCGCTCTCTCTCGTGGATATGAGGAGGGATCGCTGCAGGATTATTGCTATGTGATGTTACTTGAGGACTTCAGTTTGCCCTCCCTACCTATTGCAAGACAGTGTGACCGTAAGTTTAGTCTTCTAAGACTAGCTATCCCCTCTTATTCGGCATTCTCGCAGCTCACCATCGATATGGCCCTTTACACATATATCCATGCATATGTAGTGTAGTCTTGCTTAAGTAGTACTTTGGATGAGTACTCACGCTGCATTGTTTCCCTTTTCCCTATCTATACTCGGTTGTCGCAACTGCACGATGGAGCCCAGGAGCCAGACGCCACCGCCGATGACGACTACTACCGGAGGTGCCTACTACTATGTGCAGCCACGACGACGACCAGAGTAGCTAGGAGGATCCTGTGCAGGAGGCCTGCTCCTCTTCGATCTCAGTATCCCGGCTTTGTGCTAGCCTTCTTAAGGCAAACTTGTTTAACTTATGTCCAGATTTCAGATATTGTTGCTTCAGCCGACTCATCTATGATCGAGCACTTGTATTCGAGCCCTCGAGGCCCTCGGCTTGTATTATGATGCTTGTATGACTTATTTTATTTGTAGAGTTGTGTTGTGATATATTCCCGTGAGTCCCTGATCTTGATCGTACACATTTGCGTGCATGATTAGTGTACGATTAAATCGGGGGCGTCACACAACCCGAACATTTTATTTTAATATTTTGAAAACTTTTGTCGTTTGATTGATTTAGGATTTAAATTCAAAACGGTTTCGAATCAACCCGAGATTCATTAGTAGGGGACTACTGCAGCTTGATTATCCAAGGCCACAATTCTCCTCTGATTACAAGAAATCTGGCCCCAGATTTAAGAGGGGGTAAGGGAAAGACTAGGTTACGATATTCTAACGGATCTTCTCAAGAAGTTAATCCTTTCGTTGATGTCTTCAATTCTTTATTCCGATGCATCATGATAAACTTGTCATCATTTCTTCGTGAACTCCATCGCATTTCTACGAAAGGATAAGGGCAGCTCACTACGACATAATGCTTTTGAGGGAACAATCTAGGGTTAACCCATGAATTAGTATAAGATTATCTCTCGAGTTGAACATATGAATGTTGGGGAACGCTAGGAAAATTAAAATTTTTCCTACGGTTTCACCAAGTTCCATCTATGAGTTCATCTAAGCAACGAGTCAAGGGAGTGAGTTTGCATCTACATACCACTTGTAGATCGCAGACGGAAGCGCTCGAGGAGCGGTGATGATGGAGTCGACTCAACGTGATTCCGATCACCGATGACCAAGTGCTGAACGGACAGCACCTCTGCGCTCAACACACGCGACGGGCACGGGTGACGCCTCCTCCGCCTTGATCCAGCAAGGGAAAGGAGAGGTTGAGGAAGACAGCTCCACCGGCAGACGACGGCGTGATGATGGTGGAGAAGCAAGATTCGGCTGTGGCTTCACGAGCACACAACGGAGGAGGAGAGGTGTTGGGAGGGAGGCTGCGCCTGGCTTGGGTGCGACTGCCTCCCTCACCCCTCTATTTATAGGGGAAGGGAGAGGGGCCGGCCCTCTAGATGGCATCTAGAGGGGGGCGACGGCCAAGGGAGGGGTGGCTTGCCCCCAAGCAAGGGGGCCTAGGGTTCCCCCAACCCTAGGCGATGGGCCCAAGGGGTGGGCGCCAGCCCACTGTGGGCTGGCTGCTATCCCCACGCGAGCCCATGTGCCCCGGGAGGGGTGGCCCCTCCGGTGGACCTCCGAACCCTTCCGGTGGCCCCAGACAACACCGCACGCCTCAAACTTTTCGTGTCCGCTTGACAACTTCCCATATATAAGTCTTTACCTCCGACCTTCCGAACTCCTTGTGACGTCCGGGATCTCATCCGGACCAACAATATTCGTAATCACATACAAGTCTTCCTAATAACCCTAGCGCCACCGAACCTTATGTGTAGACCCTACGGTTCGGGAGACATGCGACATGACCGGACGCCTCAGTCAATAATCAACAGCGGATCTGGATACCCATGTTGGCTCCTACATGCTCCTCGATGATGTCATCGGATGAACCATGATGTCGAGGATTCAAGCAACCTCAGATACTATTCCCTTTGTCGACGGTATGTTACTTGCCCGAGACTCGATCGTCGATATCCCAATACCTTGTTCAGTCTCGCTACGCAAGTCACTTTACTCATACCGAATGCATGATCCCGTGACCGGACACTTGGTCACTTTGAGCTCATTATGATGATGCACTACCGAGTGGGCCCTAAGGATACCTCTCCGTAATACGGAGTGACAAATCCCAGCCTCGATCCGTGTCAACCCAATGACACTTTCGGAGATACATGTAGTGCACCTTTATAGTCACCCGCTTACGCTGTGACGCTTGGTACACCCAAAGCACTCCTACGGTATCCGGAGTTACACGATCTCATGGTCTAAGGAAGAGATACTTGACATTGTAAAAGCTCTAGCAAAACGAACTACACGATCTTGTGCTATGCTTAGGATTGTCTTGTCCATCACATCATTCTCCTAATGATGTGATCCCGCTCATCAACGACATCCAATGTCCATAGTCGAAACCATGACTATCTATCGACCAACGAGCTAGTCAACTAGAGGCTCACTAGGGACGATTGTAGTCTATGTATTCACACATGTATTACGATTTCCGGATAATACAATTATAGCATGAATAAAAGACAATTATCATGAACAAGGAAATATAATAATAATGTTTTATTATTGCCTCTAGGGCATATTTCCAACAGTCTCCCACTTGCACTAGAGTCAATAATCTAGTTACATTGTGATGAATCGAACACCCATAGAGTTCTCGGTGTTGATCATGTTTTGCCCATGAAGAGGTTTAGTCAATGGATCTGCGACATTCAGATCCGTATGCACTTTACAAATTTCTATGTCTCCATCTTGAACATTTTCACGGATGGAGTTGAAGCGACGCTTTATGTGCTGGTCTTCTTGTGAAACCTGGGCTCCTTGGAAAGTGCAATAGCTCGGTGTTGTCACGAGAAGAGTTTGATTGGCCCCGACGCATTGGGTATGACTCCTAGGTCGGTGATGAACTCCTTCACCCAAATTGCTTCATGCGCTGCCTCCGAGGCTGCCATGTACTCCGCTTCACATGTAGATCCCGCCACGATGCTCGCTTGCACTGCACCAGCTATCGCGCCACCATTCAACATATACACGATCCGGTTTGTGACTTAGAGTCATCTAGATCGTGTCGAAGCTAGCATCGACGTAACCCTTTACGACGAGCTCTTCGTCACCTCCATAAACGAGAAACATGTCCTTTGTCCTTTTCGTGTACTTCAGGATATTCTTGACCGCTTTCCGTTGTTCCTTGCCGGATTACTTTGGTATCTTCCTACCAAACTTACGGCAAAGTTTACATCAGGTCCAGTACACAACATGGCATACATAATAGATCCTATGGCTGAAGCATAGGGATGACACTCATCTCTTCTTTATCTTTTGCCGTGGTCGGGCATTGAGCCGAGCTCAATCTCACACCTTGCAATATGTGCAAGAACCCTTCTTGACTTATCCATTTTGAACTTCTTCAAAATCTTATCAAGGTATGTGCTTTGTGAAAGACCTATGAGGCGCTTTTGATCTATCTCTATAGATCTTGATGCCTAATATATAAGCAGCTTCTCCAAGGTCCTTCATTGAAAAACACTTATTCAAGTAGGCCTTAATGTTGTCCAAGAATTCTATATCATTTCCCATCAAAAGTATGTCATCTACATATAATATGAGAAATGCTACAGAGCTCCCACTCACTTTCTTGTAAACGCAGGCTTCTCCATAAGTCTCAAGATAAACCCAAACGCTTTGATCATCTCATCAAAGCGAATGTTCCAACTCCGAGATGCTTGCACCAGCCCATAAATGGATCATTGGAGCTTGCATACTTTGTCAAGCATTCTTAGGATCGACAAAACCTTCCGCTGCATCATATACAGCTCTTCCTTAAGATGCCCGTTAAGGAATGCCGTTTTGACGTCCATCTGCCATATCTCATAATCATAGTATGCGCAATTGCTAACATGATTCGGACGGACTTAAGCTTCGCCACGGAGAGAAAGTCTCATCGTAGTCAATCCCTTGAACTTGCCGATAACCCTTAGCGACAAGTCGAGCTTTATAGATGGTGACATTACCATCCGCGTCCGCCTTCTTCTTAAAGATCCATTTGTTTTCTATCGCCGCCGATCATCGGGCAAGTCACCAAAGTCCATACTTTGTTTTCATACATGGATTCTATCTCGGATTTCATGGCTTCTAGCCATTTGTTGGAATCTGGGCCCGCCATCGCTTCTTCATAGTTCAAGGTTCACCGTTGTCTAACAACATGATTTCCGTGACAGGGTTGCCGCACCACTCGGTGCGGAACGTGTCCTTGTGGACCCACGAAGTTCAAGAGCAACTTGATCCAAGTACCTTGATCATCATCATTATTTTCCTCTTCAGTTGGTGTAGGCATCACAGAACATTTTCCGAGCTGCACCACTTTCCCGCTCAAGAGGTAGTACTTCATCGAAGTTCTACTTTCCTCCCACTTACTTCTTTCGAGAGAAACTCTTTTTCCGTAAAGGATCCGCTCTTGGCAACAAAGATCTTGCCTTCGGATCTTAAGTAGAAGGTATACCCAATGGTTTCCTTAGGGTATCCTATGAAGACGCATTTTTCCGACTTGGGTTCGAGCTTTTCAGGTTGAAGTTTCTTGACATAAGCATCGTGATCCCCAAACTTTTAGAAACGCATACTAGGTTTCTTCCCAAACCATAATTCATACAAGGTCGCCTCAACGGATTTAGACGGTGCCCTATTTAAAGTGAATGTAGCTGTCTCTAGAGCGTATCCCCAAAATGATAGCGTAAATCGGTAAGAGACATCATAGACCGCACCTTATCTAATAGAGTGCGACATTACGACGCTCGGACACACCGTTCTACCGAGGTGTTCCAGCGGCGTGAGTTGTGAAACGATTCCACATTTTCTTAAGTGTGTACCAAATTCGTGACTTAAATATTCTCCTCCACGATCCGATCGTAAGAATTTTATCTTTCGTCACGTTGATTCTCTACTTCATTCTGAAATTCCTTGAACTTTTCAAAGGTCTCAGACTTGTGTTTCATCAAGTAGACATACCCATATCTACTCAAGTCATCTGTGAGAGTGAGAACATAACGATATCCTCCGCGAGCCTCAACGCCATTGGACCGCACACATCGGTATGTATGATTTCCAACAAGTTGGTTGCTCGCCCATTGTTCGAAGAATGAGTCTTGGTCATCTTGCCCATGAGGCATGGTTCGCATGTGTCAAATGATTCATAATCTAAAGACTCCAAAAGTCCATCAAGATGGATCTTCTTCATGCGCTTGACACCAATGTGACCAAGGCGGCAAAGTACACAAGTATGTGGGACTATCGTTATCAACTTTACATCTTTTGGTATTCACGCTATTAATATGTGTAACATTACGCCGAGATTCATTAAGAATAAACCATTGACCATTGGAGCATGACCATAAAACATATCTCTCATATAAATAGAACAACCATTATTCTCGATTTAAATGAGTAGCCATCTCGCATTAAACGAGATCCGATACAATGTTCATGCTCAAACTTGGCACCAAATAACAATTATTAAGGTTCAAAACTAATCTCAGAGGTAAATGTAGAGGTAGCGTGCCGACGGTGATCACATCGACTGAACCATTCCCGACGCGATCGTCACCTCGCCCTTCGCCAGCCTCCGCTTATTCCGCAGCTCCTGCATTGTGAGTTACAAATATGAGCAACGACACCGTATCAAATACCTGGAGTTACTACAAGTAATCGTAAGGTACACATCAATTACATGTATATCAAATATACCTTTAGTGTAGCCGGTCTTCTTATCCGCTAAGTATTTGGGGCAGTTCCGCCCAAAGGACCCTTCCCTTGCAATAAAAGCACTCAGGCCTCGGCTTGGGTCCATTCTTTGACTTCTTCCCGCAACTTGCTTACCGGCGCTGCAACCTCCTCGCCGCCCTTCTTGAAGTTCTTCTTACCCTTGCCCTTCTTAAACTTAGTGGTCTTATTGACCATCAACACTTGATGTTCTTTCTTGATTTCAACCTCTCACGACTTCATTAAATACTTCAGAATGGTCTTCACCATCCCCTGCATATTGTAGTTCATCACAAAGCTCTTGTAGCTTGGTGGGAGCGATCAAGGATTCTGTCAATGACCGCCTCGTCCGGAGGTTAATTTCCACTGGGACAAAGCGGTTGTGCAACCTGCATATTTTGAGTATGTGCTCACCGATGTAACTGTTTTCCTCCATCTTACAACTATAGAACTTGTCGGAGACTTCATATCTCTCGACCCGGCATGAGCTTGGAAAACTAGTTTCAGCTCTTCAACATCTCATATGCTCCGTGTTGCTCAAAACGCTTTTGGAGCCCCGGTTCTAAGTCTGTAAAGCATGCCGCACCGAATGAGGGAGTAATCATCAAGACGCGGTTCCGCCAAACGCTCAAATCGTCTTGCAAAGTCTGGGAGAGCAGGTGGGTCACCTAACGGTGCTTCTAGGACATATGCCTTCTTGGCAGCTATGAGGATGATCTCGTGTTCGGACCCAGTCCGAGATAGTTGCTGCCATCATCTTTCAGCTTGGTTTTCTAGGAACGCTGAAGTTCATGTTGACATGAGCGCTGGCCATTTGATCTACAAGACATATTTTACAAAAAATTTAGACTAAGTTCATGATAATTAAGTTCATCTTAATCAAATTATTGAATGAACTCCCACCAGATTTGACATCCTCTAGTCATCTAAGTGTTACACGATCCGAGTCGACTAGGCCGTGTCCGATCATCACGTGAGACGGACTAGTCATCGCCGGTGAACATTCTCATGTTGATCGTATCTTCTATACGACTCGTGTTCGACCTTTCGGTCTCCGTGTTCCGAGGCCATGTCTGTACATGCTAGGCTCATCAAGTTAACCCTAAGTGTTTTGCATGTGTAAAACTGTCTTACACCCGCTGTATGTGAACGTAAGGATCTATCACACCGATCATCACGTGGTGCTTCAAACGATTTAACTTTAGCAACGGTGCACAGTTAGGGGAGAACACTTCTTGAAATTGTTGTAAGGGATCATCTTATTTACTACCGTCGTTCTAAGTAAACAAGAAGCATAAAACATAATAAACATCACATGCAATTATATAAAGTAGTGACATGATATGGCCAATATCATATAGCTCCTTTGATCTTCATCTTCGGGGCTCCATGATCATCTTGTCACAGGCATGACACCATGATCTCCATCATCGTGTCTTCATGAAGTTGTCACGCCAACGACTACTTCTACTTCTATGACTAACGCGTTTAGCAATAAAGTAAAGTAGTTTACATGGCGCTCTTCAATGACACGCAGGTCATACAAAAATAAAGACAACTCCTATGGCTTCTGCCGTTGTCATACTCATCGACATGCAAGTCGTGATTCCTATTACAAGAACATGATCTCATACATCACAATATATCATTCATCATTCATCACAACTTCTGGCCATATCACATCACATGACAATTGCTGCAAAAACAAGTTAGACGTCCTCTAATTGTTGTTGCATCTTTTACGTGGCTGCAATTGGGTTCTAGCAAGAACGTTTTCTTACCTACGAATAACCACAACGTGATTCTGTCAACTTCTATTTACCCTTCATAAGGACCCTTTTCATCGAATCCACTTCAACTAAAGTGGGAGAGACAGACACCCGCCAGCCACCTTATGCAACTAGTGCATGTTAGTCGGTGGAACCGGTCTCACGAAGCGCACGTAAGGTTGGTCCGGCCGCTTCATCCCACAATACCGCTGAAGCAAGATAAGACTAGTAGCGGCAAGCAAGTTGACAAGATCTACGCCCACAACTAAATTGTGTTCTACTCGTGCAATAGAGAACTACGCATAAACCTAGCTCATGATGCCACTGTTGGGGAACGTTGTGGAAAATTAAAATTTTTCCTACGGTTTCACCAAGATCCATCTATGAGTTCATCTAAGAAACGAGTCAAGGGAGTGAGTTTGCATCTACATACCACTTGTAGATCGCGTACGGAAGCGTTCGAGGGAGCGGTGATGATTGAGTCGTACTCAACGTGATTCCGATCACCGATGACCAAGTGCTGAACGGACATCACCTCCGCGTCCAACACACGTATGGTACGGGTGACGTCTCCTCCGTCTTGATCCAGCAAGGGGAAATGAGAGGTTGAGGAAGACAGCTCCACCGGCAGCACGACGGCGTGATGATGGTGGAGAAGCAAGATCTCGGCAGGCTTCGCCGAGCACACAACGGAGGAGGAGAGGTGTTGGGAGGGAGGCTGCGCCTTGGCTTGGGTGCGACTGCCTCCCTCACCCCTCTATTTATAGGGGAAGGGAGAAGGGGCGGCCCTCTAGATGGCATCTAGAGGGGGCGGCGCCAAGGGAGGGGTGGCTTGCCCCCAAGCAGGGGCGCCTCTAGGGTTCCCCAACCCTAGGCGCATGGGCCCAAGGGGGGGCGCCCAGCCCACTGTGGGCTGGCTGCTATCCCCATGCAGCCCATGTGGCCCCCCGAGGGGTGGCCCCTCCCGTGGACCTCCGAACCTTAGGTGGCCCCTGACAATACCGCACGCCTCAAACTTTCCGTGTCCGCTTGACAACTTCCCATATATAAATCTTTACCTCCGACCCTTCCGAACTCCTCGTGACGTCCGGATCTCATCCGGACTCAACAATATTCGTAATCACATACAAGTCTTCCTATTAACCCTAGCGCCACCGAACCTTATGTGTAGACCCTACGGTTCGGAGACATGCGACATGACCGGACGCTCTCAGTCAATAATCAACAGCGGATCTGGATACCCATGTTGGCTCCTACATGCTCCTCGATGATGTCATTGGATGAACCACGATGTCGAGGATTCAAGCAACCCAGATACTATTCCCTTTGTTAGACGGTATGTTACTTGCCCGAGACTCGATCGTCGGTATCCCAATACCTCGCTCAGTCTCGTTACGGCAAGTCACTTTACTCATGCAGAATGCATGATCCCGTGACTGACACTTGGTCACTTTGAGCTCATTATGATGATGCACTACCGAGTGGGCCCAGTGATACCTCTCCGTAATACGGATTGACAAATCCCAATCTCGATCCGTGTCAACCCAATGACACTTTCGGAGATACCAGTAGTGCACCTTTATAGTCACCCAGCCACGCCAGACGCTTGGTACACCCAAAGCACTCCTACGGTATCCGGGAGTTACACGATCTCATGGTCTAAGGAAGAGATACTTGACATTGTAAAAGCTCTAGCAAAACGAACTACACGATCTTGTGCTATGCTTAGGATTGGGTCTTGTCCATCACATCATTCTCCTAATGACGTGATCCCGTCATCAACGACATCCAATGTCCATAGTCAGGAAACCATGACTATCTAGACCAACGAGCTAGTCAACTAGAGGCTCACTAGGGACGTATTGTAGTCTATGTATTCACACATGTATTACGATTTCCGGATAATACAATTATAGCATGAATAAAAGACAATTATCATGAACAAGGAAATATAATAATAATGTTTTTATTATTGCCTCTAGGGCATATTTCCAACAATGAAATACCTCGAGAGTAAGGTACGAAGGTACCATAAGAGGCTCCAAGCGGATAGATAGTTGCTCGAAGCCTGAACCAGAGTGAGAAAGGGGATCAGAGTAGCGAGAGAAGCATTAAGGCCCGATACCAGAATAGATCACTAGGACAGTGGCCCGTGAATTACATACGAGTCCACGCGCGAGGAATAACCTTGGGAATAGGGGGGTGTACAGGACAGTCAGGTTTCGATCCTGTGGAACGGTGGGTTATGGGCCCACTATGTGGTTTTTTTTAATAGGAGCAGTGACATCTTTTACGGTCATGATAGCAAGGCATGTCAGAGAGTACCATGTCAGTTATGTCGGCAACAACGTTGGTACCAAGGGCGAGGGACGAAGAGAACCACCTTCCTGCTTGTTGAACGAGGCGGGCCAATAGGCAAAGTTCTCGTCCATCGGCGGTTACCGGAAGTCATCAATAGTAGAAACAGGTTACACAGACAGAAGGTACACCGAGGTGTTTACCTAAGCAGGGATTACCACCGCTTCGGTTAAGTAGTTTACAAGAAAGTTTGAACAAAACAACGGGAAGGAAAATGTGCTTAAACACGTATATCAGGGGTATATCCTTCCCAAGGACAAGCAGAGCATGATATCCATGACAGGATATTATGTAGAAAACTCCTTAGGTAGGGGAGAGAAATTTCATGATATTACCCATACAGCGGTGTTTGGATAATTGAGCAGGAAACATTTAACATTGGGCTTCAAATGTTCTTGTTGAAAATTGGAGTACCATAGACATGCTTCGAGATAGCATTAACATGGTCTCCAAGCAAAAGGTCAGACTCTAGATACACGAAGGATTCATCAGGAACACTTATAGAATAAGTCTTACCATTTCCTCATGGAAGAATAGATAACCTTGCTAAAAGGAAACTATAACAATAGGGCCTCCACCGGGGGGTGCTAGGCATGACATCATGTTACCGGGTCATCAAAGGACCAACATCATAACTCTTGGAAAGTTGTCCCAACCATCATATTCGACCGAGATTCGTAACCGATTGGTGTCATGATACTCGCACTCGGGATGTCCGAGAAGAGAAGGTGCAACACAATAGGCGAATGACATTTCAAGATTCTCGTGAAATGAACTATGGGAGTGGGTGCTTGAAGCAACAGTTCTTCCTTAAACCAAGGAGAGGATGAGGGGTAGCTGATGGAATCAACGAAAATCCTCGAGATTTCCAAAAGGTGGGTTTCCACAGTTATGTGAACAAGGAGGTAACATTTGTCGGATCAAATGATAAAATGGTGTATGCTCGAGGAGAACATACACGCTAAACATTGGATGAGAGGTGCAATCAAATATGGGCTGGGTTATGCGACCAACGCCGGAATAATGATTCAATAATCAATAGTCTAAGAATGAACGACCGACCATTAACTTCAAAGCAATAGGGTTGCTAGAAGGGCAGAATCCAAAAGTACCGCCACTTGTTGGTACCCTGTTGGTATCGATACGAGGACCTAAGAAAGAATGGTGATGGTGAGAAGTATCACCATACCAAGAATTCTTAAGAGGTGGCGAAATTCTCACAACATTGATGACATAAGAGATGTTAATGTTCCAAGGTAAAGGAGAACAATTGCTGGATAGCAGGGAACTCAAGGTATATCACCAAACACGAACAAGCTTGTGTTGGTGGGGAGGCAATAAAGTGGTCGATGATAACGCAGATCATCGAGGGAAAGGGTGGTATTTCTCATCAAGAATTCGATAGATATCCTGGAAGAGCTCATAGGGTTGATGATGATCACGACACATTCGTCGAGAGGTTACACGAAGATGTAATCGATCGTCGATGACATCAAGTCAAACGAATGATGAAGCAAAAGGTTATTGGAACCACGATTAGGACACAAACTCGAAATCAAGTTTGTTGTTCAAGGAGAAATGATATGACGATGAAAATCGACGCAAGCTTAGCTTATCGTCACAAATTGGTGCTCCAAGAATAAGGACCAGGTAGCACAGTTAGAATCGTCACGACAATGATATAGCCAAACAGGCTAGGATTGGCGTGATCGGGTACAAACTCGTACTTATAGAAGCTTACTGAAGAGTTGTTGAACCGTAGAGTGGACTCGGTTCAGTTATCGGTGTCTTGAGTGATTAACAACTCAGAGTCCATGAAAAATTGCAATCAGTGTGAAGGTAGTACTTGATGAAGAACTCATAGGAAGTTTATGCAGTTCCAAGATAATCACGAGATACCCGGGGGGTAATACTCGACACAAGATCAAAGTAAAGGTTGGACTGGTGTATTGATCCATAGAAGACAATTGTTTTAACTTGTCCGAGAAATGGAATCAAAGAAGAACAATCATGGTCGGAACCACGATTGCAAGGGATCAACTCACAGATACCATATGTTAGTTATCAAGGAAATAGTTATTATTACAAGAAGCTTCCATGATAGGATATACATCGCGTCCATGGGCATGAACACAAAGTTCAAGGTCGACTCCCACTTCTCCAATGCATAGCCTTTCATTCACTTCTCATTTTCAAGAAGTTGTAGTGCTGAAATTTTATCTAGCTAAGCACCGTAAGAGTATGACTCATGAAAACTTTCGAGTTCACACATTTTAAGGAAGGCATAGGTTCAACCCATCGGGGCATCTTACTTAACATATCCCACAAAATTCGGGGTAAATAATACAAGCTCGAAAGTAGAGCATTGTTCTAAAGAAGATGATACAATTTACCAAAGGCATTATATACCCATGGAAAGGCTCTCAAGGATATTCAATATGAAGGACACGGTCGGATAAAATCCATCAAAGGAACCGATGGTCCACAAGGGATCTGATGTGAGCATCGGTACTCAACCAGAGGAAGAAGAATGCACGGGCATCAAATTATAGAACATCTAAATAGTTCGATGCTTAGATAACAAAGGAATTTCGATTTCCAAAATAAAGGATCAGAAGTAGTCGCTCTGATCAAGGATGGATAAGTTCAATAGACCTAAGGGTACATTCGACAGCCAATAGATTGGTTGAGAACAAGCTCATGTTCAAAATGACATCTGAGCCGGAAAGATAATTTAATAGGATCAACTGATGATTGCTGGCATTCGCACTCATGTTGAAACAATAGGATCAAAATGACGGTGTCTAAGGGTACTAACGAATATTGCCAGCCACGTGGAAAGCATCCATAATGTAAGTAGACAAATATTGCAGAGCAATAAAGCTGCTAAGGATTTTCGCAGTATTGAATAGTATTTCAAAGACTTTTGTGACATCTGAACAACTAGGGATGAGTGGATACTCGGAAAGGGCGAGAATTTATTCTTAGGGGTATTCAGGTGGCAAGGAACTGCAAGGCAGTAAGCTTAAAGGATTATCGAAACAACGACGAGTTTTTCAGGGTATCTTGTAATATCAAGACCAACTGGGGATGAAGATACGAATAACAACCGCAAGTAGTTATCCATAAGGGTTTACGGTGGAAGAGGAATTGCAAACGCGATGAACACAAGTTCTCGAGTTAACAGCGGAGAGCATCTTCAGGGTCTTCTGGTGCAGCAGACGATCATCAGTAATAAGGGGCTCTCCGGGTGAAAGTGATAACGAGATCCTAATGTTAGACTTAGTAAAATTCATTTAACCCGAATAGAGGAGAGATCAGAGTCCCAGAGTAAAGGTCGAGGAGTAAAAGATCCTAATACCACCCAATGGCGACGTGGGCCCATAAGGCACACAGCCATGTTAGTAAAGGTTTTGTAAAGTCTAGACTCGACTTCGGCCAAGGAGTTGGAAGGGGATTTCTACAGCAAATGGCTCGATACCAACTTGTGACGCCCCCGATTCAATCGTACACTAATCATGCACGCAACCGTGTATGATCAAGATCAGGGACTCACGGGAAGATATCACAACACAACTCTAAAAATAAAATAAGTCATACAAGCATCATAATACAAGCCGTGGGCCTCGAGGGCTCGAATACAAGTGCTCGATCATAGACGAAGTCGGCGGAAGCAACAATATCTGAGTACGCATATAAGTTAAACAAGTTGCCATAAGATGGCTAGCACAAACCGGGATACAGACGAAGAGGCGCAGGCCTCCCGCTCGATCCTCCTAAACTACTTCCAGTCGCCGCCGGGCTGCACGTAGTAGTAGGCACCTCCGTGTAGTAGTCGCCATCGACGGTGGCCTGCCCTCGGCTCCATCGCCTGTTGCAGCAATCGAGTAGAGATAGGGAAAAGGGGAACAAGGCAACCGTGAGTACTCATCCAAAGTACTCGCAAGCAAGGAGCTACACTACATATGCATGGATATATGTGTAAAGGGCCATATCGTGGATCGAATCGCAGAATGCCGTAATAAGAGGGGATAGCTAGTCTTATCAAGACTATGATTCTGGTCACCTTCGCCTTGCAAATGTAGAAGAGGGTAGGTTGAAGTCCTCCAAGTAACATCACATAGCAATAATCCTACCCGCATCCCTCCTCGTATCCCCGAGAGAGAGCGACCACCGTTGTATCCGCACTTGGAAGGTGTGTTTTATTAAGCATCCGGTTCTAGTTGTCATAAGGTCAAGGTACAACTCCAAGTCGCCCTATTATCAAGATCACGACTATTCAATAGATTAATCACTGCAGGTGCACCAACTTACCCAACACGCTTGATCCCATTTGGCGGACACACTTTCTCGGTCATGCCCGCCGCTGAAGATCAACACGCCGCAGCCCCACCTAGGCTCAACAGAGAGGCCAAGACGCCGGTCTAAACCTAAGCTGCCAGGGTGCAGGGCCCATCGCCTCGAAAGCACACCAGACGTATGACGTCGCGGCCGAAGTAGAACTAGCCCCTTAATACAAGAGCAGGCTTACGTTCCAATCCGCGCGCGCCACTCGATCATTGGCCGCCACGAAGTGCTTCGGCCGATACCACGACGCCGAGTGCCCATATCTTTCCCACGAGTTGGTTAGTGCGATAGGCTCAGAGCCAACTCAGATCAAATACCAAGATCTCGTTAAGCGTGTTAAGTATCCGCGAACGCCGAACAGGCCAGGACCACCTCTCTCCTAGGCGGTCTCAACTCGCCTGCCGCCTCCGCCACAAAGATCCACTCATGGTGCTCCACCACCCGACCCGACTTTAGTCTCCACATGTATCATGTATAAAGTATATAGTATATACCCATGATCACCTCCCGAGTGATCACGGCCCGATAGTATAGCACAGCAGACGGACAAGAATGTAGGGCCACAGATGAAAATACTAGCATCCTATACTAAGCATATAGGATTGCGTAAAGGTAACAACAGAGTAACAAGGACAAGCTATGCATCGTGATAGGTATAAAGAAAGCAAGAATATGCTACACTACTCTAATGCAAGCAAGATAGAGTAGAATACGCGATATCTGGTGATCAAGGGGGGCTTGCTGGTTGCTCGCAAGAGAGAGGGTCGCCAACTCCGTAGTCGAACTCGGCAGCAGCAGGTCGGTCTCGTAGTCTACCGGAGAGAAGAGGGGAAGAAACAATGAATACCATGTAAACAGATGCATATCAATGCATGACATGACAAGTAACGATGCTAGGCGTTCCCTAACGTGGTATGAGGTGGTACCGGTTAGGGGGAAACATCAGGAAA
Source organism: Aegilops longissima (assembly GCA_021605205.1). Lineage (NCBI taxonomy): Eukaryota > Viridiplantae > Streptophyta > Magnoliopsida > Poales > Poaceae > Aegilops > Aegilops longissima. The sequence continues at coordinate 365,540,047 of CM038676.1, forward strand.
ATATCCCCGCTTCGTGGTTTTCGAGCGGAAGGAGCCGAGGGGGAAAGTTGCGGGTCTGATAGGTTAGGGGTGTGTGGCGGACGAACGGATCTGCGATCCGGATTCGCCTCGCTGTTACGAGCAACTTTCATGTTGAAAATATTTTAACCAGTTACGGATTAAAAGATATGATTTTCTAAAGATTTTATTAATTTCTGGAATTTAATTAATTATTTAATTTAATTCGAAAATGGATTTATGACATCAGCATGATGTCATGCTGACGTCAGCAGTCAACGTTGACCATTGATTGGTCAACTTCGACAGTGGGTCCCACTCGTCAGTGTTGTTACCTAATTAACTACTGTTTAGTTAATTTAATTATCTAATTAGATTAAGTTAAACAGGATTAATTAACTTAATTAATTTAGTTAATTAATTAATTAATTAATTAAATTTATTTTTATTATTTGTTTTACTTATATATTTATTAATTTATTTATTATTTATTATTTTTATTATTTTATTTATTATTTTTTATTTATTATTTTTTCTATTAAATCTTCTTTTAATTAAATGTCCTGGGGTGGGGCCCCACTCGTCATTGGCCCAGTAGCAAGCGGCACTTGGCACTAGCGGAGCGTGGCGCCTGGCACCGCCCGATTGGTGCGCTAAGGCCAACCGAGGTCATAGCTGGGCACGAGCGGCGTCTGGCGACAGTGGCCGGACGACGCGAGGCGGGGCGACGGATCGACGAGTAGGCCCGTGTGGGCTTGGCTGCGATGGGGTCGGCGGGCGCGCGCCCGGCGGACACAAGCCCATCGCAGGGCCGCCGCGATGCCGGGCGTGGCGGGGGCGGAGCAAGGCCGTGGCCGTGGGGGCCGTGAGCGAAACTCGGCGGCGTTATCGGGCGGCACCGGAAAAGGCGGGCTCGCATGCCGTATGGCGTCTTGAGGCGCGCGGGCGCGTGGTGGCGACCGGGCGCACACACGCGCGACGCGAGGGAGTGGCGGCAGTGGCGCACGGGAGGAGGGGAGCACGGGGCGAGGGAGAGAGGAGGAAGGCCGGAGCCTCACCGACGTTCGTGGGGATCATGGCAGCGGGCTCGGGGAAGGTCGGGGGACCGGCTAGGAGGAGGAGGCGCGTGGAGCTCCGGGCGGCGGCGAATCGGTCCGGCGATTCGGGGAGGGGACGAGGAGGCCACGGCGAGGTCGAGGTCGGCGGCCAGCTCCGGCGATGTGCGGCGGTGGGGTCAGGGCGGATCCCCTCGATCCAGATCGAGAGGAGGCAGAGGGAACGGAGGAGCACGGCGTCGGGGCGGGCATCGTGCGAGGGAGAGAAGGGGCGCGGAGGAGTCCGGGAGGGGCGGCGCCGGCGCCGGCTGGTGGCGGGCAACGACGTCGGTGAGAGGGGAGGGTGGGGCCCTCTCGCCCGATCAGACGGGAAGGGGAGGGAGGGCGGCGGGAGGAGCGAGTGGGGGCAGTGGGTGGCGGCTAGGGTTCGCCGAGGGGAGCGGGGTTATCTAGGGGCGAGTGGGCTGCCTGGGGCCGATGATATTCGTTGGGCCGAGGCCTGGGGGTTTGCCTCTTTTTTACCTTTTCTTTTTGTTTATTTCCTTTTCTGTTTTATTTCATTTAAAAGTATTTAGGCATTTTATAAAAATGTGTTTTCTGTACTATAATTACCTATGCCATTTTTGGCACAGCCCGAACATTTTAGTTTAATATTTTGAAAACTTTTGTCGTTTGATTGATTTAGGATTTAAATTCAAAACGGTTTCGAATCAACCCAAGATTAATTAGAGTGACAGAGGTGATGTGTCATCATTAGTAGGGGACTACTGTAGCTTGATTATCCGGGCGTCACAACCTGGAGATACTTTGTGTGCGTACGTGAAACGGGCGTAGAGGGGGTGTATGTGATGGGGAGAGAGATGCTCTTCGTTTCTCTTTATTATGACTAACTTTATATATAGTATAAAAATATAAAATTTCACAGTGCGGAATAAATATCATTGTGGGCACCATGCAATGCAAATTAACGTCAATACTCCTCCATATAACTTTGTAATGTGGTATATATGTAGAAATTCTAAAATAATTTTTTGGCCACACTTTATTCAAAAGGAATGTTGTATGCGAAATAAACGTGAAGAGAGGGCTTTTTAAATCAATGGGGTACGTGATGTAACATGTGTGAATGTGTAGTTGATGTATTTGGCAGGGCCTAGAGAGGTATGTGTGTGTATTACGTATTCGAGAGAGGCATGGACAGAGGGGCCGGCGGGGGGAGGGGGCGTGGGAGAGATAGCACGAGAAATGAGAGAGGTCTAGAGAGAGAGACTAATATGATGTCACAACGAGAGATTCACTTGAGTGTGTATATGCAAGGGGGAGGGTATAGAGGCACGAGGAGATTTTTTTTGTGTGGTGTCTGTGTTGGTATGTGTGGGTGTGAGAAGATAACGAGACCTGGGGGGAGAGGTGAGGCCCTTGGTTCGGTTCCGTCCTGCGCCACATTGGTCGGCCCGTGACTCATTTAGGGAGACCCATGGATGACTTGTCGTACAAGACAATGATAGCAGAATTGTGAAGGACTCTCTGTCCACTGACAAAACCGACTAGGATTTGTAAACCCTGGGTTATCGGAGTAAGGTAACCCCTTATCTCTGATATTACTATTCATCCAACCTAACTTTAAGGGGCATCCTACAGAATGCTCTGCTAGAATCATACTCCTCGATTAGGAAGAGAGGTGTGAGACAATGCGTGAGAGACAGGCCTAAAGATAATGTGTGTACAGGAGACACGTAGGCAGGTCTATGTATATAGAAAGGGTCGATGGGGATTGTGCGTGTGTATGTTTGTGAGAGGAAGAGTGCTTGTGATAAAGGTTAGTGAAAACAGTCGTAAATGGTTACGAGAGGGAGGGAGGGTTATATCGAGAGCATGTCTGCGTGAAAGACACCTCGAGAGAGAGTGTGTGAGCATGTGTGAGAGACCACCGATGGAGAGTGAAACTGCACGTAAAAGACTGATGTACACATTGATTAAAGATATAAATTGTATCCAAATATTAGGATGTGATCATGATATTTGCAATTCGCGTAAGGAACGGTCATTGATCCATCAGACATCTAGATTCTGTCGAATTTGAGCATGTCTATGTTATTATTCGACATTATTGATCCACATAGTTAGTATTTTGAACTCCAGACAATGCGCATCGCTTTAGCAATCGAATATAAACGTGAGTATAGTTCATGTTGTGTGTGTAAAGCACATTATACATACGAAAGTTACACAATGAACATTGTAAATAGCTAGCTATGAACTAGCATACATTTGAATTCAACTTAAGGTGGTTTAAAAAAATCAAATTCAACATGAAGTCCATTCAATTATTTGAATTCGATATCATGGCATTTGTAAATCGTACCTAAGTTATGGGGGCACCAATCTTTGCTCTGATTTTGTACATAATAGCATATATAGTCGTGTAAAACATAGATTCAAATTTAGCTCCTCCATTCCAAAATAATCGTAGTTATAGGATTTTCAAGTGTCAAAATTTCAAAAAGAAGCGGATAATTTAATGAGGTTTTCAAACATACAAGGTCAAATTTAACGTTGTCTATTTTGGTCAATCCTCAAAGTTCAAGAGTACTCTAAACGTGAATGCTTCTGTTTCAAAATTTCTAACGAAGCGCCAAAAGAGCATCTACTCGCCCGAAACCGCGTGAGACCAATGTTTGGTAGTACTAGAAGGAAATTACTTTTCTAACTCCGACCCGTGAAACCTACTGGCCCGACGTCCAAGGGTCTAAACCGGGGTAGGTTTGTAGCTTCATCTAGACGCCACGCAACCGCCTCCGAAGAACATTCATACACAATGGCCGCCTTAGCACACATGCGCGCGGCCGAAATCGCTCCCATCCACTATTTGGGACATCTGGGATTACCATCCTACCCCCACCCACAGTAGGTCCGAAATTTAAGAGGGGGGTAAAGTTTGTACTTTCCCTGAATTTCAAACAAGCGCGTCCCATCTGTTCAAAAAGAAACCAAAAACAAGCGCGTCCTAGACCGAAACATGGTTCTCCCTTAGCTCCCCCACCCCCACCCCCTCCAATTCCCCATTCATACTCCGTGGGCGCCAAAACTACCTCTCCACCAGCCGTGAAACCCCGGCGTCCTCCGTCCGCCACCCCATCCCACCCATCAACCACCGCCCTCCTCCATCACGCCGGAGGCGATACCCCGACGTCGCCGTCCACCGCAACCTCAACCGCAATGCCCTCCACGGCTAGTAGTCGAAGCCGAGGCCGACCCATCCGTACCCGAGCTAGTTCAACCACGCCGTCCTGCGCCTCACCACTGCCGCTCCAACTGCGCCACCGTCCACCGCACCAGAGCTGTTCCTGCTACGCCGTCCTTCGCCGCCTCGGATCTGCTTCCCCTCCGCCGACATACGGCCACGGCAACACAGTCAACAGTTTGGCTATGGGTTCGTCCAAGCCTGCACCCTCCTCCAAAACATCGGTTCCCTGACAAAAAGAAGAAGATCGGCGCGACATGTGGAGGCGACCACACCGGCAACCAAAAATGGTACTCCTCTTCCCTTATTCGTGCAAATCTTACGTGTCTACTTGCACGGTATTCATCCCACAGAAGACACTAGTTGACCGCTTCTTCTTGATACTAGATGTTCCTAGTTACTCATGATGCACAAGGTTTCTCCTCATATACTATTGCACCTTTGCTAGAGGTCCGTCACCCCCTGGATTTCAATTCCTGGTCAATTGATTCCCAATTAACGGAAGAATTCCCCGACGTAACAGGCGCTAGTCCGCCTATTACGCCGGGAAGCAGCGCCTCGATGTTTATCTTAGGGGCGTGTGGGGTCTAGAGCTACTGGCGCCTGATCTGGAGGTCGGCCGAGATTAAAGGAATGGCCTGGGGGCGCTGCCAAGCACGGCGGTGGTGTGAGGTCGATGGGAGGGTGGGGCGGCGGAGGTAGGGGTCTGGGCCGGTGGTGGCTGGCGGTTCGAGAAAGATTGTCAACAGTGACTGGCGGGAGGTAGATGAAGGCCATCTACCCATTCCTTATAGATCAGACGGTTCATAAAAAAATCGACTGATCTATTTATTTTCCGTCGACTGTTATCTTGATAGGACCATGTGTGGTGGTGTGCTGGAGGAGTACCTGCATTTACTATGCTCATATATTACAAAATCATACGGAGTAGAATCTAATTTTGTTTGCCATGCAATATTGTAGAGCTATCATATGTCTCCTGTCATTTATTTTTCAGCCACCTGCTATCTGCTACTTTTACAGTGCACTAGTTCTACACACACTTCACCCATACTCTCACTACTGTGTTTTTATGCAAGGGTATTTCAGACCCTGCCTTGACAGAAGCAGAAAAGAGTAGAGATAAGTTGCTCCAGCGTGGTACGCGACTAGGCCAGACACATTTCAAGACTTTAAAGGGTGTAGTGTCAGCAGATGGAGACGGGGAACATAGCTCTGGAGTTGATGATCTCGCTCGCCGTGAACCACCATCCCAGGTGCTTGCTTTAACTTCACGGTGTCATATGTGGTCACATGTTGCATATGGTGTCTAGCTTGTATTCGAAAGGCCGAAGTCAATCTTTATTAAGATAAGGAAAGATATTTTTTACATGAACCACCATCCCGGGAGCAACAGAAGACAAATAGCTAGTCCGGGCACTGGTTGAGCCAGTGACAAGCCCAACACAGACATGCATCACCTAGAAGCCAACAAAAAAGCCACGATGGTGGCGAAGCAGCCCGCCTCCCACTAGGCTCTCAGGTCCTAGATGATCATGCTCACCACTCCATCCGGATGTCTAGCTTGTATTTCTTCCAATTTGGTTAAATTGCATCTGCTTAGCTTACACACTATACCTTTGAATATGACATGCCTTCCTGTTTTTGGTACATACTAGTACATCTGTCTATTAACCATGTTCTTACATCAAATTAATGTTCTTGTGTATCCCTCATCAATCACTTATGCTGAGGCAGTCAGGCAAGTGGACTACTGTGACAAAAGATCCTCATTTAAAGATTGTAGTGTTAGCCTCCCCACATGATTCTCAAGAAACAGCAAGGCTAGATGAAGATAGTGAACGTGGCTCTCTAATTGATTGCCGCATTTCCCCTACACTAGCATCGCAGGTGCTTGCTCTAACTTGGCAGCGTGATATGTGGTTGCATGTTGCATATGGTGTCTAGATTGTAATTCTTCCAATCTGGTTAAATTGCATGTGCTATTCGCTTAGTTTATACATTATACCATTAATGTGACATGCCTTCCTGTTTTTAGTACATAGTACATCTGTCTATTAAGCATGTCCTTACATAAAACTATTGTTTTTTTGTATCTCGCATAAATCAATATGACGAGACACCTTTAATATATGCAGTGTGATATTAGTTGCATCTTTCATATGATTTATAGCATGCGTCGCTTCTAATTTGTTGAAATGCCACATATGATGGGACGCTTTTAACTTGGAAGAGTCGTATTGGTTGCATCTTTCATGTGGTTTCTAGCTAGCATTGCTTCTTATTTGTTGAAATGGTTTCTGCTTAGTTTACACAAACAGTTGTGAATATGCCATGCCGTCCTTTTTTGGTATTATTACATCCTAGAATCATGTGTTTGCCTTACATCAAAGTAGTTATTCTCAGTATCATGCACGAATGAGTTCTGAAGAGTGAATTTTATTGCTTTTTCTTGTCGGTTTTACTTGACAATTCAAAATCAATAAAGTGGAAGGAAGTTAGCAAGGCAGCGAATGATGGTGCTCCTTCCAAACGGAGGGCCTCTACAGATTCTACTCCTCCATCCCCCCAAGATGATTTCCAAGACAACACATGCATAGACACTCAACGTAGCTGTGTTGATGATGAGCACGCCTCCCCTAGTGCACCATCACAGGTGCTCCCTCTAACTTGGCACTGTTATATGTGGTTGCATGCTATGTATGATGTCTATTGTATTGCTTCTAATTTTGTTGAATTTCATCGGCTTACTTTACACGTTATACTTGTGAATAAGACACGTGTTCCTGTTTCTAGAACATATAATATCTGTCTATCACACCATGTTCTTACATCAAAGTACTACTGTTGTGTAACCTGCAACAATCACTTATCATAAGACATGTTTGACTTTGGAGTGTGATATAGGTTACATCTCGCATTCTTTTCTAGCTTGTACTACTTCTAATTTGTTGAAATGGCACTTATGACGAGACAGTTTTAACTTGGTAGAGTGATATTCGTTGCATCTTTCATATGGTGTCTAGCTTTCGTTGCTTCTAATTTCTTGAAAATGCCTTCTCCTTAGTTTACACATCACAAGCTGTGAATATGCAATGCTGTGAATATGCAATGGCATTAATGACGAGAGACCTTTAACTTGGCAGTGTGATGTTGTTTGCATCTTGCATATGATTTATTTCTTGTACTGCTTCACATTTGTTTAAATGGCATTCATGATGAGACACTGTTAACTTGGCAGAGCGATATTTGTAGCATCTTTCATATGGTGTCTACCTTCCATTGCATTGCTTCTAATTTAGTGAAATGTCTTCTGCTTAGTTTACACATCATAGTTCTGGTTATCTCATGTCGTCCTGTTGTTCGTACATATTACATCCTCCTATCATGTGGTTGTCTGACATGAAAGTTCAGTTCGTCTGTATCACGCATCAATTTGTTCTGAGGAACTAAATTGTTATTCGTTTTTCTTGTCGGCTTGACTTAACATGGCACAGAGAAAGAGGAAGCAACACAGAACGACAGGGTAAGGGAACCGGAAGAATCATGTAGATTCTGCTGGTACTAATGGTGCAATAGAAGGTCAAAGTCCAACGGAAAATTGTACCGATAGGGTATCCCGTGCTACACGAGCTGCAGAACAAGCCAAACAGAAACACATAGCTTCCACCAAACAAGCAGAGACAACCCTAGTTGTTTCAACACCTTCCACAGTACCACCAGCTGCACGATTTACTCGTTGGTCAACTCAGCTAGCAGCATGTTCCCAAGCTCCCTTGCTACCTGACACTACTTTTGAAGCACTCTTGACGCAAGATGAGTTGGCAAGATCAGGTGAACTTTGTGAGCTTCAACAACAAGAAGGTAGTTGCTGGAGTCAAGTTACAGTTGCATGCTTCTTTATATGTAGTCTCACAGTTTGATGTACACTAACACTTCCTATGTTTGTTGTTGGACTAGCACCTAGGCGCAAGAGGAAACAAACATCAGAGATAATGCTTGATAGGTTAACTAAATCTATAGGAGGAAGAATGGAGATCCGTTTTGAGGCAGGTTTAAAAAGGGCCCGTGATGCTACAGAGTCAGCCAAGTTAGTATCAAAGGCAGCGGTTGCTGTTAGGTGTCATGTACTTATCCTCCCAACATGGATTCAGTACAGGAATGACAAAGACGAAACCTAGTTCAACACCTTCCTCGACCATTTATCTGTAATTATGGTTATGTATGGAAACTAGTAATATTGTCTTGCTCTGTCCAATACTTTCTGGGTTGCTGATAATGAGACTCCCATAATTTTCAAATGACGAGGTTCAAGTTGATAGCCAAGATGATGCAACTGGACAAGCTTGCACCCATGTTTTCAAGTCCGCTCTACGACAGTATCGGTATAACTTGAGGAAAACTCACTTTGAATGCAAGGCTAACAGTGAACTTGCCCAAACATCTCCAGTGGAAAATATATCGGATGAAGACTGGAGAGGGCTCGTTAAACACTGGTCCGATCTGAAGTATCAGGTACATTATATATATGTGATCAGATCACATGTTGAAGTCCTATTTACGCATGTGCCACACAAATCTGTCTTCTTGTAGGTGAACTGTTCAAAGAACAAGGCCAACCGTACGAAAGTGAAATTCCAACAGACGATAGGATCTCGTAGCTATATTGCACACTGCGAGACTCTTGTAATTAGCTGCTGTTTCACTCTTTTCACTGTACCATATTATCAGATCTATATTGACTTGTTCCAAATGCAGAGGAAAGCCCGCAAGGACCAAAAAGTACCTGAACCAAATGTTGTGGAAATCTTCAAGGACTGTCACACCAGAAGACGAAGGGCATGATCGCACTACCAAAGCCATCGCTGTAAGTCCTTAATCCTCATGCCTTTTAACTACTACTTACTCTGACTCGTGCCTTGAACTGCATGGCTTGCAGCCAATGTCTATTACTCTTTTCAATTTTATACACAATTGCCTTAGCGTATCATTGCACCTTACAAGATTTAAAAGAGAGGAGTGATGTTCCATTAATCTTGACTTGGAATCTAGTTCCGTGCTAGACTTGCCCACACAATGTTACAATTGCCCGTTTGTCTGTTCTCAGTTGTTTTGTGATATGAATGATGTCATATTATGCTTACCGTATTATAAACAGTCTCTTTATCCTTAGCTATCAATACAATGTGAAGAAATAGATAATACATTAGCCATGGTAGATGGTCATATGTTTGGAGCCTGGTTTTATTATGTACTTTGCAGTAAAATACAACTAATATTTTACATGGTTCACGAGAATAAGTTCTGTATATAGGTCAAAGCTTTTTTGTTTGGTCTTGCTGCCTCCTTAATATCTTCTGTTGTGGCACTACTAATGTAAAAACTCAACTTTTCAGCAAGCTATGGAAAAAATGGTGGAACCGCCACCTTCTGAAGGTGGCGAGGCAACTATAACCGCAATGTCAGCTCTTGCTGCAGTGGGTCAATACCTGTCCACTAACTGTGTCAAAAGCATGTTCCTGCGTAATACTGGGTTGGTTGTTAAGGCAATCTCGTCCAAATTGCCTCATGATCAAGATATGCAAGCTCAAAACAATGTTATATCTGTGCTCCAGACACAAGTCCGTTCCCTAACAGAGACCCTTTGTGAAACAAGGACATACATTGTTCGATGTCGTCAAGATATGCATGGTTTTGAAACCAGACTATCAGACATTTGCTATGTTGTTCAGGAGCCTAGGAGAAATGAAGGCGAAGGTTATGGTGCTCCATCGGACAATATGGCATGAAAACATAACAGTCAGGTCAAATGAACTGAGCTTCTGAACTTATGGTGGTGCATTTATCTACCAGACTGTTAACTTTTATGCCAACCTTCCTTTTGTTTTATAGTTGTAATTAATGTGCAGCACCGGCTCAAGAAAACAACAAGCCATTTTTGTATAGTGTAGGTTGTTCCCTATATTTGCACTGGTGGCGATCTTTGATGCCCAGTGGATGTAATCTGTGTAATCGCCTTAATAGCCTAGCATTAGTTTCGGGCTTATTTATTTCCCAGTCTTCTTTTTCCCTGGTTTGCTAGAGGCCGCAACAACCATGGGCCATATACGGACCGTGGTAACCATGACCCTGCTACGAGCCGTAGGATCCATGGGCCTCCTACGGGCCGTCTTTAAATGGGCCTCCAACACGGCCGTAGAATCGGTGGGCCTCGGGCCATCGGATAAATGGGTCTACATGGGCCGTAAATGGGCGTAATTGGTATCGGCCCAGCACGGTAACGGGCCTTTAACAGGCCGGAGGACAGCAAAGGCTTAATTTTGTCACAGGCATAACGGGTCGTTAATGGGCCAGAATATAGGACGGGCTGGAAACGGTGCAACGGGTTAACAAGCCGACAACGGGCCGACTCTTTCCATGGGCCGAATTTGGCCCATTAGGGGAATAGGCCAGTAACGGGCCGGAAGTAATCAAGGGCCGGAAAGGAGCCCAAGAACGTATGGGCCGTCAGTACGCCGAAAGCTAACACGGGCTAGAAATGGCCCTTGTGAATCATGGGTCGTTAAGGGTACAAAGAAATTTACTGTTCATTCTGGGCTAGAGTCACCATGGGCCTTTAAAGGGCCTAAAGATACGAAGGGCTCATTGTTGGGGAATGTAGCAATAATTCAAAATTTTCCTACGTGTCACCAAGATCAATCTAGGAGATGCTAGCAACAAGAGAGAAGGAGTGCATCTTCATACCCTTGAAGATCGCTAAGCGGAAGCGTTACAAGAACGCGGTTGATGGAGTCGTACTCGCGGCGATTCAAATCGTGGAAGATCCGATCTAGCGCCAAAGGGACGGCACCTCCGTGTTCAACACACGTACAGCCCGGGGACATCTCCTCCTTCTTGATCTAGCAAGGGGAGAGGAGAAGTTGAGGGAAAACTCCAGCAGCACGACGACGTGGTGGCGATGGAGCTCGTGGTTCTCCGGCAGGGCTTCACCAAGCACTACGGAGGAGGAGGAGGTGTTGGAGGAGGGAGGGGCTGCGCCAGGGGAAGGGTGTGGATGCCCTCCCACCCCCTCAATATATAAAGGGGGAAGGAGAGAGGGGGCCGGCCCCTCTAGATGGATCTAGAGGAGGGGGCGGCGGCCAGGGGAAACCCTAGATGGGTTTGGGCGCCCCCACCCCCTAGGAAACTTGCCCCCAAAGCCGGGAGGAGGCTACCCTAGGGTGGCGCCCCTACCTCTCCAAGTTACGGAGATGGGGTGGAGGGCGCTCAGCCCCTTAGTGGGCTGGTGTGCCCCCTCCCTTGGCCCATAAGGCCCCCAACGCTTGTCGGGCCTCCAAACACCTTTTCGTCACGCTGGTCGCCACCCGTACTCCCAGAACAATTCCGACTCCAATACCCTTCGTCCAATATACCGATCTTCACCTTCGACCATTCCGAGCTCCTCGTCATGTCCAGGATCTCATCCGGACTCCAACAACCTTCGTAACCATATACTATTTCCCATAACAACTCTAGCGCCACCGAACCTTATGTGTAGACCCACGGGTTCGGGAACCATGCATATGACCGAGACATCTCTCGCCAATAACCAACAGCGGGATCTAGATACCCATGTTGGCTCCCACATGTTCCACGATGATCTCATCGGATGAACCACAATGTCGAGGATTCAGTCAATCCCGTATACAATTCCCTTTGTCAATCGGTACGTTACTTGCCCGAGATTCGATCGTCGGTATCCCAATACCTTGTTCAATCTCGTTACCGGCAAGTCACTTTACTCGTTCCGTAATGCATGATCCCTTGACTAACTACTTAGTCATATTGAGCTCATTATGATGATGCATTACCGAGTGGGCCCAGAGATACCTCTCCGTCATACGGAGTGACAAATCCCAATCTCGATTCGTGCCAACCCAACGGACACTTTCGGAGATACCTGTAGTGCACCTTTATAGCCACCCAGCTACGTTGTGATGTTTGGTACACCCAAAGCATTCCTACGGTATCCGGGAGTTGCACAATCTCATGGTCTAAGTAAATGATACTTGACATCAGAAAAGCTCTTAGCAAACAAACTATACGATGTTGTGCTATGCTTAGGATTGGGTCTTGTCCATCACATCATTCTCCTAATGATGTGATCCCGTTATCAATGACATCCTATGTCCATGGTCAGGAAACCATAACCATCTATTGATCAACGAGCTAGTCAACTAGATGCTCAGTAGGGACATGTTGTAGTCTATGTATTCACACATGTATTGCGGTTTCCAGTTAATACAATTATAGCATGAACAATAGACAATTATCATGAACAAGGAAATATAATAATAACCATTTTATTATTGCCTCTAGGGCATATTTCCAACAGCCTCCCACTTGCACTAGAGTCAATAATCTAGTTCACATCACTATGTGATTGTAATGAATCCAACACCCATGGGGTTTGATCATATCTCGCCAGAGAGAGGTTATTAGTCAACGGTCCGAACCTTTCAGATCCATGTGTGCTTTACAAATCTCTATGTCATCTTGTAGATGCAGCTACCATGCGCTACTTGGAGCTATTCCAAATAATCTGTTTACTATACTAATCCGTTTACTACTCGAGTCATCCGGATTAGTGTCAAAGTTTGCATCGACGTAACCCTTTACAACGAACTCTTTACCACCTCCATAATCGAGAAAATTCCTTAGTCCACTAGTTACCAAGGTTAAGTTTGATCACTGTCATGTGATCCATTCCTCGATCACTCTTGTGCCCCTTGACCGACTCATGGCAAGGCACACTTCAAAGTGTACTCAGATAGCATACTTGTAGAGCCTACGCCTAAACCATAGGGACGACCTTCGCCCTTTCTCTCTCTCTCGCCGTGGTCAGGTCTTGAGTCTTACTCAATACTCACACCTTATAACACAGCCAAGAACTCCTTCTTTGCTGATCTTTTTGAACTCCTTCAAAATCTTGTCACGGTATGTATTCATTTGAAAGTACTATTAAGCGCTTTTTGATCTATCCTTATAGATCTTGATGCTCAATGTTCAAGTAGCTTAATCCAGTTCTCCATTGAAAAACACTTTTCAAATAACCCTATATGCTTTCCAGAATTCTACATCATTTCGATCAACAATATGTCAACAACATATACTCATCGAAATTTATAGTGCTCCCACTCACTTCTTTGGAAGTACAAGTTTCTCATAAACCTTGTATAAACCCAAAATCTTTGATCATCTCATCAGAGCGTATATTCCAACTCCGAGATGCTTACTCCAGTCCTTAGAAGGATTGCTAGAGCTTTGCATACTTGTTAGCATCTTTTAGGATTGACAAAAACCTTACGGTTGTATCACATACAACCTTTCCTCAAGAAAATTGTCGAGGAAACAATATTTTGACATCCTATCTGCAAGATTTCACAAATAACCCAGTAACTGCTAATACAATTGCAACAGACTCTTAGCATCGCTATGAGTGAGAAAGTCTCACCGCAGTCAACTCCTTGAACTTGTCAGAAAACATCTTAACGACAAGTCGAGCTTTCTAATGGTGATACTTACCATCATTGTCCGTCTTCCTTTTAAAATCCATATGTACCCAATAGCCTTACGACCATCAAGTAGTTCTTCCAAAGTCTATACTTTGTTTTCACACATGGATCCTCTCGGATTTTATGGCCTCGAGCCATTCACTACTACAAAAAGGGCTATAGATGGAATGGCCACTAATGGCGCACCTGTCATGTGGTGCGCCATTACTATATTCTAATGGCGCACCATGTCTCGGTGCGCCATTAGTAATATATTACTAATGGCGCACCTGGTGCCCGGTGCGCCATTAGTAGTTTTGAAAAAAACATAATTTTTTGTTATTACATGGCGACTGCTGTATAGTGCGCCATTACTAGTTGACATAGTAATGGCGCACCACATCCGCCGTGCGCCATTAGTAGTTTTGAAAAAAATTTTAAAAAAAAATAAATAAATATTTTCAAAATCCCCAAAAACCTAACAGAAAAAAAATTACGGGGCTTTCAAGATCTAGAGGCAAAAAAATTCAGAAAAATTCAAACTTACTAGTGGCGCACCGTGGATGTGGTGCGCCACTAGTAACAGAAAAAAAAATTGGTTTTGAATTTTTTTTTTGAATTTTTTTTTTCAAAAAATGATACGTAATATGGCGGGAAGTTTGAAATATTTTCAAAATTTCATCATAGTCATGAACATGAACAAAGTCCTAGACATCAACAAGGTATAATAGGATTGATATGCTAGATATATCAACAAGTGCTTGTAAAGTGAGTCGTTGTCAGTTGGATAGAACTCGAAGTTAAGCGTGCTTGGGCTGGAGTAGTGTGAGGATGGGTGACCTTTCGGGAAGTTTGACCACGGAGTGCGATTTGACCTGAGATTAAGCCATAGTGAACTGAGATTAAGAAAAAACGAAAAAAAATTTGAAAAAAAAATTGAAAAAATATTGTTACTGAAAGTGCTAGTTATCGACTAGAGGGGGGGGGGGTGAATAGGCGATTTTTAGGGAAGTCTTCAAAACACGGATGTTTCGAAGACAAACAATAGAAATGACCTAATTGATATGCAGCGGAAGATAAACTACAACAAGCAAACCATAGTCAAGTATGCCATAACGTGAAAGTACAAGACTAATAGCAGCTAGGTAGTAAGGATCAAGATGGAAGATAGTGAGAAGCCAATCAACAAAAGTAGTCAATCAATGAAGTCAAACAGGTATGATAGATAGGCAATGACTTCATGAAGACAAACTCTAAGTAAGGTGAGGGAGAAGATAGAACCACCACTTGTTGAAGACACATGATTTGTTGGACCTGGCCCAGCTTGTCGTGACAACTGTGACATCAAAGTTAGGGAGGCTGAGATTCAACTCAAGACCGCTTCACCTTATTCCCTTGAGCTAAGGACACAGCCTCGCCCAATCACTCCGTAAGTCTTCAAGGTAGACTTCAACCTTCACAGACTGCGTTCACCGCAATCCACAATGACTCTTGGATGCTCAGAACGCGACGCCTAACCGGCCGGAGGATTCACAGTCCTCAAGTGTAATAAGTCTTGATTCACATGCATGTAAAGACTTCAGTGATGCCTAACACTCTTTGGCTCGGGTGTTTGGCCTTTGTCCTCGCAAGGATTTCTCTCTCAAAGGCTTCGAGGTGGGTTGCTCTCAAACGACAAAAGCCGTGCACTAACTCCGAGCAGCCACCAATTTATGGTGTAGGGGTGGGCTATTTATAGCCACTAGGCAACCCGACTGATATGTCCGAAATGACCCTCGGTCACTAAGGAACCGACACATGTTCCAACGGTCGATTTCAAACACACACGGCAACTTTACTTGGCTACAAGCAAAGCTGACTCATCCAACTCGATAAGTTTCGCTCTCATTGTCTTCGTCAAGACATAGGATTTGGGTTGAGCATCACTTGACCATTCTCGACTATGATCACTTGGACCCCACTTAACAAAGACGGTGGTTCCTATGACTCAACAAAGAAGAAAAGGAAACAACAAAACGATACGCCTTCACGCCCATAGTCTTCACTCAATGTCTTCTCATGTCATAGTCTTCAATGTGAATATCTTCACATACCACCATAGTCGCCAATGTCTTCATACATTTTAGGGTCATCTCCGTAGGTAAACCGAATCAATGAGGGACACTTCCTGCGTATCCTGCAATTCTCACAAACGATTAGTCCTCAACCACATTTGTCATCAATACTCCAAAACCAACTAGGGGTGGCACTAGATGCACTTACAATCTCCCCTTTGGTGATTGATGACAAACTGGTTGAAGTTTTCAACGGGATAAAGTACGTGAAATTGTAAAGGATAGGGAATTGTCTTCATAAGTGGCAAAAGCTCCCCCTGAAGATGTGCATATAAGTAGTTTGCTTTTGGAATGCAAATGCACATGGCAGGTTGTACTTGTGGAGATCCTCTTCAACTTATGAAGATAATTCATCATGCATGAAATGATATAACTAAGAGAATGACATGCATAATGAATAATGGACGTCTCAGAATGATCTAAGTGCGGAAGTTATCGTCGCACATGCGGAATTTATCATCGCACTGCAGTAAAGCAAATAAGTAGCGATTTAACCATCGAGTTTAAGTGTTACAACTCAAAGAACCAAATGTATCAAAAACGAGAGTTGTAAACACTAGGCAAAATATAATGCAACCGCCCATATGAACCCGCCTGAAGACTATCAAACTCATATGCTTCTCCCCTTTGTCAAGAAGGACCAAAAGGTTTGAAGACATAGAGTGTCTACTGTCCTCTTCGTAAGAAGATGATGCAGCAGGGTTGTCGTTGTTGGTTGGCGGTGCGCATTTAACTTGGTGCAAAGGTCGATTCGTGCGAAGTAAGGGGCGGTGAAGTAGCATCGGCTTCATCATCGATCACTCTAGCATTGACAGTTGCCGCGGAGGAAGAATAGTCAGAGTCTTCAAGTGATGGAGTTCGTCGTAGGACTGCATTCCGTGGAGGAGTGGAGTCAAACTTGAAGCGCTCAATGAAGCCATCGCCTTGAAGATCTGCTTCAAAGACCGAAAGCAGGGTCAAACTCTTCCATGATCACCGACAGGTCTCGTGAGTGACAAAAGCATTCTTGGTGGCAAGATTTCGAATGCGATTGATGTCCACCAAGAGGATTTGCATTTGTCGCTTGAGCCAGGAGTGATGCTTATCTTGTTTTTGATGCAGTGCGACAAGAAGTTCTCGATCATTGAGGACTCGAGAGCGCTTCCGAGGCCTTTGGCCAATTGTGCTCTCAGTGGCTTCAGGCCGCACACGGTGAGGCAGACGTGTGTTCCCAGCCAGAGGATAGACACGAGATACCGCTTGGACGCCTTCCATTGGTTGAGAGAAGCTATGGTGATCTGCATTCAAGACAAAGTGGCGTTTGGGTGGCTGTGGTATATGGCTTCAATTGACATATCAACCTCTGGTAGAAAGATCAGACGATTGCGAGCAGAGGGCTGATAGTTGATAGCAGAGTGCATCTTGATGAGGCGCATGACCCATGGAGCATAAAATTTCAGACCAAACTGATCAGATCCAGACGCAGCCAATTGTCGGATCAAGAATTCTTGCGTATTGAAGCTGATGCCATTGAGGATGTAGAAGACCAATGTCTTCATTGCTCCTTCAAGTTTTGCAGATGATGAATGCCCTTTGATAGGCCATAGAGTTAGCCTGATGATGTGATATATTGTACGAGGCAGATACTCAAGGTCATCAACAAAGAAGTGCTGAGGGTATTCAGCGTCGTGTGGCAGTGGCTTCATCATGCTCAACATCTGACTCATGTCGGGTTCTGGCTTATGAAATATGCTCTCCAGTGCATCGCAGTGGAGTTGACAACCAGGTTCAAACAACTCTCCGGGAGTGGGTAGGCCTGTGAGCTCAATGACGTCAAGAGCTTTGGCTTCGTGATGAACGTTTCCTGTCATCCACTCGAGAACCCATGTCTTCGTGTCTCTGTTGTAGCCGCGGATGTGGAGGGTAGCATAGAATTGAAGCGCAAGTTCTTCATTCTAGTGCTCTTTGTCTGTTACGAAACCAAGTAGACCTGCATCACGAAAGCAATCAAGTGCTTCTTCTAAGCATGGCAGTCCGGCAATGGCTTCAGTGTCGAGGCGCATATGAGGGAAAATGCGCCCTTGATCATACAGAACGCATGAGTAATATCTTCATTGCTGATAACTCCAGAAATGGTCAGATGATATCCTTGGCCTTGTGTAGGGGTTCTTTGCTCTGTCAAAGAAAGTGTTGTGGGCTTTGAAGCCGTTTGCATTGAAAGAACCTGTAGAGGTGGCAGTGCCTGGAGACCTTGGCAGTCTTGGCTTCGGCTTCTGGACCTGAGGCCTATGCGCAATATGATAGTCGAACTGAGGACCAGAGGCATGAGGCGGAGGGACCAGAACAGGCCATCTTACTGTGATTAGCTCGCCATAGTTGTATGCTTGCTCAATTGTGTAGGGCCTTGGTGGCGGAACTGGAGCAGTGGCAACAACTGAGGCTTCAGGCTGCTCAGCAGATGCTTCGGGAGCAGTTGCCTCATTGGCTTCAGGCACATTTCCTTCATTGGCTTCAGGAGCTGTTGGTGCAGGCTCCACATTTGCTTCAACCATGACCACATCATTGGCTTCATTGGTGTTGGAGGTGGCAGCCTCAATGTTTTCAACCTCCACTTGAGGAGCTGGAGGGTCGGGCACTGGCACGTTGATATCGGGAATAATTTCTTCAATTACAGGGGGTGTAGGGACACGTTCTTCTTCTTCTTGGGTGTCTGCGGCTGATGCAGCCGGATTGTCTTCAGCAGCTTTGGCTTCAGACTCGGAGACACTCACAGTTGGAGTGGCTTCTGAAAACACTTGACATGCAACAGGTTGGTGGTGCACTTCTCCTTCTGGAACGCTCGAGAGAGGTACTTGAGGCGTTTGACCTTTGCAAAGCCTGCGAAATGCTGGCGACGCCTTTGGAGAGGGGGTTGCCTGGGCCTCAAAGTCTTCCTCTTCTTCTTGCAGTTGTTGTTGGGGAGTGACTTGTTGTTGGGGAGTACTAGGGGAGTCTTCTTGTTGCGGGCGATCGGCCCATGAAGCATCCTGAGCAATTGGTGTCAGAGGACGACCAATGCTGATGAGGTCGCTGTTCGTACGAACAGGCGATGACACCGCACTGTATTCAATTTGAGGAAGAACTTCATCATCTTCAACATTGTCATGGTGACCAATGTCTTCAGCAGTGATGGGATCAACTGCTGGATTCTCTTCAGCTTCAGGAGCCTCTGTGGAAGCAGGCTCATGAACAGTCATGCGAAGTTCTTGGGTTGCAGACGCGGGACGTACCACATAAATGGGTTCAACAACCAAGGGCTCTGTGGGAGCAGCCCGATTCTTTTTGGTCTTGAGCTTCTTCTTTGAGGGAGCAACATCAGAGGCTTCAGGAAGTTTCCTTTTTCTGGCTTTTGCCTCGGCAGCCCTCGTCTTCTTCTGTTCAGAAGCGGTTAACCTGACTTTTGGCTTCGAGCCAGTCATGCTGCTTGGGAAGACTATGCGAGGTTCTTCCTGCCTTGAAGATGCAGCTTGGTCAGTTGAAGACTTCTTTCTCTTTACAGCCTTTCTAGGGTCAATGCCAGGATGACCAAGAGCTTTGCGCTTCTCAGCCTCATTGTAGGCAAGCACACACTTGTCAGCCAGACTCTTCATGCGCTCACGAGAGCCTCTGGCTTCTTCACGCTTCTTGACAAAGGCTTCCTTGAGGTCATGCAGCATGACCTTGAAGTTTTTGACATCTTGCACGCTGAGTGCAGCCATATGCTTCTTGAACTGAGCCTTCTCATAGTCAATCTTATGCTTCAGTTCAACAATACGATGAGCAAGAGCTAGCTCAGAAGCAATGGCTCCATTGAAGGAGACGCTGAGGCCAATTGGAAGTTGCAGATCTTCAAAGCTGATGTTTGGGGTGTCAAACCACTCATCAATGAAGTGATGGATGATTGCCACATCAAAGAGAGGCAAATTGTTGAAAATTTCTGCTTCTTCTTTGCTCTTGATAAGTTGCTCAAGGGCATCATCTGCAAGATCTTCATCATCTGGATGATCAATGTGCTCTTCACACGTAATGGCAGCAGGAGTCGATGTCGATTCAAGATTCTTGACAATTTTCTTTCTTTCTCCGCCTTCTTGGAGATACGGGATTGATCTTGATTGCACAATCGGCTTCGTGGAGGTGCAAGAGCTGCTGGCTTCACACGTGAAGCTTTTGGAGGAGCAGGTGACTTTGAAGCCTTGACTTTCTTTAGCTTCTGCGGCTTTGGAGCAGGAGCAGGAGCTGGAGCTTCATCAGACTCAGCATCGTCATCAGAGTGATCCACTTTGGCACCTTGGACCAAGATGTAAGTGATGAGGCCATCAAGGTTTGAAAAGGGACCGATGACATTGGGTTCAAGATCACGTGAGCCACAAGACGGGGAGCAGAGGGACCAGGTTGAAGTCTAATCCCAATGACTTCTTGTTTTCTTTGGCCGAAGCCTTTGCGTGCTGGAAGTTGCGCTTGAAGAGATTATTGTCACGAACTAGAGCAATGACGTTGGGTCGGCATTTTCAGGCTGAGGTCCACGGACCATACAAGGATAGAAACCTTGTGCAATAGCTTCAGCCATGTTCTTGGGTGGAAGGCCTCGAAAGAGAATATCACCCCAAGGGCTTCTGATAGCATTCTTCTCGGCGTATTCCTGGGTCACGAAATTGTACTTGAACCATTGTTCAGCCCAATATCGTCGAATCCATTGGATTCGCGTCTTGCGCTGATTGTAATTCTCTTCGGGATCTGTCTTGTAAAGCTCTGCGAGGTCATTAGGCAGATCTTTTGAGGTTCCCCCACGACGCTGTCTGCCGCCCTTCCTGACTGATTTATCTGCAGCCATGAACTTCAAACTGAATGTCTTCAATATGTTCAAAGGCTTCAAAGGCTTGTGTTTGCTGGACAAACATGAACTTGCTTCGGGAGAGTTAGTTTGATGTTGTAAGAATTCTGCAAACGAATGCAGACTATGAGAACCAAGGGATTCTCCCACGAACATGTACCTATGACAGCATTAGAGATGCGAGGGAAGGGGAAGAGGTCATATGCATTCTCAGAAGATTTTGAAGATAAATCAGTTTGAAGACATTGACCTCATGATGCGAAGACATTCACTTATACGCTGAGAGTTGGTTGCAGATTTGTACGAATCCGTGAATAAGTACAAGTGAGGAATCTAACTAGTTGTGAAGCTTAAGTGAATATAACTAGGCAGTATGAGATGCAGACAGAATAGATATAACATTGTATCGGCAGAAACCAATTTTGGTAAGTAGGATGAATCTTGAAGATCAAACAGATGGTAAAAATAGAGTTATATTTACCACTCGAAGAACTGCTAGACGGGAAGAAGAGGAGGCCGAGCAGTTCAGTCCACTGTGCCCTAACTTGGCGACGGAGGACACCTACACGGCGGCGGAGATGAAATGTTCGCGTCGGCGTGAGGACGGCGCCGAGAAGTCATGGCAGCTAAGCGCTTGTCACCGGGCGTTGCCGAGAGCTAGCGGTGGCGCTAGGGTTTTGACGAGGTGGAGAGGTGGAAGAAGGTCTTTACCGCAAGGGACAAGTATTTATAAGGAGGTGTGCGGCGCAATTACGCAGTGCCCGGGCGGTTCACATTCGAGGGGCACGTGGCAAGCATGCAACATACTCGAGATGTCCCACGCCCCACGCCTGCCAGTTTGTTTGATGGTCGCTCCGCTTCTCCGGATTTCAACAAAGGAGGATGAATCATTTAAAACAGACTTAAAGTTTGTCTCTGTGTCTTCTCACGACAAGGACGCAGAGAAGACATTCGACGCTTCAATAGAATGCATATGATTTGGACAGATAGAGTTTGAGATAGAAAGCATAGAGATTTGGGTCCGATCACATTCACTTAGTTCAAAAGATTCAACTTGGAAGACATAGCTATAAGTGAATGTCAGAGAGGACAGAACTATATATATATATATATATATATATATATATATATATATATATATATATATATTAGAAAGCAACCAAATCAACATAGTGAAGAAAATCATGAAGATAGGTTGAAGTTGAAGACAAATCAAATGCAAAGATATTGAGAAGTAACGCCATGAGTGAAACACTTCAAACAGAAAAATTTGGTGGTGGCGTTACCCATCAGATAGGAAGTATTAGACCTGACACGCGCACAATTATCGTGGCGCTCCAAGTCAAATTCCACGTTAATGTATTCACACTCGAATGTAAGTCTTCATTGATTGAAGATATACTTTACTTCGTGTGTTGCACATCTAAGTCATCAACATGCATAAGTGTTAGGATGTGTGCTTGATCACAGGACATTTGAGGATTCCAAGATATTTAGCTCACACCGTAATTTGCAAAAGCTTTTCTCATCCAAGGGCTTTGTGAAGATATCTGCCAATTGCTCTTCGGTGTTGACGTGAATGATGTCAATATCTTTCTTCATGACATGATCCCCGAGAAAATGATGACGAATTTCAATGTGCTTTGTCTTCGAAAGTCTTTGGACTGGATTGTTGACAATCTTGATGGCGCTTTCGTTGTCGCAGAAGAGAGGTACTTGTGTCGATTGATGCCATAGTCCTTGAGAGTTTGCTTCATCCATAGAAGTGAGCACAGAAGATCCAAAGAAGCAATGTATTCAGATTCAGCAGCTTGAGAGTGATACAGTTACGCTTCTTTGAAGACCAACAGACAAGTGATCGTCCCAAAGTGACATGTGCCTCGATGTAGACTTGCGATCCACCTTGTCACCAGCATAATCAGCATCCAAAATCCAACCAAATCAAATTTTGAGCCCTTTGGATACCATAATCCGAAAGTGTTGGGGTGTGAGCCAAATATCAAGAATTCGCTTCACAGCTAAGTGATGCGATTCCTTTGGTGCCGCTTGGAATCGAGCACACATGCAAACACTAAGCATAATATCTGGCCTAGATGCACATAGGTAAAGTAAGGAACCAATCATGGAGCGGTATACCTTTTGATCGAACTCTTTACCATTGTCGTGGGACCCGGATGGTGTTTGGTCGGCATTGGCGTTGTGTATCCTTTGCACTCTTGCATTCCAAACTTCTTCGCACAATCTTGGAGGTATTTTTCTTGAGATATAAAGATGCCATTCTTTTGTCGATTTAATTTGAAGACCAAGGAAGAACTTGAGCTGTCCCATCATGGACATCGATATTGTTCTTGCATCATGTATCCAAATTCATCACTATACTTCGGGTTGGTGCAGCCAAGATAATGTCATCCACATATATTTGGCATACAAACAGTTCACCATCATATGTCTTGGTGAAGAGTGTGGGATCAAGGGATCCGTGTTTGAAGCCTTTGCTCTTTAGGAAGTCTTTGATCGTATCATACCCGGTAGCGAGGAGCTTGTTTGAGGCCATACAATTGCTTTTATTTAGCTTGTACACCATATCGGGATGTTTTGGATCTTCAAAGCCGGTGGTTGAGCGACATATACTTCTTCTTCAATCTTGCCGCTGAGAAATGCACTCTTCACATCCATTTGATAGAGCAAGATGTTGTGGTGGTTAGCATAGGCTAGTAGTATGCTAATAGCTTCAAGCCTAGCTACAGGAGCAAATGTTTCATCAAGTCAATTCCTTCAACTTGAGTATATCCTTGAGCCACAAGCCGTGCTTTGTTTTCGACGACTTGACCATGCTCATCTTGCTTGTTTCGATATATCCATTTGGTGCCAATAATGTTATGCTTGCGAGGGTCAGGGCGCTTGTGTGACGCCCTCGATTCAATTGTACACTAATCATGCACGCAAATGTGTACGATCAAGATCAAGGACTCACGGGAAGATATCACAACACAACTCTACAATAAAATAAGTCATACAAACATCATAATACAAGCCAGGGGCCTCGAGGGCTCGAATACAAGTGCTCGATCATAGACGAGTCAGCGGAAGCAACAATATCTGAGTACGAGACATAAGTTAAACAAGGTGCCATAAGATGGCTAGCACAAACTGGGATACAGATCGAAGAGGAGCAGTGCCTCCTGCGGGATCCTCCTAGGTCACTCCCTGGTCGCCGCCGTGGGCTGCACGTAGTAGTAGGCGCCTGCAGTAGTAGTCGCCATAGGCGGTGGCGCCCGATCCCGGCTCCATCGTCGATTGCAGCAATCAAGTATAGGTAGGGGAAAGGGAAACAATGCAACCGTGAGTACTCATCCAAAGTACTCAAGCAAGGAGCTACACTACATATGCATGGATATATGTGTAAGGGGCCATATCGGTGGACCGAATCGCAGAATGCCGTAATAAGAGGGGATAGCTAGTCTTAACGAAGACTACGCTTCGACACCGTCTGCCCCGCAATGTAGAGGGGACGATCCAAGTCCTCCAAGTAACATCATATAGCAATAATCCTACCCGCAATCCCCCGCCATAACACCGAGCGAGAGCGACCACCGTTGTATCCGCACTTGGAAGGGTGTGTTTTATCAAGTATCCGGTTCTAGTTGTCATAAGCTCAAGGTACAACTCCAAGTCGTCCCGTTATCAAGATCACGGCTATCCGAATAGATTAACTTCCTGCAGGGTGCACCATCTTACCCAAAGACGCTTGATCCCATTTGGCCGGACACACTTTCCGGTCATGCCCGCCGCATAAGATCAACACGCCGCAACCCCACCTAGGCACAACAGAGAGGCCAACACGCCGGTCTAAACCTAAGCGCGCGCAGGGTCCGCCCATCGCCTGAAAGCACACCTCACGCTTGCGACTGTGCCGGAAGCAGACCTAGCCCATCAGCGTTCCAGTCCAATCCGGCAAGCGCCGCCCGTCAGCCGACGTCTGAAGCATTTCGCCGATACCACGACGCCGGATACCCATAACTACTCCCGCGAGATGGTTAGTGCGATAAGCTCAGAGCCAACCCAGATCAAATACCAAGACCTCAAGTTGCAGTTAAGTAACCGCTGAACGCCGAACAGGCCAGCCCACCTCTCTCCTAGGCGGTCTCAACCTGCCTGCCGCTCCGCCACAATGATCCACTCATGGTGCTCCATCACCGACCCGACTTTAGTCTCACATGTCTCATGTATAAAGTATATAGTATACCCGTGATCACCTCCCGAGTGATCACGGCCCGATAGTATAGCACGCAGACGGACAAGGAAGTAGGGCCACAGATGAAAGTTCTAGCATCCTATACTAAGCATATAGGATTGCGTAAGGTAACAATGAAGTTACAAGGACAAAGCTATGCATAAAGATAGGAGTATCCGAAAACAAGAATATGCTATGCTACTCTAATGCAAGCAGTGTAGATAAGAGTAGGCGATATCCGTGATCAAGGGGGGGGGCTTGCCTGGTTGCTCTGGCAAGAGAGAGGGTCGTCAACACCGTAGTCGAACTCGCCAGCTGCAGCGTCGGTCTCGTAGTCTACCGGAGAGAAGAGGGGGAAGAAACAATGAATACAAAGTAAACATATGCATATCGATGTATGACATGCCAAGAAGCGATGCTAGGCGTGCCCTAACGTGGTAAGAGGGATACTGGCTAGGGGGAAAACATCCGGAAGTTTTCCGGCCCGGACGTCTGTCACGATGATGAACCGAGAGGAAAGTTTGCAGGTTCGATAGGTTAGGTTGTGTGGTGGACGAACGGATTGCGATCCGGATTCGTCTCGTCGCTCGAGCAACTTTCATGTTGAAATATTTTAACCGGATTACGGATTAAAAGATATGATTTTAAAAGATTTTATTAATTTCGGAATTTAATTAATTATTTATTTAATTTCGAAAATGCATTTATGACATCAGCATGATGTCATGCTGACGTCAACAATCAACAGGGTTGACTGAGTCAACCCTGACAGGTGGGTCCCGCATGTCATTCACTAATGACTAATTAACCTAATCAAAGTTAATTAACATTAGTTAATTAGGTTTAATTAGTGATCAAGTTTAATTAATCAGGTTTAATTAAGTTAATTAATTCTCTAATTAATTAATTAATTAATTAAAATTCCCTTAATTCTTTTTTTTGTTTGATCTGGGGCGTGGGCCCCAGGTGTCTGTGGCCCAGAGGGGGTTGCGGGCGCCGCCCGGCGGCGTGGGGATGGCTGGCGTGGCGCACCGAGCGAGCCTCGCCTCGTGGTGGAACGAGGCAGCCGGGCACCGACGATGGGGCAGGGCGCTGCCAACCGGGGCTACGGGCGACGGCAGCAGGGGGTGGCCCGGCGCATGACAAAGGGCGCAAACGGGGGGGGTTGGTCGGGTTGCGTGGCGCCGAAAGGCGTCGGAGATGTCGGAAGGGCCGGGGGGTTCGGTGGTCGACGGAAAGGCGCGCATGACGCAGTGGCGTCCCGGGCGACGGACGTCGTCGGGAGGGGTCCAGGAGGGGAGAGAGGGAACGGGGTTGGGCGTAGGCATGGCGGCAAGCGGGCGACGGAGCCGGGCGACAGGCACACGGCGTCGCCGAGGGTTTGGGAGGAGGAGAGGAGCGAGGGGCGGTGCGGTGGCCATGGTGTGGCGGAGGCCGTCGTCGGGAGGGGGAAGAGAGGGAACCGGGGTGGGCGTGCTCACCAGCGCCGTGGGGTCTAGGGCGGGGCTCGGTGGAGGCGGGGTCGACCGGCGAGGAGGCGGCTGAGGAGCTTGGCGGTGACGGGAGGGCGGGGCCGACCAGCAGTGTGGTGCCCGCGCTTGGGGGCGACGGAGGGAGGAGGGGAGGCTCCAGTGGTGGCGAGGAGGAGGATGGGGTTCGGGGCGCGGTGGGCGGCGGGGGCAATGGCGGGCAGGTGGGCGCGGGGGTGGCTCGGTCGGGTTCTCCGCCCGATCCAGAAAGCGGTGAGGGCGAGGTGGAGGGCGTGGGGGGATGGGAGGCGGCTAGGGTTAGCAGCAGGGGGTGGGGGTATGTGGCAGGTGGCTGGGCGATGGGCCGCCCAGGGGAGGGGAATGGGCAGGGGTTTCCCCCTCGCTTTTATTTTGTTTTCTTTTATTATTTTCCTTTTCTGTTTTAGTTCATTTAAAATGCTCGGCATTTTACAAAAATTAGTGCACCCCACCATAATTAGGTTAGCTATTTTAGACAACCCCGAACATTTTAGAATTTGTTTTGAAACTTTTATCGTTTGTTTTAGTTTTGATTTTTGTTTTAGGACGGGTTCAATCAAAGAGAGGTTAATTAACATAACGGGGTGATTCTTGTTCCCTAATCATCCGGTGTTACAAATCTCCTCCATTACAAGAAATCTCGCCCCGAGATTTAGGAGGTAGAAGGAAAGAGTGCGGATATTCATCTCGTAGGCGATCCTCGCTCCTGTGTGGCCGCCTTCTTGAGTGATTCACCATCGGACTTTGAGGAACTTGATCGCTTCCGGCGTGTGCGGCGTTCAGCTTGGTCGAGAATACGGACGGATGCTCTTTATAGGAGAGGTCTGTTGCAATTCGAGCACTTCATGGTCCTTCGCCGGATTGGGTCCTTGAAGCAGCGTCGGAGTTGGGACACGTGGAACACATCGTGAACTCCGAGAAAGGTTCGACGAAGCTCCAGCTTGATAGGCCACTTTTCCACGCCTTTCGAGAATAGTGAAAGGGCCAATATAGCGAGGAGCTAACTTGCCCTTGATCCGGCGGTGAGCATCCTTCATTGGTGTAACGCGAAGATAGGCCTTTTCGCCAAAGTTGATAGACCATGTCTTTGTGATGACGGTCATAATTACTCTTTTAGACGAGACCGAGCAGTCTTGAGATTCTCGCGAATAATGCGGACTTGTTCTTCGCATGTTGGATAATATCCGGACCAAGAGTGGACGTTCCCGATTTCGACTAGTTCAGAGGGTTCGCACTTTCGCCCATATAACACTTGAAGGGGCCATCTTGAGACTAGCTTGATAGCTATTATTATAAGAGAACTCAGCATACGGGAGAGATTCTCCCATTTCTTGCGAAGGAAACGACACAAGCTCGAAGCATGTCTTGAGAATTTGGTTGACACGCTCAACTTGCCCTTGAGATCTGCGGATGAAAAGCAGATCGAAAGATAAATGAGTCCCCATAGCTTCTTGAAAACTTGCCCGAATCTTGAAGTGAATAAGCTGCCACGGTCCGAAGCGATAACCGGTGGAATACCGTGAAGTGAAACAATTCGACATATAGAGCGTTGCAAGCTGGCTAGCAAAGTGATCGTTTCTTTGACCGCCGAAAATGTGCAACTTTAGAAAGCCGGTCAATGACGACAAGAATAGCATCATTACCTTTCTGCGATTTGGGAAATCCAAAGTGGCGAAGTCCATTTCAACATGGTCCCATTTCCATTCCGGAATAGAGATAGGTTGCAGAGTTCCAAAGAGGCCTTTGATGTTCTGCTTTGATCTGACGGCAAAGCGTCACACTCGAAACATAGCGAGCAATGTCCCGCTTCATATTAGACCACGGAATCTCGGCGAATGTCTTGATACATCTTTGTACTGCCGGGATGGATACATAGAGGCGTATCATGAGCTTCTTTCATAACCTTCGAGTCATATTCAGATTTTCCTTCTTACACGGCACCACTAGGCGGCCTTTGAAGTACAAGGCGCCATCATCGCTAATAGTGAAGGATGAGGATTTCCTTTCTTGATGTCTTGTTTAAGCTTGTAGACTTGAGTCAAATCCTGCATTGTCTTTATGGTGCCCACGAGATCGGGTTCAACAGCCAGGTATAGAGGGAACCTCGGGGAACAACACGGAGATTCATCTTGCGGAACTCCGAGGAGGGGGAGCGAGTGCACCGGAGGAACAATATGGAGGTTCAGCTTTCTGAATTCTTCAACAAGTGGGGCTGAACTTTGTGAACTCGAAGGTGGTTGCGAGAAGACTTGCGGCTCAAGGCATCAGCCATTACATTAGCCTTGCTCGGGCGATAGGAAATACCCAAATCAAAGTCTGCAAGCAGTCTCCATCCATCTCTGTTGACGGAGGTTCAGGTCTGGCTGAGTAGTGAGATACTTCAGACTTTGGTGGTCGGTGAAGATCTCATAGCGATTACGAGAAGGTAATGTCGCCATCGCTTTAGCGCATGAATGACAGCAGCAAGTTCGAGGTCGTGAACTGGGTAGTTCTCTCGTGAGGGCGATGGCTGTCGAGAGGCATAAGCAACTACTTTGCGCTCTTGCATTAGGACACCGCCTAATCCTTGACGAGAAGCGTCGCGATAAATGACGAAGTCCTTCTTAGTATCGGGAGGAGCTAGCATCGGGCAGACGTCAACTTGTCTTTGAGTGCTCGGAAACTTTCCCGACACTTATCATCCATTGGAACTTGGCGCCTTTATGCAACAAGTTAGTCGAGAGGTTCGGCAATCTTGGAGAAGTTCTCACTTAATCGACGGCAATAGTCAAGCGAGACCGAGAAAACTTCGACTTGCTTGCGTTCTTGGAGGAGTCAATCGAGAATAGCCTGAACTCTTCGGGGTTGACGGCAATACCATCCTTAGAAATGACATGCCCAAGATAGGTTACTTGAAGCCGTAATTCACATTTGGAGAACTTGGCATAGAGTTGATGCTCGTAGCTTTTCCAAAGACAAGGCGAAGATGTTCAACATGTTCTTCTTCATTCTTGGAATAGATCAGGATATCATCCAGATAAACCACGACGAACTTGTCGAGGTAATCCATGAATATATAGTTCATCGAAAGAGAGAAGGTGGCTGGAGCATTGGTTAAGCCGAAGACATGACGGTGTACTCGTAAGAACCATAACGAGTCACAATGCGGTCTTGGGGATATCCTCCTCACGAACACGGATCTGGTGGTAACCCAACCTCAAGTCGAGTTTCGAGAACAACGCGAACCAGCCAATTGATCATAAAGATCATTGATCCGAGGAAGAGGATACTTGTTCTGAATGGTAGCTTGATTTATAGGACGGTAGTCTTGGACCAATCGGTTTGTCCCATCCTTCTTCTTGACAAAGAGAGAAGGTGCTCCCCAAGGTGAGCAACTTGGGCGAATGAAGCTGCTTTGAAGAGATTTGTCGATTTCCTCCTTTAGCTCAAGGAGTTCATGCGGCGGCATCTTGTAGGGACGCTTGGCTATAGGAGTGGTGCCTGGTTTCAAGTCGATGACGAATTTGACAGCTCTAGCAGGGGGAATCCCTGGAAGTTCTTCAGGAAAGATGTCTTGGAAATCGCAAACGACAGGAATGTTTTCAATTCCCTCGAGGGGTGCGGCGTTCAATGCATTCAATGCATAGAGCCTTGCCTCGGCATCTTGAACCAGAGCGAGCATTGTAGCTACGATTTCATCGAAGGGTGCAGCAGATGGGACGGTCTTAGTGGCGCAAAGCGATTGACGCCAGTATGCGCTTTCAACCAATCCATCCCCAAAATGAGGTCGATGTTAGACGCCTTGAGGATAATGGGGAGGCATAGAATTCCAACCCTTCGATTTCCACAGGGGACGTCGGCGCCAACCATGGAGGTTTGACATTGTCCCAATGGGGTTTTACCACTACGAAGAGTTCATCTCTTCACACTTAACGTCGTGCTTGTATGCAAAGTCTTGAGACATGAATGAATGCGATGCTCTGAATCAAATAAAACAGATGCAGTCTGAATTTACGAGAGTGTACCCATCACGATGGCAGGCTGGTCTTGAGCTTCGTTCGGATCAACGTGGTTGGCCTGAGCTTGCCCATAAGACTTGCCGGTGTTGTTGCGGTTCGGTGTTTCCACGGCCAGCTGCGGAAGGGCGATTGATTCGGTTCGGTTGCATTCTCTAGCACGGTGCCTGGTTGTCCTTTTGAAGCATAAGCCATTATTGGGAGTGGAAGCAGAGCTTGGGGTGGTGGAGCTGGAAGCTTCGCTGCTTAGTTGTGGGCGCACGAGGTGTAGCATAGTTCGCTTTGGAGCAGGTGCATTCGGCTGGTACATGCTGTTGGGAATCCATATCTTGCGCCTGCGAGGACGGGCCCAAGATGAGCCCGTGTCACGGTTCTTGCCTGTTAGAGCTCGTATTCCTGCAGACCAGTTTCGACATTGATAGCTTTGTTCACCAAGGTGGCGAAATCAGCAAAGTCGTGCACTAGAAGTGCGAGCTTGATGTCGACTTGAAGACCGTCACGGAACTTCTCACGCTCTGCGTGCATCGTTGCAATATCCTCTTGACATAGCGAGACAAGTCCAGAACTCGCCGATAGGCTTCAACATCTTGTTGCCTTGGGTGAGGTTGCGGAACTCACGCTTCTTCGGTCCATGACCCCTTGAGGGATGAAGCGGGCACGGAAGGCAGCACGGAAGTCCGCGGTGATGAGTGTTCCAAGCTGGCAGAGTACGCTAGTGGCTGTCCCACCATTGAGCTGCGGGTCCCTTCAGGAAGAAGGAAGCAAAGGTGACATAGCTGGCGGGGCTACATCAGCAGACTCCATCTCATAGGTGATGTCACGGAGCGATCATCGACATCCGATGGCTGAGTTGAGCTGCGGTACACGCTGGGTTCAGCGTATGAAATCCTGCAGAGTTGTCCCGTTTGGGTCTTTGGTGCATATTCGGCGAGGAACTGAGCCATCATGTTCTCCATGGTGGCGATTCATCTCGAGCTGTTGGATCATACCAGCCATGTACTCAAAGCGGTGGTGGGAAGTTGGCACCACGACCACGACTGCTGGCCTAACCATCCTGCTAATATATAACGGGGGTAGTTCAACATTTGAGAAATTAAGCAAGAGCATGTGAATCATTCATGATGAAACATGCATAATGAAAGCAGCATGATGGGAACTACATAGTAGTTGGCATATCTTACAAAAGGAATCATGCATAGAGTTCGATACATAGAGTCCAGTACATAGACTACTACATCATAGGCGGCACGCTTGAGCTCATGACGAATACATCAAACACTAACAAGCAAGTCTACATCACCCCACGCTGATGCTGGAGGTAGCTGTAGCTGAAAGCTGGTAGTGCGGCGGTGGATAGTCCTCCACGTCGGTGACTGGGGCCGCGGATACTCTGGTGCTGAATCCGGCGTCGGTGGCGAGAAAAGGGCCAAGTCGCGGAGAGTAGCCTCCCACGTCGCCAACCGACACCTGGGGCATCACGGTCTGGCTGGGTAGATCGCAGAACGCCGCAGCTCTCCGGATCGGACAAAGGGTGCATCAGCGTCGAGCACGGTAGAGGTGCCGACGGGTGATGTACAACTCGTGGCGAAGAGCCGGTTAGCTCGATCCAGCCCATCGGCATGCGTAACAAAGTTACGATGGTGGAAGGGCTCTCTGTGAGCGATGGTGTAGGCAGCGGTGTAGTAACCCTCCTCACCAACATCGACGCGATAGCAATGTGCACAAGGGGAGGTGTCCAACTCTCGATACTCTGCACGAAGGCGTGTCGAGCAGCATAAGCACATCGTGGACTGCCATATCGATAGTCACTCCAACACCATGTGCGGTGTGCAGGCCGATGAGTGGACTCGTACTCCGAGAGTAAAGGTGGACGATGGCGCGGTCTGCTCCTGGTTGTAGTCTGGTACTCCTCATAGGCGGTGTACTCGTGGTGCAGCGATAACCCAGATAGGTCATCATCTCGGCTAGCACCGCAGTGATCCCGAGGCACCAATGGCCGTCGTGTGGCGCACGACCTGCCTCGTGGGTTCCATCTGAAAACAAAGACGTTTCAAAGGAGTCAAATGACAGGGTGGAAATTGTTCAAATACAATTCCAAAAACAACTAAGGCTATATCCATCTTTGGGGTGAATGCGGTCACGGATCCTAGTGATAGTTAGTAAAATCGTTTAACCCGAGTAGAAGAGAGTTGAGTCCCGCAGTAAAGGTCGAGGAGTAAAAGATCCTAGTACCACCCGATGGCGGCGTGGCCCGTAAGGCACACAGCCAAGTTAGTAAAAGTTTTGCAATGTCTAGACTCGACTTCGGCCAAGGAGTGTGGAAGGGGGATTCCTACAGGCAGTCGGCTCTGATACCAACTTGTGACGCCCTCGATTCAATCGTACACTAATCATGCACGCAAATGTGTACGATCAAGATCAAGGACTCACGGGAAGATATCACAACACAACTCTACAATAAAATAAGTCATACAAGCATCATAATACAAGCCAGGGGCCTCGAGGGCTCGAATACAAGTGCTCGATCATAGACGAGTCAGCGGAAGCAACAATATCTGAGTACGGACATAAGTTAAACAAGGTGCCATAAGATGGCTAGCACAAACCGGGATCTGATCGAAGAGGAGCATGCCTCCTGCACGGGATCCTCCTAGGTCCTCTGGTAAATCGTCGCGGGCTGCTGCGTAGTAGTAGGCTCCTCCGAGTAGTAGTCGTCATAGGCGGTGGCGCTCGGATCTCGGCTCCATCGTCCGATTGCAGCAATCGAGTATAGGTAGGGGAAAGGGGAAACAATGCAACCGTGAGTACTCATCCAAAGTACTACAAGCAAGGAGCTACACTACATATGCATGGATATATGTGTAAGGGCCATATCGGTGGACTGAATCTGCAGAATGCCGTAATAAGAGGGGATAGCTAGTCTTAACGAAGACTACGCTTCGACACCGTCCCTTGCAACAGTAGAGGGGACGATCCAAGTCCTCCAAGTAACATCATATAGCAATAATCCTACCCGCAATCCCCGCTCATAACCCCGAGCGAGAGCGACCACCGTTGTATCCGCACTTGGAAGGGTGTGTTTTATCAAGTATCCGGTTCTAGTTGTCATAAGCTCAAGGTACAACTCCAAGTCATCACATTATCAAGATCACGGCTATCCGAATAGATTAACTTCCGCAGGGTGCACCATCTTACCCAAAGACGCTTGATCCCATTTGGCGGACACACTTTCCGGGTCATGCCCGCCGCAGAAGATCAACACGCCGCAGCCCCACCTAGCCACAACAGAGAGGCCAACACGCCGGTCTAAACCTAAGCGCAGGGTGCGGGCCCATCGCCTCGAGCACACTGCACGTTGCGTCTGTGCCGGAAGCAGACTTAGCCCATCAGCGTTCCGGTCCAATCCGTAGCAGGCCGCTCCGTCCGACGTCTGAAGTATTGCCGCCGATACCACGACGCGGGATACCCATAACTACTCCAGCGTAGATGGTTAGTGCGTATAAGCTCAGAGCCAACCCAGATCAAATACCAAGACCTCGTTAAGCGTGTTAAGTAACATGAACGCCGAACAGGCCAGCCCACCTCTCTCCTAGGCGGTCTCAACCTGCCTGCCGCTCCGCCACAATGATCCACTCATGGTGCTCCATCACCGACCGACTTTAGTCTCACATGTCTCATGTATAAAGTATATGGTATATACCCATGATCACCTCCCGAGTGATCACGGCCCGATAGTATAGCACGGCAGACGGACAAGAAAGTAGGGCCACAGATGAAACTTCTAGCATCCTATACTAAGCATATAGGATTGCGTAAGGTAACAATGAAGTTACAAGGACAAAGGCTATGCAGCAAAGATAGGAGTATCCAAAACAAGAACATGCTATGCTACTCTAATGCAAGCGATGTAGATAAGAGTAGGCGATATCCGTGATCGGGGGGCTTGCTGGTTGCTATGGCAAGAGAGAGGGTCATCAACACCGTAGTCGAACCGGCCACCGCAGCTGGCGTCGGTCTCGTAGTCTACCGAGAGAAGAGGGGAAGAAACAATGAATACAAAGTAAACATATGCATATCGATGTATGACATGCCAAGAAGCGATGCTAGGCGTGCCCTAACGTGGTAAGAGGATCTTGGCTAGGGGAAAACATCAGGAAGTTTTCCGGGCCCGGACGTCTGTCGAGACGTGATGAACCGGAGAGGAAAGTTTGCAGGTTCGATAGGTTAGGGTTGTGTGGTGGACGAACGGACTGCGTATCCGGATTCGCCTCGTCGTTCGAGCAACTTTCATGTTGAAATATTTTAATCCGGATTACGGTTAAAAGATATGATTTTAAAAGATTTTATTAATTTCTGGAATTTAATTAATTATTTAATTAATTTCGAAAATGCATTTATGACATCAGCATGATGTCATGCTGACGTCATCAGTCAACAGGGTTGACTGAGTCAACCCTGACAGGTGGGTCCCGCATGTCATTCACTAATGACTAATTAACCTAATCAAAGTTAATTAACATTAGTTAATTAGGTTTAATTAGTGATCAAGTTTAATTAATCAGGTTTAATTAAGTTAATTAATTCTCTAATTAATTAATTAATTAATTAACATTTTAATTATTATTTTAATTATTTATTTTCCCTTAATTCTTTTTTTTTGTTTGATTCAGGCGTGGGCCCTGTGTGTGTGTGGGTGAGAGGGGTTGCAGGCGCCGCCCGAACAGCGTGGTGGCTGGCTGGCACGGGCACCTGGCGAAGGGCCTCGCCCTTGAGGTGGAACGAGAGGCAGCGGGCACCGACGATGGGACGCCGCTGCCAACCGGGGCCACGGCGGACGGGCAGCGAGGGGTGGCGGCCAGGCGACAAGGGCGCAAACAGGGGTTCGGTCGGGTTATGTGGCGCCAAAGGGGCGTCGGAGATGTCGGAAGGGGCCGGGGTTCGGTGGTCGACGGGGAAAGGCGCGCGGACGGTGGCGTCCGGGCGACGGACGTCGTCGACGGAGGGGTCCGGAGGGGAGAGAGGGAACAGGGGTTGGGCGAGGCCGCATGGCGGCCAAGCCGGGCGACGGAGCAGCGACGAGGCCACAAGCGCCGCACGGGGTTCGGGAGGAGGAGAGAGGAGCGAGAGGGGTCACGGGTGGGTGGCTGGTGGCGGAGCTGCCGTCGGCGGGAGGGGGAAGAGAGGGAACCGGGGTTTGGCGTGCTCACCGAGCCGTGGGGTCTAGGCGGCGGGCTCGGTGGAGGGCGGGTCGACCGCGAGGAGGCGGCTGAGGAGCGCAGGCGGCGACGGGAGGGAGGGCCGACCAGCAGTGGTGCCGCGCTGGGGGGCGACTGGAGGAGGAGGGCTCGGCGGTGGCGGAGGAGGAGGAGGGTTTGGGGCGGTGGGGGGGGCAGCCCAGGTGGGGCGCGCGGGGTGGCTCGGTCGGGGTTCCTCCGCCCCGATCCAGAGCGAGTGAGGGCGAGGGGTGGAGGGGCGCGTGGGGGGATGGGAGGCGGCTAGGGTTAGCCGCGGGGGTGGGGGGTATGTGGCGGGCATTTGGGCGATGGGCCGCCCAGGGGAGGGGAATGGGCGGGGCGAGGGCCGGAGGGGGGGAGGAATGGGCAGGGGTTTCCCCCTCAGTTTTATTTTGTTTTCTCTTTTATTATTTTCCTTTTCTGTTTTTAGTTCATTTAAAATGCTCTGGCATTTTACAAAAATTAGTGCACCCCACCATAATTAGGTTAGCTATTTTAGACAACCCCCGAACATTTTAGAATTTGTTTTCGAAACTTTTTATCGTTTGTTTTAGTTTTGATTTTGTTTTAGGACGGGTTCGAATCAAAGAGAGGTTAATTAACATAACCGGGGTGATTACTGTTCCCTAATCATCCGGGTGTTACAGCTTGACAAGTTCCCAAACATTGTTTAGCTTGAACTGTTGAAGTTCTTCTTGCATAGCTTGTATCCATTCTGGTTCCATAAAGGCTTCAAAGAACTTTCTTGGGTTACGATATTGACACAAAAGAAAAGTGCCCACAGAAATTTGCTAGCTGTGTTGCTCTTGAGCGAGTAAGCGGACCAGGTGCATTGATGCTATCGATTATATTCTCAATATGTACTTCATTTGCAACTCGAGGATGAACTCGTGAAGACTTTGCTCTTGCTGATCATTGTCATCATTGGGAGGATTGTCTTGGTGAGCATTGTCTTCGGTTGGTTAGGTGCGAAATGATAAGTTCCTCTTCAGGCTGTGCTTGAAGGCATGATTTCACCGGTTCCCATTAGCTTGATAGATTCTTTGGGTGGAGCTTCATCTAGTGTACTTGGCAGGAACTCTCTTTTGAACCATTCGTTTCATCAAATCGCACGTCTCTGATTTCGACGATTTTGTAGAGATAAAGGTTTAAGACTCAGAGGAGTGCGAGTCCTTTCGTAACCAAGCATGAAGCCTTCATGAGCTTTGGGTTCAAATTTTGACTTGTGATGGGGATCCTTGATCCAAAGACTTAGCCCCAAATACTCGAAGTAGCGACATTTGGCTTCTTGCCGAGAAGGAGCTCATAGGATGTTTTGTTCGAAGCTTGTGGATATAAACATGGTTGATGGCGTGACAAGTCTGTATCAATTGCTTGAGCCGAACTTTCTTGGTGTCTTGTACTCGTCGAGCATTGTTCGAGCCATCTCAATGAGGGTTCTGTTCTTGCACTCCATGATGCCATTTTTTGAGGTGTGTATGGGCGAGAGAACTCATGAGTGATTCCCATGGTATCCAGATAAAGATCAAGTCCGGTGTTCTTGAATTCAAAGGTGCCGTTATCACTTCTGATATGCTTGATCTTGACGCCATAATTGTTCATTGCTCGATTGGGAAACGTCTGAAGACATCTTGCACTTCAGCCTTGTAGAGAATTATGTGCACCCATGTGTATCTTGAGTAGTCATCAACAATGACGAAGCCATAGAGACAAGCAGTTGTTGTGAGGGTAGAGTAATGAGTAGGGCCAAACAAATCCATGTGTAACAGCTTGAAGGGTTGAGATGTCGTCATGATTGTCTTCGAGGGGTGCTTTGCCCTAGTCATCTTTCCAGCTTCGCAGACACAACACAAATGATCATTCTTGAACTTGACACCTTCGATGCCTATGACATGCTTCTTCTTGGCGAGTGTGTGTAAGTTCCTCATGCCAACATGCCCCACCTCCGATGCGAGCCACGATTCAAGCTTTTGCAAGAAGACATCTGACAAGCTGTGGACCTTGAGAAATCTACGTGTATAGATCATCTTTCCTATACCCTTCAAAGACTAGAGACTTGTCGATTCCATTAGTACAAGGCAGCGATATTTTCGAATATCACAATCATGTTCAAGTCACAAAGCATTGAGGCAGACATCAAGTTGAAACCAAGGGATTCAACAAGCATCACTTATCCATGTGTTGATCCTTTGAGATTGCAACTCTACCTAGACCCAATACCTTGCTTTTACCAAAGGTCCAAATGTGATGTGACTCTTGTCGATGGGCGAAGGTTGAGTCCATGAGAAGACTTGATCACCAGTCATGTGATTAGTGCATCCACTGTCCATAATCCATTCTGAAGCATGAGGTGTCATACCCTACAGTACAGTTAGGGGGATAGGCTTCACCAAGAGCATTGTGAAGCATAAACATTTGACGGGCAAGTGGATTATTGAAGCTTAAATCAAGATTAGGATTGATAGGATGAATGGCAAACAATTCATGAACAAAATACATAGTAAGACCATTTGGGCATTTGATCTTGTGCCCCACAAGATATTTTAGGTCCTCAGCTATAGCATTAGACGCCTTTGATTTTCGGCTGGAGACCCTTTCCTGCAAAAGAGAGTTAATTCTTCTTAACCACCCACATCTTGAGGGTGGCTTAGAAACAACGAGTCTAAGTGCAACATCTCGAGAACTTGACTTTGGAGCCCTAGCAAATAGCCTTGCAGGAGATGAATGATACTCATATGAATAAGGTAAAAGTTCTTAGTTCTATGAACATAGCGGTTTGAAGACACACGTTCATATTCATAAATTTGAGTGTGGTTTCCTGCAAAACCTTGGCGTTAGGGTGACTCGGTGAGTCCTCTCATGCATGATGAAGCCTTTGGACCATATGACGCCTTAGGTGCAGGGTTTGTCTTCTTCCCGGTGGTGTCATGATGACATTCATGGAAGATTCTCAAGACAGCTTTTGGGAACCCGGATCTTCTTCATAGGTGGTCCATTCCTGCAGTTAGTACCAATATACAGCAAACACTTCACCATTTCGATTCTTGAACAACTTATAGTTTGCATCAAAGTTCATCAATGATAATAGGGTTAGCACGGGTAAAGCCAGATAAGGTGGAAGGATCCTTTGAAAGTCCCTTTGCAAGCAACCCATGTGGTTTTGGGATCTGCTCGGGCTTCGAGAGGAACCATCAACATTCATTTTCCTCTCGAACCCAACACCCTCTTTCCTAGGGTTTGGTTCAGAATCTGCTTTTGAGGACATCATAAAGTGTCGATGCCCTTTCGGACTTTTATACATCCTGTTTCAAGCAATGTCTTCAACCTAGCATTTTCATCGACAATAGCGGTGGTATCCTCTGCAGAGGGGTTAGTTACCACATTAGTAGTTGAAGACAATGCAACAAGAGCAGCAGTTGAACATTCAACAACAGAGGTAGCGATATCACGCTCAAGACATTTTAGACATGGTGGTTCAAATCCATCTGGCGGGACTGGTACATTGGCGCAAAGTGACTCATTCTCTTTTGAAGATCTTCATGAGCCGCTCTCAATTTCTCAAGCTCTTGTTTCCTTGAAGATAATCATAGGAGAGCTTTTCATGAGTAGTTGAGGCGTTTCATGACGACTTTCAAGTTCTTGGTACTTAGCATGAAGATTTTTAATGTCTTCAACTAAGGACTGTGAACGTGTCATTTCCGCGTCCAACAGGTCATCGCTTTTGTCTAACAGTTTTTGAGTATGTTCCATAGCTCTTTGTTGTTCAGTTGCAATTTTAGCAAGTGTTTTGTAGCTGGGTTTGGATTCACAATCAGAGTCATCTTCACTTGATGTTTGAAAGTAAGCATCACGTGATTTTACCTTGGCACCGCGTGCCATGAAGCAGTAGGTGGGAGCAGGGTCGTCCTTTTCATCAGCTTCAGCGTTGATGTAGAAGTCATTGTCTTCAGTGTTGAAGATGGACTTGGCAACATAGGCTGTGGCTAAAGCCAGACTTGCAACGTGTGACAGCCCTAGAGCTTGCTTGTAACTAGTGGCATTGCATCCATGCATCATGTTTAATTTTCATGAAATTTGAAATGGGGATGACAAACCCTAGCACTAAATGAAATGCATTTAGGATCAAAATAAAAATATTTTCAATGAACCCAGAATGCCTTTAGAAAATTCATTATTTTTGATGAAGGTGAAAACCTCTGCCAAAAATAATGCACTTATTTTTAGGCCACTCTGGATTTTTAAATTAACTCATATTGTATTTGAATTGGGGCCTTTAAATGCTATATATATATATTTTAGATGCTCCCAAAATGTTGGAAATTGTTAAGGGTCCCTGAAATAATTCAGAAAGCACCCATAACCGTTCCCAGGATTTTATGAAATGGTTTGGTATTATTACTAAATCAAAACAAATTACAGATAATAGAAAACAGAATTAAATAGAAAGAGAGAGAGAGAGAAGCCACTTGGGCGGCTTACAGCAGCCCACCTCGCTGGCCCAGGTGGTGGCCCAGCTCACCACGCCATTGTCTCCCACCTCTCGCCTTGATGGGGAGAGGCGTGTGGCCGCCGTCTTGCTGCACGCGCCACGGCCACCTCCACCCTGCCTGCCTGTGTCCCCGTCGCCTGGATCCCTCCCGCGTCGGCACGAACCCCCCTGGTGGCCCCTCTCTCCTCTCCCTCTCGCTCCTCTCCCTCCTCCTCCTCTGTTTCTCTTACGCGCAGCCACCGAGCGCAGCCGTTGCCGCCGACGAGCACCACCGCGGCCACCGGCCACCTCTCGCCCTGCCGCTGCACCCAAAAGATCCGCCCGTCGCCCTAGCCCTCTCTGCCGAGACGCACGGCGCCGGAGGCCCCAAGCAGCCGCCCTTCTCTTCATCTTCGAGTTCGGCCACCGACGACCGCCGCCTCGATTCGCCGTCGCAGGAGCTTCCCCGAGCCTGCTTCGACGGCCGCCAACTGCTGTGAGCTACTGCTCTGTAACGCCCCGAGACCGACGCTCCAGAAGACTTCCATATATTCCGGGTTTCGCCGTGTGTTTCATTTGTGCCTGCCCTTTTTATTTTTGCATTGCATCATGTCATCATGCCATCATGTCATTTAATTTTTAAGACTCACCTAAATAAATGGCATGGATCTTTCATCCATTCAAATCGAGGGAATTCACATGGTGATTCTCTTTAAAACATATCCTCTCGATATTTAGGGAGCTATAAAATAATATTCCATTAATTTGGAATTTACCACAACACACGTGCATGTTAAATCCCGTGGCCTTTCCTTCTTCAAGTTTTGACTCTCTAACCTTGCCTATAATTCTTTTCCCACTTTTCGAAGCCCTTCCCAAATGTTCATTTTTTTTGTTAATCTTAAACCTTGCCTACACCCTCTCTGCCAAATTTCAGCTCCTTTGGACTTGATTTGGTTGGAATCAAAATTGCCTCAAGTTTGAATTAAATTCAAACTTGCGATAATTTTCTTTCTCCAAAAATGCCCAAACCAATTTTATCAGATGGAGCATAATTCCAGGAGTCCAAGTATATCTCTATTTCATTCATATTCTTCCCCAAACCTCCTGGACATTTTCCTTTGGAGACTGTTTATTTTTTTAACAGAAATATAAGTAAAGGGGCTCTGATAACAACTTGTAACGCCCTCGATGCGGCTATATCTCCCACGTGTCGAAGCACGACTTAGAGGCATAACCGCATTGAAAGCAATGTCGCAAGTGAGGTAATCTTCACACAACCCTTGTAATACATAAGGGAAAGAGATACATAGTTGGCTTACAATCGCCACTTCACACAATACATGAGTAAAACATTACATCATACAGATACAATCAAGGTCCGACTACGGAACCAAAAATAAAAGAAGACTACCCCAAATGCTACACAGATCCCCGATCGTCCCAACTGGGCCCCACTACTGATCAATGAAGCGAAACAACACAATGAACATGATCTTCATCGAGCTCCTCCTTGAGCTCAAAAGGCCATCTACTGCGGTTTCATCGGCACCTGCAAACTGGTTTTGGAAGTATCTGTGAGTCACGGGGACTCAGCAATCTCACACCCGCGAGATCAAGGCTATTTAAGCTTATGGGTAGGAGAAAGGTATGAGGTGGAGCTGCAGCAAGCGACTAGCATATATGGTGGCTACCATACGCAAAAGAGAGCGAGAAGAGGAGGCAAAAGCACGGTCGAACAACTATGATCAAGAAGTGATCCTAAAACTACTTCGTCAAACATAACTCCAACACCGTGTTCACTTCCGGACTCCGAGAAGAGACCATCACAGTTACACACGCCGTTGATGTATTTTAATTAAGATCAACTTCGGG
Organism: Aegilops longissima; assembly: GCA_021605205.1. Lineage (NCBI taxonomy): Eukaryota > Viridiplantae > Streptophyta > Magnoliopsida > Poales > Poaceae > Aegilops > Aegilops longissima. The sequence continues at coordinate 365,582,132 of CM038676.1, forward strand.
TTTTCTACAACCGACATTAACAAATTCCCATCGCCTCATAACCGCATGAGCACGGCTTTCGAAGATAATACCCTGCAGGGTGTCCCAACTTAGCCCATTATAAGCTCTCACGGTCAATGAAGGATATTCCTTCTACCAGGAAGACCCGATCAGTCTCGGAATCCCGGACTACAAGACATTTCGACAGCAATAAAACAAGACCAGCAAAGCCGCCCGAATGTGCCGACAAATCCTGATAGGAGCTGCACATATCTCGTTCTCAGGGCACACCGGATGAACACTACGTACGGAAACCGACGGTACCCCAAGTTGCCTCGGGGCGGCACCGCAAGTGGCTCTAATTTGGACCAGCACTCGGAAGAGAACTGGCCCGGGGGTTTAAAATAAAGATGACCCTTGAGTCTGCAGAACCCAAGGGAAAAAGGCTTAGGTGGCAAATGGTAAAACCAAGGTTGGGCCTCGCTGGAGGAGTCTTATTCAAAGCGAACTGTCAAGGGGGTCCCATAAATCACCCAACCATGTAAGGAACCGAAAATCAAGGAACATAACACCGGTATGACGGAAACTAGGGCGGCAAGAGTGAAACAAAACACCAGGTATAAGGCCGAGCCTTCCACCCTTTACCAAGTATATAGATGCATTAACTAAATAAGATATATTGTGATATCCCAACAAGTAAACATGTTCCAACAAGGAACAACAACTCCATGTTCCAACAAGGAACAAACTTCATCTTCACCTGCAACTAACAACGCTATAAGAGGGGCTGAGCAAGGCGGTAACATAGCCAAACAACGGTTTGCTAGGAAGGGTGAAAAAGGTTAGAGGCTGACATGGCAACATGGGAGGCATGATATAGCACGTGGTAGGCATCGTAGCATAGGCATAGCAAAAGAGCGAGCATCTAGCAAGCAAAGATAGAAGTGATTTCGAGGGTATGGTCATCTTGCCTGAAATCCCGCAAGGAAGAAGAACGAGTCCATGAAGAAGACAAACGGACGTAGTCGAACAAATCGTCACAACTCCGGAACGAAACCGAAGCTAACGAGAGAAGCACCCCGGAAAGAAACAAACAACATGGTAAACACACAAGCATAATCATGGCATGATGCTCAAACAAGTATGATGCATGTCCGGTTTAATGATTCATGGCATGGCAATATGCACAGACAAAACTACAATTTAAGTGGAGCTCAATATGCAACGAGTTGCATATCGACGAAACACCACATCAATTATTTAGTTCACTCCCGATTAGGTACTCAACAATATTAAATGTTGTTAACCATGGCAAGAGGTCAAGCATAATTAAACTACCTATTTAGGCAAGTTTAAATGAGGCCGGAACAACAAAACAACAAGTCCGAAAACTCCTCATATGCATATATTAGGTTTGGTACTGTTCTGACCTAAACACAATTTTAGAGTTATTAAACAGCAAAATAAAGTGCACCATGTTAAACTAGGCATTTTTATACCCCATTTACATATATAATTTATTAAAATCCGAGCTACGGTTATTTAGTTATGAAATAAATCATTTTAACATGGCATTTGAACAAATTTAAAGAAACAACATTTTAAACATATTTATCATGGGATGAAAATGGCATATTATGAAACTAGATGAAATTCTAAGCACTTTACATATATAATTTGTTTTAATCCGATGCATGGTTTTTTAGTTATTAACAATTTAAAATGATGGCATTTCCTATAAATATGCATGCACTGGAAAAATGCTAAAATACACAGACTGGGAAAAAAATATGCATGGGCCGGATTGCATCCAGTGCAGCGGCCCAAGAGATGAGCAGGCCTAAGTGGGTGTGGGAGTGCAAAATAACAGGAAACTAAGCAAAAATGGGGGCGGCTAGGACTCGAACCCTAGACCCCTCGATTGGATACAGGCTGCGCTAGCCACTGGGCTAACTGATATGCTTGCGGTGGAATATAGTGGCAACTCTAAATAACCGCTACATGCCAGAACGGATCTAGGAAACTAACGAAACTTCAGAGATGGAGGAAGTCTCTCACAGCGGGGAAACAAAAGAGGCTGGTGGCCATGGCGAGGCAGGGGCGCGGCTCGAGGTTGGGACTTGAGCGGCTGGAGCTGCTGGCGCGGTGGGAAGGTGGAGGAGTCCGGCGAGGAGGCGGCGGCTCATCTGCTGGGTTCACCGGCGAGAGGGTGCAGCGACTGCTGCTGTTACCTGAAGAAAGAAAGGAGAGGGAGATTCAGAGAGGGAACAGGGGAAGGACGCACAGAGAGACGAGAGACAGGGAGGTGAGATGAGGAAAACGGAGGAACCACAGGAGGAGAAGGGCTGCGGTGCTTATCTCGTGGTGCGCGTGGCGGCAGACAGTTCTAGGCGTGGGGGTTCGATTCAGGCAGCGGTGGGCGGATCCAGTGACGGAGGCGGAGCTCCATGCTCGGGCGCCATGGGCGAGCTCCTTGCATTGCTCCTGTTAACCCACAGCAGAGAGAGGGCTGGAGAGATTAGAGAGAGCGAGGAACAAAAGAGAGAGGGAGGAAGGAGAGTGGGGCGGCCTGGGGTCCCGTGCAGCGACTCGGCGAGGTGAAGTGGTCCTGGACGAGGAGGAGGCTGCGGCCTCAGACGCTCGTGGCGCAGGGGCGCGCGAAGCATGCGGCTGATGGCGGCCGGGGCGACGCTGGTTGGTCGGGGATGCAAAACGAGGAGGTGGACTTGGCGGGGCTTCGGGTCCATGAAGCAGAGGAAGCAGGGGAAGAAGACGTCGAGGAGGAGGCCGATCCGTGGCTCGAATGAGTGCTTGCGAGGCCGAGGGAGACGCGGAAGGAGAAGGACGGGCAGAGCTGATCAGGTCGAAGAGGAGCTCGGTCTCCTCTTGGTCATGGCGTCGGCGGTAGCGTGGGTGTCCCTAACCTTGGCGGCGATGGCAGGAAAGGGAGAATGGATAGAGGAGGAGGACTAGGGCACGGGGCATGTTATCTGAGGGGCCTAGGGAAGTCTCCGGCCGTCAAATCACTCGGGAGGCCGGCGTGGCGTGCGTGGATGTCTGCCGACAGGAGGTAGAAGAAGAATGTAAGAGGTCGGTCTGGTGGGCTAGTCGGGCGAAAGAGGTAAGTGAGGTGGGCTGCGGTCTTTGTGGGCTGCGGTCTAGGAGAGGCCAGGTAAGGAGAATGTAAGTCTCCCTTTACTTATATTTCTGTTAAAAAAATAAACAGTCTCCAAAGGAAAATGTCCAGGAGGTTTGGGGAAGAATATGAATGAAATAGAGATATACTTGGACTCCTGGAATTATGCTCCATCTGATAAAATTGGTTTGGGCATTTTGATTCCAACCAAATCAAGTCCAAAGGAGCTGAAGTTTGGCAGAGAGGGTGTAGGCAAGGTTTAAGATTAACAGAAAAAAATGAACATTTGGGAAGGGCTTCGAAAAGTGGGAAAAGAATTATAGGCAAGGTTAGAGAGTCAAAACTTGAAGAAGGAAAGGCCACAGGATTTAACATGCACGTGTGTTGTGGTAAATTCCAAATTAATGGAATATTATTTTATAGCTCCCTAAATATCGAGAGGATATGTTTTAAAGAGAATCACCATGTGAATTCCCTCGATTTGAATGGATGAAAGATCCATGCCATTTATTTAGGTGAGTCTTAAAAATTAAATAACATGATGGCATGATGACATGATGCAATGCAAAAATAAAAAGGGCAGGCACAAATGAAACACACGGCAAAACCCGGAATATATGGAAGTCTTCTGGAGTGTCGGTCTCGGGGCGTTACAACACTCCACCACTACGAGAGGATCTCGTCCCGAGATCTAGGATGGCACCGGAGAAAAAACGGAAGAAGAAAGAGGTAAAACTAAGTTGCTTCTTTGATAAAAGAGTGAAACCAACGAACCTTGAGAGGTTGACAAAATGAAAGGAAGAAAACAACGAAGATGAGCAAAGTTGAAAACACTCCGTTAGAAAAGAGGAACAAGGGATACAACGAGAACCAAGAGGTTGAAAGACATGGAAATAAGAGCTTCACGAACGAAAAGAATATGACCACCTCGGAATAATGAGATAGTCAAGGAACAAGAATGAGAGAATTTGGACAACACTCCGGTAGAAAAGAGAAGAAAACTTGATGAGATGAAAAGATATTGAAGAGATGATACAACACTCCTGTTAAATGGATAAGCAAGAAAAGAACACGATCCTCACAATTTGGGATGATGAGTGAAAAGAGCAACATCACAATGCCTCCGGAAGAAAGAGTAGAAGATAGATCATTGGAATAATAGAATGGAGAACAAAATGCTAACTTCTTCCACAAATGAGCTTGGAAAGCACCCTTCCAGGAAGGTTATAACGGAGTTGTTGGAAAACCAACAACGAAAAGAATAAGCTTGTAGTGGGCTTATGGAAACATCTCGAAATTATGAGGTGACAACCCGCCACTAACAGAAACAGTTGATTGGATTAAGATCAACAAGAAGATGAAAACTTATTTCACCGAGAGGACAAATGAAGAACTTGGGTCATTTATAAGCACCATAAATAGCAACAATCCTTAGGGAAAGCTTTAGGTGAAATACATCCCAAGATAACTCCAATGAAAAGATTGATGGATTTAAAATACCTCATTCTTGACAACAATATGAATCATGAAACATGAAGGAAATTGTCAAGAGTGACATAACACCACCTCAAAAGATAAGATAGAGAGAATTGCACTTTGGAATGCAAGATGAAGAATACTTGAGCTCCTCAAAACAAAACATGTGTTGAGCACCATGTTTATTTTAGAGTATAGCTTGGCGGGTCATAACTTCGAGAAAATCTTGAAGAACAATTGAAGAATGAAAAGAATCCTTGATGAACCAGTATGTAGGGCCTCCATGAAGAACTCCAGTAAGAAAAGAATGATAAAAGAAAGAGAAGTTGAAAACACAAGGTGAAGCCTTGCAGTGACAAGATGAAGCTTTGAAATGATATCACCGAGAAAACTTTGAACTCCGGAAAGAAAAGATGAAGCATCTCGGACCGAGAATGTGATATGATGAACAAACTCCGGAAAGAAGAGATGAACAACTTAGAACTGAGAAATTAATACCATTACGAACTCCGGAAGAATGAATCAATCACTTGGATGAAACAAGAACAACAATTATGTTATGCGTATCCTTCACCAATTTAGATTGATGACAAGCAACGGATTAGGCATGCTACTTATTCTTGTTGAAAAAGGATTGAGAGAGATATTGCTCAACTTGGGAAGGTCTTCAACGATCCGTCGGTAGGATTGGAAAGAACGAATGAATCTATATGATAACGAAGGAAGAGAACTCTTGAACGAACCACCGTAAGAATTGAAAATGAACGAAGAAAAGATAACAAAACATCGGGAAGAATTAGAAAATGAACAAAGATACTTGAGAGAATTTAGATACAAGTGAACGCAGAGGTCATGAATTGATTAGAGGATATTTCGACGATGCACCGGTGAGATTTGGAAAACAAGAGTTGAACGCTTGAATGAATAATTCTGAGATGATGGGCTCCGGAGAATCAAACTGAAAAGACTCCTGAAATGCTCCTGGTGGGTTAAAAGAATTCTCACAATTGAAAATAATTATGAGAGGATGGCATCAAGCTAGAACCATGAATCTTGAAGAGAATCGAGCAAGATTTAAGAGAAACTCTTCTTTGGTCTTCAAATGTTGAGAATGACGATGAGAAACACCACCATGAATTGTTGAGATACTCCGGGATGAAAATCAGAAAGGTTGAACCAACACTGAAAAGAATTTGGAAGATCTTGGAGAAAGACATTTGACTGATGATAACTCATTCTTACGTCAAACTTTAAAAAGAATTTTAGAAGCCCCGGGAAAATTAGAAGAGTCAGGTAAGATCCTGGGAAAAGACCTGTGGGTTAGGGCCCACTCAAAAGATGCACCGTTGAATGAAAGAAAGATTGCGCCGGTTCAATTAAATGGCTTGAATGAGATAGCATCCTCAAAAGAACTTGAGTGAATTGAGAATGGAAACACCACATCAATTATTTAGTTCACTCCCGATTAGGTACTCAACAATATTAAATGTTGTTAACCATGGCAAGAGGTGAAGCATAATTAAACTACCTATTTAGGCAAGTTTAAATGAGGCCGGAACAACAAAACAACAAGTCCGGAAACTCCTCATATGCATATATTAGGTTTGGTACTGTTCTGACCTAAACACAATTTTAGAGTTATTAAACAGCAAAATAAAGTGCACCATGTTAAACTAGGAATTTTTCTACCCCATTTGCATATATAATTTATTAAAATCCGAGCTACGGTTATTTAGTTATGAAATAAATCATTTTAACATGGCATTTGAACAAATTTAAAGAAACAACATTTTAAACATATTTATCATGGGATGAAAATGGCATATTATGAAACTAGATGAAATTCTAAGCACTTTACGTATATAATTTGTTTTAATCCGATGCATGGTTTTTTAGTTACTAACAATTTAAAATGATGGCATTTCTTGTAAATATGCATGCACTGGAAAAATGCTAAAATACACAGACTGGGAAAAAAATATGCATGGGCCGGATTGCATCCAGTGCAGCGGCCCAAGAGATGAGCAGACCTAAGTGGGTGTTGGAGTGCAAAATAACAGGAAACTAAGCAAAAATGGGGGCGGCTGGGACTCGAACCCCATACCCCTCGATTGGATACAGGCTGCGCTAGCCACTGGGCTAACTGATATGCTTGCGGTGGAATATAGTGGCAACTCTAAATAACCTCTACATGCGAGCGGATCTAGGAAACTAACGAAACTTGAGAGATGGAGGAAGTTTCTCACGTGGAAACAAAGAGGCTGGTGGCCATGGCGAGGCGGGGCGGCTCGAGGTTGGGACTTGAGCGGGGTGGAGCTGCCGGGCGCGGTGGGAAGGTGGAGGAGGCGGCGAGGAGGCGGCGGCTCATCTGCTGGGTTCGCCGGCGAGAGGGTGCAGCGGCTGCTGCTGTTACCTGAAGAAAGAAAGGAGAGGGAGATTGAGAGGGGAGCAGGGAAGGGCCTTGAGAGGCGAGAGAGGGAGGTGAGGCGAGGAAAGCGGAGGAACCACGGGAGGAGAAGGGCTGCGGTGCTTATCTCGTGGTCGCCGGCGGCAGCGTCGGTTCTAGACGTGGGGGTTCAGTTCAGGGCAGCGGTGGACGGATCCAGCAAGGCCCAACCTTGGTTTTACCATTTGCCACCTAAGCCTTTTTCCCTTGGGTTCTGCAGACTCAAGGGTCATCTTTATTTTAAACCCGGGCCAGTTCTCTTCCAGTGCTGGTCCAAATTAAACCACTGCGGTGCCGCCCGAGGCAACTTGGGGTATCGTCGGTTGCCGACGTAGTGTTCATCCGGTGTGCCACGAGAACGAGATATGTGCAGCTCCTATCGGATTTGTCGGCACATTCGTCGGCTTTGCTGGTCTTGTTTTATTCTGTCGAAATGTCTTGTAGTCCGGATTCGAGACTGATCGGGTCTTCGGTAGAAGGAATATCCTTCGTTGACCGTGAGAGCTTATAATGGGCTAAGTTGGGACCCCCTGCAGGTATTATCTTTCAAAGCCGTGCCCGGTTATGAGGCAGATGGGAATTTGTTAATGTCGGTTGTAGAAAACCGAAGTTGATCCTAATTAAAATACATCAACCGCGTGTGTAACCGTGATGGTCTCTTCTCGGCGGAGTCCGGGAAGTGAACACGGTGTTGGAGTTATGTTTGATGTAAGTAGTTTTAGGATCACTTCTTGATCATAGTTGTTCGACCGTGCTTTTGCCTCCTCTTCTCGCTCTCTTTTGCGTATGGTAGCCACCATATATGCTAGTCGCTTGCTGCAGCTCCACCTCATACCTTTCTCCTACCCATAAGCTTAAATAGCCTTGATCTCGAGGGTGTGAGATTGCTGAGTCCCCGTGACTCACAGATACTTCCAAAACCAGTTTGCAGGTGCCGATGAAACCGTGTAGGTGACGCACCCGAGCTCAAGGAGGAGCTCGATGAAGATCCTGTTCATTGTGTTGTTTCGTTTCAGTTGATCAGTAGTGGGGCCCAGTTGGGACGATCGGGGATCTGTGTAGCATTTGGGGTAGTCTTCTTTTATTTTTGGTTCCGTAGTCGGACCTTGATTGTATCTGTATGATGTAATGTTTTACTCATGTATTGTGTGAAGTGGCGATTGTAAGCCAACTATGTATCTCTTTCCCTTATGTATTACATGGGTTGTGTGAAGATTACCTCACTTGCGACATTGCTTTCAATGCGGTTATGCCTCTAAGTCGTGCTTCGACACGTGGGAGATATAGCCGCATCGAGGGCGTTACATGCTCCTCCTCCCCCTCTCCGTTCTCTCGTTTGCACGCCGCAGCTGTCGCTTCATCGACGACCGGAACCCGCCGCCGCCGTACTCACCGCCGACGACGCTCCGGTGACCATTTGGTCCCGGGTGCGTGTCCACCGAGTTTGCCGCCCCGCGCCGAGCCTCGCTAACGCCTCCCCTTGCCCGCTTGCACCCTGCAGCCCGATCCGCGACCACCCGAACTCCGGCGCGCCTTGGAGCTCGCCGTCGTCGGCTCCGGCCACCATAGGTCCGGCCACCACCCCCACTCGTCTTGGCCGGCGAGGCACTCCGCGCGCCTAGCCGCAGCTCGAATCGTGCCCTGATGCGATTCCCGAGCCTCCGCCGCGTCAGTCGTTGCCGCGGCTAGACGCCGTGGATTAGCCCGGTTGACCGGATTTGACCCCACAGGTCAGCGGCGTGTGGGCCGTCACGCTAACTAAACCTAGGATTAGGACTAACTAAAATTAGTTAGTCTAATGACTCGACCCGTGGGTCCGCGCCACGAGTTTGACTCTGGTCAACCCTGTTGACTTCTTGACGTCACACAGGCGTCATCTTGATGATAAAGTATTTCTGGAATTAAAATAAATCAGGAAATGATATATAAATTTCAGAAAATAGTCAAAACTTCTCAAATTCATAGTAATTCAACTGTAGCTCAGAATGAAATAATTTATATATGAAAAATGATCAGAAAAATATGAAGAATCTGTTTATGCCATGATCATGCATGTTTGAACAAGTTAACCTCACTGGATAGGATGAATCATGATTAGGGTAATTTATGAACTAGCATTTGGAGTTGGAGTTTAACCTTGTTTGAATTCCACTTCAATTAACTTGGCTTACATCTGCATTAGCTCAAAACACTAGCATATTGCCATGTCATTATCATACATCATATTGTTGCATCGCATTGATTGTGTTCTTTCTTGTTTGCGGTAATTGTCCCTCTCGGTGAGCGGCGTGCATCGACGATGAATTCGATGACACCGATGAAGAACTATATTATCTTGAAGTGCGGGCAAGAAAAACCCCTTGTTCATTCCATAATCCCACTCTCTCGCTCCTGCTCTATTTTACTGCATTAGGACAACAACGACTCATGTGTTACTTGCTGCGGTAGCTGAACCCCTTTATCCTCTGCATGACTGTCATTCCACGAGAATTAGATGAAACCCACTAGCATGAGTAGGAGTTGTTTGATCCTGTTGTGCCTACTCATTCATGCTTGTTTGTCATGCCTCTCTGCTTAGAGTTGAGTCAGTCGATTCATCGGGAATGAGTCGGAGGTGTGTGAACATGTCCTACTGTGTGTGAGCTAAGTGTGTGAACATGATTTGGTAAAGGTAGCGGTGAGAGGCCATGTAGGAGTACATGGTGGGTTGTCTCATTGAAACCGTCCTCAGGAACTGAGTTTTGTGTTTGTGATCCATGAACAGTTACTACCACACATTGGGCTCCGGGCACTCCAAGCTCTCTTGACTTATTAATCAACTTGATCTCTGTCCAGGAGTTGCAACTAGTTTCTGGTGTTTGTAGGATATGTGTTGGGGGCCGTGCGTAGCGCTGACCCTAGGGGTGGGCTATGTTGCGGTAGATACACGAGGCACGGTGTCGGGACGCCGTTTGGTGTCTCGGGAACCCTGCTCTCATCGTTTGGGGCCGTGGCGACACCCGTCCGGATCTCCTTGCGGATGGAACCGAATAGGCGATAAACCTGGACTAGAGACTTGTGTGGTTAGTCAGGTCGTGGCCGACTCCCTCGCTTGAGCTTCGCTTGAAGGTTGCCAAGATACGAGGTGTACATGGCGGTAAGTGGCTAGAGCGTGTGTGAAGAAGTACACCCTGCAGGGTTAATATGATCTATTGAATAGCCGTGTCCGCGAAAAGGACTTTGGGTTGCCTATATCAGTTCATAGACAAGTGAAAGTGGATACTCTAAAATGCGCAAGATAAGCGTGAGTGCTATGGATGGCGTTCTCGTAGGAAGGCGGAGGCGGGTCCATAGTGGTGTATTGATATGGTGAATATGTGGACTCGTGCGCCACCTCAAAAGAGTTACTTGCGATCGTAGTTCAGGATAGCCACGAGTCAAAGCTGGCTTGCTACGGTCAAACTCCACCACCCCTTTGTTGATAATGATGCATATGTAGTTAGTTGTGATGTAAGTCTTGCTGAGTACATTTGTACTCACGTTTGCCTATTTTATGTTTTTGCGAGAGGCGTCGGTCTCGCTAGTAGTTCCGCTTGGACTTGACGTTTAGCTTGTTACCTCAGCTACGATCTTGTGCCCTCGGCGAGATCTGGTAGATAGTCGGGCTTCTCGGCCTTTTTCATTTATAGTTATGCGTACTCGAGACATGTTTAGCTTCGCTTGTGCTTTGACTTGTATGCTCGAGTGTTGGGTCATGAGACCCATGTTTGTAATATCTCGCTCCTCGGGCCTAATGAATAAATATTTGAGTCGTAGAGTTATGTTGTGATGCCATGTTGTATTTACACATATTGAGCATATTGTGTGTATGTTTGAAATGCTTGGTATGTGTGGGATCCGACAATCTAGTTGTTTATCCTTGGCAGCCTCTCATATGGGGAAATGTAGTCTAGTGCTTCTGGCGATAGTAGTCCGCTTCTGACCGGTTCACGAGTCTGCTAGCTAGCAGACTTGCTTTGGACACTTGGTGGCGGCATGTGTTTCAATTGTTCCTATGTACATCCCTTCGGGAAATGTCACTTGGTGATATTCGAGTCTGCCTAGCTGCTACAGCCGGGATACGAGTCCTGTTAGCCAGTGCTACAACCCAATTCATCGTTGATGACCGACATGCTCGATGTGATTCATGTATTCCTGTCCCCATGGGTTAGTGCCGCTTTGGGTTCACGACTAGCCATGTCGGCCCGGGTTCTCTGTCATATGGATGCTAGCGACACATCATATATGTGAGCCAAAAGACGTAAGCGGTCCGGGCCATGGTAAGGCGACACCGTGGGAATACCGTCGTGAGGCCGCAAAGTGATATGAGGTGTTACCAGCTAGATCGATGTGACTTGGAATCGGGGTCCTGACACAACGCCAGGGTCGGACTCCTCTTCAGACTCCACCTCCACCTCCTCAGAAGCAGACTCCTCCTCTGAGTCCATTTCCTTGCCAACAAAAGCACGAGCCTTGCTAGATGAGCTCTTCTTATGCGATGAAGACTTAGATGAGGACTTGGAAGAAGACTTTGAAGATTTCTTCTTCTTCTTGTCATCAGAATCATATTCCTTGCTCTTCTTCTTCTTCTTCTTCTCATTGTCCCACTGTGGACACTCAGAGATATAGTGTACAGTTTTCTTGCACTTGTGACACGTTCTCTTCTTGTAGTCATGAGTGGAAGCTTCATCATTTCTTGAGCTAGATCGTGAAGACTTTCTGAAGCCTTTCTTCCTAGTGAACTTGGAACTTCTTCACAAGCATAGCAAGTTCCTTTCCAATGTCTTGGGATCATCGGAACCATGATGATTCTTCTTCAAATGAGGAAACAACTTTTGCCTTCAAAGCACGAGTTCGGCCATAGTTGGGACCATAGATATCTCTTTTCTCAGAAAGCTGGAACTCATGTGTGTTGAGCCTCTCAAGTATATCAGACGGATCAAGTGTCTTGAAGTCAGGACGTTCTTGTATCATGAGGGAAAGGGTGTCAAAAGAGCTGTCAAGTGATCTCAGTAGTGTCTTGATGATTTCATGCTTGGTGATCTCAGTGGCATCGAGAGCATGAAGCTCATTTGTGATGTCAGTGAGGCGATCAAACGTGAGCTGGACATTTTCATTGTCGTTTCTCTTGAAGCGGTTGAAGAGGTTCACGAAGAACACCGATTCTTTGATCTCTCGGGTTGAGGATAGCCGTTGACCTTGGATAGCCAGTCCGGACTAGCCGGCGTTTCGGAGCACTCACACGGCCATCTTGTCCTTTGGTCGGATGACCACGAGATGATGTTCGTTGCGAAGAGAGTCGATTGAATGAACTTCTTGACATCGCGAGGGCGACACCTTCACAGATTTGGGAGCGCCGTTCTTGACGACATACCGAGGTCGACATCAATGGCTTCAAGATGCATCGCATCTTATTCTTCGAGAGGGATAGTCGGTTCCATCGAACACGGGGCAAGCAGCGGAGACTTTGATTATCCTGCGATCGACATAGCTAAAACTCGGTGGTTAAACCAAATCACAGAACAAGGGAGTACCTTGCTCGATACCAATTGAAAGTGATAGTTATCGACTAGAGGGGGGTGAATAGGCGATTTTAGGAAAGTCTTCAAAACACGGATGTTTGAAGACAAACAATAAAATGACCTAATTGATATGCAGCGGAAGATAAACTACAACAAGCAAACCATAGTCAAGTATGCAATAGCATTGAAAGTACAAGACTAATAGCAGCTAGGTAGTAAGGATCAAGATGGAAGATAGTGAGAAGCCAATCAACAAAAGTAGTCAATCAATGAAGTCAAACAGGTATGATAGATAGGCAATGACTTCACGAAGACAAACTCTAAGTAAGGTGAGGAGAAGATAGAACCGATCGGTTGTTGAAGACACAGATTTGTTGGACCAGTTCGATTCTTTGTGACAACTGTACATCTGGTTAGGGAGGCTGAGATTCAACTCGAGAAGACCGCGTCTTCACCTTATTCCCCTTGAGCTAAGGACACACAGTCCTCGCCCAATCACTCTGGTAAGTCTTCAAGGTAGACTTTTGAACCTTCACAGATCTGCGTTCACGGCAATCCACAATGACTCTTGGATGCTCGAGCGCGACGCCTAACATTTGGAGGATTCGCATCCTCAAGTGTAATAAGTCTTGAGTCACATGACATGAAAGACTTGATGATGCCTAACACTCTTTGGCTCTGGGTGTTTGGGCTTTGTCCTCGCAAGGTTTCTCTCTCTCAAAGGCTTGAGGTGGGTTGCTCTCAAGCGACAAAAGTCGTGCACTAACTCTGAGCAGCCACCAATTTATGGTGTAGGGGTGGGCTATTTATAGCCACTAGGCAACCCGACCAGATATGTCGAAATGACCACAGGTCACTAAGGAACCGACACGTGTTCCAACGGTCGATTTCAACACACACGGCAACTTTACTTGGGCTACAAGCAAAGCTGACTCATCCAGCTCTAGATAAGTTTTGCTCTCATTGTCTTCGCTCGAAGACATAGGATTTGGGTTGAGCATCACTTGATCATTACGACTATGATCACTTGGACCCCACTTAACGGTATGGTGGTTCCTATGACTCAACAAAGAAGAAAAGGAAACAACGAAGCGACCACGTCTTGGCGCTCCATAGTATTCACTCAATGTCTTCTCATGTCATAGTCTTCAATGTGAATATCTTCACATACCACCATTGTCGTCAATGTCTTCATACATTTTAGGGTCATCTCCGGTAGGTAAACCGAATCAATGAGGGACACTTCTGCGTTATCTGCAATTCTCACAAACGCATTAGTCCCTCAACCACATTTGTCGTCAATACTCCAAAACCAACTAGGGGTGGCACTAGATGCACTTACAGTTACTAATGGCGCACTTCTATGTGGTGCGCCATTAGTATACCAGATACTAATGCGCGCCACAGTGCGCCATTAGTAAAAAATACTAGTGGCATGGTACTAATGGCGCACCGGTAGTGCGCCATTAGTAGGCAAAACTGGTGCGCCATTAGTAGGCCTTTTTGTAGTACTGATTTGTCGGAATCCGGGCCCACCATCGTTTCTCCATAGCTCGTAGGTTCATTGTTGTCTAGCAACATGACTTCCAAAACAGGATTACGTACCACTCTGAAGTAGTACGCATCATTGTCGTCCTACAAGGTTTGGTAGGGACTTGATCCGAAGTTTCATGATCACTATCATAAGCTTCCACTTCAGTTGGTGTAGGTGCCAACGGAACAACTTCCTGTGCCCTGCTACACACTAGTTGAAGTGACGGTTCAATAACCTCATCAAGTCTCCACTATCCTCCCAGTCAATTCTTTCGAGAGAAACTTTTCCTCGAGAAAGGACCCATTTCTAGAAATAATCACTTTTGCTTCTGGATCTGAAATAGGAGGTATACCCAATTTTTTTGGGTATTCTATGAAGATGCATTTATCCGCTTTGGGTTCGAGCTTATCAGCCTGAAATTTTTTCACATAAGCGTCACAGCCCCAAATTTTTAAGAAACGACAACTTAGGTTTCTCTAAACCATAGTTCATACGGTTTAAATATCGCGGAATGCGTCTTGACCTATTTAAAGTGAATGCAGTTGTCTCGATGCCTAACCCATAAGCGATAGTGGTAATTCAATAAGAGACATCATGGTATGCACCATATCCAACGAGTGCGATTATGATGTTCGGACACACCATCACACTATGGTGTTCGAGCGATATTAGTTACGAAACAATTTCCACAATGTCTTAATTGTGTGCCAAACTCGTAACTCAGATATTCATCTCTATGATCATATCATAGACATTTTATCCTCTTGTCACGACGATCTTGAACTTCACTCTGAAATTACTTGAACCTTTCAATAATTCATACTTGTGTTTCATCAAGTAAATATACTCAGGATCTACTCAAATCATCTGTGAAGTAAGTACATAATGATATCCACTACGTGCCTCATCACTCATTGGACTGCACACATCAAAATGTATTACTTCCAACAAGTTGCTTTCTTGTTCCATCTTCTTTGAAAGCGAGGCCTTTCGGTCATCTTGCCCATGTGGTATGATTTGCATGTCTCAAGTGATTCAAAATTAAGTGAGTCCAAGCGATCCATCTGTATGGAGTTTCTTCATGCATATCTACCAATAGACATGGTTAGCATGTCTCAATCTTTTCAAAAGCGAGTGAGTCAAAGATCCATCAACATGGAGCTTCTTCATGCGTTTTATACCAATATGACTCAAATGGCGAGTGCCACAAGTATGTGGTACTATCATTACTATTTTATATCTTTTGGCATGAACATGTGTATCACTACGATCGAGATTCAATAAACCATTCATTTTAGGTGCAAGACCATTGAAGGTATTATTCAAATAAACAGAGTAACCATTATTCTCCTTAAATGAATAACCATATTGCGATAAACATAATCCAATCATGTCTATGCTCAATGCAAACACCAAATAACAATTATTTAGGTTTAACACCAATCCCGATGGTAGAGAGAGCGTGCGATGTTTGATCACATCAACTTTGGAAACACTTCCAACACATATCATCATCTCACCTTTAGCTAGTCTCCGTAGCCTTTTATTTCGAATTACTAACACTTAGCAACCAAACTGGTATTTATTACCCTAGTGCTACTAGGAGTACTAGTAAAGTACACAATAATATAATGTAGATTCAAAATACTTCTGTCGACCTTGCCAGCCTTCTCATCTACCAAGTATCTAGGGTAGTTCTTCAGTGACCGTTCCCCTCATTACAGAAGCACTTAGTCTCGGGTTTGGGTTCAACCTTGGGTTTCTTCACTAGAGCAACAACTGATTTGTTGTTTCATGAAGTATCCCTTCTTTCCCTTGCCCTTCTTGAAACTAGTGGATTTACTAACCATCAACAATTGATGCTCCTACTTGATTTCTACTTTCGCGGTGTCAAACATCGCGAGTTGCTCAAGGATCATCATGTCTATCCCTGGTATGTTATAGTTCATCACGAAGCTCTAATAGCTTGGTGGCAGTGACTATGGAGAACCATCACTATCTCATCTGGAAGATTAACTCCCACTCGATTCAAGCGATTGTAATACTCAGACAATCTGAGCACATGCTCAACAATTGAGCTTTTCTCCCTTAGTTTGCAGGCTTAAGAAACTTGTCAGAGGTCTCATACCTCTTGACGTGGGCACTAGTCTGAAACCCCAATTTCATTCTTTGGAACATCTCATATGTTCTGTGACGTTTCAAAACGTCTTTGGCGCCTCAATTCTAAACCGTTAGCATTACTCACTGAACTATCACGTAGTCATCAAAACGTGTATGTTAGATGTTCGCAGCATCCACACATGACGCTCGAGGTTTAGCACACCGAGCGGTGCATTAAGGAGATAAGCCTTCTATGCAGCAATGAGGACAATCCTCAGTATACGGACCCAGTCCGCATAATTTCTACTGTCAACTTTCAACAAAATTTTCTCTAGGAACATATCTTAAAACAATAGAACTAAATCTTAGGCTACGACATAATTTGCAAAGACCTTTTGACTATGTTCATGATAATTAAGTTCATCTGATTATTTAATGAACTCCCACTTAGATAGACATCCCTCTAGTCGTCTAAGTGATACATGATCCGAGTCAACTAGGTCGTGTCCGATCATCACGTGAGACGGACTAGTCATCATCGGTGAACATCTTCATGTTGATCGTATCTACTATACGACTCATGTTCGACCTTTCGGTCTCTTGTGTTCCGAGGCCATGTGTGTACATGCTAGGCTCGTCAAGTCAACCTAAGTGTTTCGCATGTGTAAATCTGGCTTACACAATGTTGTATGCGAACGTTAGAATCTATCACACCCGATCATCACGTGGTGCTTCGAAACAACGAACCTTCGCAACGGTGCACAGTTAGGGGGAACACATCTCTTGAAATTTTAGTGAGGGATCATCTTATTTATGCTACCTTCGTTCTAAGCAAATAAGATGTAAACATGACAAACATCACATGCAAAATCATAAAGTGACATGATATGGCCAATATCATCTTGCGCCTTTTGATATCCATCTTCGAGGCGCGGCATGATCACCTTCGTCACCGGCATGATACCATGATCTCCATCATCATGATCTCCATCATCGTGTCTTCATGAAGTGGTCTCGCCAACTATTACTTCTACTATTATGGCTAACGGTTAGCAATAAAGTAAAGTAATTACATGGCGTTTTTCATTGACACACAGGTCATACAATAAATTAAGACAGCTCCTATGGCTCCTGCCGGTTGTCATACTCATCGACATGCAAGTCATGATTCCTATTAAAAGAACATGATCAATCTCATACATCACATATATATAATTCATCACATCCTTTTGGCCATATCACATCACATAGCATACCCTGCAAAAACAAGTTAGACGTCCTCTAATTGTTGTTGCATGTTTTACGTGGCTGCTATGGGTTTCTAGCAAGAACGTTTCTTACCTACGCAAAAGACACAACGGTGATATGCCAATTGCTATTTACCCTTCATAAGGACCCTCTTCATCGAATCCGATCCGACTAAAGTGGGAGAGACAGGCACCCGCTAGCCACCTTATGCATCAAGTGCATGTCGATCGGTGGAACCTGTCTCACGTGAAATGCGTGTAAGGTCGGTCCGGGCCGCTTCATCCCACAATGCCGCCGAATCAAGATAAGACTAGTAACGGCAAGCAAATTGAACAAATCATCGCCCACAACTACTTTGTGTTCTACTCGTGCATAGAATCTACGCATAGACCTAGCTCATGATGCCACTGTTGGGGAACGTAGCAATAATTCAAAATTTTCCTATGTGTCACCAAGATCAATCTAGGAGATGCTAGCAACGAGAGAGAAGGAGTGCATCTTCATACCCTTGAAGATCGCTAAGTGGAAGCGTTACAAGAA
Organism: Aegilops longissima; assembly: GCA_021605205.1. Taxonomy (NCBI): domain Eukaryota; kingdom Viridiplantae; phylum Streptophyta; class Magnoliopsida; order Poales; family Poaceae; genus Aegilops; species Aegilops longissima. The sequence continues at coordinate 365,600,131 of CM038676.1, forward strand.
CACGGTTGATGGAGTCGTACTCGCGGCGATTCAAATCGCGTAAGATCCGATCTAGCGCCGAAGGGACGGCGCCTCCGCGTTCAACACACGTACAACCCGGGGACGTCTCCTCCTTCTTGATCCAGCAAGGGGAGAGGAGAAGTTGAGGGAAAACTCCAGAAGCACGACGGCGTGGTGGCGATGGAGCTCGTGGTTCTCGGCGAGGGCCGCCAAGCACTACGGAGGAGGAGGAGGTGTTGGAGGAGGGAGGGGCTGCGCCAGGGGAAGGGTGTGGCTGCCCTCCCACCCCCTCAATATATATAGGGGGAAGGGGAGAGGGGGCCGGCCCCTCTAGATGGATCTAGAGGAGGGGGCGGCGGCCAGGGGAAACCCTAGATGGGTTTGGGCGCCCCCACCCCCTAGGAAACTTGCCCCCAAAGCCAGGAGGGGAGGCTGCCCTAGGGGTGGCGCCCCTACCTCTCCAGGTTACGTGAGATGGGGTGGGAGGGGTGCTCAGCCCCTTAGTGGGCTGGTGTGCCCCCTCCCCTTGGCCCATAAGGCCCCCCAACGCTTGCCGAGGCCTCCGAAACACCTTTCGGTCACGCTGGTCGTCACCCGGTACTCCCAGAACAATTCCGGAATCCAATACCCTTCGTCCAATATACCGATCTTCATCTCCAGACCATTCCGGAGCTCCTCCTCACGTCTGGGATCTCATCCGGGACTCGGAACAACCTTCGGTAACCATATACTATTTCCCATACCAACTCTAGCGTCACCGAACCTTAAGTGTGTAGACCCTACGGGTTCGGGAACCATGCAGACATGACCGAGACATCTCTCCGGCCAATAACCAACAGCGGGATCTGGATACCCATGTTGGCTCCCACATGTTCCATGATCATCTCATCGGATGAACCACAATTTCGAGGATTCAGTCAATCCCGTATACAATCCCCTTTGTCAATCGGTACGTTACTTGCCCGAGATTCGATCGTCGGTATCCCAATACCTTGTTCAATCTCGTTACCGGCAAGTCACTTTACTTGTTCCGTAATGCATGATCCCGTGACTAACTACTTAGTCACATTGAGCTCATTATGATGATGCATTACCTAGTGGGCCCAGAGATACCTCTCCGTCATACGGAGTGACAAATCCCAATCTCGATTCGTGCCAACCCAACAGACACTTTTGGAGATACCTGTAGTGCACCTTTATAGCCACCCAGTTACGTTGTGACGTTTGGTACACCCAAAGCATTCCTACGGTATCCGGGAGTTGCACAATCTCATGGTCTAAGGAAATGATACTTGACATTAGAAAAGCTCTTAGCAAACAAACTATACGATCTTGTACTATGCTTAGGATTGGGTCTTGTCCGTCACATCATTCTCCTAATGATATGATCCCATTATCAATGACATCCTATGTCCATGGTCAGGAAACCATAACCATCTATTGACCAACGAGCTAGTCAACTAGAGGCTCACTAGGGACATGTTGTGGTCTATGTATTCAACATGTATTACGGTTTCCAGTTAATACAATTATAGCATGAACAATAGACAATTATCATGAACAAGGAAATATAATAATAACCATTTTATTATTGCCTCTAGGGCATATTTCCAACACTCATATGGGCCGAAAGAAGTCGTGGGCCATACATGGGCCGAAAGTGAAATGGGCTGGTGTTATATTCGATGGCCCACATGACATTGTTGGGCCGATTTCGAGTAGGCCCTAACGGGTCGTGAGTTACCGGGCCGTAAAATGGGCTATTTGCCAAGAGAACGTTAACAGGCTTTTCATGGGCCAGCCCGCTAACTTTTGACCAAGTCAAACGGGCTGGCCTTTGTAAGCTAAATGGGCTGGTGGTGGGACGTCGCACGTGTCGACACATCATAGGCGCCTATCTGACCCACTGACGAGCCGACACGTGTTTCCTTCGGCCAATCAGAATTTTACACATGGAAATTTCCCATTGGTCCGGGCTGTTAACGGGTTATCGGATCCAAAACCGGACCCGATAGCTTAACGGCGTTCCGTTATGGTGGATGCCACGTGTCGGTCACCCTTGACGAAAGCACTTCTGTGACACACGATTTATCGTCATGGAAGTGGACACTTCCGTGATGATAATTTTGGTAATGTCATGGAACACTTCTACGACAGCACAGGTATGACTATCTTGACTCTGTCATAAAAATGTCATGGATGTACATGCTTGACAGAAAACGTGACCTACTGTGACAAACATGTATCATCACGAAAGTGTATTTTTTGTAGTGACTAGTGCTGATGTTAATGTTGCTGAAGAGATGGAGATCCAGGCGGCCACTGAAGATATTACTACTGAAATTCCTCACCCTGCGGCTTCCGAGACAGTGATTCCTGAGGCTGTGAAGACATTGGCTGATACTCCTCAGCCCAAGCCGAAGAATCCCTTCTCAAAGAAGCAGAAGTTCAAGGCTGATGATTTCTTCCATGAGCATGTGTTCTTCACAGAATAAAACCCATATGACTCTGCTCATCTTTGCCGCAAGCGCTTTTTGACAGCCAGTCAGATGAACTTCTACTCTTCACTGCTATTCGATAAAGACAAGATCTTTGACCTTGAGCATATTCCTCATGTGGATATGGAATCGCTGCCTTGTTTCACCCCAGTCCTCAGTGTTCTTCATGACGCTGGGCTGCTCAACTTCTGCACCGACATCGTTGACTGGAATGAACAACTAATTCTTTAGTTCTATGCTACATTGCACATCACCGACAACATTGAAGATGTGAATTCCTGGGTGCTGGACTGGATGACAGAGAACACTCATTACAAAGCACCAGCCTCTGAATTGCTTCATGCCCTGCCTGTCAGTCCTCCCCTTGAAGGTGCACAGCTCATCTACCATGAACCTAAGCTATCTGATCATTACATGCAAGTGTTGATGAAGCCGCTGAAGCCTGGTCAAGCCCCAAGAACCAAATTCCTAGTGAAGGAATTGCTTTATGTGCCTCGGACCGTATACAGAATTTTGACCAAGACCCTGAGTCCAATCAAAGGCCACGACTCAAATGAAGAAGAGGCCATTGGCATCATGAAGAATATTCAACTATCATGATTTCTTCATGAGGACTATGGCCAATGTTGCTCTTTCTCCGTTTGAGTTGAAGCCCTACGCTCCTTGGATAATGATATTCCTCAGATCAAGGTTGTCGATCAATTACAAGGTTGACACACTTAACCATGGCAGCTACTTGCCCCCCATTGAAGTCCTCAAGCGGACATTTACCTCCGCTGATGGAAAGGGCAAGGCGACTGCGATTATTGATGAAGGCATTCGTCCATTGGATGGACAGTTCCGCAAAGCTGCATCCTACTCCACAAATGATGACTCTGCCACTCATGACTCTGCCGCCAATGCTTCAAAGCAAAATCCTCAAGGCACAGCTCCAAGGGTGATGATTGATCATGAGCTTCTCCTCAGTCTTCATCAGAAGGTCGATCGCAACCACAAATGGGTCAAGCGTCAGTTTGGTTCAATTCTTCATAACATGACTGCTACCCACTATTCAGTGAAGAAGAACCATTACTACCTCCATGAAGTATTTGATCGCACCTGGGCTGTTTTGCCTCATCTCTATGGTGAATACGATCTTAAGCAGATGGGCTTCAAGCAGGACTTTGACTGGTCTCAGCCACCGTCGAAGAAATTCAGGAAAGTCAAAGTTCCTTCCTTGGTGGCCAGCTCTTATTCTACATCGCGTGAGACTGATGAAAATGAAGATTTGGACGACACTGCGGCAGATCCTACTTCAACAACCGACCCCAACAACGCTGGCGCTCCTCCATCGACCTCGTGATGATATTCTTCAGGGGCGTTAGTCCTCATTTTTCGTCCCTTTTGGTCATTCGATGACAAAGGGTGAGAAATTTGAGAGTTAGTCTTCAAGCGGGTCTCTATATATGGGCGTTTTTTTGCTAAGTTGCAACTCTCGTTCTTCTGAATTTTTATTGGATTGACTTGTAAACTTAAACCCGATGGTGGTCTGATACTCTTGGTATGTTCTTCTGCATGCTATTTCCTCATTTATGTTAATGCACACATGCTGAATTACATCAGTCGCCAATATTTCATCATGCATTTCAAATTCTTCATATCATATGATAAATGCGTGTATGAATTACAAGATATAGGGGGAGATCTCCATGATTCTACTCTTCAATGTGCATTGCTTCACAAGAGCAATTTCCTCACATATGCACATCTTCAGGGGGAGTTCTTCTATATCTTGTAATCAAATTCCTCAATCTCAGTATTTCCACTCCATATGTTTATCCCTATTGAAAACTTAACCTATATTGTGATCAATCAACATAAAGGGGGAGATTGTAAGTGCATCTAGTGCCCCTTAGTGATTTTGGTGTATTGAAGACTTATAGGTTAAGGGACTAATGTGTTTGTGAGTGTACACATGTCTATAAGTCTATGAGGAGTTTGATATTTACAGAGAAAGTCGACCCCTAAAAATGAATGTCTTCAACTGAAGACTTTGGTTTTCTGAAGACTTTGAAAGTGAAGAAATAGGTGTGACCGTGAAGACTTGATATTCATGCAAGGAATATGAAGCCTGAAGAATTTTGTTTTTGTAGTTTCATTTTCTCTTTCTTGAGTCATAGGAAACACCATACTATTAAAGGGGGTCGAGGAAAAACTAAGGAAAAGTTTCCAAGTGATGCTCATCTCAAAATCCTACACCTACCAATCCTTTCGAGTGAAGCCATTGGAAATCTCATACAGTTCAGTCAATTTCTTCAGTGACAGAGACGAAGTTCTTCTGGTCTCTGAGGAATTTGTTTTGACTGAGGAGTTAGGAATTCGCCACTGCAGATTGCCTACAAGTGAGGAACATGATAGCCCTGAGGAATTTGAACCTCAAATTTCCGACCGTTGCTGTGCTATGTGATACGTCTCCAACGTATCTATAATTTTTGATTGTTCCATGCTATTATATTATCTATCTTGGATGTTTATGGGCTTTATTTTACACTTTTATATTATTTTTGGGACTAACCTATTGACTCGAGCCAGTGCAGTTCTGTTTTTTTCCTTGTTTCAGTGTTTTGAAGAAAAGGAATATCAAGCAGTCGAAAAGGAATGAAACCTTCTGGAGAAGTTATTTTTGGAAGGAAAGCTACCCGATGGACTTGGAGTGCATGTCAGGTAAGAAACGAGGGAGCCACGAGGTAGGGGGGCGCGCCCTCCACCCTCGTGGGCCCCTCGTGGCTCCCCTGACGTACTTCTTCCTCCTATATATATACCCATATACCCTAAAAACTTTGGGGAACAGAATAGATCAGGAGTTCCGCCGCCGCAAGCCTCTGTAGCCACCAAAAACCAATCGGGACCCTGCTCGGCACCTGGGGGGAACCTCACCGTGGCCATCTTCATCATCCGGTGCTCTCCATGGCGAGGAGGAGTAGTTCACCCTCGAGGCTGAGGGTATGTACCAGTAGCTATGTGTTTGATCTCTCTCTCTCTCTCTCTCTCTCTCTCTCTCTCTCTCGTGTTCTTGATTTGTACGATCTTGATGTATCGCGAGATTTGCTATTATAGTTGGATCTTATGTTGCTTCTCCCCCTCTACTCTCTTGTAATGGATTGAGTTTTCCCTTTGAAGTAATCTTATCGGATTGAGTCTTTAATGATTTGAGAACACTTGATGTATGTCTTGCCTTGCGTATCTGTGGTGACAAATGGGATATCACGTGATTCACTTGATGTATGTTTTGGTGATCAACTTGCGGGTTCCGCCCATGAACCTATGCATAGGGGTTGGCACACGTTCTCGTCTTGATTCTCTGGTAGAAACTTTGGGGCACTCTTTGAGGTTCTATGTGTTGGTTGAATAGATGAATCTGAGATTGTGTGATGCATATCGTATAATCATACCCACGGATACTTGAGGTGACATTGGAGTATCTAAGTGACATTAGGGTTTTGGTTGATTTGTGTCTTAAGGTGTTATTATAGTACGAACTCTAGGGCTGTTTGTGACACTTATAGGAATAGCCCAACGGATTGATTGGAAAGAATAACTTTGAGGTGGTTTTGTACCCTACCATAATCTCTTCGTTTGTTCTCCGCTATTAGTGACTTTGGAGTGACTCTTTGTTGCATGTTGAGGGATAGTTATATGATCCAATTATGTTATTATTGCTGAGAGAACTTGCACTAGTGAAAGTATGAACCCTAGGCCTTGTTTCCTAGCATTGCAATACCGTTTACGCTCACTTTTACCACTTGTTACCTTGCTGTTTTTATATTTTCAGATTACAAAAACCTATATCTACCATCCATATTGCACTTGTATCACCATCTCTTCGCCAAACTAGTGCACCTATACAATTTACCATTGTATTGGGTGTGTTGGGGACACAAGAGACTCTTTGCTATTTGGTTGCAGGGTTGCTTGAGAGAGACCATCTTCAACCTACGCCTCCCACGGATTGATAAACCTTAGGTCATCCACTTGAGGGAAATTTGCTACTGTCCTACAAACCTCTGCACTTGGAGGCCCAACAACGTCTATAAGAAGCAGGTTGTGTAGTAGACATCACTATGCGCCAGTTGTCCCAAAATATCTTATCCACCTAACGGTCATATCATTGAAGGGCATTTATGTCTTATCATGTCGGGCTGCTCCCTAGGCTATAAATAGCCACCCCCTTCAACCATTAGCTGGTTGGCTGCTCCAAGAGAAACTGACACTTGTCATTGACAGCATCCCATCCGCCGAGGACTTTGAGAGAAAATCATCAAGTGAGGAAAAACCCAAACCCAAACACCTAGAAACCCAAAAGTGATTGAGCATCACTGAAGAGATTGTTTCTGTGTGGATCTGACGCTTTTTACCTTGAAGACTGTGCATCTTCCAGACGGTTATGCGTCAAGGTCTAGAGCATCCAAGAGGAAATTGTGGATTGCCGAGTGACCGAGTTTGTGAAGGTTTGGAAGTTACCTAAAGACTTACCACGAGTGATTGGGCGAGGTCTGTGTGATCTTAGCTCAAGGAGAATATGGTGAGCACTGTGTGTCCTCAAGTTTAAATACCTAGCCGCTCCAACCAGATGTACGACTGTCACAGCAGTTGGAACTGGTCTATCAAATCACAGTCTTCACCGAGCTAACTGGTTCTATTTCCTCAACCCTTCCATTTCCTCATTACTGTGTTGTGCACTTGATCGTTACTGTTTGAAGACTTTGACTGAAGACTTTCTCAATTTCCTCAGTTCAATTTCTTCAGTCAGTTTGTCTTCAGCCTGCTTATCCTGTGTTTACGCTTTCTGTACTTTGTGCTTGTTTTCATTTCATCATGATGTCTATGCATCTGTTCAGTTATGTATGCATATGAGTACTTATTCCGCTGCTAGTAGTTCTTTGCTTAGGAATTTCCTCACCCTGAAATTCCTCAGTGAAGAATTCATAAAAATCGCCTATTCACCCCCCTCTAGTCGACTTAACACACTTTCAACTCGACACATGCCCACGTCTACCATAGCAAGTTGATCACACCATTCACATAACACAATCAATACCAAAACATGACAACACGGGATACACATATCAAGCCAGACATATATAATAGCATAAAACCACACATGCATAGCAGAATATAGTACGAGCATAATCAAAAGTGCAAACTTGCCTTGAACGTTGTTGTAGTACTCTAACGATTAATTTTGATCCGCTTCGCACTCCGGACAATCTATACGATTAACGAAGGCGTCGATTAATAAACCATACTCACATAACACCACAATAAAGTAAACATTAATTATTTCAAATAAAACTTAATTAATAGAACATATCGGTAGGTATATATTTCTACATGCTAGTAGGGTCACAATGCAAAAAGAATCAACTAATTTGGATCAATGGTTTGAAAGATATGGCCTCCGGAACTTTGAATTCAAATTTAAACAAATTCAAATTTGAATAGCTCAAAAAATATGAAATTTTGGTTCTACTAAATGCTCCTGGTCAATATGAGTATGTAGGAAAAAGAATCGATGAATTTGGATATACGGATCTCAAGATATACCTAAATGAACATTTGATATGGAATCTGCCAAAATAAATTGTGCTAAAACAGATTTGTGGAAGAATTGCTGCGGCAACTGTGGATGTGCCACGTGGAACGTTGTCACTAGCTGGATACCGTTCGCTGCAGTGGCTAAAGAGCGGACAACCACAAATTAACAAAAAAGGTTCAGAAATAATAAAAATAGGCGATCTAATCTAGACGACCGTCAGAGAGACATCGGACGGTGCAGAGTGACTCGCTAGAAAAGAACAGGAAGGAGGCGCCAGACTTGGGCAAGATGAACCACGGCGGCTCGGACTTCGACGACGGTGACGTCTAAGGGGCTTGCTGGCGCTCGGGGACGAAGGAACGACGAGCGGAGAGAGGCGGCGAACTCGACACCTTCCTCGGGAACGGCCGAGGCTTCTGCTAACGTCGGTGAGGTCCAGCTGGAGCGACGACGGCGGCTTCTGCTTCGGGCGGAGGTCCTAGCGCTTGTTCTAGTGCTCCCCTGCGAGAACTAATAGGTGAGGAAGGGAGAGGAGGTCTAGGCGAAGACAACCGAGGGTAAGGGGGCGCTGGGAGCTTGTGCGTCGACAGAAACGACCGACAAAGGAGCTTCTGCGGTGGCGGACTCCGGCGAGATCCAAGGTTGAGCCAACGGCTAGCTAGGGCACGGGAGTCCAAGGTTTTGCCAAAAATCGGTCGCGGAGGGATTGATGAACTTATATAGGGTGTCAACTTGCGCGTGCAGTCCAGGGATCAATCGATTCGATCGATTCGACTTGGTCTGTGATTCAGTCATAGTGTTTGTGATGAACACGGTCGTTGGAAGAGCTGACAAGCGGGACCCAAAGTCAGCGGCAGAGAGGTGAGAGAGATAAAAAACAAATACGAAAGGCTGCGGGGTGGGCTGCGGCTGCGGGGAAATGGGCCGGCCTACTGACGTTGTGCTGCTGTTGCTCTAGCGCACTGGGCGACAAACAGGAGTTGGGCTGATGCTCGCCCATATGAACAGTAATATCTGCGAAGATACACTGTACAGGAAAAGATATCATGGCTAAAACTAAAATAACGTATAGATAAATAAAAATACCAGAACACACAATTTTTTTTACTGCTAATAAATACCGTGAACATTTTTAAAACACATATGCACTTTTGGAAAATAATTTTATGCAATAAAAACACATAAAAAGCAACATAATAACCACTATAAAACAATTTTGGGTTTCTATACATTCAAAGTAATTTAGGTAGACACCAGAATATATTCTTAGCGTTTTCAAAATATAATTAATTGGGGAGAAGTCATATTATCTCCACTCCAAATATATTGCCTTGAGTTGGAAAACACTTTAAATATTCAAAAAATTTAAATAAGCATAGAAATCATAATGGAAAAGAATGATCCTATTAACATTCCAAATCTGAAAATTTGGGATGTTACACTATCGCTATTTTATTCGAAGCTATATTTTTATTCATCACATAATATGTGTTTTGCTTGGAGCGTCTTGTATGACATGAGTCTTTGCTTGTTTTATTTTGTGTTTTAAGTCATCAATCCTTGCTGGACACACTTATTTGAGAGAGCCAAAATTATGTCATGACTTGTTAGAATTGCTCTCTATGCTTCACTTAAATCATTTATGAGCTATGGACTTGCTCTAGTGCTAACTTATATTTTTTGAGCACGGTGTGCTTTAGTATTTTTTGAAGTAATGCTCTCTTGCTTCACTTAGATTTATTTGAGAGTTAGTCAAATTTACAAGAAATTCTCTCTTGCTTCACTTAAATTATTTTGAGAGAAAGAAAAAAATTATGCTCTTGATCTTCACTTATATTTGTTTGAGCTTATGAAAAGTAACACATGAAAATTAGTCCCAAAGTGATAGATATCCAAGAAGGACATAATAAAAACTTTCATGAAGACCATTGGACAAAATAAACTTGGTTCTTAGTAATAGTTTTGAGATATGATGATGTGATATGAGAGTTATGTTGATAAGTAATTATGCTTTAGTAAGAATAAGGTTTTGTGATTCCCTATGCAAGTACGAAAGTCAATGGTCATGCAATGAAATTATATCCTACTTATGGTGCTTTATTCGGTGTTAATTATGCTTAATGCTTGCTTATGAGATTATTCGTTGGTCGCTTCTCAATCTTTTGCTAGCCTTAATTTTGCACCAAGTATGATCTCTACATGTGCATCCAAAATCCATTAAACCAGTTTTGCCACATGAGTCCACTATATCTATCATTTGCGGTATTCTTTTGCCGTTCCAAGCAAATTGCATGTGCCATCTCTAATTTTCAAAATAAACTTCTCTTTTGTGTGTTTGTTTCGTTCGCGGAGCGGTGACAGGTGGCTAATATTTTCCATGCTAGATGTGTTGTTCTGACGATGAGTGTTTATTCACTTGTCATTGCACGAGAGTAAGGCAAAGGTTTTAGGGATGCCCAGTCCCAAAATGCAAAAATGAATTTACTTTATGTTGTAAAATAATAAATTCCTTGGAAAGTGTTAGTATGGAGGGCAACCGTGGATACGGCTAGCCATGGAAAGTGAAAGTATGGTGGAAAAAGGAATAAACTTTATTTTCTGTTTGGGAACCGCCTATGGCATATCTAGCATGGAAAGTGTTGGGAACTCTAATTCGTTTTAGTTGGTGGGATGGATACACCTCCCAAAAGGCTTTTACCTCTAATTTTTCGCTTTGAGCTCTGGCAACTCTACAAATCCATACTTCCCTCTGTGAAGAGCCTTTCTTTTACTTTATGCAATTCTTATTTTTAAATTTGAGTCTCCATCTTCTCTTATAAAAGCACCAACTAGGAGGCAATATGATCGTACTGAAGTATTGGGTGTAACTAATATTCGAGTGTGTTTCATGAATGGATCAATGGTTGAGCATGATGGGCTAGGGATAACTTATTTTAGCGTTAATATTTTGAAAGACATGGTTGCTTGTTGATATGCTTGAGCATCTAAATTATTATGTCAAAACTAGAATATTGCTTTGAATCACATAAAAGTCCAATTGTCCATGCTATAAAGAAAAGAATATGATATGACATGTTAGGCAGCATTCCACATCAAAAATTCTGTTTTTATCACTTACCTACTTGAGGACGAGTAGGAGTTAAGCTTGGGGATGCTGATATGTCTCCAACGTATCTATAATTTTTGATTGTTCCATGCTGTTATATTATCAATCTTGGATGTTTTATAATCATTTTATATCATTTTTTGGTACTAACCTATTGACATAGTGCCAAGTGCGGGTTGCTGTTTTCTGCATGTTTTTTACATCGCAGGAAATCAACACCAGACGGAGTCCAAATGCCACGAAACTTCACGGAGAATTTTTATGGGCCAGAAGGAACACAACGGGCCCTGGCTACGCTTGGGGGGTGCCCGAGGAGGCACCACCCACCGAAGCGCATCGGGAGGCCCAGCGCCTACAGTGGGTTGTGCCCACCTCGAGTGGCCCCGGACCGCCTCTTTGCTCTATAAATACCCCAATATTCCAGAAACCCTAGAAGTCGATGAAATATTCATCCGATCGCGCATGAGTCCGAACCACAGATCCAATCTAGACACCATCTCAGATGGGGTTCACCACATCCATTTGTGCCTCTTCGATGATGCGTGAGTAGTTCTTTGTAGACCTTCAGGTCCGTAGTTAGTAGCTAGATGGCTTCCTCTCTCTCGCTGAATTCTCAATACAATGGTCTCTTGGAGATCCATATGATGTAACTCTTTTGTGGTGTGTTTGTTGGGATCTGATGAACTTCGAGTTTATGATCAGTTATATCTTTTTATATCCATGAAAGTGAAGGAAATATGCCCTAGAGGCAATAATAAAGTTATTATTTATTTCCTCATATCATGATAAATGTTTATTATTCATGCTAGAATTGTATTACCCGGAAACATGATACATGTGTGAATACATAGACAAACATAATGTCACTAGTATGCCTCTACTGACTAGCTCATTAATCAAAGATGGTTATGTTTCCTAACCATAGACATGTGTTTTCATTTGATTAATGGGATCACATCATTAGGAGAATGATGTGATTGACTTGACCCATTCCGTTAGCCTAGCACTTGATCGTTTAGTATGTTGCTATTGCTTTCTTCATGACTTATACAAAGTTCCTACAACTATGAGATTATGCAACTCCCGTTTACCGGAGGAACACTTTGTGTGCTACCAAACGTCACAACGTAACTGGGTGATTATAAAGGTGCTCTACAGGTGTCTCCGAAGGTACATATTGGGTTGGCGTATGTCAAGATTAGGTTTTTTCACTCCGATTGTCGGAGAGGTATCTCTGGGCCCTCTCGGTAATGTACATCACTATAAGCCTTGCAAGCAATGCGGCCCCCTTCCTTTCCCCCTCCTAGTAGGAGTAGGACTCCCCTACTCCTACTAGGAGGAGGACTCCTCCTCCTTGGCGCGCCCCCAAGGGCCGGCCGGCCTCCCCCCTTGCTCCTTTATATACGGGGGCAGGGGGGCACCCTAGGACACACAAGTTGATCTTCGTGATCGTTCCTTAGCCGTGTGCGGTGCCCCCCTCCACCATATTCCACCTCGGTCATATCGTTGCGGTGCTTAGGCAAAGCCCTGCGTCGGTAGAACATCATCATCGTCACCACGCCGTCATGCTGACGGAACTCATCCCCGACACCCTGCTGGATCGGAGTCCGGGGATCGTCATCGAGCTGAACGTGTGCTGAACTTGGAGGTGTCGTATGTTCGGTACTTGGATCGGTCGGATCGTGAAGACGTACGACTACATCAACCGCGTTGTCATAACGCTTCGCTTCACGGTCTCACGAGGGTGCGAGACAACACTCTCCCCTCTCGTTGCTATGCATCACCATGATCTTGCGTGTGCGTAGGAATTTTTTTGAAATTACTACGTTTCCCAACAGTGGTATCAAAGCCTGGTTTTATGCGTTGATGTTATATGCACGAGTAGAACACAAGTGAGTTGTGGGCGATACAAGTCATCTGCTTACCAGCATGTCATACTTTGGTTGGCGGTATTGTTGGATGAAGCGGCTCGGACCGACATTACAGCCAGACGCTTCGCGAGACTGGTTCTACCGGCGTGCTTTGCACACGGTGGCTGGCGGGTGTCGGTTTCTCAACTTTAGTTGAACCGAGTGTGGCTACGCCGGTCCTTGCGAAGGTTAAAACAACACTAACTTGACGAACTATCGTTGTGGTTTTGATGCGTAGGTAAGAACGGTTCTTGCTCAGCCCGTAGCAGCCACGTAAAACTTGCAACAACAAAGTAGAGGACGTCTAACTTGTTTTTGCTGGGCATGTTGTGATGTGATATGGTCAAGGCGTGATGCTATATTTTATTGTATGAGATGATCATGTTTTGTAACGAGTTATCGGCAGCTGGCGAGAGCCATATGGTTGTCGCTTTATTGTATGAAATGCAAGCATACTGTAATTGCTTTACTTTATCACTAAGCGGTAGCGATAGTCGTAGAAGCAATAGTTGGCGAGGCGACAACGATGCTACGATGGAGATCAAGGTGTCGCGCGGTGGCGATGGTGATCATGGCGGTTCTCTGGAGATGGAATCACAAGCACAAGATGATGATGGCCATATCATATCCCTTATATTGATTGCATGTGATGTTTATCCTTTATGCATCTTATCTTGCTTTGATTGGCGGTAGCACTTTAAGATGATCTCTCACTAATTATCAAGAAGTGTTCTCCTGAGTATGCACCGTTGCCAAAGTTAAATCGTGCCCGGACACCACGTGATGATCGGTGTGATAAGCTCTATGTCCATCTACACGGGTGCAAGCCAGTTTTGCACACGCGAATACTTAGATTAAACTTGACGAGCCTAGCATATGCAGATATGGCCTCCGAACACGGAGACCGAAGGTCGGCGTGAATCATATAGTAGATATGATCAACATAGTGATGTTCACCATTGAAAACTACTCCATCTCACGTGATGATCGGTTATGGTTTAGTTGATTTGGATCACGTGATCACTTAGATGACTAGAGAGATGTCATCTAAGTGGGAGTTCTTAAGTAATATGATTAATTGAACTTAAATTTATCATGAACTTAGTACTGATAGTATTTTGCTTATCTATGTTTGTTGTAGATAGATGGCTTGTGTTGTTGTTCCGTTGAATTTTAATCGTTCCTTGAGAAAGCAAAGTTGAAAGATGATGGTAGCAATTACGGACTGGGTCCGTAACGAGGATTATCCTCATTGCTGCACGGAAGAATTACGTCTGGAAGCGGCGATGGGTGCGAGGCTGCTGCAGAACAACGCCGGATGTTATGAGCGTCTGGCGAGCTAAAGTGATGACTACTCAATAGTTCGATTGTGCCATGCTTGACGGCTTAGAACCGGGTCTTCAACGGCGTTTTGAGCGTCATGGAGCATATGAGATGTTCTAGGAGTTGAAGTTAATATTTCAAGCAAATGCCGGTTTGAGAGATATGAAGTCTCCAATAAGTTCTATAGCTGCAAGATGGAAGAGAATAGTTACATCGGTGAGCATATACTCAAAATGTGCGGGTATAATAATCACTTGATTCAACTAGGAGTTAATCTTCCGGATGATAGCGTCATTGACAAAATTCTCCAATCACTGCCACCAAGCTACAAGAGCTTCGTGATGAACTATAATATGCAAGGGATGGAAAAGACAATTCCCGAGCTCTTCGCAATGCTAAAAGCTGCGGAGGTAGAAATCAGAAGGAGCATCAAGTGTTGATGGTCAACAAGACCACTAGTTTCAAGAAAAGGGCAAAGGGAAGAAGAGGGAACTTCAAGAAGAACAGCAAGCAAGTTGCTGCTCAAGAGAAGAAACCCAAGTCTGGACCTAAGCCTGGCCTGAGTGCTTCTATTGCAAGCAAACTGGTCCTTTGGAAGCGGAACTGCCCCAAGTATTTGGCGGATAAGAAGGATGGCAAGGTGAACAAAGGTATATGTGATATACATGTTATTGATGTGTACCTTACTAGAGCTCGCAGATAGCACTGGGTATTTGATACTGGTTACATTGCTAATATTTGCAACTCGAAGCAGGGACTACGAAATAAGCGAACAACGGCCAGGGCGAGGTGATGATCGGCGTGGGAAATGGTTCCAAAGTCGATGTGATCGATCGGCACGCTACCTCTACATCTACCTTGGGATTAGTTTTAGACCTGAATAATTGTTATTTGGTGCAGCGTTGAGCATGAACATTATATCTGGATCTTGTTTGATGTGAGAGGGTTATTCATTTAAATCAGAGAATAATGGTTGTTCTATTTATATGAGTAATATCTTTTATGTTCATGCACCCTTAAAGAGTGGTCTATTTTTGATGAATCTCGATAGTAGTGATACACATATTCATAATGTTGAAGCCAAAAGATGCAGAGTTGATAATGATAGTGCAACTTATTTGTGGCACTGCCGTTTAGGTCATATTGGTGTAAAACGCATGAAGAAACTCCATACTGATGGACTTTTGGAACCACTTGATTATGAATCACTTGGTACTTGCGAACCGTGCCTCATGGGCAAGATGACTAAAACGCCGTTCTACGGTACTATGGAGAGAGCAACAGATTTGTTAGAAGTCATACATACATATGTATGTGGTCCAATGAATGTTGAAGCTCGTGGCGGATATCTTTATTTTCTCACCTTCACAGATGATTTAAGTAGATATGGGTATATCTACTTAATGAAGCATAAATCTGAAACATTTGAAAAGTTCAAAGAATTTCAGAGTGAAGTTGAAAATCATCGTAACAAGAAAATAAAGTTTTTAAGATCTGATCGTGGAGGAGAATATTTGAGTTACGAGTTTGGTATACATTTAAAACAATGCGGAATAGTTTCGCAACTCACGCCACCTGGAACACCACAGCGTAATGGTGTGTCGAATGTAAATGTCGTACTTTACTAGATATGGTACGATCTATGATGTCTCTTACCGATTTACCGCTATCGTTTTGTGGTTATGCTTTAGAGACGGCTACATTCACGTTAAATTGGGCACCATCAAAATCCGTTGAGACGACTCCTTATGAACTATGGTTTGGCAAGAAACCAAAGTTGTCGTTTCTGAAAGTTTGGGGCTGCGATGCTTATGTGAAAAAGCTTCAACCTGATAAGCTCGAACCCAAATCGGAAAAATGTGTCTTCATAGGATACCCAAAGGAGACAGTTGGGTACACCTTCTATCACAGATCCAAAGGCAAGATATTCATTGCTAAGATGGATCCTTTCTAGAGAAGGAGTTTCTCTCGAAAGAAGTGAGTGGGAGGAAAGTAGAGCTTGATAAGGTAATTGTACCTTCTCCCGAATTGGAAAGAAGTTCATCACAAAAATTAGTTCCAGTGATTTCTACACCAATTAGTGAGGAAGATAATGATGATGATCTTGAAACTTCAGATCAAGTTACTCTGAACCTCGTGGGTCTTCAGTCAGATCCGCACCAGAGTGGTACGGTAATCCTATTACGGAGGTCATGTTACTTGACCATGACAAACCTACAAACTATGAGGAAGTGATGATGAGCCCAGATTCTGCGAAATGGTTTGAGGCCATGAAATCTGAGATGGGATCCATGTATGAGAACAAAAAGTATGGACTTTGATTGACTTGCCCAAATGATCGGCGAGCCATTGAGATTAAATGGATCTTTAAGAGGAAGACGGACGCTGATAGTAGTGTTACTATCTACAAAGCTAGAATTGTCGCAAAAGGTTTTCGACAAGTTCAAAGTGTTGAATACGATGAGATTTTCTCACTCGTATCGATGCTTAAGTCTGTCTGAATCATGTTAGCAATTGCTACATTTTATGAAATCTGGCAAATGGATGTCAAAACTGCATTTCTTAATGGATTTTTTAAAGAAGAATTGTATATGATGCAACCAGAAGGTTTTGTTAATCCTAAAGGTGCTAACAAAATGTGCAAGCTCCAGCGATCCATCAATGTACTGGTGCAAGCATCTCGGAGTTGGAATATACGCTTTGATGAGTTGATCAAAGTATATGGTTTTATCTGAGACTTTTGGAAGGCTGTATTTACAAGAAAGTGAGTGGGAGCACTACAGCCTTTACGATAAGTATATGTGAATGACATATTATTAATTGGAAATGATGTAGAATTTTACGGAAAGCATAAAGGAGTGTTTGAAAGGAGTTTTTCAAAGAAAGGCGTCGGTGAAGCTGCTTTACATTGAGCATCAAGATCTATATAGATAGATCAAGACGCTTGATAAGTTTTTTCAATGAGTACATACCTTGATAAGATTTAGAAGTAGTTCAAAATGGAACAGTCAAAGAAGGAGTTCTTGCCTGTGTTGCAAGGTGTGAAATTGAGTAAGACTCAAATCCCGACCATGACAGAAAATAGAAAGAGAATGAAAAGTCATTCCCTATGCCTCAGTCATAGGTTCTATAAAAGTATGTCATGCTATGGACCAGGCCTATTGTATACTCTGCCCTGGTATGGCAAGGGAGTACAATAGTGATCTAGGAGTAGATCACTGGACATTGGTCAAAATTATCCTTAGTGGAATAAGGATATATTTCTCGATTATGGAGGTGAAAAAAGGTTCTTCGTAAAGGGTTACGTCGATGCAAGTTTTGGCACTGGTCCAGTTGACTTTAAGTCTTAATCTGGATACATATTGAAAGTGGGAGCAATTAGCTAGAGTAGCTCCGTGCAGAGCATTGTAGACATAGAATATTTGCAAAATACATACGGCTCTGAATGTGACAGACCCGTTGACTAAACTTTTCTCACAAGAAAAACATGATCATACCTTAGTACTCTTTGGGTGTTAATCACATAGCGATGTGAACTAGATTATTGACTCTAGTAAACCCTTTGGGTGTTGATCACATGACGATGTGAACTATGGGTATTAATCACATACAGATGTGAATATTGGTGTTAAATCACGGCGATGTGAACTAGATTATTGACTCTAGTGCAAGTGGGAGACTGAAGGAAATATGCCCTAGAGGCAATAATAAAGTTATTATTTATTTCCTCATATCATGATAAATGTTTATTATTCATGCTAGAATTGTATTACCCGGAAACATGATACATGTGTGAATACATAGACAAACATAATGTCACTAGTATGCCTCTACTTGACTAGCTCATTAATCAAAGATGGTTATGTTTCCTAACCATAGACATGTGTTGTCATTTGATTAACGGGATCACATCATTAGGAGAATGATGTGATTGACTTGACCCATTCCGTTAGCCTAGCACTTGATCGTTTAGTATGTTGCTATTGCTTTCTTCATGACTTATACAAAGTTCCTACAACTATGATATTATGCAACTCCGCTTACGGAGGAACACTTTGTGTGCTACCAAGCGTCCTGGCGATGCTGGGTGATTATAAAGGTGCTCTCTGGTGTCTCCGAAGGTACATGTTGGGTTGGCGTATTTCAAGATTAGGTTTTGTCACTCCGATTGTCGGAGAGGTATCTCTGGGCCCTCTCGGTAATGTACATCACTATAAGCCTTGCAAGCAATGCGGCCAATGAGTTGGTTACGGAAAGAAGCATTACGGAACGAGTAAAGAGACATGCCGGTAACGAGATTGAACTAGGTATTGGATACCGACGATCGAATCTCGGGCAAGTAACATACCGATGACAAAGGGAACAACGTATGTTGTTATGCAGTTTGACCGATAAAGAACTTCGTAGAATATGTAGGAGCCAATATGATCATCCAGGTTCCGCTATTGGTTATTGACCGGAAACAGTTCTAGGTCATGTCTACATAGTTCTCGAACCCGTAGGGTCCGCACGCTTAACATTACGATGACAGTTTTATTATGAGTTTATAAGTTTTGATGTACCGAAGGTTGTTCGGAGTCCCGTATATGATCACGGACATGACGAGGAGTCTCGAAATGGTCGAGACATAAAGATTGATATATTGGACGACTATATTCGGACACCGGAAGTGTTGCGGGTGATTTGGAGAAAACGGAGTGCATGAGGTTACCGGAAGCCCCTGGAGAAGTAATGGGCCTTATGGGCTTTAGTGGGAGAGAGAGAGCGGCAGCCGGGATGGGCCACGCGCCCCCTCCTCCTCTGGTCTGAATTGGACTAGGAGAGAGGGCGGCGCCCCTCTTTCCTCTCCTCTCCCCTTCTTTTCCCCTCCTAGTAGGAGTAGGAAGAGGAGTCCTACTCATACTAGGAGGAGGACTCCTCCTCCTTGGCGCGCCCCAAGGGCGGACGGCCTCCCCCTTGCTCCTTTATATACGGGGGCAAGGGGGCACCCTAGGACACACAAGTTGATCTTCGTGATCGTTCCTTAGCCGTGTGCGGTGCCCCCCTCCACCATATTCCACCTCGATCATATCGTTGGGGTGCTTAGGCGAAGCCCTCGTCGATAGAACATCATCATCATCACCACGCCGTCATCTTGTGGAACTCATCCCGACACCTGCTGGATCGAGTCAGGGGATCGTCATCGAGCTGAGCGTGTGCTGAACTTCGGAGGTGCCGTCGTTCGGTACTTGGATCGGTCGGATTGTGAAGGCGTCGACTACATCAACCGTGTTGTCATAGCGCTTCGCTTACGGTCTCACGAGTGCGTGACAACACTCTCCCCTCTCATTGCTATGCATCACCATGATCTTGCATGTGCGTAGGATTTTTTTTGAAATTACTACGTTTCCCAGCAGAAATTTATTTGAGTTTCTTTGATCTCTTATAGCCTCGTATTTCTTCTCCGATATTTGGGTTTTGTTTGGCCAACTTGATCTATTTATCTTGCAATGGGAAGAGGTGCTTTGTAGTGGGTTCGATCTTACGGTGCTTGATCCCAGTGACAAAAAGGGAACCGACACATATGTATCATTGCTACTAAGGATAAAAAGATGGGGTATATCTCTACATAGATAGATCTTGTCTACATCATGTCATCGTTCTTATTGCATTACTCCGTTTCTCCATGAACTTAATACAATAGATGCATGCTGGATAGCGGTCGATGTGTGGAGTTATAGTAGTAGATGCAGGCAGGAGTCAGTCTACTAATCTTAGACGTGATGCCTACATGAAGATCATTTCCTGGATATCATCATAATTATTTGAAGTTCTATCAATTGGCCAACAGTAATATGTTTACCCACCGTTTTCTATTTTTCTCGAGAGAAGCCACTAGTGAAATCTCGCCCCGAGTCTTCTTTCTCATATTTGCCTTTGCGATCTACTTTTTCCTTGCATTTATTTTCAGGTCTATTAAACCAAAAATACAAAAATACTTTGCTGCACTTTATTTTATTTGTGATCTATTTATTCAATCTATTACAACTTTCTTCCGTCTGCACGCCGTTTCTGGCGCGTTACCCGAAAGGGATTGACAACCCCTTTAACACGTTGGGTTGTTAGGTGTTGTTATTTGTGTGCAGGGGCTGTTTACATTGTGTTGCTTGGTTCTCCTACTGGTTCGATAACCTTGGTTTCATTTTTTAGGGAAATACCTACCGCCGCTATGTTGCATCATCCCTTCCTCTTTGGGGAAATACCGTCGTAGCTTCAAGCGACATCAGGGCACCGCTAGAACACACACCAACAATTGTTAGCAGTGTGCGGTGCCCCCCTCCACAGATTACACCCTCGGTCATATTCTCGCGGTGCTTAGGCAAAGCCCTGCACGGATCACTTCACCATCACCGTCACCACGCCGTCGTGCTGACATAACTCATCCACACCCTCGACACTTTGCTGGATCAAGAGTTGGAGGGACGTCATCGAGCTGAACGTGTGCAGAACTCGGAGGTGCCGTACGTTCGGTGCTTGATCTGTCGGAACGAGAAGAAGTTCGACTACATCAACCGCGTTGTCAAATGCTTCCGCTTTCGGTCTATGAGGGTACGTAGACACACTCTCCCCCTCTCGTTGCTATGCATCCCCTAGATAGATCTTGCGTGAGCATAGGAAAATTTTGAAATTGCATGCTACGTTTCCCAACAATGGCATCCGAGCCAGGTCTATGCGTAGATGATATGCACGAGTAGAACACAAAGAGTTGTGGGCGGTGATAGTCATAGTGCTTACCACTGTCGGTGTCAAAACCGGCGGATCTCGGGTAGAGGCTCCCGAACTGTGCGTCTAAGGCGGATGGTAACAGGAGGCGGAGGACACGATGTTTACCCAGGTTCAGGCCCTCTCGATGGAGGTAATACCCTACTTCCTGCTTGATTGATCTTGATGATATGAGTATTACAAGAGTTGATCTACCACGAGACCGTAGTGGCTAAAACCCTAGAAGCTAGCCTATGGTATGATTGTTGTTGTCCTATGGACTGAACCCTCCGGTTTATATAGACACTGGAGGGGGCTAGGGTTACACAGAGTCGGTTACAAGGGAGGAGATCTACATATCTGTATTGCCAAGCTTGCCTTCCACGCCAAGGAGAGTCCCATCCGGACACGGGCCGAAGTCTTCAATCTTGTATCTTCCCAACAGTCCGGCTAGGGTATATAGTCCGGCCATCCGAGGACCCCCTTGTAACATCCCAAATTTCCTATTTGGAATGTTTTACAATTATAGTTAAGCATCCTATGCATCCTGTTTGAATTTGAATACCATTTGGAGTTTCAGAGGATTTTGAGTTTTGAATTTGAATTCAAACTTTGGCAAGTGGGAAACATTTAAAAAAAACTATGTCTGATAAATACTTGATCAAAAGTATGAGAGGAGTAAACATGACACTCCAAAAATACCAGAGGAAAACATTGCCAAAAGTTTTGGATTCAAATTTGAATTTTATTTGAATTTGAAAAAAATGGATTTTTATAAAGTTTGGATTTTGCCTTTGGAAAAATGTTCAAATGATAGGGAATATTCCCCTGATCATTTTGGTATATATATACCCCATATAAAATATTTATAGTTATTGTTTTATTTCTGTTTTGTTTTATTAAAAAATAAATTCAAAAATTAGAAAACCCCAGCGCCCGAGCCCCCAGCCGGCCAGTGTGAAACCCCCCACTGGCCCAACCAGCGGCCCACCTGGCCAGCCGAGCCGGCCCAGCGCCCGGCCTCACCTCGCCCCTCGCCCGAAAACCCTTGGGCTCGGTCGCCCGCTCGCCCGCACCCCCTCTCTCTCTCCCCGACAGGTGGGCCACCACCTCCCTCTTCCCCTCGCCCACGCCACCTCGCCGCGCCGCCGCAGATCGCCGGATCCCGAAGGATCCGGGATCCCGATCCCCTCCGATCGCCCCCCGTTGCAGGCCGAGGCCCCCCGACTATTTAAGCCGACGCCCCGCACCCCATTCCCCCTAGCCCCTCGCCGGACCCCCTCTCCCTCTCACCCGAGCTCACCGGAGACCCGAGTCCCCGCCGCCGCCATTCTCGTCGCCGTCGCCGCCCTAGCCACCCCCGATCTCCCCCGACTCCACGAGGCCTTCCCGAGCTCCCCTTTCCCTTGGCTACTCCCGACCTCCCCGACGACCGAAGCCCTCACCGCACTCGTCGCCGCCGCCGCCGCCGCCGCCGAGCTCCGATTAGTCGCCGGAAACACCTCCCCTATCCGATGCGTGGTGAACGGCGTAGATTAGATCACCCCCGAAGGGGTATCTCTTTTAAAATAAACCGGACCGGCCCGGTTTAGTTTACGGTTTATTTTAAGTTAGGTTTTTATTTATTAGCCCGGCCCGTTTTAGTTTAACCCTAGGGCCCGTTTAGGTTATTTTACGCACAGTGCGTAGTTTAGGCCCATTAGGCCTTTTTCTTTTATTTTTGTTTTTCTGTTTTAACAGAATAGTTTCTGTTTTGAAAAATTCATATCTTTTATTCTGTTTAATATTTTTAGGTGATTCTTTTTTTGTTGGTTTGCAAATTTTATGTAGTTTCTGTAGAATATATATTTAACTATGTTAAAATTAAATAAAATTGCTTTATTTTAGTTTTAGTCATAATAGTAAATCTGCTATAACTTGAGTTAGAAAAATTATTTTTGGATGATTCTTTTTGTCCCAACTTTATTTTGACATTGCCAAACCATAAAAATTAATTTGGGTATTTTAGGATTAATAAATAAATAGTTTAAGGCAGAATCTTATTAATCCCAATTAATTAACTAGCTCTTGTTTTCCTATTAATTTAAGTAGTAAATAAATTTATTTTTAACATGTGTTTGATTATTCTAAGTTAGTTTCTGTCACTTTATAGGATGAACTTTTATTTATAATCAATAAAAGTTTTATTTTATTTTCTTAATAGAAATTGGATTAGGCCTAATAGGAGTTTTATAATAGATTTCAAATTAATTCTTTTTGCTCCTAGTTGCTTAGTGCATCCTTTTCTGTTAAGTTAACCTAAAACCATGATTAGGTTATGTTGAGAAAATTTTATTATATAAAACTACTTTTAGTTGTTGTTTGAAGTAGGAAAAAAACTTTGAATTGGTTTTCTTTGAGTTTTCCCTTGGATTTTGATTTGGTTGTTTTGGTGTGTTATGTTACTTTTGTTATGCTATTGTGTTATGAGATCCTATTGCTATATGCTTATTGTGGTTATTGTTTGTCTCGGTAGAGTTTCCGGAGTGCGAAGCTTGCTACTACGAATCTTTAGCTTACGAGGATCATCAGCAAGGCAAGTTTTGATCATGTTATTTCTATACCTATGTTTTTGTGCATTAGAATTGTCACCACCCCACCATGCATGCAGTAGTGAAATTTTGAAGTTATTAAACTTGAGTAGTATCATGTGGTAGGATGAACCAATCCCTTGTTACCATGACCCGGGGAAGTAGTTTACTTTGCTATGCTCGTGAGCGGGTTTTGGTTGAGTGAAATTCATAAGCAAGATGTGAGAGTCAATGATGATGACAACCCCATGAACTACAAGAATCAAGATGGACTTGAATTCACTCTTTGGGTGGAGGGCGGTTGGCGGGCACCACTGGAGAACCCAGTGGTTGGCGGGATGCATGGAGAAGTGCCATGACATCTTGCGAAAGCTTCACCCAGCCACGAAGAGAAGGATGGATGCCCCATGACGGAAGCTTACATGCAGCCGCAAGCCATTATGGGCTCTGGCTGGGTTAACCTTAGTAGTAATGCTGGCTGGGCGGTACTACGAGATGTAGAAAACGGTAGGATTGGATGGGTACGGCGGTAGTGAGAAGAACTCTTTGGAAGACCTGTTTCATTAGTCCGTCTTCAAACACCATGAAGTTGAAGACTTTAAAGGAGGAATGATTCTTGCGGGAAAGTCGCAACCCTCTGCAGAGTTAAAGATCTAATCGATTAGCCGTGTCCCGATTCACGGACAATTTGAGCCTCTGGAACTTGGAAGTATTCGAAATCTCAACACTAAAACTAATGAATTAATTTGAGGGGTTTATGACTTAATAATTTGGGAATGAGATATTGGTTGGCGGAACCATCTCAATAACTACCAACAATTTGTAGTAATTTGCAAGCAAGTCCTTTGTAGTAGGGAAAATTTTGCTTTTCGCAAAATGATGAAACTTAGAGCTCCACAGCCAAAATGCATATAGTGTTAGTAACTTTATTATTGTTATTCTTCATGACTTGCCACTTATTCAAAAAGCTGACCTACATGGCTGCAACGTCTTATGTTGCGAGGTATATTCGATCGGGAGTGAGGCTACGCTCGCGCTTGGCGATTGCCCTTTGAGTCGGATGGACTCGCTTTACTTCGACGCTTCCGCAGCATTAGTAGTTTATTTCTCATGAGTTGGCCTTGAGCGAATTTATTCCCTTGTAATAAAGACTCTATATGAGAAGCGTGTAATAATATTCAGGTGTGATTGAACTTTGATTACTTTATCGATGTCTTGTGAGTACCGGCATGATCTTGGGATGAATGCAGACACGAGATTTGACGATTTTGGGTCGGTCGCTCTCAGAGATGGTATCGAGCACACGCTGACCGTAGGATCATAACCCCTAGGATCGGAAAGCCATAGCGAGACCATTTACTTTTATCCTTATCATTCCGTAATTCTCCCTGTTCATTTCTAACTCCTCTCCGATTTTCAACATTCTAGATGGCGTCGAGTTCACCCCGGTTTGCTACGGAGTTTTGCCGGCCCGATGAGGCGATGCCCTTCGAAGAAAGCTGGTCCAGATGGTGAAGAAGCTGAAGATTGCTCTGCCCTCGATCACGGGAAGCCAACCAATGCACTTCCGATGGACACCGCTTCTGGATTGAAGTGCATATCCTGGGAGAACCCGGAGGACACACGGAGCCGATTGATTTGAGTTCACGAGTTCAAGCTGGATCATCGGAAGGGGCGTGGCGATCTATCGAGCACTTGGACATCTCCGAGAGAATCTACAGGCCGAGCTCGATCCCTCGGACCTCGCCATGGTTTCTCGCGAGGCAAGGAATGGAGATATCATCCGCACCGTTGAGGCGACTCCACTCTCTTACATCCGGGACTTGGAGTGTCTTCTCGAAGCGGAGATTCAGACTCGCCGTAACTCGAAGACACACGGAAGCTTTAGTTCATGAACTGGGCTGGAGGAGAAGGCACGCGCAGACTTCCTTAATCATGAGGAAGAAGTCGCGGACTTCATG
This sequence comes from Aegilops longissima, assembly GCA_021605205.1. NCBI lineage: Eukaryota > Viridiplantae > Streptophyta > Magnoliopsida > Poales > Poaceae > Aegilops > Aegilops longissima. The sequence goes on from CM038676.1 coordinate 365,625,815, forward strand.
GAGACAATCGGCGACACGAAGATGAAGCTTGCGCGATAGAGGAAAAGATGGACTTGGGAGAGGACCTTTTCCGAGTGGAGATGAAGGACCCCTCGTGAGTAATGATCGGGACTATGAAGGAGTTCCATTGAAGGAAGTCACAAGAGGAGGCGCCACAACAGAGGACGCAAGGATTATTGATGAAGACTTTTTAGTCGACCCCATGTTATTTTTACTTTTCCATCGATCAGTTAGGCCGATACTTCGATTAGTCATGAGCTTTTGTAATCAAGTTTGAACCATGTTTGAGTGGCATGAATAAATGATTGGTGTGTTATGATTGTGCATTCATATGGGTAGTGTTATTTCTCATAGACCATTGTTCTATTCTAATTGTCTCATCCACTCCAAAACACGGATGCCTCAGAGGCGTGACATTGGTTTTCCGCTGGAGCTCACCCAGCTGCTCCAAAGACAAAATGCCCTTATGCAGCTCCTCATCCGAATCGAACAACAACACCAACAATCCACCGCCACCACCCCACGTGGACAACTTGACTCGATTCACGAGGCTGAATCCGCCGGTGTTCTCTAGTAGCCTTGAGCGATTGTGGTGATGATTGGCTCCATAAAGTCGGAAGAGAGCTAATCACGGTTGGATGCACCGATCACGAGAGAAGGTGCGCTTTGCGCGCATCAACTTGATGGACCTGCAGCTTCTTGGTGGGAGAACTACACGCCACTTATCCCATTGGTGCCATCACATGGGATCAATTCCAGCAGAGCCTTCGCACGCTCATGTCTCGGTGGAGCCATGAGTGCGAAGAAGCGTGAGTTCCGCAACTTACGCCCGAGGAACCGCTCGTGGCACGATCGTGGATGAATTCAACAAGCTCGCTCGCTATGCCCCGGATGATGTGGCCACAGATGCCGCAAAGCAGGAGAAGTTCCTTGAGGGACTCAAAGATGAGCTGAGCATGCAGCTTATTGTGGCTACCTTCAACAACTACCGGGAGCTGGTAGACAAGGCCACCATACTTGAAGGCAAGCAGCAGCAGATAGAAAGCCGCATAGCGGAAGTACAGCCGGGGAAGCACAACTCGGGAGCTCAGCGAAGCCCGTTATGCACCATACTCGGGAGGGCACACCCATCATAACCATGGAGGTCATAACCATGGAGGAAATGGGAACAACCGCAGCCAGGACAACAAGTCAGGCCATGGCAATGGCAATGGAAATGGTAATGGCAATCAGCATCGTTCGCCCGGCTCAGAAGGATCTGAGCCACATCACCGCTTCAAGTGCGGAAGGCGGGCACTATGCCACCGACTGCCGGAGGCCAAGCAGAGGAATGGAAATGGCAATGGAGGCTCAGCGAAGAAGCCCAATCCGTTCCCTCGTGCTCGGTGAACCACATCGGCGTGGAGGGCGTCTACGATCAGCCGAACAACGTGGTTGGTAAGTTTTATTGAATTCACGTTCAGTTTTGGTTCTCTTTGATTACGGTGCAGCGCATTCATTCATATCAAGGGTAGTTGTGGAAAATGCGGGCTGCCCACTAAAACCCTTAGGAGCCCCCTTGGCGTCGGTTCGCAGGAGGAGAAATGATGGCGAGCTTAGGCTGTCATGCAACCCTCAACATCGGGAACCATAAATTTCCGCAGCCCTCATAGTGTTGGAAACCCGGACCTTGGATGTAATCCTAGGCATGGATTAGTTGACAAAGTTTGAAGGAACATAGGCGTGCCCAGAAGTCTATTCTGCTCACCACCCCGGAGCGAAGAGGATCAAGTATGTAGCGAGCACAGCCGGATGAAGAATCGGTGAATTCCCTCACGGGAGTTGTTGGGAGGAAGTGCGATGGTGCAGGAATTTCCCGATGTGTTTCGGAGGAATTACCAGAATGCCACGGACAGGACATTGAATTTCTGATCGAGTTATTGCCGGCACAGCCCCAATATCCAAGAGACCTTATCGGATGCCACCAAATGAGTTGAAAGAGATCAAGGATCAAATTAATGAGTTATTGGAGAAAGGATATATTCGACCAAGCTCATCACCTTGGGGAGCCCCAGTTCTTTTGGTAGAGAAGAAGGATGGAAGCTTGAGGATGGTTGTGGACTATCGTGCGTTGAACGAAGTAACCATCAAGAACAAGTACCCTCTGCCGATGATTAATGATCTGTTTGATCAGCTAGTTGGAGCCAAGGTATTCTCTAAGATCGATATTCGATCAGGGTATCATCAGTTGAAGATCCGTGAAAAGGATATACCCAAAACAGCATTCACTACCGGGTATGGTTTATACGAGTATACCGTCATGTCATTTGGATTGACTAATGCTCCTGCATACTTCATGAACTTGATGAACAAGGTATTTATGGAATATCTGGATAAGTTTGTCGTGGTGTTCATCGATGACATATTGATCTTCTCCAAGAGCGAGGAAGAGCATAAGGAACATTTGCGTCTAGTTACGGAGAAACTTGAGAACATCGGTTGTATGCCAAGTTCAGCAAATGTGAATTTTGGCTGAAGGAAGTTGGATTCCTCGGACATGTTATTTCAGGAGAAGGAATAGCAGTTGATCCCGCCAAGGTTGAATCGATCACCGATTGGCGATCACCCACCTCGATCAAAGAGATCCGCATTTTCTCGGACTCGCGAGGATATTATCGGAGGTTCATTGAGAACTTTCGAAGATTGCCAAGCCCATGGTGAGCTATTGAAGAAGGAAGCCAAGTATGTTTGGACGAGGAATGTGAAGCCAGTTTTCAGGAATTGAAGAAGCGGTTGGTTACAGCCCCAGTGTTGATTTTGCGGACATACACAAGGAATACCAGGTTTATTGTGGCGCTTCTCGTCAAGGACTCGGAGGAGTACTCATGCAGGAAGGAAAAGTTGTAGCTTATGCCTCCGGACAGCTCGACCTCATGAGATGAATTATGCCACACATGATTTGGAGTTAGCGGCCGTAGTGCATGCACTCAAGACACAGAGACATTTCCTCATCGAAACCGTTGCGATGTTTACAGATCACAAGAGCTTGAAGTATATTTTCACGCAGAAGGAATTGAACCTCGAGCGGAGGAGATGGCTAGAGTTGATAAAGGACTATGACATGAGATTGCATTACCACCCGGTAAAGCTAATGTTGTAGCAGATGCTTTGAGCCGTAAGAGTTATGTGAATACTCTTACGGCAGGAGGATTACCCAGGAGTTAGTCGATGACCTCGAGATCTCCGGTGGAGATAGTTCGAGAGGATTTGTTGCAACTCTGGAAGTACAGTCCACTTTGGCCGAAAGGATTCGTGAAGCCCAGAAGTCGGACAAGGAAATTGATGAGATAAAGCAAAAGATGGATGAAGGAAAAGCTAAAGGATTTCGTAAGGATGAACACGGGACTATATGGTTCGAGGATCGTATCTATGTGCCCAATGATCCCGAACTCAGGAAGCTAATTCTTCAGGAGGCTCATGATTCACCGTACTCGATTCACCCCGGCAACACGAAGATGTACCTGGATTTGAAGGGAAGTTTACGGTGGGCGGTATGAAGAAGGATATTGCGAGTGCGTAGCGATATCGATGTTTGTCAGCGTGTAAAGGCAGAACATCGAAGCCAGCAGGGTTACTTCAACCTTTGCGATTCCCCGATTGGAAATGGGAGAAACTTGGTATGGATTTCATCACAGGATTACCGGGACCCGTTCAGGTCATGATTCTATCTGGGTAGTGGTTGATCGTTTGACCAAGGTAGCTCACTTCATTCCGTGAAGACTACCTATACCAGTGCTAAGTTGGCCAAGATATACATGACCAGGATCGTATATGCGCATGGAGTTCGAGGAAAATCGTGTACGATAGAGGAACGCAGTTTACCTCAAAGTTTTGGAAGCGATTGCATGAAACTTTGGAGTGCGAGGCTGGAATTGAGACAGCTTTTCATCCCAGCACAGATGGACGAGACCGAGAGAGTCAACCAGATTACGGAGGACATGTTGAGAGCTTGTGTACTAGACTATGGGTCTAGCTGGGATGATAATTTGCCGTCGCAGAATTCTCATACAACAACAGTTATCAATCGATCGAAGATGGCCCCTTCGAAGCTCTATCACGGAAGGAGGTGCGAGAACACCATTCTTTGTGGGATAGTGTTGGAGATCGATCACTTTTCGGTTCCGACCTTATCGAGGATTCGAGGAGAAAGTCAAGCTGATTCGAGACAGGCTCAAAATAGCACGATCGAGACAGAAGAGTTATCACGACGATGGCGCAAGGAAGTAACATACGAAGTGGGAGACCGAGCATATCTTCGTGTGTCTCCACTTCGTGGAATCAAGAGGTTTGGTGTCAAGGAAAGTTAGCACCCGATTCATTGGCCCTACAAAATCCTCGAGCGTCGTGGAGAGGTTGCTTACAAGTTGGAATTGCGGAAGGATTGTCGGAGTTCATGATGTCTTCCATGTTTCTCGGTGAAGAAGTGTCATGCCGACATGGCCGATGTTCCGTTGAGAGATCTGAGTGCCCCTAGAGGCCATACAGCTTGACAGCGGTGATCGACTTACAAGGAGAAACCCGTCCGAATTCTCGAGACTGCAAGCGAGTCACCCGCAGCAAGGTCATCAAGTTTTGCAAGGTGTTGTGGAGTCACCACACCGAGGAAGAAGCCACACAGGGAGCGCCAAGAAGACCTTCTTGAGACCACCCGCACCTATTTGCTAGCCAACCCGAATCTCGAGGGCGAGATTCATCTTAAAATGGTAGGTTTGTAACATCCCAAATTTCCTATTTGGAATGTTTTACAATTATAGTTAAGCATCCTATGCATCCTGTTTGAATTTGAATACCATTTGGAGTTTCAGAGGATTTTGAGTTTTGAATTTGAATTCAAACTTTGGCAAGTGGGAAACATTTCAAAAAAACTATGTCTGATAAATACTTGATCAAAAGTATGAGAGGAGTAAACATGACACTCCAAAAATACCACAGGAAAACATTGCCAAAAGTTTTGGATTCAAATTTGAATTTTATTTGAATTTGAAAAAAATGGATTTTTATAAAGTTTGGATTTTGCCTTTGGAAAAATGTTCAAATGATAGGGAATATTCCCCTGATCATTTTGGTATATATATACCCTATATAAAATATTTATAGTTATTGTTTTATTTCTGTTTTGTTTTATTAAAAAATAAATTCAAAAATTAGAAAAACCCCAGCGCCAGCCGAGCCCCCAGCCCAGCCAGTGAAACCCCCCACCAGCCTGGCCCAGCCAGCGGCCCACCTGGCCAGCCGAGCCGGCCCAGCGCCCGGCCTCACCTCGCCCCTCGCCCGAAACCCCTTGGGCTCGGTCGCCCTTCGCCCACCCCTCTCTCCCCCCGACAGGTGGGCCACCACCTCCCTCTTCCCTCGCCCGCCACCTCGCCGCCGCCCATGATGATCGCGGATCCGAAGGATCCGGATCCCGATCCTCGATCGCCCCGTTGCAGGCCGAGGCCCGCCGACTATTTAAGCCGACGCCCCGCACCCCATTCCCCTAGCCCTCGCGGACCCCTCTCCCTCTCACCCGAGCTCACCGGAGACCCGAGTCCCCGCCGCCGCCATTCTCGTCGCCGTCGCCGTCCTAGCCACCCCCGATCTCCCCCGACTCCACAGGCCTTCCCAGCTCCCCAAGACCGCTTGGCTACTCCCCGACCTCCCCGACGACCAAGCCCTCACCTTTTCGTTGCCGCCGCCGTCGCCGCCGCCGAGCTCCGGTTAGTCGCCGGAAACACCTCCCCCGTCCGATGCGTGGTGAACGGCGTAGATTAGATCACCCCGAAGAATATCTCTTTAAAATAAACCGGACCGGCCGGTTTAGTTCTGATTTATTTTAAGTTAGGTTTTATTTATTAGCCCGCCCGTTTTAGTTTAACCCTAGGGCCCGTTTAGGTTATTTTACATACGGTCGTAGTTTAGGCCCATTAGGCCTTTTTCTTTTATTTTTGTTTTTCTGTTTTAACAGAATAGTTTCTGTATTGAAAAATTCATATCTTTTATTCTGTTTAATATTTTAGGTGATTCTTTTTTGTTGGTTTGCAAATTTTATGTAGTTTCTGTAGAATATATATTTAACTATGTTAAAATTAATTAAAATTGCTTTATTTTAGTTTTAGTCAGAATAGTAAATCTGCTATAACTTGAGTTAGAAAAATTATTTTTGGATGATTCTTTTTGTCCCAACTTTATTTTGACATTGCCAAACCATAAAAATTAATTTGGGTATTTTAGGATTAATAAATAAATAGTTTTAAGCAGAATCTTATTAATCCCAATTAATTAACTAGCTACTATTTTCCTATTAATTTAAGTAGTAAATAAATTTATTTTTAACATGTGTTTGGTTATTCTAAGTTAGTTTCTGTCACTTTATAGGATGAACTTTTATTTATAATCAATAAAAGTTTTATTTTATTTTCTTAATAGAAATTGGATTAGGCCTAATAGGAGTTTTATAATAGATTTCAAATTAATTCTTTTTGCTCCTAGTTGCTTAGTGCATCCTTTTCTGTTAAGTTAACCTAAAACCATGATTAGGTTATGTTGAGAAAATTTTATTATATAAAACTACTTTTAGTTGTTGTTTGAAGTAGGAAAAAACTTTGAATTGGTTTTCTTTGAGTTTTCCTTGGATTTTGATTTGGTTGTTTTGGTGTGTTATGTTACTTTTGTTATGCTATTGTGTTATGAGATCCTATTGCTATATGCTTATTGTGGTTATTGTTTGTCTCGGTAGAGTTTCTGAGTCTGAAGCTTGCTACTCTGAATCTTTAGCTTCGAGGATCATCAACAAGGCAAGTTTTGATCATGTTATTTCTATACCTATGTTTTTGTGCATTAGAATTGTCACCACCCCACCATGCATGCAGTAGTGAAATTTTGAAGTTATTAAACTTGAGTAGTATCATGTGGTAGGATGAACCAATCCCCTTGTTACCATGACCCCGGGGCGAAGTAGTTTACTTTGCTATGCTCGTAGATGGGTTTTGGTTGACTGAAATTCATAAGCAAGATGTGAGAGTCAATGATGATGACAACCCCATGAACTAGAAGAATCAAGATGGACTTCGGAATTCACTACTGGGTGGAGGGCGGTTGACGGGCACCTGGAGAACCCGGTGGTTGGCGGGATGCATGGAGAAGTGCCATGACATCTCATGGAAAGCTTCACCCAGCCACGAAGAGAAGGATGGATGCCCCATGACCGGAAGCTTACCTGTGCAGCCGCAAGCCATTATGGGCTCTGGCTGGGTTAACCTTAGTAGTGACGCTGGCTGGGCGGTACTACGAGATGTAGAAGAACGGTAGGATTGGATGGGTGCTGGCAGTAGCGGAAGAACTCTTTGGAAGACCTGTTTCATTCGTCCGTCTTCAAACACCATGAAGTGCGAAGACTTTAAAGGAGGAATGATTCTTGCGGGAAAGTCGCAACCCTCTGCGAGTTAAAGATCTAATCGATTAGCCGTGTCCCGATTCTACGGACAATTTGAGCCTCTGGAACTTGGAAGTATTGAAATCTCAACACTAAAACTAATGAATTAATTTGAGGGGTTTTATGACTTAATAATTTGGGAATGAGATATTGGTTGGCGGAACCATCTCAATAACTACCAACAATTTGTAGTAATTTGCAAGCAAGTCCACTGTAGTAGGGAAAAATTTGCTTTTCACAAAATGATGAAGCTTAGAGCTCCACAGCCAAAATGCATATAGTGTTAGTAACTTTATTATTGTTATTCTTCATGACTTGCCAGCTTATTCAAAAAGCTGACCTACATGGCTGCAACGTCTTATGTTGCGAGGTATATTCGATCGGGAGTGAGGCTACGCTCCGTGCTTGGCGATTGCCCTTTGAGTCGGATGGACTCGCTTTACTTGACGCTTCCGCAACATTAGTAGTTTATTTCTCATGAGTTGGCCTTGAGCGAATTTATTCCCTTGTAATAAAGACTCTATATGAGAAGCGTGTAATAATATTCAGGTGTGATTGAACTTTGATTACTTTATCGATGTCTTGTGAGTACCGGCATGATCTTGGGATGAATGCGCACCACGTAGATTTGACCGATTTTGGGTCAGGTCGCTACACCCCTAATCCAGGACTCCCTCAGTAGCCCCTGAACCAGGATTCAATGACGATGAGTCCGGTGCGCAAATTGTCTTCAGCATTGCAAGGCTGATTCCTCCTCCGAATACTCCTTAGAAGATTTTGAACACAAGGATAGTGTTCGGCTCTGCAAAACAAGTTCCACATACTACCGTAGAGAGAATAATATTTCCAAAAATCAAATCTGCTAATGACTTTTCATAACGTGACATCACACCATGGCCTGATCATTATTCGAACCGTTTTTCTCAATCAGCCTGCCACTGCATGTTTTGCGAGGCGATTTTATTGGCACGTCTTGTCAAAGCAGAGATTGTGTCCCCCTTATTACGGGATTCTCATCAATACGGATGTGGGTAACCCAATCGTTCCCGTTGGTATGACTCCTCGATTTTAGGCAAGTCCCAAACGACCACGAGGAGGATGCTTGATATTCACCCTCTTTATAAAGAGGCCAAGGCTTGTCCTTTTTCTTCTCGCACTCAATCGAATCCTTCCCCCGCCTCGAGTTCCAACACCCAAGGCTCAGGTCAGGCGCTTCGGACCTTCAACCATGTCCGGATCCAACCTTCAAGGTCGGTGGATGCCCTCCTCATCCTGAGAGGAAGACATCAAGAAGCTAAGAGAGGCTAGGTATCGGCGCGAAATCTCGCCTGAGCTACCTGCTCGAGGCAGGTCATTCCCACTCCGAACCCCGCGAGGCGTCGTATTCATCTCTCACTTCCTCCGAGGGCTAGGCCTTGTTCTAGATCCCTTTGTTAGGGGCTCATGTTCTATTACGGGCTGGATTTCCATGACTGCCCCGGATTCCATCCTTCACATCTAAATCGTTCATCGTCCCTGTGAGGCCTTCCTCCACGTCACCCCGCACTTCGGCTTATGGCTCAAGACCTTTAATGTAGAGCCGAAGATAATTAATGGGCGACACGCAGAATGCGGAGGAGCCGTAATAAGCAAAGGCGCCGATGTTCCATGGCCAAAGGGTTCCTTCCTGGAGGTATCCAGCTTATGGCAATGGGAGTGGTTTTACATCACAGCTCCCAGCTGTCTTGAATGGGTGGCCGCCTGCCTTTCGCTCGTTTCCCCGCCACGGTCGACGTCATGGATCAACAAGGGGCTGGACTGGGGCGGTAAATGATGTGCCGATATGGCCGAGTCGCATCCGAGATCTCCTCGAGAGAGATATCAGCCTGGTCACGGTAATGCAAGTCATGATAGTTCGTCGAGTCCCACCTTGCAAACCTCGACCCCTTCGTATGTGGGAGTTCAACCCGGAAGGACCGTGAGCTATTCAGCACTTCCTCGGCATGACGCTCGAAGGGATGTACAAATTGTTCTTCGGATCACAAATAAGGTGTCCGGACACCATCGAGGATGCGGGTCTGAGCTGCAATCGTCCAGATACCCAAGTAAGTAGTCCTTCGGCCGAACACGTTGTCTCTTTATTTATTACAACATCATTTTGAAAAGTCGCTCTTTGACCAAGACTGGGTAAAAAAGGCAAAGATGATCAGGTGTTCGGCCCCCCTTCCCGAAGGCTCAACAAATCCAGTACTGGCCAGAATGCTTGAGCTTGCGCCTTATCAAGCGCCCTCCGGGGAAGATAAAGGGGGGAATAAAGAGGCTAAAAGTGGGCCCCGCTCGTTATTCATCCAAACCGGGGGAATTAGCGCCTCCGCGAAGGAGGATAACCGGGGAGAAGAATTTGAAATTCCCTCTCCCCAGGGAAGTAAGAGGACCGCCTCTGAAGACTCGGAAACAATGGTTTCCAAACAAGGGAAGAAATCTTCGCCAGAGGGTCCTGCCCCAGAGGGTACCCTTGCCGCACAGTGCCCGCAAGGGGATCAGCCCTCCGCCGAGTTGTAAGTAAACAAAAGTACTTAATAGTAAAAATATCCTGCTTTACTTCTGAGGACAATAACCGAAGCATATATCTTGTAGTTCGGATCGTAGCCCTTCTCAACAGAGTTCGTCTTCAAGGGATCTTCTTCCGGAGATGATGGAGAGCGAAACACCTCCCCATGCCTCCCTGCCTCATGAGGCGGGCGACCCTGAGGTGTCGTCATGGAGGATTTCTCCTAATCCGCCAAGGCCAGAGGGTAATCCTTCGGCCACCCGAAGTCCGGAGTATTCAGCTCCTAAGGAGAGCAACAGAAAGATGACGGGACCGTCTGGTGCGCGACCCGATGCATTGAAGGATCTTCTGGAGCAAGCGGCTATCTCAGAAGCGCATCATACGCTAATGGGTACGGTGGTTGAGAGGATTTCATCCGCCGAAAGCGTGCTGCATGAAGCTTTTATGAGCCTGCTGAGAGGCTTTGAGGTACGCGAAGTAGTATATGTTTTTGATGGTACCGAACATGCTAGGTGTGCCATATACAGATAGTAGCCCCTGAGACTCTGGTTGCTGTCGAAAACGGCGGCAAACAGAGGATCATAGTCCCACGTAATAATCATGTTGCCTTCATGTGCAGGTGGCTGAAGGTCCGGTGGCTAGCCGGACAGGTGAGTTTGCCGAGCTGAAGCGGCAACTTGATGCCACAGATGCTGACATCGTGCTTGTAAACAAGCGGCTTGATGAGCACAGGGTATGTGATTTCTACGGTGATCAACACATAGTAAGAGGAGCATGATGCTAGTATCTTTAATATGTTGTGACTGCTGATGGAGCTGCCGCCGTGGAGACCCTTTGGGCGGAACTTGCCCGAGCCAAGGAACAAGCCAGGAAGAGTGATGTGGCCGCTCTAAAGGCGGTCGAAGAGCTGAGAGTCGAACAGGCTGCGCATTGCCAAAGCAAGGATAAAATAGCCAAGATGGCCGTTGAGTTGAAAGATGCCGCCGACCGTTACGAGCTTCTTGAAAAGGAAAGCCGAGCGAAGGCGACGGACCTGGAGAAGGCCATGGTAGCAGCCAAGGAAGACCGCTCTAAAATCAGAGCGGCGAAGGAGGAGCTGCGTCAAGCTGGAGATATCGCGACTGGGAAGCCCTTTTTGTTGCGGACGAAGTTCGGAGATCTGAAGTATGCCCTTCTTGATCAATTATGGAGTTCTGCGGACGCATACGTGGATTTGGCAGCGAGTGCTGCTGATGCGGCCGAGTTTTTCAAAGATCGTGAAGTGGAAAAGTTGTTCTGGTCACAGTTCAATGTTTCGGTGCGGCCGCTGCTGTTAAATGAGCGAATGACCGAGTGGGCCGAGCTCCATAGGTTGTCCGACCTTGCCATGAGGTCTGTTGTGGATCATCTTTGGCTGGAAGGACTAAGGCTGAATAGTTATTTTGGCTTAGTGCAACGATTCCTTGGTGCTGTGCCGCATATCGATGCTATGAAGAGGCCGGCATGCATAGAGGGTGCGCGGATGGCCCTTGCCCGTGTCAAGACATACTGGGCAGAGATGGAGGCCACCGCTATTGCAACCCAGAGTTTGGCCGTGGGCCGAGTATCGACCGAGCACTACTTTGAAGAGGTCCTTGAAGGCGCTCGTTTAATAGAGGCTCACTGCTCGAAAAATGTTATGTTCTAGTGACATGTATCCCCATTGTAAGAACAATGTTATTTGAATTGCAAAGGATGTGTTTATACTTTTGCCTGAAAGTATTATTATGCCTCCTGTGCGGTCGTTTATGTGTGTGTGTGTGTGTGTGTGTGTGTGTGTGTATAGACGGTCCATTCTGATAATATTAGCAGAATAACTATTCTGCACACCACTTGACCTGCACGCTCATGAAGCGCCTTTGCATCATTTTGACGACGAAACCGCAATAGAGACTAGTGAACTTCTCGTCGGAAAAAACTGCACGCGTTATTTTTTTGGTACTGTTTTCGCTCTAATTTTTAACCGTTTATCGGAATGAGGCGTGTAATATACCATTGAAAAGCAATGGATTAGGCACAACTTCAACATGTTGAACACTTTTCGAGATTCCACACGGTTTAAGAGCAGTTTTGAAAATAGTGCGGCGGATGACGAGTGGCAGTGAGCATTTTTTCACGTTTTTTTCTAAAGCACTTGTCGGAATGAAGCAAATGATACGCCGTTGGATAGATATCGTCGAGGCGCATCTTTTTCATATATAAATCTTTCTCTAATTCATTACGGTTTAAGAGCAGTTTCAAATTTACTAAATCGCGGACCTCTGTTTTTCAAGTTTTTTAAAATTTTCGGTACTGTTTTCGCTCCAGTTTTTGAACCGTTTGTCGAAACGAGGCGTGTGATACGCCGTTGGAAATCTACGAACGAGGCGCAACTTTCATATGTTGAAATAGTTTTGAGATTCCTTACGGTTTTAAGTTAATTTTGAAAATCGTGTGGCGGACGACGAGTGGCAGCGGCCGTTTTTCGCAGAATTTTTGCAAACTGCTGGTCGGAATGATTCAAATGATACGCTGTTGGAAAGATCGATGATACGCAACTCTTTCATGTACAACACTCTCTCTAATTCTTTACGGTTTAAGAGGAATTTCGAATTACCGAAATGCGGACACTCTGTTTTTCGCGACACCCAAATCGACGTGCGTACTTCATCCGACTGAAAACCACACTTCATCGGACGAAAAACCGCACTGCATCACACGGGTAAGAGAACTGCATGGTTTCTTTTATTCAAACGTAATTTTTTCATGTGTTTTGTACCAGGAGATGAGACTAGCAAACCACACACAAGAGAGTAGCGAACCACACCAACGAGAGTAGTGAACTTCATGATTTCTCTTGTCGAATGCAATTTTTTCATGTGTTTTGTACCAAGAGACGAGACTAGCAAACCACACACAAGAGAGTAGCGAACCACACCAACGAGAGTAGTGAACTTCATACTTCTTTTCGACAATCTTTTGCTTTACAGAGTGAACCACTTTGACTCACTATAAAATGAACCGCATTGCAATAGCGACAAAGGGAGTTGCATTATTTTTATTTTTTCCTAGCATTTTCTCTTTATAATTTCATCTCAACTGCGAGGCCAGCGTAGTGAACCGCACGCGTCAGCAAAATGCACTGCAAGTGCCGATGCAATTTATTTTTTTTCAACACGCCACGCCATGCAGGAACAATTGCAATTTGAATTTTGCATCGGAGGAAGTGAGCCGCGGCCCAATTCGAAACAAACTGCATGCTTTTTGTCGTAACCACCAAGGGGTTTTTAACAGAGAAACTACATCTTGCTTTCAACATCCGATTTTTCACAAATTATAAACTATGTCCATACAAATTTGCAAAAGAATTCTTCCAAAAATAAGAAAAAGTGAACTCCTTTGTAGAAGTTTTTACAAAGTAAACTCCTCTATACTATGCAATCGCACTACAAATCTCAATGGACAATTTTTATGAACTTTACTAGGGGAGCCCCAATCGAACTCCACGACCCACAATACAGGACATCAATCAAACTCTAAACAAACTGCACGCAGGAGAGCGGATCTTTTGTTTCTTTTCTTATAATTGGGTTTTCCTCCTTTTTCTGCATTAGAGAACATAGTGGACTGATCTGTGTCTTCATTCGAGCTTACACGAGCAGAACACACCTTGCAAAAAGAAACTTTAACATCGAATTGCAAAATAAAAAAGTGGGCTGCAGCACTTGGTGGCGGGGATCTCACTATCAAGCGGGATCCATGGTGTGGCGAGGACAAGATTGAGATGGCCATGGCGCCACTGCAGGGCACAAGCGAGGTTGAGGAGAGGTGAGGAGGAAGAAGGAAAGGAGGAGAGGAGGCGCTCACCTCTGCGGGGCACAGCACTGCATTGGCGCTCGGTGTGGACCGCACTTCACCCACCGAAGAGCTGCATCCCCTGCTGGATGCCAGCGGGCTGCAGCAACGCGACTAGCGCACTGCACTCGTACATGTCACAAACTGCAAGGGGGCTTTACCGCTCGAATGACACAGGCCGGTGTTGGGAGTTTCTCCCCTCTCCTCCTGGTGGATGGCAACTGACAGAGAAGGGACGATGAGAAGAGGAAACGCCGGATCGAGGCCGTTTGTCCTGGCCGGAAGAGAAACTCAAGGGCACGTGAGCGTGGATCCCGTTAGCAGCAGAGGTAGGAGACGACGAGGCCATCCGCGGAGAGGAGGACCCCGAGGCAGCTCCAGAGCCGTGGATTTTGGGCCGTCGTTGGAGAGGAAGAGCCGGTGGATCTCGCCGGATCTTGCTCGAGGAGGTGTGGGATTGGTAAAATCTCACCGGATCTGGCCCATAGAGGAACGGTCAGTCGTCGGAGCGCCACAGCTGTGGTAGGAGGAAAAATGGATCCGGCTGTGGCGGTACAGTAGGAGGTCGCCGGCGCTGGGAGGTTGTGGATCCGGCCACCGTAGCGCACAAGGAGGTCACTAGGCGGCGGAGGGCAGATGTGGTTGATGCCCATGCACTTGTGGGCACATGTGTGGCGGCGACCTGGGGATGGGCGGTGCGGCGACGACCTGGGAAGGGGCAATGGGCGGTGCGGCGACGACCTGGGAAGGGGCGATGGGCGGCGCGGTGGAAGGTGGTGGCCGGGCGGCGGGCGGCGCGGTGGAAGGTGGTGGCCGGTCGGTGGGCGGCGCGGTGGGAGGTGGTTGGAGGCGGCGGCGTAGGGTGGGTGGGAGTCGGGGGAGACAGTGGTGGGGATCGGGCAGAGGGCGGAGGGGAGGTGGAGGTCGTGGGGAGTGGGGGAGGGGCGCGGGAGAGAGGGGAGTTGGTGTGGGCGGGTTTTTTTTTGTCGCCGCAGTTCGGTAGTTAGTTTGTAGCTACGGGCCGCTCGTTGGTGTTAGCAGAATAAGGGTTTGGTGTGCAGAATAAGACTCTAGAGGTGTTATCATAATAGACCCACATATATATATATATATATATATATATATATATATATATATATATATATATATATATATATATATATATATATATATATATGTCCTGAAAGTTTGCAGTCATCGGCTTCAGCCCCCACGCATATAATGCGAGGGTGTTCGCAAAAGCGTGTCTTCACACTTGATCCAACGTCTTGGTCCATTAAGGAGGTGGTAGCACGGTGAACGAGGCAATCAGACTATATTGCTTTAACACTTTCACTTGACCATAGGAGTTTGACAGTGGAGCTACTATATAGCCCCTGGTATTTCCGCACTCATCCGAATTCGGGGCGCGTACATACATGACCGGGAAAACTGGCCCTTCGTTAATGCGGAGGAATCCCGAAGATTCCGCTAAGTCATCGAGTGGTTGACCAGTCTCGTGCTTTATCATGACAGTCAGTTTTCGGCTTTCTCTACTGAGGTGCTCGTCCGGATGAACCACGGCACAATCGCAGTAGTTCTCCCGGTGCCACCTTAGCCAATAGAGCGGAACATAAGGTAGCAAAACACGGGAGCCGGGCAAACCCAACATTTGACCAAAGACATGATTCGGAGCTGATGCATATAAGGCCAAACTCGCAACGCCAAACACTCCCTAAGGTATTCGGTCTTTATAACATATACCGGGCTGAGCAATGCCCTTGATAATGAACCCCGAGTGTCCAGGTACGTGCAATGTTCTGACGTGGCGAAATGCCAATAACGTCAGCATCCTTCTCAGTTATACTGAGTATCCGGAGGATGTGAAGCAACAAAAGACAATAAAAAAGGTTTACGCAGGGTCTTAATCTAAAAAGAAACCTTTGAGCGGGCCCCAGCTGCACGTCTGCGCCTGTGTCTCTGTTGTGCCATATCCTGGAAGGGTATAGCACGATTGTCATCTGTAAAAGAGAAGAACTTAGGTGAAAGTTGTCATGCACAAAATTGGTTATTCTCAATAAACCATTAAAATTCAAGGTAAGTAAAGTTGAGCCGAACTAGTCCTTTTTACACGCGGGAAGCCCCTGGTACCGCCTATGGGAGTATAATCAGCAAACCAATCTCAGGTGTGTCTAAGCCGTTACAGCTAGTGATGTGCCGGACTCGTCTAGCCGTGTCCGCGGTCTTGACGACCGATCATTTATTCTGGTTGGAGAGGCCGTCTAGTGTTCGGCTGTTAAAGGCGCCGCACGTTCTTCCGCGCGTAAGGAATGCTCAATATTTCCACTAACTGTGATGGTGCCACGTGGACCGAGCATCTTAAGCTTAAGAGAAGCGTAATGCAGTATTGCATTAAAACGAGCGAAAGCTGTTCTTCCGAGTAGTGCTTGATAGCCGCTTCAGAATGGAGCGATGTCGAAGGTTAACTTTTCACTTCGGAAGTTGTCCGGGGAACCGAATACAACCTCTAGTACTAGAGAGCCCATACAGCGGGCCTCTGGGCCTGGTATTACCCCTTTGAAGGTAGTAGTACTTTGGCAGATTCTCGTCGGGTCTATCCCCATTTTGCGGACTATGTCCTGATATATCAGATTAAGACTACTGCCGTCGTCCATGAGGACTTGGGTGAGATGGTATCCGTTGATGATTGGGTCTAGCACCAAAGCAGCCACTCCTCCCTACCAGATACTTGTCAGGCGATCCTTGCAATCAAAGGTGATTGGGAGGGCCGACCAAGGGTTGAACTTGGGGGTGACGGGCTCTACGGCGCATGTGTCTTGGAGTGCATGTTTGCCCTTTCTTTCTGTTACGTGAATCATGTTCACTTTTTTGACCTCTGGTGGGAATTTTTTCTGTCCCCCAGTGCTTTGCTGACGAGGCTCATCCTCATCTTCACTTGGTGTCTCCCTCCCCTTGTGTTCGGTGTTTAGCTTGCCGGCTTGCTTGAAGACCCAGCATTCTCTGTGGGTGTGATTGCAGTTTATCGGGGGTGCCATGAATCTGACATAATTTGTCTAGAATCTTGTTTAGGCTGGACGGTCCATCTCTGCTGCCCTTGAAAGGCTTTTTCCGCTGACCCGGTCGAGAGCCCCTGAATCCAGCGTTTACCGCCGTGTTATCTGGGCTGTCTTCTTTATTTCAACGCTTGCTTTTATTGCGTCGTGGTTTTCCATTGCCATCCCTGACTTCGGATGGGCCTGGGTCGCTGGTGCTACTACGGGCTAGCTAGCTATCTTCATCCGTGCAAAAGCGGGTCATAAGGCTTGTTAAGGCTGCCATTGTCCTTGGTTTCTCTTGGCCGAGGTGTCTGGCAAGCCATTCGTCGCGAACGCTGTGTTTGAAAGCTGCTAAGGCTTCGGCATCCGGGCAGTCGATGATTTGGTTCTTCTTTGAATTATGTGACTTAAATCGTCTGCGTCCGGAGGTCGGAGATAAGTTCCTTGAAAGTTGGCCCTAAAAGCATCCTCAAGCTCCTCCCAACTTCCTATTGAATTTTCGGGGAGGCTCTTCAGCTAGTGTCGAGCTGGTCCTTTCAGCTTGAGGGGCAGGTATTTAATGGCGTGGAGATCATCTCCGCGAGCCATATGGATATGGAGGATGAAGTCCTAAATCCAGACCCCAGGGTCTGTCGTTCCGTCGTACGCCTCTAAGTTCATGGACTTGAATCTCTCTGGAAATTCATGATCCAGTACCTCATCGGTGAAGCATAGGGGGTGTGCGGCACCCCTGTATTTGGAAGTATCATGGCGTTCGGACGGTTGTAGTATTCGGTTTTCATTTTGTGCCGGAGCGCGTTTCCTAGATCCATAGATGGACCTGGTCATACCGGATTTTTGGCGCAAGTCCTCACGTAAATCGTGTGTCGCCTTATGTGCGGCCCCATTAGCCGCCCTATCGCGGCCACGAGGTGGTCGATCCGGCTGATCAGCCGTTTTATTCTTTGGCTGTATAGGCTCTACGGCCTCATCGTCGAACTCAGGCAACAGCTTGCGTTTTGGATAGCTCTTTGTGTGGCAGCTACCACCATACTTTTCTTCAGTGTCGAGCATTTTGTTCCATCTACTGTTGAGTGTATTCTACGCGGCCTTAAGCCTTTGCTTCTGCTTCTTCAGACTCCTCGTGGTGGCAATGAGCCTTCTACGGAGGTTCTCTTGTTCCAAGTGTCTTTCCGGGATGATGTGTGCATCCTCGTCCGGACTGTTTTCCTCTCCGGAGGGAGGTTGATGAGCTTTATCCTCGGCGTCGCCGTGTTCGGACAGTGGATCTGTACTATGTTCGCCGTTTGCTGGTTCATCCTGCTCTATCGCTGGGTCAATGTGGTCGTCGTTTCCTTTGGAGTCGACTGGGGTGTTATTTTCTCTTGCGCTATTATCGCTGTTTTTGCCGAGGCGGGATTTGGAGCGGCGCCTACGCCGACGCTTTGGTTGCTTCTCGAGGGAGCTATCCTTCACTGCATCCTTCCGTTCCTCGTCACTGTTTTCTTTGGGTGTATCCACCATGTATATGTCATTGACGAAGTGGCTGTCCAGCGCCCTATGGGCGATGGTTCCTGTTCCTCTCCTGCATCATCATCCATGCCGTTGATGTCTTCGGAGTCGAAATCGAGCATGTCGGTTAAATCGTCGACAGTGGCTACTAAGTGGGTGGTGGGTGGGGAGCAAATTTCTTCGTCATCCACATCCCATTCCAGCCGGACATAGTTCGGCCGAGGTTCTCCTGACAAGGAGAGGGACCTTAGTGAATTTAGCACGTCGCCGAAAGGCGAGTGCTGAAAGATATCCGCGGAGGTAAACTCCATGATCGGTGCCCAATCGGATTTGATGGGCACGGACACGAGCGGCTCGGAGTCCATGGCCGGGGACGAATCCGACGGTTCGGCGACGCGGGTCTCATAGGAGATGAAGCCAGTATCTGGCGCTATCGCCACTGAGTGTGCGGCCTCTGTGGCGGGGTCCATCCACCCGTCCACAGATGGCGCAATTTGTTCCGGATTGAGGGCCGGAGTAGTTGCAGGTGTGATCTCCCGAACACAGTCCGACGGTAGAGCTAAATCATGCTTGTCATGATCGTGCGGTGCACCTGACATGGGCTCGAATCCGCCGAAGATCAAGTCTCCGCGGATGTCGGCAGTGTAGTTCAAGTTTCCAAATCTGACCTGATGGCCAGGACATAGCTTTCGATCTGCTCCAGAGATGGCCAAGCGAATTGGCCCGCAGTACACAACCGCCGAATACAAAGATCTGTCCGGGGAGGAAAATATCACCCTGGATCGCATCGTTGCCAATGATTGAAGGAGCCATCAAGCTTTATGGTGACGACACAGTGGAACTCTCAATGAAAGCATCAATGTTGGTGTCAAAACCGGCGGATCTCGGGTAGGGGGTCCCGAACTGTGCATCTAAGGTGGATGGTAACAGGAGGCGGAGGACACGATGTTTACCCAGGTTCGGGCCCTCTCGATGGAGGTAATACCCTACTTCCTGCTTGATTGATCTTGATGATATGAGTATTACAAGAGTTGATCTACCACGAGATCGTAGAGGCTAAAACCCTAGAAGCTAGCCTATGGTATGATTGTTGTTGTCCTCCGAGACTAAACCCTTGGTTTATATAGACACCGGAGGGGGATAGGGTTACACAGAGTCGGTTACAAGGGAGGAGATCTACATATCCGTATTGCCAAGCTTGCCTTCCACGCCAAGGAGAGTCCCATCCGGACACGGGCCGAAGTCTTCAATCTTGTATCTTCATAGTCCAACAGTCCGGCTAGAGTATATAGTTCGGCCGTCCGAGGACTCCCTAATCCAGGACTCCCTCAACCACCAACATCTTATTTTGATTCAGCGGTATTGTTGGATGAAGCGGCCCGGACCAACCTTACATGACCATGTTCATGAGACCGGTTCCACCGACAGACATGCAACCAGTTTTGCATAAAGGTGGCTGGCGGGTGTCTGTTTCTCCAACTTTAGTTGAATCGAATTTGACTACGGCCGGTCCTTGTTGAAGGTTAAAACAGAAAACTTGATGAAACACCGTTGTGGTTTTGATGCGTAGGTAAGAACGGTTATTACTAGAAGCCCGTAGCAGCCACGTAAAACATGCAACAACAAAGTAGAGAACGTCTAACTTGTTTTTGCAGGGCATGTTGTGATGTGATATGGTCAAGACATGATGTGATATACGTTATTGTATGCGATGATCATGTTTTGTAAAAGTTATCGACAACTGGTAGGAGCCTTATGGTTGTCACTTTATTGTATGAAATGCAAATGCCATGTAATTGCTTTACTTTATCACTATGTGTTAGAGATAGTTGTAGAAGCAATAGTTGGCGAGACGACCACGACGCTATGATGGAGATCAAGGTGTCAAGCCATTGACGATGGAGATCATGACAGTGCTTTGGAGATGGAGATCAAAAGCACAAGATGATGATGGCCATATCATGTCACATATTTTTGATTGCATGTGATGTTTATCATTTATATGCATCTTATTTTTCTTAGTACGACGGTAGCATTATAAGATGATCCCTTAACTAAATTTCAAGGTATAAGTGTTCTCCCTGAGTATGCACCGTTGCGAAAGTTCTTCGTGCTGAGACACCACGCATGTACAGACATGGCCTCGGAACACTGGAGACCAAAAGGTCGAACGTGAATCATATAGTAGATATGATCAACATAGAAATGTTCACCATTGATGACTACTCCATCTCACGTGATGATCGGACATGGTTTAGTTTATTTGGATCACGTATCATTTAGATGACTCGAGGGATATCTATCTAAGTGGGAGTTCTTAAGTAATTTGATTAATTGAACTTTAATTTATCATGAACTTAGTCCTGATAGTATTTGCAAATTATGTTGTAGATCAATAGCTCGCGTTGTATCTCCCCTATGTTTTTGATATGTTCCTAGAGAAAAATAAGTTGAATGATGATAGTAGCAATGATGCGGACCGGGTCCGTGATCTGAGGATTATCCTCATTGCTGCACAGAAGAATCATGTCCTTGATGCACCGCTAGGTGATAGACCAATTGCAGGAGCAGATGCAGACGTTATGAATGTTTGACAAGCTCGATATGATGACTACTTGATAGTTTAGTGCGCCATGCTTTACAGCTTAGAACCGAGACTTCAAAAATGTTTTGAACGCCACGGAGCATATGAGATGTTCCAAGAGCTGAAATTGGTATTTCAGACTCATGCCCGTGTCGAGAGGTATGAGACCTCTGACAAGTACTTTGCCTACAAGATGGAGAAGAATAGCTCAGTCAGTGAGCATGTACTCAGAATGTCTAAGTACAACAATCACTTGAATCAAGTGGGAGTTAATCTTCCAGATAAGATAGTTGTTGACAGAGTTCTCTAGTCACCATCACCAAGCTACTAGAACTTCGTGATGAACTATAATATGTAAGGGATGACGAAAATGATTCCTGAGCTCTTCGCGATGCTAAAATCAGCGAAGGTAGAAATCAAGAAATAGCATCAAGTGTTGATGGTTGACAAGACCACTAGTTTCAAGTAAAAGGGCAAAGGAAAAGAAAGGGAACTTCATGAAGAATGGCAAGCAAGTTGCCACTCTCGTGAAGAAGCCCAAACCTGGACCTAAGCCTGAAACTGAGTGCTTCTACTGCAAAGGGAATGTTCACTAGAAACGGAACTACCCCAAATACTTGGTGGATAAGAAGGATGGCAAAGTGAACAAAAGTATATTTGATATACATGTTATTGATGTGTACTTTACTAGTGTTCATAGTAACCCATGGGTATTTGATACCGGTTCAGTTGCTAAGACTAGTAACTAAAAATAGGAGTTACAAAATGAACAGAGACTAGTTAAGGGTGAGGTGACGATGTGTGTTGGAAGTGATTCCAAGGTTGATAAGATCACCATCGCGCACTCCCTCTACCTTCGGGATTAGTGTTGGACCTAAATAAATTTTATTTTGTGTTAGCGTTGAGCATAAATATGATTGGATCCTGTTTATTGCAATACAATTATTCATTTAACTTAGAGAATAACCGTTGTTCTATTTACATGAATAAAACCTTCTATGGTCATACACCCAATATAAATGGTTTATTGAATCGATCATAGTGATACACATATTCATAATATTGATGCCAAAAGATGCAAAGTTGATAATGATAGTGCAACATATTTGTTTTAGGTCATATAGGTGTAGCTCATGAAGAAACTCCATGCAGATGGACTTTTGGAATCACTTGTTTATGAATCATTTGATACTTGCGAACCATGCCTCATGGGCAAGATGACTAAAACTCCATTCTCCAGAACAATGGAGCGAGCCAATGACTTATTGGAAATAATACATACCGATGTATATGGTCCAATGAGTGTTGAGGCTCGCGGCGGGTATCGTTATTTTATGACCTTCACAAATGATTTGAGCAGATATGGGTATATCTACTTAATGAAACACAAGTCTGAAACATTCGAAAAGTACAAAGAATTTCAGAGTGAAGTGGCGAATCATTGTAACAAGAAAATAAAGTTTCTACGATCTGATTGCGGAGGTGAATATTTGAGTTATGAGTTTGGCCTTCATTTAAAACAATGTGGAATAGTTTCACAACTCACGCCACCTGGAACACCACAACGCAATGGTGTGTCCGAATGTCATAACCGCACTTTATTAGATATGGTGCGATCTATGATGTCTCTTACCTATTTACCACTATCATTTTGGGGTCATGCATTAGAGACAGCTGCATTCACGTTAAATAGGGCACCATCTAAATCTGTTGAGACGATACCGTATGAACTTTGGTTTGGCAAGAAACCTAAGCTATCGTTTCTTAAAGTTTGGGGTTGTGAGACTTATGTCAAAAGGCTTCACCTGGTAAGCTCGAACCCAAATCGGAGAAGTGCATCTTCATAGGATACCCTAAGGGAACAATTGGGTGCACCTTCTATCACATATCCGAAGGCAAGATCTTTGTTGCCAAAAATGGAACCTTTCTAGAGAAGGAGTTTCTCTCAAAATAAGTGAGTGGGAGGAAAGTAGAACTTGATGAGGTAATCGTACCTTCTCTCAAATTGGAAAGTAGCACATCAGTGAAATCCATTCCCGTGATGTCTACACCAACTAGAGAGGAAGCTAATGATGATGATCATGAAACTTCTAATCAAGTTACTACAGACCTCGTAGGTCGAACAGAGCATGTCCCGCACTAGAGTGGTAGGGTAATCCTGTCCTGGAAGTCATGTTATTAGACTATGGCGAACCTACGAACTATGAAGAAGATATGATGAGCCCAGATTTCGACAGATGGCTTGAGGCCATGAAATCTGAGATAGGATCCATGTATGAGAACGAAGTGTGGACTTTGGTGGACTTGCCCGATGATTGGCAAGCCATTGAGAATAAATGGATCTTCAAGAGGAAGATAGACGTTGATGGTATTGTTACTATCTACAAAGCTTGACTTGTCGCTAAAGGTTTTCGACAAGTTCAAAGGTGTTGACTATGATGAGATTTTCTCACTCGTAGCGAAGCTTAAGTATGTCCTAATCATGTTAGCAATTGCCGCATTTTATGAAATCTCGAAAATGGATGTCAAAACTGCATTCCTTAATGGTTTTCTTAAAGAAGATTTGTATATGATGCAACCAAATGGTTTTGTCGATCCTAATGGTGCTAACAAAGTGTGCAAACTCCAGCGGTCCATCTATGGACTGGTGCAAGAATCTCGGAGTTAGAATATACGCTTTGATAAGGTGATCAAAGCATACGGTTTTATACAGACTTATGGGGAAGCCTGTATTTACAAGAAAGTGAGTGGGAGCTCTGTAGAATTTCTGATATTATATGTGGATGACATATTGTTGATTGGAAATGATGTAGAATTTTTGGATAGCATAAAAGGATATTTGAATAAGAATTTTTCAATAAAAGACCTCTATGGAGCTGCTTACATATTGGGCATCAAGATCTATAGAGATAGATCAAGACGCTTGATAAAACTTTCAATGAGTACATACCTTGACAAGATTTTTAAGGAGTTCAAAATGGATCAGTCAAAGAAGGAGTTCTTGCCTGTATTGTAAGGTGTGAAGTTGTGCAAAGACTCAAAACCGACCACAACAGAAGATAAAGAGAGAATGAAAGTCATTCCCTATGCCTCAGCCATAGGTTTTATAAAGTATGCCATGTTGTGTACCAAACCTGTTGTGTACCTTGCCATGATTTTGGCAAGGGGGTACAATAGTGTTCTAGGAATAGATCACTTGACAGCAGTCAAAATTATCCTTAATTACCTTAAAGAGGACTAAGGAAATGTTTCTCGGTTATGGAGGTGATAAAGAGTTCGTCATAAAGAGTTACGTCGATGCAAGCTTTGACACTGATCTAGATGACTCTAAGTCTCAATCTAGATACGTATTGAACATGGGAGCAATTAGCTAGATTAGCTCCATGCAGAGCATTGTAGACATAGAAATTTGAAAAATACATACGGATCTGAATGTGGCAGACCCGTTGACTAAACTTCTCTCATAAGCAAAACATGATCACACCTTAGTACTCTTTGGGTGTTACTCACATAGTGATGTGAACTATATTATTGACTCTAGTAAACCCTTTGGGTGTTGGTCACATGGTGATGTGAACTAT
Organism: Aegilops longissima; assembly: GCA_021605205.1. Taxonomy (NCBI): domain Eukaryota; kingdom Viridiplantae; phylum Streptophyta; class Magnoliopsida; order Poales; family Poaceae; genus Aegilops; species Aegilops longissima. The sequence goes on from CM038676.1 coordinate 365,650,338, forward strand.
GGGTGTTAATCACATAAAGATGTGAACTATTGGTGTTAAATCACATGGAGATGTGAACTAGATAGACTCTAGTGCAAGTGGGAGACTGAAGGAAATATGCCCTAGAGGCAATAATAAAGTTGTTATTTTATATTTCCTTATATCATGATAAATGTTTATTATTCATGCTAGAATTGTATCAACTCGAAACTTGATACATGTGTGGATACATAGACAGAACACCGTGTCCCTAGTAAGCCTCTACTAGACTAGCTCGTTAATCAAAGATGGTTAAGTTTCCTAACGATAGACATGTGTTGTCATTTCATGAATGGGATCACATCATTAGGAGAATGATGTGATGGACAAGACCCATCCATTAGCATAGCATATTGATCGTTCAATTTTGTTACTATTGCTTTCTTCATGTCAAATACATATTCCCTCAACTATGAGATTATCGGAGGAATGCCTTGTGTGCTATCAAACGTCACAACATAACTAGGTGATTATAAAGTTGCTCTACAGGTATCTCCGAAGGTGTTTATTGGGTTGGCATAGATCGAGATTAGGATTTGTCACTCCGAGTATTGGAGAGGTATCTCTGGGCCCTCTCGGTAATACACATCATAAGAAGCCTTGCAAGCAATGTGACTAATGAGTTAGTTGTGGGATGATGTATTATGGAACTAGTAAAGAGACTTGCCGGTAACGATATTGAACTAGGTATGAGGATACCGACGATCGAATCTCGTGCAAGTAACATATCGATGACAAAGGGAATAACGTATGTTGTCATAACAGTTCGACCAATAAAGATCTTCATAGAATATGTCGGAGCGAATATGAGCATCTAGGTTCCGCTATTGGTTATTGACCGGAGAGGTATCTCGGTCATGTCTACATAGTTCTCAAGCCCGTAGGGTCTGCACGCTTAACGTTCGCTGACGATTTTGTATTATATGAGTTATGTGATTTGGTGACTGAATGTTGTTTAGAGTCCCGAATGAGATCACAGACATGACGAGGAGTATTGAAATGGTCGAGAGGTAAAGATTGATATATTGGACGATGGTATTCAGACACTGGAAGTGTTCCGGGATGCACCTGGTACTTATCGGGTCACCGGAAGGGGTTCCGGGCACCCCCGGCAAAAGTATAACGCCCTCGATGCGGCTATATCTCCCACGTGTTGAAGCACGACTTAGAGGCATAACCGCATTGAAAGCAATGTCGCAAGTGAGGTAATCTTCACACAACCCATGTAATACATAAGGAAAGAGATACATAGTTGGCTTACGAATGCCACTTCACACAAAACATAAATAAACATCCATCATCCAGATTACACTCAAGGTCCGACTACGGAACCAAAATAAAAGAAGACCACCCCAAATGCTACAGATCCCCGATCGTCCCAACTGGGCTTCACCATCGATCATCGGGAAAAGACACATAGTAACGACCACGCCTCGTCGAACTCCCACTTGAGCTCGGTTCGCCACCTGACCGCATCGCCGGCACTGCAACTGTTTTGGTAGAATCTGTGAGTCACGGGACTCAGCAATCTCACACCCGCGAGATCAAGACTATTTTAGCTTATAGGTAGGACAGAGTTGTCGTGGAGCTGCAGCAGCGACTAGCATATATGGTGGCTACATTCGCAAAACAGAGCGAGAAGAGAAGCAAGGCACGGTCGTGAATCTAGTAGCGATCAAGAAGTGATCCCGAACTACTTACGCCAAACATAACTCCAACATCGTGTTCACTTCCCGGACCACGAGAAGAGACCATCACGGTTACACACGCGGTTGATGTGTTTTAATCAAGGTCAACTTCGGGTTTTCTACAACCGGACATTAACAAATTCCCATCTGCCTCATAACCGTGGGCATGGCTTTCGAAAGACAATACCCTGCAGGGGTGACCCAACTTAGCCCATTATAAGCTCTCACGGTCAACGAAGGATATTCCTTCTCCCGGGAAGACCCGATCAGTCTCGGAATCCCGGTTCGCAAGGCATTTCGACAATGGTAAAACATGACCAGCAAGACCACCCGACTGTGCCGACAAATCCCGATAGGAGCTGCACATATCTCGTTCTCAGGGCACACCGGATGAGACAGGTTACGAGTAAAACCAGGCTTCGAGTTTCCCCGAGGTGGCCCCGCAGGCGGCTCGGTTCGGGCCAACACTCGGAGGAGCACTAGCCCGGGGGGGCTAAAATAAAGATGACCCTCGGGCTCGCGAAAACCCAAGGGAAAAAATATGGTGGTAGGTGGTCAAATGGTAAAACCAATGTTGGGCCTTGCTGGAGGAGTTTTATTCAAAGCGAACTGTCAAGGGGGTCCCATAAATCACCCAACCGTGTAAGGAACGCAAAATCAAGGAACATAACACCGGTATGACGGAAACTAGGGTGGCAAGAGTGGAACAAAACACCAGGAATAAGGCCGAGCCTTCCACCCTTTACCAGGCATATAGGTGCATTAATTAAAATAAGAGATATTGTGATATCCCAAAATATCCATGTTCCAACATGGAACCACTTCGGCTTCACCTACAACTAGCAACGCTATAAGAGGGGCTGAGCAAAAGCGGTAACATAGCCAAACAACGGTTTGCTACGAAAGGATGGTTAGAGGTTTGACATGGCAATATGGGTGGCATGATATAGCAAGTGGTAGGTATCGCAGCATAGGCATAGCAAAAGAACGAGCATCTAGCAAGCAAAGATAGAAGTGATTTCGAGGGTATGGTCATCTTGCCTGCAAAGTTCTCAGAGTTGTCAAAAGCTTGATCCTCGTAAGCGTTCTCAACAGGTTCCTCGTTCACGTACTCGTCTCCCGGCTCTACCCAAAGCAAGAACACAAACAATGGAACCACAATAAATCACAGGCGATGCACAAACAACATGATGCAATACATGGCATTATATGTGAGATGTGATATGCAATGCATATGCGTGCTCTGGAAGGAAAATGATGAACAAGGCATCAACTTGGCAAACCAAGTATGCCGCTGGAAAGGTGAGATGATTTCGGTTGAAATCGATATAAAGATCACCGGAATCGGATGCACGGTTTGCAAATGGCAAGCAAAACAAGAATGACACAATTCTGCCATTAACAACATGATACCACATAGCAAGCAACAATAAATTAAGCTACTGCACCCAAACATACCAACAAAGCATATGGCAGTGATATACTCAAGATGCTTGACAAAAGATGAACACTGAGCTACGGCTAAATCACACCATAACAGGTCCAAACAAGCATGGCAAAAGTGCAAAATATATCAGCTTCACAGACAGTGAAAATACTAACATGCCAGAAATTAACAACAGGAAGCAATGTTTAGGGCAAGCAAACATCATGCTACAGGAACATATCGTAGAAACTTAAGGTATGGAATGATACTACTAAATGCATAGAATAAAAGTCCTTTACTGACCATGAGCCAAAAAGGATTAGAAGATATGATTGCACCCATGTAAACATAGCAAGTTTCGTTAACAGATTCAGGAAACAGAGCATGGCATTAACAGCATCATGAAGGCATCTTTGCGAGCTTGATTCACTCACCACAAGTCATTGCATGACAAGATAAGCATTGCAACAGCAAGAATACATGTTTATAAAACTAAACATGGCAAGAACAAGTTTATAGCATGCAAGGATCCACTACAACAACCTTGGCAAAATTGAATAACATGTAAACAATCTGCCAGGAAACATTTTATAGAAAAAGTAGAGCAAGACAACGACATGCTAGACTACTCCATAATTTCAAACAAGGGCATGGATGGATAGAGCATAACCAGATGTTCAAAACATCCTTAATGAAGTATCTAAAAATATGCATGGATCTCTCTGTACCATCAAGTTTACATGGTATAAAAATAAAAGCAGAACAGGGACTAAAATCAGCAACATCACGAAGCCTAGTTTGCATGCTTGTGCTAGTCAACACAGAGATCACAAAAGTACATGGCATACACCCCTGTAAATATGGCATGGCATATTACAAAACACATGTAGGACTCAAGTTCATAGGGTGCACACATCAATCATGGCAAAAATGACAAAAGTGCAAGTTCTGATAAGAATCTGAAACTAACATCACATATCCCTCTTCTAACAGCATTTCGGGCATCAAGATGAGCTCAAATTAATATGATACAATGAGATGAAATGATGTACTCGTCGAGGCGAACAAAGCGGTATGCTATACGCCCAAAACGGAGCCACGAGTACAGAGTTATGATGCGAAGAAAATGCACCAAAATTACTGAAAAAAATGACAGGATAAATCAGGGTCAACCTAGGGTTCCTCTCAGATCCGATCTGGATCCGCACGCACGGAAGCCGAGGTAGGACGGATCCTCGCCGGAGCTGGAGAGGAGGAAGGCCGGAGAGGAGATGGGGACGGCCGGAGCGCGGTCGGCGGCGAGGCGACGGAGTCCGGCGGGCGCGCTCCAGCGCGGAGGAGGCGACCGCGGCGAGGAGGCGGGTCGAGCGCAGCAAGACGAGGCAGCGGCCGGAGCGGGGATGACCGCGGGCGCGGGGCCGAGGGGCGGCGGGCGGGCGCTTCGGGGAGCGGAGGCGCGGGCTCGGGAGGGCTGGCGCTGGCCTCATGAACTGGCGGCCGGGCGGCGATGGGGGCGCCCGCCCACGGGCGGCGCTTGTGGTTGGACGTCTTGGCGGCGGACGGACGCGTCCATCCGATCCGGACGTGTCCGGCGAGAGGGAGCGGGAGCTAGGGTTTGCCCGAAAATTTCGGGGATGGTCACATATTTATAGGTAGAGGGAGCTAGGAGACTCCAAATGGAGTGTAGTTTTCGCCCACACGATCGTGATCCGACGACGGAGAGCATGGAAGTGACTTAGATGGGTTTTTGGGCTGTTTTGGAGGGGTTTTGGGCTGCAACCCAAAAGAGGCCTTCGCGGTTACCCGGTTAACCGTTGCAGTATCAAACGACCTCCAAATGGCACGACACTTGACAGGTGGTCTACCGGTGGTGTAACAAGGCCACTTGGCAAGCCTCGGTCCATTTCGAGAACGTTTGACACCCGCTCACGAAAAGAGACAAGAGGGGTGCGCCGGGGGACATAGGAGTGCCGGATTGCAAAACGGACAACGGGGAAAATGCTCGGATGCATGAGACGAACACGTATGCAAATGAGATGCACATGATGGCATGATATGAGGTGCATGACATAAACAAAATGCAAAACGAAAGACAAAACCCAACCACGGAGGGAATACCATAGCACATAGCCGAAAATGGCAAGAGTTGGAGTTACAAATATGGAAAGTTACATCCGGGGTGTTACAACACTCCACCACTACAAGAGGATCTCGTCCCGAGATCTAGGACTGAAAGAACTCCGGATATTCGGAACGGAGGCGATCCTCGCGCCCTGTGTGGCTTCTCGGTCGAAATGGTGTGACCACTTCACTTTCAGGAATTTGATTGACTTGTTGCGAGTCTTGCGCTCGGTTTCTTCAAGAATAGCAACGGGGTGCTCATGATAAGACAGATCTTCTTGGAGGTCAATTTCTTGAAGTTGATAGTGCGCCAGAGTCTTGAAGCACTTGCGGCTGTGACACATGAAACACATCGCACGTTCGCGAAGTTTGACGGAAGCTCAAGTTGATATGCGAGATCGCCTCTTTTGCCAATGATCTTGAAAGGACCCACGTATCTAGGGGCAAGCTTCCCTTTGATACCGAAGCGACGAGTGCCTTTCATTGGAGAGACGCGGAGGTAGACATGGTCTTTGTTTTCAAAAGCCACATCACGGTGCTTGTCATCATAATAGCTCTTCTGGCGCGATTGCGCGTCCTTGAGATTCTCACGAATGACTTTGCACATTTCTTCGGCTTCTGTGATCAAGTCGTTGCCAAGATGTTGGCGTTCACCTGTCTCGGACCAATTTAGAGGAGTACGACACTTTCTGCCATAGAGAATTTCGAATGGGGCCTTGCCCGAACTCGCTTGGAAGCTGTTGTTGTAGGAGAACTCGACATATGGAAGACAATCTTCCCACTTCATACCGAAGGAAATGACACAAGCCCTGAGCATGTCTTCGAGGATTTGGTTGACTCGCTCGACTTGGCCACTTGTTTGAGGATGGAAAGTTGTGTTGAAACGAATGTTGGTGCCCATGGCCTTCGAAGGAGTCCTGAATTTAGAAGTGAAGATGCTTCCATGGTCTGAAGAGATCAATTGTGGAATGCCGTGCAAGGAGACAATTCTGGAGGTGTATAGCTCTGCCAACTGAGCTGCTGTGATAGATTCTTTGATTGGAAGAAAATGAGCCACTTTAGTAAGCTTGTCGATGACGACGAAGATGGCATCATTTCCACGCTTGGACTTAGGAAATCCAGTCACGAAGTCTATCTCGATATGATCAAACTTCCATTTTGGAATAGCAAGAGGTTGGAGGAGACTAGCTGGTCGTTGGTGTTCTGCTTTCACCCTTCTGCAGACATCACATTCATTCACGAATTGAGCAATTTCTCGCTTCATTCGAGTCCACCAATCTGATTGCTTGAGGTCATGGTACATCTTCGCATTTCCGGGATGAATGGATAGAAGGAATTGTGTGCCTCGCTCATGATGACTTTACGTAGATCACCCTTAGGAACCACAATCTGGTCCTCAAAGAAAAGAGTATCTTTGTCATCAATGTGGAAGCACTTGTATTTGGAAATGCCCTTGTCGATACCACGTTTCACCTTTTTCACCATGGCATCCAGGAGTTGTGCCTCACGAATTTGGTCTTCCAAAGTAGGAGAGACTATGAGGTTGGCAAGAAAGCCTTGAGGAACAACTTGAAGATTCAGCTTGCGGAAAGCTTCACAAAGGTCCGGTTGGAAGGGCTTGAGGATTAAGCTGTTGCAATAAGCCTTTCTGCTCAGAGCATCTGCAATCACATTGGCCTTGCCTGGAGTATATTCAATACTTGTATTGTACTCTTGAATCATTTCGACCCATCGAGTTTTCCTGAGGTTGAGGTTGGGTTGAGTGAAGATATACTTGAGACTCTTGTGATCGGTGAATATGTCCACTTTCCTTCCCAACAAGAGATGTCTCCATGTTATTAATGCATGGACAACTGCCGGCAACTCAAGATCGTGAGTGGGGTAGTTCTTTTCGTTGGGCTTCAACTGACGAGAGGTATAGGCCACAACTTTCTTCTCTTGCATCAACACAGCACCGAGACCTTGAAGAGAAGCATCACAGAAGACTTCGAATGGTTTGGATTCATCAGGAGGAGTCAAGACAGGAGCTGTGACTAGCTTCTCTTTGAGGGTGTTGAAAGAAAAGTCACACTCAGGCGTCCAGACATACTTGACATGCTTCTGGCGGAGGTTGTAAAGAGGCTTTGCAATTTTGGAGAAATTCTCAACGAATCTTCGGCAATAGCTTGCAAGTCCAACAAAACTGCGAAGCTGCTTGACATTCTGAGGAGGTTCCCAATTCACAACTGCAGACACCTTCTCGTGATTAACAGCGATGCCCTTGGCGGAGATGATGTGACCAAGATAAAGAACTTCATCAAGCTAAAATTCACATTTGGAAAACTTCGCATAGAATTGATGCTCTCTGAGCTTGTCGAGCACCAATCGCAAATGTTTGGCATGATCCTTCTTATTCTTGGAGAAGACCAAAATATCATCGAGATAGACCAATATGAATTCATTGGTGTAGGGGTTGAAGATGAAGTTCATCATTCGAGAGAATGTTGGAGGAGCATTGACAATGCCGAAAGACATGACAGTATATTCATAAGAACCAAAGCTTGTTCTGAATGGTGTCTTGGGAATATCTTGTTCACGAATGCGAATCTGATGATAACGCATACGAAGGTCAAGCTTGGAGAAAACTTTAGCACCTTTGAGTTGCTCGAAAAGCTCATTGATGTTTGGAAGTGGATACTTGTTCTTGATTGTCTTCTTATTCAATGGACGGTAATCGACGCACAGTCGGTCCGTGCCATCCTTCTTCTGGACAAAAAGAACTCCACAACCCCATGGAGATGAACTCGGTCTGATCAAACCCAGACGTTCTTGTTCATCGAGTTGTTTCTTCAATTCCTTCAACTCCTTTGGTCCAAGTTTGTAAGGACGCTTGCAAACGGGTTCCGTGCCAGGCTCAAGATCGATAACGAATTCGACTGGCCGGTGAGGAGGCATACCCGGGAGCTCTTCTGGAAAGACATCTTGATACTCACAAACGACTAGAATCTGAGAGATAGCATCCAACTCGCCCTTCTCATTGAGAGAAAACAACCGAATGGTTTCATCACAAGCGGCATAGATGATCACATCCTCAGAAGAGTGTGTCAATTGAATTTCCCTGGCAGCACAATCAAGTTGAGCTTTGTGCTTGGAAAGCCAGTCCATGCCGAGAATAAGATCAATATCCGAGTCACCAAGAACAATTGGTTTAGCCAGAATTCTATTGTCGCCCATCTTGATACCGACATTCGGAACTAACATGGTAGATCTCAAACGCTTAGCCGGAGAAACAACTTGCAATGCTCTAGGTAATGCCTCTGTATCAAAATTGTGCTTCGATGCAAAAGGATATGACATGAAAGAATGCGAAGCACCAGTATCAAATAAGACTTTTGCAGGAATATCATTGACTGAGAGATTACCCATTATCACATCAGTAGATTCCTTCGCTTGCGCTACATTCATCATGTTCACCTTTGCAGACTTGGGATTATGCTTGACCACCGCATTGCTTGAAGATCTCACGGGAGGAGGAGGCGGAAGGCGCCTTTGGTTGAAGCACTTGTTCGCATAGTGACCTTTCTGCTGACATTTGTTGCAAGTCACCTCCGAGAGCGGACGGTGATAAGGAGCATTTGACCTTGGAGCTTGAGAATTAGACTTGTTACGATAGCCTGGGTTGGGTGGGTGGGAAGATCCACGACCACCTGAGTTCTTCTCACTGGTAAGGCCGATTAAACGGAGGAGGAGGAAGGTAGAACTTCTGCTGCTTAGCTGCCACTTGAGAGGAAGAAGAAGACTGAACTGCATCCCTGATTCTCTTCTTAGAAGCCTCACACTTGAGTTGGGCAGCCTCTTGCTTCAGTGCCATGTTGTAGAATTCATCATACTTTTTCGGCTCAAAAAGCACGAGAGCTAACTGCAAATCTTCTCTGAGACCACCTCTGAATTGATAGATCATACTCTTTTCATCAGGAACGTCTTGTTTAGCGAAGCGAGCGAGTTTCTGGAACTGGGTGTTGTATTGATACACAGACATGCCGCCTTGCTTGAGATTGCGGAACTCCTCACGCTTGCTCTCAACAACACTTTGTGGAATGTGGTGAGCTTTGAAGTCTCGACGGAAATCATCCCAGGTAATCACACGACCTCCTCTGGAATCTTTGTATTGTTGATACCACTCGGCGGCTTGGTCCTTGAGTTGAAACGACGCAAACTTGACAAAGTCCTCAGGTCTGACATTGCTACACTCAAAATGTTTGCAGATGTCCACAAGCCAATCGTTGGCGTCTGTGGCCTCGGCACAGAACCTGAAAGACTTCGGCTGATTAGCAAGGAACTGATTGAGGGTAGCGAAGTGCGGCTGATTGTTGCCTTGGCCTTGATTTCCTTGGTTGCCTTGCCCTTGGGTACGCTCTTGCAAGAGTTGCAAAATCATCTCGAGCATTTGCGTTGGTGGCTGCCATGATAGTTGCCATGCCTCCGGAGGCGGAGGTGGAGGTGGAGGTTTGATGACTCCCATCATTGCGCTCCGGATTTCGACGCGTTGGCGGAGCCATCCTGAAGAGGGTGACATCCGTTAGCATTTTGAAAGACAGATAGACAAGTTGAATCAACGGATAGAAATTGCAACATATAGTCTTCCCAATAAACATTCGAACAAGGATGAACGAATGAATTCCAAAGCTAACATCACACGTCCATTAAGGTGAGAAGCCACTTGATAAAGGGTTGATGAATGAAATAACAAGGTACGATCGAACAAATAAGTAGTAAGGGTTACCCAATCACAAACCAAATATCAAGGGAAGAAATGCTAAGAGCTACTTGAATCCCACCTATGAACTCCGTAAACTTTACGGTTATGCAATCTGGTGTTGGGGATACAGGGACACAAAATATATCACCCAAACTAACAATACCTCGATCCATTGTATCCATCCGTCAACACATAACCAAGAAACCTTCGAAATCGTGGTACCTCGACCTTCAAAAAACATCCGTTATATGAAGTCATGGCAATACTCCCGAGCTCGCCCAAAGATCGGGTTATCGGGTTATCTCACCAACAACTGTACAAAAGAGATTTTTATGTCGGCAAAGCTCAGGTATTCCGAATCGCAACGATAAAATTGTGACGACAACACCTCGGAGCTCAACTCCCCGGACACCGCCACAACCCTAAATGTCGAGGCACCAAGAACAATGTTCTCGCCGCAAAACCATCGGAACGATTCCAAGATACCAGCGTGATCCTAAATTTTTTTAGTGAAATTTGAGGAGAGGAGAGTCAAAACTTCTACGTCGGGAGACCTCACCAGAGCGATTTAAGGACCGAGGAGTAAAAAGAATCCTACTCTCGATATATATAATCCTAAGACTCAAAACATTTTGTTCTAGACTCAACAACGCCAAACAAACAATCAGCTGTGGGGCTCCTAAGTCGGGATGGCTCGATTACCAACTTATAACGCCCTCGATGCGGCTATATCTCCCACGTGTCGAAGCACGACTTAGAGGCATAACCGCATTGAAAGCAATGTCGCAAGTGAGGTAATCTTCACACAACCCATGTAATACATAAGGAAAGAGATACATAGTTGGCTTACAAATGCCACTTCACACAAAACATAAATAAACATCCATCATCCAGATTACACTCAAGGTCCGACTACGGAACCAAAATAAAAGAAGACCACCCCAAATGCTACACAGATCCCCGATCGTCCCAAGCTGGCTTCACTACGATCATCAAGAAAAGACACATAGTAACGACCACGTTCCTCGTCGAACTCCCACTTGAGCTCGGTTGCGCCACCTGACCGCATCGCCGGCACCGCAACTGTTTTGGTAGAATCTGTGAGTCACGGGACTCAGCAATCGCACACCCGCGAGATCAAGACTATTTAAGCTTATAGGTAGGACAGAGTTGTGAGGTGGATCTGCAGCAGCGACTAGCATATATGGTGGCTACATTCGCAAAAGAGAGCGAGAAGAGAAGCAAGGCACGGTCGTGAAGCTAGTAGCGATCAAGAAGTGATCCTGAAACTACTTACGCCAAACATAACTCCAACATCGTGTTCACTTCCGGACTCACGAGAAGAGACCATCACGGTTACGCACGCGGTTGATGTGTTTTAATCAAGGTCAACTTCGGGTTTTCTACAACCGGACATTAACAAATTCCCATCTGCCTCATAACCGCGGGCACGGCTTCCGAAATATAATACCCTGCAGGGGTGTCCCAACTTAGCCCATTATAAGCTCTCACGGTCAACGAAGGATATTCCTTCTCCCAGGAAGACCCGATCAGTCTCGGAATCCCGGTTCGCAAGGCATTTCGACAATGGTAAAACAAGACCAGCAAGACCACCCGACTGTGCCGACAAATAACGATAGGAGCTGCAGATATCTCGTTCTCAGGGCACACCGGATGAGACAGGCTACGAGTAAAACCAGGCTTCGAGTTTCCCATAGGTGGCCCCGCAGGCGGCTCGGTTCGGGCCAACACTCGGAGGAGCACTGGCCTGGGGGGGGCTAAAATAAAGATGACCCTCGGGCTCGCGAAAACCCAAGGGAAAAATATGGTGGTAGGTGGTCAAATGGTAAAACCAATGTTGGACCTTGCTGGAGGAGTTTTATTCTAAGCGGACTGTCAACGGGGTCCCATAAATCACCCAACCGTGTAAGGAACGCAAAATCAAGGAACATAACACCGGTATGACGGAAACTAGGGCGGCAAGAGTGGAACAAAACACCAGGCATAAGGCCGAGCCTTCCACCCTTTACCAAGTATATAGGTGCATTAATTAAAATAAGAGATATTGTGATATCCCAAAATATCCATGTTCCAACATGGAACCACTTCGGCTTCACCTGCAACTAGGAACACTATAAGAGGGGCTGAGCAAAAGCGGTAACATAGCCAAACAATGGTTTGCTAGGAAAGGATGGTTAGAGGTTTGACATGGCAATATAGGCGGCATGATATAGCAAGTGGTAGGTATCGCAGCATAGGCATAGCAAAAGAACGAGCATCTAGCAAGCAAAGATAGAAGTGATTTCGAAGGTATGGTCATCTTGCCTACAAAGTTCTCAGAGTTGTCAAAAGCTTGATCCTCGTAAGCGTTCTCAACAGGTTCCTCGTTCACGTACTCGTCTCCCGGCTCTACCCAAAGAAAGAACACAAATAATGGAACCACAATAAATCACGGGCGATGCACAAACATGATGCAATACATGGCATGGTATGCGAGATGTGATATGCAATGCATATGCGTGCTCTGGAAGGAAAATGATGAACAAGGCATCAACTTGGCAAACCAAGTATGCCGCTGGAAAAGTGAGATGATTTCGGTTGAAATCGATATAAAGATCACCGGAATCGGATGCACGGTTTGCAAATGGCAAGCAAAACAAGAATGACACAATTCGCCATTAACAAAGATGATACCACATAGCAAGCAACAAGAAATTAAGCTACTGCACGCAAACGTACCAACAAAGCATATGGCAGTGATCTACTCAAGATTCTTGACAAAATATGAACACTGAGCTACGGATAAATCACACCATAACAGGTCCAAACAAGCATGGCAAAAGTGCAAAATATATCAGCTTCACAGACTTAGTGAAAATACTAACATGCCAGAAATTAACAACAGGAAACAATGTTTAGGGCAAGCAAACATCATGCTACAGGAACATATCACAGAAACTTAAGGCATTGCATGATGCTACTAAATGCATAGAACAAAAGTCCTTTACTTACCATGAGCCAAGAAGGATCAGAAGATATGATTGCACCCATGTAAACATAGCAAGTTACATTAACAGATTCAGGAAACAGAGCATGGCATTAACAGCATCATGAAGGCATCTTTGCGAGCTTGATTCACTCACCACAAGTCATTGCATGACAAGATAAGCATAGCACCAGAAATAGTACATGTTTATGAAACTAAACATGGCAATAACAAGTTTATAGCATGCAAGGATCCACTACAACAACCTTGGCAAAATTGAATAACATGTAAAGAATCTGCCAGGAAACATTTAATAGCAAAAGTAGAGCAAGACAACGACATGCTAGACTACTCCATAATTGCAAACAAGGGCTTGGATGGATAGATCATAACCATATGTTCAAAACATCCTTACTGAAGTATCTCAAAATATGCATGGATCTCTCTGTAGCATCAAGCTTACATGACATAAAAATAACAGCAGAACAGGGACTAAAATCAGCAACATCACGAAGCCTAGTTTGCATGCTTGTGCTATTAACCACAGATATCACAAAAATAAATGGCATACACCCCTGTAAATATGGCATGGCATATTACAAAACACATGTAGGACTCAAGTTCATAGGGTGCACACATCAATCATGGCAAAATGGCAAAAGTGCAAGTTTTGATAAGAATCTGAAACTAACATCACATAGCCCTCTTCTAACAGCATTTCGGGCATCAAGATGAGCTCAAATTAATATGATGCAATGAGATCAAATGATTTACTCGTTGAGACGAACAAAACGGTATGCTATACGCCCAAAACGGAGCCACGAGTACAGAGTTAGGATGCGAAGAAAATGCAACAAAATTACCGGAAAAAATGACTTGGAGGATAAATCGGGGTCAACCTAGGGTTCCTCTCAGATCCGATCTGGATCCGCACGCACGGAAGCCGAGGTAGGCCGGATCCTCACCGGAGCTGGAGAGGAGGAAGGCCGGAGAGGAGATGGGGACGGCCGAGCGCTTGATCGGCGGCGTAGGCGACGGAGTCCGGCGGGCGCGGCCTCATGGGCGGGGAGGCGGCGACCGCGGCGAGGAGGCGGGTCGAGCGCGGCGGACGAGGCGGCGGCCGGAGGGGCGGACGACATGCGCGGCGCGGGGCCGAGTGGGCGGCGGCCTGCGGGCGCCGGGGAGCGGGAGGCGCTGCTCGGGAGGGCTGGCGCTGGCCTCGAACTGGCGCGCCGGGCGGTGATGTGGGGCACGGCCCGCCATGTGGCGGTGCACGGTTGGACGGGCGGCGGCGGACGGATGCGTCCAGTCCGATCCGGACGTGTCCGGCGGCGAGAGGGGAGCGGGAGCTAGGGTTTGCCCGAAAATTTCGGGGATGGTCACATATTTATAGGTAGAGGGAGCTAGGAGACTCCAAATGGAGTGTAGTTTTCGCCCACATGATCGTGATCCGACGACGGAGAGCATGGAAGTGACTTAGATGGGCTTTTGGGCTGTTTTGGAGGGGTTTTGGGCTGCAACCCAAAAGAGGCCTTCGCGGTTACCCGGTTAACCGTTGGAGTATCAAACGACCTCCAAATGGAATGACACTTGACAGGTGGTCTATCGGTGGTATAATAAGGCTACTTGGCAAGCCTCGGTCCATTCCGAGAACGTTTGACACCCGCTCATGAAAAGAGACAAGAGGGGTGCGCCGGGGGACATAGGAGTGCCGGATTGCAAAACGGACAACGGGGAAAATGCTCGGATGCATGAGACGAACATGTATGCAAATGAGATGCACATGATGACATGATATGAGGTGCATGACATAAACAAAATGCAAAACGAAAGACAAAACCCAGCCACGGAGGGAATACCATAGCACATAGCCGAAAATGGCAAGAGTTGGAGTTACAAATATGGAAAGTTACATCCGGGGTGTTACAACACTCCACCACTACAAGAGGATCTCGTCCCGAGATCTAGGACTGAAAGAACTCTGGATATTCAGAACGGAGGTGATCCTCGTGCTCCCAGGTGGCTTCTCGGTCGGAATGGTGTGACCACTTCACTTTCAGGAATTTGATTGGCTTGTTGCGAGTCTTGCGCTTGGTTTCTTCAAGAATAGCAACGGGGTGCTCATGATAAGACAGATCTTCTTGGAGGTCAATTTCTTGAAGTTGATAGTGCGCCAGAGTCTTGAAGCACTTGCGAAGCTGTGACACATGAAACACATCGCACGCTCGCAAGTTTGACGGAAGCTCGTTGATATGCGAGATCGCTCTTTTGCCAATGATCTTGAAAGGACCCACGATCTAGGGGCAAGCTTCCTTTGATACCGGGCGACGAGTGCCTTTCATTGAGAGACGCGGAGGTAGACATGGTCTCCGTTTTCAAAAGCCACATCACGGTGCTTGTCATCATAATAGCTCTCCGCGCGATTGCGCTGCCTTGAGATTCTCACGAATGACTTTGCACATTTCTTCGCTTCGTGATCAAGTCGTTGCCAAGAAGTTGGCGCTCACCTGTCTCGAACCAATTTAGAGGAGTACGACACTTTACGCCATAGAGAATTTCGAATGGGGCCTTGCCCAACTCGCTTGGAAGCTGTTGTTGTAGGAGAACTCGCATATGGAAGACAATCTTCCCACTTCATACGAAGTAAATGACACAAGCCCCGAGCATGTCTTCGAGGATTTGACTGACTCGCTCGACTTGGCCACTTGTTTGAGGATGGAAAGCTGTGCTGAAACGAATGTTGGTGCCCATGGCCTTCTGAAAGGAGTCCCAGAATTTAGAAGTGAAGATGCTTCCACGGTCTGAAGAGATCAATTGTGGAATGTCGTGCAAGGAGACAATTCTGGAGGTGTATAGCTCTGCCAACTGAGCTGCTGTGATAGATTCTTTGATTGGAAGAAAATGAGCCACTTTAGTAATCTTGTCAATGACGACGAAGATGGCATCATTTACACGCTTGGACTTAGGAAATCCAGTCACGAAGTCCATCTCGATATGATCAAACTTCCATTCTGGAATAGCAAGAGGTTGGAGGAGACCAGCTGGTCGTTGGTGTTCTGCTTTCACCCTTCTGCAGACATCACATTCATTCACGAATTGAGCAATTTCTTGCTTCATTCGAGTCCACCAATACGATCGCTTTAGGTCATGGTACATCTTCGCATTTCCGTGATGAATGGATAGAAGGGAATTGTGTGCCTGCTCATAATGACTTTACGAGATCACCCTTAGGAACCACAATCTGGTCCTCAAGAAAAGAGTATCTTTGTCATCAATGTGGAAGCACTTGTATTTGAAATGCCCTTGTCGATACCACGCTTCACCTTTTTCACCATGGCATCCAGGAGTTGTGCCTCACGAATTTGGTCTTCCAAAGTAGGAGAGACTATGAGGTTGGCAAGAAAGCCTTGAGGAACAACTTGAAGATTCAGCTATGGAAAGCTTCACAAAGGTCCGTTGGAAGGGCTTGAGGATTAAGTCGTTGCAATAAGCCTTTCCGCTCGAGCATCTGCAATCACATTGGCCTTGCTCGAGTATATTCAATACTTGGATTGTACTCTTGAATCATTTCGACCCATCGAGTTTGCCTGAGGTTGAGGTTGGGTTGAGTGAAGATATACTTGAGACTCTTGTGATCGGTGAATATGTCCACTTTCCTTCCCAATAAGAGATGTCTCCATGTTATTAATGCATGGACAACTGCCGCCAACTCAAGATCGTGAGTGGGGTAGTTCTTTTCGTTGGGCTTCAACTGACGAGAGGTATAGGCCACAACTTTCTTCTCTTGCATCAACACAGCACCGAGACCTTGAAGAGAAGCATCACAGAAGACTTCGAATGGTTTGGATTCATCAGGAGGAGTCAAGACAGGAGCTGTGACTAGCTTCTCTTTGAGGGTGTTGAAAGCAACGTCACACTCAGGCGTCTAGACATACTTGACATGCTTCTGGAGGAGGTTGGAAAGAGGCTTTGCAATCTTGGAGAAATTCTCAACGAATCTTCGGCAATAGCTTGCAAGTCCAAGAAAACTTCGAAGCTGCTTGACATTCTGAGGAGGTTCCCAATTCACAACTGCAGACACCTTCTCGGGATTAACAGCGATGCCCTTCGCGGAGATGATGTGACCAAGATAAAGAACTTCATCAAGCCAAAATTCACATTTGGAAAACTTCGCATAGAATTGATGCACTCTGAGCTTGTCGAGCACCAATCGCAAATGTTTGGCATGATCCTTCTTATTCTTGGAGAAGACCAAAATATCATCGAGATAGACCAACACGAATTCATTGGTGTAGGGGTTGAAGATGAAGTTCATCATTCGAGAGAATGTTGGAGGAGCATTGACAATGCCGAAAGACATGACAGTATATTCATAAGAACCAAAGCTTGTTCTGAATGCTGTCTTGGGAATATCTTGTTAACGAATGTGAATCTGATGATAACCCATACGAAGGTCAAGCTTGGAGAAAACTTTAGCACCTTTGAGTTGCTCAAAAAGCTCATTGATGTTTGGAAGTGGATACTTGTTCTTGATTGTCTTCTTATTCAATGGACGGTAATCGACGCAATCGGTCCGCGCCATCCTTCTTCCGGACAAAAGAACTCCACAACCCCATGGAGATGAACTCGGTCTGATCAAACCCAGACGTTCTTGTTCATCGAGCTGTTTCTTCAATTCCTTCAACTCCTTTGGTCCAAGTTTGTAAGGACGCTTGCAAACGGGTTCCGTGCCAGGCTCAAGATCGATAACGAATTCGACTGGCCGGTGAGGAGGCATACCCGGGAGCTCTTCTGGAAAGACATCTTGATACTCACAAACGACTGGAATCTGAGAGATAGCATCCAACTCGCCCTTCTCATTGAGAGAAAACAATCGAATGGTTTCATTACGAGCGGCATAGATGATCACATCCTCAGAAGAGTGTGTCAATTGAATTTCCCTGGCTGCACAATCAAGTTTAGCTTTGTGCTTGGAAAGCCAGTCCATGCCGAGAATAAGATCAATATCCGAGTCACCAAGAACAATTGGTTTAGCCAGAAATCTATTGTCGCCCATCTTGATACCGACATTCAGAACTAACATGGTAGATCTCAAACGCTTAGCCGGAGAAACAACTTGCAATGCTCTAGGTAATGCCTCAGATCAAAATTGTGCTTCATGCAAAAGGATATGACATGAAAGAATGCGAAGCACCAAAGATCAAATAAGACTTTTGCAGAATATCATTGACTGAGAGATTACCCATTATCACATCAGTAGATTCCTCCGCTTGCGCTGCATTCATCATGTTCACCTTTGCAGACTTGGGACTATGCTTGACCACCGCATTGCTTGAAGATCTCACAGGAGGAGGAGGCGGAAGGCGCCTTTGGTTGAAGCACTTGTTCGCATAGTGACCATTCTGCTGACATTTTTTGCAAGTCACCTCTGAGAGCGGACGGTGATAAGGAGCATTTGACCTTGGAGCTTGAGAATTAGACTTGTTCGATAGCCTGGGTTGGGTGGGTGGGAAGATCCACGACCACCTGAGTTCTTCTCACTGGTAAGGCCGATTTAAACGGAGGAGGAGGAAGGTAGAACTTCGCTGCTTAGCTGCCACTTGAGAGGAAGAAGAAGACTGAATCGCATCCCCGATTCTCTTCTTAGAAGCCTCACACTTGAGTTGGGCAGCCTCTTGCTTCAAAGTGCCATGTTGTAGAATTCATCATACTTTTTCGCTCAAAAGCACGAGAGCTAATCGCAAATCTTCTCTCGAGACCACCTCCAATTGATAGATCATACTCTTTTCATCAGAACGCCTTGTTTAGCGAAGCGAGCGAAGTTTCTGGAACTGGGTGTTGTATTGATACACAGACATGCCGCCTTGCTTGAGATTGCGGAACTCCTCACGCTTGCTCTCAACAACACTTTGTGGAATGTGGTGAGCTTTGAAGTCTCGACGGAAATCATCCCAGGTAATCACACGACCTCCTCTGGAATCTTTGTATTGTTGATACCACTCGGCGGCTTGGTCCTTGAGTTGAAACGACGCAAACTTGACAAAGTCCTCATGAAACGCCCCCGATGCGGCTATATCTCCCACGTGTCGAGGCACGACTTAGAGGCATAACCGCATTGAAAGCAATGTCGCAAGTGAGGTAATCTTCACACAACCCATGTAATAAATAAGGGAAAGAGATACATACTTGGCTTATAGTCGCCACTTCACACAGTACATAAATAAACATCCATCATTCAGAGTACACTCAAGGTCCGACTCACGGAACCAAAATAAAGAAGATACCCCAAATGCTACACAGATCCCCGAATCGTCCCAACCGGGCACCACTATCGATCATCTGGAAAAGACACATAGTAACGACCACGCCTCGTCGAACTCCCACTTGAGCTCGGTTGAATCACCCTGACCGCCTCATCGGAACCTCGCAACTGTGTTTGAAGTATCTCGTGAGTCACGGGACTCAGCAATCTCACACCGAGATCAAGACTATTTAAGCTTATAGGAAGGACAGAGAAGTAAAGTGGAGCTGCAGCAAGTGACTAGCATATATGGTGGCTACATCGCAAAAGAGAGCGAGAAGAGGAGCAAAGCACGGTCGTGAAACTAATAGCGATCAAGAAGTGATCCTGAACTACTTACGCCGACATAACTCCAACATCGTGTTCACTTCCCGGACTCCGCCGAGAAGAGACCATCACGGTTACACACGCGTTGATGTGTATTTTATTTGAGGTCAACTTTGGGTTTTCTACAACCGACATTAACAAATTCCCATCTGCCTCATAATCATGGGCACGGCTTTGAAAGATATTACCCCGCAGGGTGTCCCAACTTAGCCCATTATAAGCTCTCACGGTCAACGAAGGATATTCCTTCTACCGGAAGACCCGATCAATCTCGGAATCCCGGACTACAAGACATTTCGACAGCAATAAAACAAGACCAGCAAAGCCGCCCGATTGTGCCGACAAATCCCGATAGGAGCTGCACATATCTCGTTCTCGTGGCACCTCCGGATGAGCAGTCCATACAACTAAAACCAGACCTCAAGTTGCCTTGAGGGGCGCTGCACAAGACTCTAGTTCGGGCCAGCACTCAAGGAGCACTGGTCCGGGGGTTAAAATAAAGATGACCCTCGGCTCGCGAAACCCGGGGAAAAGGCTTAGGTGGCAAATGGTAAAACCAATGTTGGGCCTTGCTGGACGAGTCTTATTCAAAGCGAACTGTCAAGGGGTCCCATAAATCACCCAACCGTAAGGAACGCGAAATCAAGGAACATAACACCGTATGACGGAAACTAGGTGGCAAGAGTGGAACAAAACACTGCATAAGGCCGAGCCTTCCACCCTTTACCAAGTATATAGATGTATTAATTATAGAAGATATATATTGTGATATCCCCAACAAGTAAACATGTTCCAACAAGGAACAACATCTCCATGTTCCAACAAGGAACAAACTTCAGCTTCACCGCAACTAGCAACGCTATAAGAGGGCTGAGCAAAGCGGTAACATAGCCAATCAACGGTTTGCTAGGAAAAGGATGGTTAGGGCTGACATGGCAATATGGGTGGCATGATATAGCAAGTGGTAGGCATCGCAGCATAGGCATAGCAAAAGAGCGAGCAACTAGCATAGCAAAGATAGAAGTGATTTCGAGGGTATGGTCATCTTGCTCGCAATGTTCTCGAGTTGTCGAAAGCTTGATCCTCGAAAACGTTCTCAACAGGTTCCTCGCTCACGCACTCGCCTCCGACTCTACCCAAAGCAACAACACAAACAAAGGAACCACAATAAATCACGGTGCAATGCACAATCAACATGATGCAAAACATGACATGATATGCGGAAGTGATATGCAATGCGATAAAGCGCCCGAAGGTAAATGATGAACCAGGCATCAACTTGACAAACCAAGTATGCCACTAGAAAGATGAGATGATTTCGGTTGAAATCGATATAAAGATCACCGGAAACGGATGCACGGTTTGCAAATGACAAGCAAAACAAGAATGGCGCAAATCTGCCATTAACAGCATGATGCCACTTAGCAAGCAACAATTAATTAAGCTACTGCACCCAAACGTACAAAACAAAGCACATGGCAGTGATCTACACATGATGCTCGACAAAAGATGAGCACTGAGCTACGGCTAGTTCACATCATAACAGGTTCAAACAAGCATGGCAAAAGTGCACAAATATCAGGCTGGACATGGCAAAAACAGCATCAGGTTGCAATGTTCAGAGCAAGAAAACTACATGCTACAGGACCTTAAAATAGCAAAACATGGCATGGCATGAATCTACTCAAAGCATAGATTAAAAGTCCCTTACTGACCATAAGCCAAAAAGGACTAGAAAATATAGTAACACCCATGTCAATATTGAAAGTCTCGTTAACAGATTCAGCAACATGGCATGTCAAAAACTGATAACGAGTAGGCATGTTTACAAGCTCAATGCACTCACTACAGAGCCTTATATGATAAACTAAGCATACATACATCAAGAAGACATGGCATAGAAGACATACATGGCAAGAACACTAACATAGCATAAATGGATCAACCACAAAAAGCTTGGCAAAATTGAATAACCTGTAAACAATCTGCCAGGAAACATTTGATAGCAAAAGTAGAGCTCGATTGACTCAAGCTATGACACTCCATAATTGCAAACAAAGGCATGGATGGATAGGGCAAGACATGTTTTACAAAACACCCTTACTGAAGTATCTCAAAATATGCATAGATCTCTTGGTATCATCAAGTTAACATGGCATCAAAATCAGCTAAAACAGGGCTGAAAATCAGCAACAACAGGACACCTACTTTGCATGCTTGTGCTAGTCACCACATAGAACACAAAAATACATGGCATAGACCCCTGAAAGATGGCATGGCATTTTACAAAACACATGTAGGAATCAAATACATAGGGTGCACACATTAATCATGGCAAAAATAACAAAAGTGCAAGTTCTGTTACAAAACAGAAACTAACATCACATAGCACTCTTCCAACAGCATTTCGGGCATCAAGATGAGCTCAAATGAAAATGATGCAATGGAATGAAATGATCTACTCTTCGAGACGAACATTTTGACATATTATACGCGCAAAATAGATCTACGATGACAAAGTTACAGCACGCCGAAAATGCAACAAAAACAACGAGATGCAAAAGACTTAGGGAAAAAAAGGGAGGGGAGAGAGTCAACGGGCTCTCGGCCCGAGGCCGGATCGGGCCGGATCGGCGGCGGCCGGATCGGATCGGGCGCGGGCGGCGGCTCCCGGAGCTCACCGGAGGAGGCGGTCGCCGCGGGATCCGTGGAGGAGGCGGCGGCCGGATCCGGCTGAGCTCGCCGGAGGGAGGCGGCCCGGTGGGGGAGGAGGCGGCGCGCGGCGCGGGAGGCGCGGGCGAGGCGCGGGCGGCGGCGGTGGCGGCGGCGGCAGCAGCCGGGCCGGCCGGAGGTCGCCGGAGGCGGAGGGCGGCGGTGGCGCGGCGCGCGCGCGGCGGCCGAGACGGCGTATGCGGCGCCTGTGTGCGGCTGGGCGCGGTGGGCGGGCGGGCGGCGGCCTCGCTTAGGTTCGCGGGCGGGCGGGCGGCGCGGGACGGCGGGCGCGGACAGGTGGTGGCGCTGGATTCGCTGGCGGCGGCGGGCGGGACGACGTCCCAGAAGCGGGCGGACACGTCCGGTGGCGGAGGACGAATTTTAGGGTTTCGGGAAGGATGATCCGATTTGGAGGGGGTTTGCTTAAATAGGCATAGAGGAGCTAGGAGAGTCCAAATGAGGTGTAGTTTTCGCCACACGATCGTGATCGAACGACGGAGAGCATGGAAGTGACTTAGATGGGTTATTGGGCTGTTTTGAAAGGGTGTTGGGCTGCAACTTAAAAGAGGCCTTTGCGAGAGTGCGGTTAACCGTTGGAGTACCAAACGAGCTCCAAATGACCAAACTTGACCGGTGGTCTACGGTGGTATACCAAGGCCACTAGACAAACCTCGGTCCATTTCGAGAAGGTTTAGTACCCTTTACGGAAAAACGTAAAAGGGGCGCCGGAGGAGATAGGAATGCGGATTGCAAAACGGACAACGGAAAAATGCTCGGAATCATGAGACGAACACGTATGCAAATGCGATGCACATGATGACATGATGGAAATGCATGACATGGACAAAATGCAAAAAGGAGAAAACCCAACCACGGAGGGAATATCATATCACAATGCCGAAAATGGCAAGAGTTGGAGTTACAAATATGGAAAGTTACTTCCGGGGTGTTACAACACTCCACCACTACAAGAGGATCTCGTCCCGAGATCTAGGACTGAAAGAACTCCGGATATTCGAACGGAGGTGATCCTCGCGCCCCGTGTAGCTTCTCGGTCGGAATGGTGTGACCACTTCACTTTCAGGAATTTGATTGACTTGTTGCGAGTCTTGCGCTTCGGTTTCTTCAAGAATAGCAACGGGTGCTCATGATAAGAGAGATCTTCTTGAAGGTCAATCTCTTGAAGTTGATAGTGCGCTCAGAGTCTTGAAGCACTTTATGGCTGTGACACGTGAAACACATCGTGCACGCTTGCAAAGTTGGGTGGAAGCTCGTTGATAGGCGAGATCGCCTCTTTTCCCAATGATCTTGAAAGGACCCACGATCTAGGGGCAAGCTTCCTTTGATACCGGGCGACGCAGTGCCTTTCATTGAGAGACGCGAGGTAGACATGGTCTCCGATTTCAAAAGCCACATCACGGTGCTTATCATCATAATAGCTTTTCGGCGCGATTATGCGGCTTTGAGATTCTCACGAATGACTTGGCACATTTCTTCCGCTTCGTGATCAAGTCATTGCCAAGAAGTTGGCGCTCACCTGTCTCGCACCAATTGAGAGGAGTACGACACTTTCGCCATAGAGAATTTTGAATGGGGCCTTGCCGAACTCGCTTGGAAGCTGTTGTTGTAGGAGAACTCGGCATATGGAAGACAATCTTCCCACTTCATACCGAAAGAAATGACACAAGCCCGAGCATATCTTCAAGGATTTGATTAACTCGCTCAACTTGGCCACTTGTTTGAGGATGGAAAGCTGTGCTTTGAAACGAATGTTGGTGCCCATGGCCTTCTCGAAAGAATCCCAAAACTTGGAGGTAAAGATGCTGCCACGGTCTCAAGAGATCACTTGTGGAATGCCGTGCAAGGAGACAATCTCGAGGTGTATAGCTCGCCAACCGAGCTGCTGTGATGGATTCTTTGATAGGAAGAAAATGAGCCACTTTAGTGAGCTTGTCAATGACAACGAAGATAGCATCATTTCCACGCTTGGACTTTGGAAAGCCAGTCCACGAAGTCCATTTCAATATGATCAAACTTCCATTCAGGAATAGCAAGAGGTTGAAGGAGACCAGCTGGTCTTTGGTGTTCGCTTTCACTCTTCTGCAGACATCACACTCATTCACGAATTGAGCAATTTCTCGCTTCATTCGAGTCCACCAATATGACTGCTTGAGATCATGGTACATCTTCGTACTTCCGGGATGAATGGATAGAAGCGAATTGTGAGCCTCGCTCATAATGACTTTTCTCAGATCACCCTTAGGAACCACAATCCGTCCTCAAAGAAAAGAGTATCTTTGTCATCAATGTGGAAGCACTTGTACTTGGAAATGCCCTTGTCGATACCACGCTTCACCTTTTTCACCATGGCATCCAGAAGTTGAGCCTCACGAATCTGATCTTCCAAAGTAGGAGAGACTATGAGGTTGGCAAGAAAGCCTTGAGGAACAACTTGAAGATTCAGCTATGGAAAGCTTCACGAGATCCGGCTGAAAGGGCTTGAGGATTAGACATTGCGATAAGCTTTCTGCTCAAAGCATCTGCAATGACATTGGCTTTGCCGGAGTATACTCAATACTTGGGTTGTACTCTTGAATCATTTCGACCCATCGAGTCTGCCTCGAGGTTGAGGTTGGGCTGAGTGAAGATGTACTTGAGACTCTTGTGATCGGTGAAAATGTCCACTTTCCTTCCCAACAAGAGATGTCTCCACGTAATCAATGCATGGACAATCGCCGCCAACTCAAGATCGTGAGTGGGGTAGTTCTTCTCGTTGGGCTTCAATGGCGAGAGGTATAAGCTACAACTCTCTTCTCTTGCATTAACACAAAGACCGAGACCTTGAAGAGAAGCATCACGAGAAAACTTCAAATGGCTTGGATTCATCAGAGGAGTCGAACAGAGCTGTGACGAGTTTCTCTTTGAGGGTATTGAAAGCAACGCCACACTCGGGAGACCGGATATACTTCACATGCTTCGGAGAAGGTTGGAAAGAGGCTTTGCAATCTTGGAGAAGTTCTCAACGAATCTTCGCAATAACTTGCAAGACCAAGAAAATCTGCGGAGCTGCTTGACATTCGAGGAGGTTCCCAATTCACAATTGCGGACACCTTCTCGGGATTAACAGCGATGCCCTTGGCGGAGATGATATGACCAAGATAAAGCACTTCATCAAGCCAAAATTCACATTTGGAGAACTTAGCATAGAATTGGTACTCTCGAGCTTGTCTAGCACCAATCGCAAATGTTTGGCATGATCCTTCTTATTCTTGGAGAAGACCAAAATATCATCAAGATAGACCAAGACGAATTCATTGGTGTAGGGGTTGAAATGAAGTTCATCATCCGAGAGAATGTTGGAGGAGCATTGACGAGGCCGAAAGACATGACAGATATTCATAAGAACCAAAGCTTGTTCGAATCTGTCTTGGGAATATCTTGTTCACGAATGCGAATCTGATGATACCCCATACGAAGGTCAAGCTTGGAGAACATCTGTAGCACCTTTGAGTTGCTCGAAAAGCTCATTGATGTTGGGAAGTGGATACTTGTTCTTGATTGTCTTCTTATTCAATGGACGGTAATCGACGCAAAGTCGGTCCGTGCCATCCTTCTTCCGACAAAAGAACACCACAACCCCAAGGAGATGAACTCGGTCCGATCAAACCCAGACGCTCTTGTTCATCGAGCTGCTTCTTCAATTCCTTCAGCTCATCAGGTCCAAGCTTGTATGGACGCTTGCAACGGGTTCATGCGTGCTCAAGATCGATAACGAACTCAAGCGCCGATGAGGAGGCATACCGGAAGCTCTTCCGAAAGACATCTTGGTACTCACAAACGATCGAATCGAGAGATAGCATTCAGTTCGCCCTTCTCATTGAGAGAAAACAACCGAATGGTTTCATCACGAGCGCATAGATGATCACATCATTAGAAGAGTGAGTCAATTGAATTTCCACGGCAGCACAATCAAGCTGAGCTTTGCCGATAAAGCCAGTCCATCCCGAGAATAAGATCAATATCCGAGTCACCAAGGACAACTGGTTTAGAAAGAAATCTATAATCGCCCATCTTGATAGAAACATCCGGAATCCTTGATAGACAAATTGATAAGTAGAATCAACGGATAGAAATTGCAACATATAGTCTTCACAATAAACATTCGAACAAGAATGAACGAATGAATTCAAAGTTAATCATCACACGCCCATTAAGGTGAGAAGCCACTTAGATAAAGATATGGAAACAACATCCGCATCTTAGAAACAAATCGAATATCACAACTGAAAACAAAAGATTGGCTTCTAGAATGAGCGGAACAAACACATGATAGAGATTTCGCCCAAAGTGTTCGTGGTGGGGCCCACACGGACACGACGATAGCGGACGTCATTTAATGACTAACAAGACGTCCCGAATCAGCATAGCCAAGGATTCTTTAAGACGCCTCGCGACCATCAGAATCGACCGTGAATGGGCGGACCACTAGACGTTGAACCCCAATCTCAAATCATACATCCGTCGGAAAGAATATCCCGTAAGCTACTAGAATTCCCACCTATAAACTCCCGAAACTTTACGGTTATGCAATCTGGTGTTGGGGATACAGGGACACAAAATATATCACCCAAACTAACAATACCTAGATCCAAATTGTATCCATCCGTCAACACATAACCAAGAAATCCTCGAAATCGTGGTACCTCGACCTTGAAAAACATCCGTTATACAAGTCATGGCAATACTCAAGACTCGCCACAAGATCGGGCTATCAGGGTTATCTCACCAACAACTGCACAAAAGAGATTTCGATGTCGGCAAAACTCAGGTATTCCAGAACTGCAACGATAAAATTGTGACGACAACACCTCGGAGCTCAACTCCCCGGGACACTGCCACAACCCCTAAATGTCAGGAGGCACCAAGAACAATGTTCTCGTCACAAAACCATCGGAACGATTCCAAGATACCCACGTGATCCTAAAAAATTTTTTTAGTGAAATTTGAGAAGAGAAGAGTCAAAACTCTACGTCAGGAGACCTCACAGAGCGACGAAGGGACTGGGAAGTAAAAAGAATCCTACTCTCGATATATATAATCCTAAGACTCAAAACATTTTCCATTCTAGACTCAACAACGCCAAAGAAACAATCAAGTAGGGGCTCCTAAGTCGGGAAGGCTCGATTACCAACTTGAACGCCCCGATGCGGCTATATCTCCCACGTGTCGAGGCACGACTTAGAGGCATAACCGCATTGAAAGCAATGTCGCAAGTGAGGTAATCTTCACACCACCCATGTAATAAATAAGGAAAGAGATACATAGTTGGCTTTACAATGCCACTTCACACAAAGACATAAATAAACATCCATCATTCAGAGTACACTCAAGGTCCGACTACGGAACCAAAATAAAGAAGATACCCCAAATGCTACAGATCCCGAATCGTCCCAACTGGGCACCACTACTGATCATCTGGAAAAGACACATAGTAACGACCACGTTCCTCGTCGAACTCCCACTTGAGCTCGGTTGAATCAGCAACAGATTCAGCATTGAAAGTCTCGTTAACAGATTCAGCAACATGGCATGTCAAAAACTGATAACGAGTAGGCATGTTTACAAGCTCAATGCACTCACTACAGAGCCTTATATGATAAACTAAGCATACATACATCAAGAAGACATGGCATAGAAGACATACATGGCAAGAACACTAACATAGCATAAATGGATCAACCACAACAAGCTTGGCAAAATTGAATAACCTGTAAACAATCTGCCAGTAAACATTTGATAGCAAAAGTAG
This sequence comes from Aegilops longissima, assembly GCA_021605205.1. Lineage (NCBI taxonomy): Eukaryota > Viridiplantae > Streptophyta > Magnoliopsida > Poales > Poaceae > Aegilops > Aegilops longissima. Next base: position 365,678,464 of record CM038676.1, read on the forward strand.
AGCTCGATTGACTCAAACTATGACACTCCATAATTGCAAACAAAGGCATGGATGGATAGAGCAAGACATGTTTTACAAAACACCCTTACTGAAGTATCTCAAAATATGCATAGATCTCTTGGTATCATCAAGTTAACATGGCATCAAAATCAGCTAAAACAGGGCTGAAAATCAGCAACAACAGGACACCTACTTTGCATGCTTGTGCTAGTCACCACATAGATCACAAAAATACAAGGCATACACCCCTGGAAAGATGGCATGACATTTTACAAAACACATGTAGGAATCAAATACATAGGGTGCACACATTAATCATGGCAAAAATAACAAAAGTGCAAGTTCTGTTACGAAACAGAAACTAACATCACATAGCACTCTTCCAACAGCATTTCGGGCATCAAGATGAGCTCAAATGAAAATGATGCAATGGAATGAAATGATCTACTCTTCGAGGCGAACATTTTGACATATTATACGCGCAAAATGGATCTACGATGACAAAGTTACAGCACGCCGAAAATGCAACAAAAACAACGAGATGCAAAAGACTTAGGGAAAAAAAGGGAGGGGAGAGAGTCAACGGGCTCTCGCCCGAGGCCGGATCGGGCCGGATCGGCGGCCGGATCGGATCGGGCGCGGCGGCGGTTCTCGGAGCTCGCCGGAGGAGGCGGTCGCCGGGATCCGTGGAGGAGGAGGCGGCGCCGGCCGGATCCGATCTTGAGCTCAGCCGGAGGCGGCTCGGGCGGGGCGGCGGCAGCGGCGGGCGGAGGCGCGGGCGAGGCGCTGGGCGGCGGCAGGTGGTGGGCGGCGGCAGCCGGGCCGGCCGGAGGTCGCCGGAGGCGGAGGGCGGCGGGTGTGTGGGCGGCGCTGGCGGCCGAGACGGCGCGCTGAAATCGCCATGTGCGCTGGGCGCGGTGGTCGGGCGCTGGCCGGGGTTCGCTGGCCTGGGCGCGGGCGGGCGGCGCGACAGGTGGCGGCGCGATTCGTCAGGGCGGCGGCGGACGACGTCCGAGAAGGGCGGACACGTCGTCCGGCGGCGGAGGACTAATTTTAGGGTTTCGGGAAGGGATGATCCGGATTTGGAGGGGGTTTGCTTAAATAGGCATAGAGGGAGCTAGGAGAGTCCAAATGAGGTGTAGTTTACCACACGATCGTGATCGAACGACGGAGAGCATGGAAGTGACTTAGATGGGTTATTGGGCTGTTTTGAAAGGGTGTTGGGCTGCAACTTAAAAGAGGCCTTTGCGAGAGTGCGGTTAACCGTTGGAGTACCAAACGAGCTCCAAATGACCCGAAACTTGACCGGTGGTCTACGGGTGGTATACCAAGGCCACTAGACAAACCTCGGTCCATTTCGAGAAGGTTTTAGTACCCGCACACGGAAAAACGTAAAAGGGGCCGCCGGAGGAGATAGGAGTGCCGGATTGCAAAACGGACAACGGGAAAAATGCTCGGAATCATGAGACGAACACGTATGCAAATGCGTTGCACATGATGACATGATGGAAATGCATGACATGGACAAAATGCAAAAAGGAGAAAACCCAACCACGGAGGGAATATCATATCACAATGCCGAAAATGGCAAGAGTTGGAGTTACAAATATGGAAAGTTACTTCCGGGGTGTTACACCTCAGGTCTGACATTGCTACATTCAAAATGTTTGCAGATGTCCACAAGCCAATCGTCGGCGTCTGTGGCCTCGGCACAGAAGTTGAAAGACTTCGGCTGATTAGCAAGGAACTGATTGAGGGTAGCGAAGTGCGGCTGATTGTTGCCTTGTCCTTAATTTCCTCGGTTGCCTTGCCCTTGGGTACGCTCTTGCAAGAGTTGCAAAATCATCTGAGCATTTGCGTTGGTGGCTGCCATGACAGCTTGCCATGCCTCCAGAGCCGGAGGTGGAGGTGGAGGGTTCGACTGACTCCCATCATTGCGTTCCGGATTCTGACGCGTTGGCGGAGCCATCCTGAAGAGGGTGACATCCGTTAGGATCTTGAAAGACAGATAGACAAGTTGAATCAACGGATAGAAATTGCAACATATAGTTTTCCCAATAAACATTCGAACAAGGATGAATGAATGAATTCCAAAGCTAACATCGCACGTCCATTAAGGTGAGAAGCCACTTGATAAAGGGTTGATGAATGAAATAACAAGGTACGACTAGAACAAATAAGTGGTAAGGATTACCCAATCACAAACCAAATATCTGCGGGAAGAAATGCTAAGAGCTACTTGAATCCCACCTATAAACTCCCGAAACTTTCTGGTTATGCAATCTGGTGTTGGGGATACAGGGGACACAAAATATATCACCCAAACTAACAATACCTAGATCCATCTGTATCCATCCGTCAACACATAACCAAGAAACCTTCGGAAATCGTGTACCTCGACCTTCGAAAAAAAATCCGTTATACGAGTCATGGCAATACTCGAGCTCGCCTCAAAGATCTTTGGGTTATCGGGTTATCTCACCAACAACTGTACAAAAGAGATTTTCGATGTCGGCAAAGCTCGTATTCCGAATCGCAACGATAAAATTGTGACGACAACACCTCGGAGCTCAACTCCCCGGGACACTGCCACAACCCCTAAATGTCAGGAGGCACCAAGAACAATGTTCTCGTCACAAACCCATCGGAACGATTCCAAGATACCCGCGTGATCCTAAAATTATTTTTAGTGAAATTTGAGGAGAGGAGAGTCAAAACTTCTACGTCAGGAGACCTCACCAGAGCGACGAAGGGACTGAGGAGTAAAAAGAATCCTACTCTCCGATATATATAATCCTAAGACTCAAAACATTTTTGTTCTAGACTCAACAACGCCAGCAAACAATCAAGCAGGGGGCTCCTAAGTCGGGGATGGCTCTGATTACCAACTTGTAACGCCCTCGATGCGGCTATATCTCCCACGTGTCGAAGCACGACTTAGAGGCATAACCGCATTGAAAGCAATGTCGCAAGTGAGGTAATCTTCACACAACCCATGTAATATATAAGGGAAAGAGATACATAGTTGGCTTACAGTCGCCACTTCACACAAAACATAAATAAACATCCATCATCCAGATTACACTCAAGGTCCGACTACGGAACCAAAATAAAAGAAGACCACCCCAAATGCTACACAGATCCCCGATCGTCCCAACTGGGCTTCACTACTGATCATCAGGAAAAGACACATAGTAACGACCACGTTCCTCGTCGAACTCCCACTTGAGCTCGGTTCGCCACCTGACTTGGCATCGTCGGCGCCTGCAACTGTTTTGGTAGAATCTGTGAGTCACGGGACTCAGCAATCTCACACCCGCGATATCAAGACTATTTAAGCTTATAGGTAGGACAGAGTTGTGAGGTGGAGCTGCAGCAAGCGACTAGCATATATGGTGGCTACATTCGCAAAAGAGAGCGAGAAGAGAAGCAAGGCACGGTCGTGAAGCTAGTAGCGATCAAGAAGTGATCCCTGAAACTACTTACGCCAAACATAACTCCAACACCGTGTTCACTTCCCGGACTCACCGAGAAGAGACCATCACGGTTACACACGCGTTGATGTGTTTTAATCAAGGTCAACTTCGGTTTTCTACAACCGACATTAACAAATTCCCATCTGCCTCATAACCGCGGGCACGGCTTTGAAAGATAATACCCTGCAGGGGTGTCCCAACTTAGCCCATTATAAGCTCTCATGGTCAACGAAGGATATTCCTTCTCCCGGGAAGACCCGATCAGTCTCGGAATCCCGGTTCGCAAGGCATTTCGACAATGGTAAAACAAGACCAGCAAGACCACCCGATTGTGCCGACAAACCCGATAGGAGCTGCACATATCTCGTTCTCGTGGCACTTTGGATGAGACAGGCTACGAGTAAAACCAGGCTTCGAAGTTTCCCGAGGTGGTTCTCCCAAGTGGCTCGGTTCGGGCCAACACTGAGGAGCACCGCCCGGGGGCTAAAATAAAGATGACCCTCGGGCTCGCGAAAACCCAAGGGAAAAATATGGTGGTAGGTGGTCAAATGGTAAGACCAATGTTGGGCCTTGCTAGAGGAGTTTTATTCAAAGCAAACTGTCAAGGGGTTCCCATAAATCACCCAACCGTGTAAGGAACGCAAAATCAAGGAACATAACACCGGTAAGACGGAAACTAGGGCGGCAAGAGTGGAACAAAACACCAGGCATAAGGCCGAGCCTTCCACCCTTTACCAAGTATATAGGTGCATTAATTAAAATAAGAGATATTGTGATATCCCAAAATATCCATGTTCCAACATGGAACCACTTCGGCTTCACCTGCAACTAGCAACGCTATAAGAGGGGCTGAGCAAAAGCGGTAACATAGCCAAACAACAGTTTGCTAGGAAAGGATGGTTAGAGGTTTGACATGGCAATATGGGTGGCATGATATAGCAAGTGGTAGGTATCGCAGCATAGGCATAGAAAAAGAACGAGCATCTAGCAAGCAAAGATAGAAGTGATTTCGAGGGTATGGTCATCTTGCCTGCAAAGTTCTCAGAGTTGTCAAAAGCTTGATCCTCGTAAGCGTTCTCAACAGTTTCCTCGTTCATGTACTCGTCTCCCGGCTCTACCCAAAGCAAGAACACAAACAATGGAACCACAATAAATCACGGGCGATGCACAAACATGATGCAATACATGGCATGATATGCGAGATGTGATATGCAATGCATATGCGTGCTCCGGAAGGAAAATGATGAACAAGGCATCAACTTGGCAAACCAAGTATGCCGCTGGAAAAGTGATATGATTTCGGTTGAAATCGATATAAAGATCACCGGAATCGGATGCACGGTTTGCAAATGGCAAGCAAAACAAGAATGACACAATTCTGCCATTAACAGCATGATACCACATAGCAAGCAACAAGAAATTAAGCTACTGCACCCAAACGTACCAACAAAGCATATGGTAGTGATCTACTCAAGATGCTTGACAAAAGATGAACACTGAGCTACGGCTAAATCACACCATAACAGGTCCAAACATGCATGGCAAAAGTGCAAAATATATCAGCTTCACAGACTTGGTGAAAATACTAACATGACAGAAATTAACAACAGGAAGTAATGTTTAGGGCAAGAAAACATCATGCTACAGGAACATATCATAGAAACTTAAGGCATGGCATGATGCTACTAAATGCATAGAACAAAAGTCCTTTACTGACCATGAGCCAAAAAGGATCAGAAGATATGATTGCGCCCATGTAAACATAGCAAGTTTCGTTAACAGATTCAGGAAACAGCGCATGGCATTAACAGCATCATGAAGGCATCTTTGCGAGCTTGATACACTCCCCACAAGTCATTGCGTGACAATATAAGCATCGCACCAGCAGGAATACATGTTTATGAAACTAAACATGGCAAGGACTAGTTTATAGCATGCAAGGATCCACTACAACAACCTTGGCAAAATTGAATAACATGTAAACAATCTGCCAGGAAACATTTTATAGCAAAAGTAGAGCAACACAACGACATGCTAGACTACTCCATAATTGCAAACAAGGGCATGGATGGATAGCACATAACCATATGTTCAAAACATCCTTACTGAAGTATCTCAAAATATGCATGGATCTCTCTGTAGCATCAAGTTTATATGGCATAAAAATAACAGCAGAACAGGGACTAAAATCAGCAACATCACGAAGCCTAGTTTGCATGCTTGTGCTAGTCACCACAGAGATCACAAAAATACATGGCATACACCCCTGTAAATATGGCATGGCATATTACAAAACACATGTAGGACTCAAGTTCATAGGGTGCAGACATCAATCATGGAAAAAATGACAAAAGTGCAAGTTCTGATAAGCATCTGAAACTAACATCACATAGCCCTCTTCTAACAGCATTTAGGGCATCAAGATGAGCTCAAATTAATATGATGCAATGAGATGAAATGATTTGCTCGTCGAGGCGAACAAAACGGTATGCTATACGCCCAAAATGGAGCCACGAGTACAGAGTTAGGATGCGAAGAAAATGCAACAAAATTATTGAAAAAAAAATGACTTAGAGGATAAATCAGGGTCAACCTAGGGTTCCTCTCAGATCCGATCTGGATCCGCACGCATGGAAGCCGAGGTAGGCCGGATCCTCGCCGGATCTGGAGAGAGGAAGGCCGGAGAGGAGATGGGGACGGCCCGAGCGCGGTCGGCGGCAAGGCGACGGAGTCCCGCGGGCGCTGCCTCCGGGCGGGGAGGCGGCGACCGGCGGCGAGGAGGCGGGTCGAGCGCGGCGACGAGGCGGCGGCGGAGCGGGCGGACGGCCACGGCGGCATGGGGCCGAGTGGGCGGCGGTGGTGCGGCGCCTTCGGGAGCGGGAGGCGCGGGCTCGGGAGGGCTGGCGCTGGCCTCGGGAACTGGCGCGCCGGGCGGTGATGTGGGCGTGGCCGCCACGTGCGGCGCGCTTTGGACGGGCGGCGGCGGATGGACGCGTCCAGTCTGATCCGGACGTGTCCGGCGGCGCGAGGGGAGCGGGAGCTAGGGTTTGCCCGAAAATTTCGGGGATGGTCACATATTTATAGGTAGAGGGAGCTAGGAGACTCCAAATGGAGTGTAGTTTTCGACCACACGATCGTGATCCGACGACGAGAGCATGGAAGTGACTTAGATGGGTTTTGGGCTGTTTTGAGGGTTTTGGGCTGCAACCCAAAAGAGGCCTTCATGTTACCGGTTAACCGTTGGAGTATCAAACGACCTCCAAATGGCACGACACTTGACAGGTGGTCTACCGGTGGTGTAACAAGGCCACTTGGAAAGCCTCGGTCCATTTCGAGAACGTTTGACACCCGCTCACGAAAAGAGACAAGAGGGGTGCGCCGGGGGACATAGGAGTGCCGGATTGCAAAACGGACAACGGGGAAAATGCTCGGATGCATGAGACGAACACGTATGCAAATGAGATGCACATGATGACATGATATGAGGTGCATGACATAAACAAAATGCAAAACGAAAGACAAAAACCCAACCACGGAGGGAATACCATAGCACATAGCCGAAAATTGCAAGAGTTGGAGTTACAAATATGGAAAGTTACATCCAGGGTGTTACAAAAAGATATTGGCCTTATGGGCCAAGAGGGGAAACACACCAGCCACAAAGGTGCTGATGCGCTCCCTACTCATATGGGCTAGCCAAATTGGAGAAGGAAAGGGGAAGGAGGAAAGGAAAAAAGGGAACAGGATTCCCCGTTCCCCCTCTTCCCTTCCTACTCCGAATAGGAATAGGAAAGGGGGGAGGCCGAATTGGGAGGCGCCCAAGTAGGATTCCTTCTACTTGGGGCACCCCCTTGGACGCCTCTCCTCCCCTCCAACCTATATATATGAGGGGGCGCCGCTAGAACACACACCAACAATTGTTAGCCGTGTGCGGTGCCCCCCTCCACAGATTATGCCCTCGTTCATATTCTCGCGGTGCTTAGGCGAAGCCCTACGCAGATCACTTCACCATCACCGTCACCACGCCATTGTGCTGACAGAGCTCATCCACTCCCTCGACAGTTTGCTGGATCAAGAGTTGGAGGGACGTCATCAAGCTGAACGTGTGCACAACTCGAAGGTGTCGTACGTTCGGTGCTTGATCGGTCGGAACGAGAAGAAGTTCTACTACATCAATCGCGTTGTCAAACACTTCCGCTTTCGGTCTACGAGGGTACACAGACACACTCTCCCCCTCTCTTTGCTATGCATCTCCTAGATAGATCTCGCGTGAGCGTAGGAAATTTTTGAAATTGCATGCTATGTTTCCCAAGAAATAAGGGCTACTCCGCATACACAACTTGACATAAAGTACTTAACAATCAGGATTCGAGGAACTCATTGTCCTGAAACTGCATCACAACATGTCGTCAATGAACATGAAAAGCCATTCGGTGCCTTCATACACTATCAGCATAACATTGGCACCCATTTTCAAATGCGGACACATTGCCATCACCGCCTCCCAATTTGTAATGTGAATGGTTCCAATTCTAGGGGATATTATGTATCTTGCCATGAACTTCTTGTTGTGACCAATAGCTAGTGTGATTGGACCACGTCCGGGCATCAATTCAGGAACAACTGAATGCGGAAACATCTATTAAAAGATAAAAAAACAATAGTGACATTGTTTGAAGCAATAGTTCATCGAGAGCATATTTAACATAAAAGACTTTGTACCATAATTTTGTGACATGTTCAAGGCATGTGCTACCTCTTGAGCATGCGTTGGTTTTCCCTTGAACAAGAAAGGGTGACGCAGCAAAGTAGCATAAGTATTTCCCTCAGTTTTTGAGAACCAAGGTATCAATCCAGTAGGAGGCCACATGCAAGTCCCTCGTACCTACACAAACAAATAAGAACCTTGCAACCAACAAGATAAAGGGGTTGTCAATCCCTCCATGGCCACTTGCAAAAGTGAGATCTGATGGAGATGATAAGATAATATTTTTGGTATTTTTATGATAAAGATTAAAAGTAAAAATTGCAAAATAAACGGCGAAAGAAATAGCTAGTTGACGGAAGATTAATATGATGGAACATAGACCCGGGGCCATAGGTTTCACTAGTGGCTTCTCTCAAGATAGCATAAGTATTACGGTGGGTGAATAAATTACTGTCGAGCAATTGATAGAAAAGTGCATAATTATGAGAATATCTAGGCATGATCATGTATATAGGCATCACGTCTGTGACAAGTAGACCGACACCTGCCTGCATCTACTACTATTACTCTACACATCGACCGCTATCCAGCATGCATCTAGAGTATTAAGTTCATAAGAACAGAGTAACACATTAGGCAAGATGACATGATGTCACTACAAAAAAAATACACTTCCGTGATGATACGTGTTTGTCACAGTAGGTCGCGTTTTTTGTCATGCATGTACATCCATGACAAATTTATAACAGAATCAAGATAGTCATACCTGTGCTATCGTAGAAGTGTTCCATGACATTAACAAAATTATCATCACGGAAGTGTCCACTTCCATGATGATAAATCGCGCGTCAAAGAAGTGCTTTCGTCAAGGGTGACCGACACGTGGCATCCACCGTAACGGAACGCCGTTAAGCTATTGGGTCAGGTTTTGGATCCGATAACCCGTTAACAGCCCCGACCAATGGGGATTTTCCACGTGTAAAATCATCATTGGCTGGAGGAGACACGTGTCAGGTCTGCGTTGGCACAGGTGTCACTCATCCAATGGGCGAGACGCACCTATGATATGTTGACACGTGGACCGGCCCATCAAGTTTAATTGGGCCAGCCCAATTAAAGGCCCACAAGTTTTGCGGACCATAATGGGCCGGCCCAGCTAAAGGCCCACAAGATTTTGCAAACCATAATGGGCCGGCCCAGCTAAAGGCCCACGAGATTTTGCGGGCCATAATGGGTCGGCCCAGGTAAAGGCCCACAAGATTTTGCGGGCCATAATGGGCCGGCCCAGCTAAAGGCCCACAAGATTTTTGTGTGCCATAATGGGCTGGCCCAGGTAAAGGCCCATAAGATTCTTGCAGATCATAATGGGCCGGCCCAGCTAAAAGCCCACGAGATTTTGCCAACATTAATGGGCCGGCCCAGCTGTAGGCCCACAAGATTTTGAGGACCCTAGTAGGCCAGCCCATTAACTGGCTGCCATGTTTTGGGCCAAATGCCGGCCCATATTTGATCCGGTCCATTAATGGCCTGCCACATTTTGGGCCTAAAAGTGGCCCATATGAGATCCGGCCCGTTATAAGCCTACCACGTTCTCGGCCAAATTACGGCCCAGATCAGGTCCGACCCTTTAAGAGGCTTTGGGCTCAATTATGGCCCATATCAAATTCGGCCCGTCAACTGGACACTATGCTTTTGGACCCACTTGCTAAAGGCCCACTTAGTAATTCGGCCTAATATTAGTTTTGGCCTGTTATGGGCCCATTTAACATTTTGACCCTATATTAATTTCGGCCTGTTAAAAGCCCATCATATAGTTGGGCCTAACTACGACCCGATTTGCATCCGGCCTGCTCGTAGCCGATATCTGATTGGGCCAAACAAGGACCGAGACAATTTTGGCCTATTAAAAGCCCGTGATTTGATTCGCTCAATCATGGGCCGGGGTTCATTTCGGGCTGCTGCCGGCCCGTGAGCTGTTCGGCACGTTTCAGGCCCAACCTACATCGTGATTGCATGACGGCCCGATTATGTACCGTAATTTTATGGTTTGGCCGGTTTACTGCGAAGAAAGGATATATATACAGTAAAATAACTGCAGCATCGTGAATAAGAAAAACCTAGACTATACAATAAAGAAATTACGGCATATTACATCCATCGGGCATCAAAGTTCGCCACTATGATAATAAAGCACAAGGCATGCAGATTACATAAACTAGGCATCAAAGATCGCCACCAGTGCAAATAAACACGGCGACAAAATAATATACAAAACTGATAGCACTTCAATAGAGTGCAAGAAAGGTTAGCCCTATTGGGAGCTGCAGCAAGCGGTGAGCAAGATGATGAGACTGCGCTTGTTCAACACTTATATCTTCCTCACTCTGAAAGATAAACAAGCAGACAGATGACAGGTTTTGCACGTAAAAGTATCAGTGCTGACAATTCATCACATTTCTTACTGACGAATAAAGTGACACAGTTTAAAATTGCATTAACACAATATGGTATTTGTCGGATCACAGGTTCCAGCAGACCCTCTAGGTTCGAACTCTGGGGTGCACGCGGAGATCTCACCCCCTACCTACCTGCACCTCGTCGCCTCGCAAGGATCTAAATTACGCAAAGAGCAACACAAGGGACACAAGGTTTATACTGGTTCGGGCCACCATTGTGGTGTAATGCCCTACTCCAGTGTGTGGTGTGGTGGATTGCCTCTTGGGCTGATGATGAACAATACAAGGAAGAACAGCCTCGCGAGGGTGAGGTGTTCTTGTGGCTAGGCTCTCGATTGGATTGGATCAAGCTAAGATGAGATGCCTCTACTGTGGTGGCTAGCTCTACTTATAGGCAGAGGCCCTGGGCCTCTTCCCAAATATTGAGCGGGAAGGGCGCCAACAACTGGCCATTTTGAAGGGGAACATCTAGTACACTTATCCTGACTAAAGTTGGTCCTCGCCTGCCAAAGGCTCTGGTGGTGACGCCAGCTTGGGCTCAACGATGACCTCCTTCCTGCCGTTGCGATGGTCTTGGTCTTGTTGCACCGAAACGGCTGCCTTTGCTTGATGCTCTCGCCTGCGCTTGCCCCCTTTGCACCAAAGAGGAAATGAGGACACTGCGCGGGCTGGCGCCCGCCTGGCGCCCTTGGTCGTCATGGCTTGCATCATGGGCACCTCGTGAGGTACCCCGCCTTGATCTCTCAGCCTCCTCGCGAGCCAGCCTGGCGAGGCCGTGCCTGAGGAAGCTTCCTGTCATCCGCCCCGCGAGGCTTGGCCCCTCGCGAGGGTCTTGAGCTTGTGCTGATGAAGATGGGCCGTACTGGGCCACCCCTTGAGCCACGCCGCAGGCGCAGCGAGCAAGTCAGGTACCCCGTTCCCAGAACGCCGACAGTAGCCCCCGGGCCCAAGGCGCGCCTAGACTTGGCTTAGCAGAGAAGCGAAGGGGCAAGTGCGAAGCGTCGCGGGCCCTAACAGCCTGCGGCCTCGGGCGCCGCGTGGCGGTTGATTGGACGTGGGCGTCCCTGCTTCCCCACGATGCCTCGGCGACTGCACGAATTGGCAAGTCCCTGCATGCAAAGCGGGTCATGATTACATGTGATCGTGGAGGTCGACGGTTGGCCTTCCCCGGCTATAAGTACGGAACGGCGTGTGCCCTTCCAGTCCATCTCTTCTTTCTCCTCCTTATTCTCCATCCCTTGCTCCATTTTGCGACAATGGCTCTGATCCGCCGGTTCTCCATGGAAGAGAAAGGAAAGGCTCGCCAGGTGGAGCCTGACTCTTCCCTGGCCAAGCGCGGTCGAGGCCGTCCTCGCAAGCACCCTGTGGCTGCCGTAGCGGCTTCCTGCGGCCATGGAGGCGACCTCCCGCGTGGCGACGGGCATCAGGCCGTTGACGGGGGGCGCGCTACGGTCGCGCGACCCCCTAGGCCACGCTTCCACTCGGCCGAGGTGCTGCCGGAGTTTGTCATGTGATCGGTGGAACCGACCAGCACCCGGCTCTAGCTTCCCCGCTTCCTTTTAGGTGAACTTCCGGCCGGCGCCCCGGGCGGCCTCTGGCTCCTGGCGGACGGCTCCTGCAGCCAGGCCTCCTAGGCTTCGCTGGAGGTCTCCGCAGCCGGGCCTCCTGCGCCCCGGACGTTTGCCCGCGCGCGTGGCTGAGCCGGCGGTGCACCCTGCACTTCAAGTTCGACGGGCGATGCCACCTCTCGTGAGGGTGTTCGGGAAGACGGTCGTCCGCTACTGGTGCTGCCCGAGGACGACGACCGCGGCCGTGGGCCTAGCCCCGGCGACGATCGGGATGAAGATGACAGCGCGCGCGTGGTCGGCGGCGCTCGGGGTTCGTCGAGCTTCGGCGACTCTTCTTCGGACAGCGGCTCCTCCAGCGGTGGTCGCGACCAGCCTCGCGCCGCCGTGCCCGCCTGGAGGGGGGTAGCGGGTCTGCCCGCCGTTGCGCCTCAGTGAAGCGCGAGAGGGAGTCCGCCTGAGCTCCAGAGGCGGATCGAGCCTTCGCCGCGAGTTGGTGTCAGGCGAGTCGCGCCTGTTTTGTTCTTTTCCTTTTTCCTGCGCAAAGAGACAGTAGTGTAGGCCCCCGCGGGGGCATGCTTGGACTATTGCTGTTAATTATCATACTTTTTCCGCTATTTCTATATTAGGCTCCTGTGCCACACGCTTGCGCGTAGAAATTACTTAGCTTGGGGGCGGCCTGCCGCGGTCTTCGCCTCCCGAGGCCGAGGCCTCGTCGAACGCTTCATGCCCTACAAAGATTAGCCAGGAGAGGTAGCTTCCGGCCTCAGTCGTGGAGGCGACCGACCCAGGTCCTGTGTTTGCGTCGCGGTGCCCGTGGGGCACGGACTGGAGGGGTGCTCCCGTAGTGGACCCAGTTGGGGAAGCCTCAAACAATAGGGGCAGAAAACACTCGCGAGGGTGCCCGCGTTGCTCCCTCGCGAGACTCGTGCGAGAGAAATTGAGGCAGGAGAGCGAAGAAGGCAAAGAGTCACAAGCCAAAGACGGCAACCACTTCAATAAAACTCCAAATGGGAATGAACAAGCCAACTGCAGAAAGCAAATGAAAAAAGCCGCGTCTGGCACCTAATCTAGTCTTCAACGTCTTCTCACCAGCGCGGAGCTAAGTGCTGCCACTGGGCATGGGAGGGAGCCCCAGGGCCTGAGGCCGATGCTCCTGAGACTCCGGGGCGTGTACAGCCCCAACTCATTAGTACGTGAGAGTGTCACAGGCGGCGAGCTTCACAGGCATTGGCCTTCTTCACAGGCTCCCGGGCCTTTCTCAGAAAGATAAGCTTCACAGGCGTTGGCCTGCTTCACAGGCACCGGGCCTTTTCCAAAGCGCAACGCTTCACAGGCGTTTGCCTACTTCACAGGCATCGGCCCTTTTCCAAAACGCAACGCTTCACAGGCGTTTGCCTTCTTCACAGGCACCGGGCCTTTTCCAAAACGCAACGCTTCACAGGCATTTGCCTTCTTCACAGGCACCGGGCCTTTTTCGGGGTAAAACCTCCGGAGGTGCTGGATGTTCCACGCGTTCTGGACGGGCACCCCCTCCTGAGTCTCCAAGCGCGCGGAGCTGGGCCTGGAAACATGAACAACCTTGAACGGACCCTCCCACATGGGAGATAGCTTATGCAGTCCTTCCCTGGAGAGAACCCGTCTGAGCACGAGGTCCCCTACCTCAAGAGTCCTGGGGCGAATGTTGCGGCAGTGGTATCGCCGCAGTGCTTGTTGGTATCTTGCCGCTCGTAGCGCGGCTTCCCGACGATGCTCCTCCCCCAGCACGAGGTCCGTCCCCCGCATGGCGTCCTGCTGCGCCTCGTCGAATGCCAGGACCCGTGCGGAACAACGTCTGACCTCGTGAGGGAGGATTGCTTCAGCTCCATAGACCAGGAAGAACGGGGTCTCGCCAGTCGGCTTGGTCGCGGTCGTGCGGATGGAAACTGTCTGATGAAGCTCATCATACCAGCCTCCGCGCAGCCTCCGGCTTCTTCTTGAATGTCCTGGTTTTGAGGCCCCTCAGGACCTCTGCGTTGGCCCGCTCGGCCTGACCGTTGCTCCGCGGGTGCGCTACGGAGGCGTAGCATACCTGCGTCCCAAGGTTAGCACAATATCTTTTGAAGAGGTTACTGGTGAACTGCGAACCGTTGTCGGTGATGATGCGGTTCGGTACCCCGAACCGGCTTACGATGCCCTTGAAGAACTTGACCACAGAACCTGCGGGGATGGTGCGGATGGCCTCCACTTCAGCCCACTTGGTGAACTTGTCCACGGCGACGTAGAGGTAACGATAGGCTCCTGGCGCCCGAGGGAATGGGCCCAGGATAACCAGCCCCCAGACTGTGAATGGCCACGAGAGGGGTATAGTTTGCAGACCTCCCGCCGGCTGATGGATCTGCTTGGCATGGAATTGGCAGGCCTCGCAAGCCTTTACCAGTTCCACGGCATCATTGGCCTTGATGGGCCAATAGAACCCGCTGCGGAACACCTTGCCAACGAGGGTCCGTGATGACGAATGATGCCCACAGTCTCCACCGTGTATGTCTGCCAGCAGTTCCTTCCCTTGCTCTCTGGAGATGCACTGCAGGGACACATCATTTGGTCGCTTCCGGTAGAGCTCTCCATCCCTGATGCAGTACGCTGAGGCTTGCCGTGCCACATGCTCCGCTTCCTCTTCCTTTTCCGGCAAGGTTCCTTGCGTCAGGTAGCTCCGGAGCTCTGTGATCCAGCATCCCTCCTGAGGCTCCAGCGTTAGGAGCAGACGCGCTCGAGGCCGGGCCTGAGACCGGGCCCCGAGGCAGGTGGTGGGGAGCTCTTCCCGAGGCTGCACCGTGCTTGACAGCAATGGTGTTGCCGAGGGCTTGAAGAGCCGTTCCTCAAAGACGTCGGGCTCTTGAGGTAGCCCCCTGGATGCCCGTTTTGGCTATGTCGTCAGCCTCCTGATTGGTGCCACGAGGCACATGCTGCAACTCCAGCCCTCAGAACTGCTTCTCCATCCTGCGGACCTCTGTGAGGTAGGCTTCCATGTGCTCATCCCTTGGCTCGTATACTTTGTTGGGGAAGTTGACGAGGAGTTGTGAATCACCCTTGATGGTAAGGCGCTTCACTCCCAGGGCAGCTGCGGCCTTCAGGCCTGCTATCAGGCCCTCATATTCCGCTATGTTGTTGGAGACCTTTTCTCCGTGCTGGAAACAGAGCTGCACGACGTAGTAGAGCTTGTCTTGAGTAGGAGATATAAGCACTGCACTAGCTCCCGCGCCATGTCTGGAGAACGCCCCGTCGAAGTACATGACCCAACCGTCCGGTGCCTCGCTTCCCGAGGAGAGGGATCGATCCTCACCAGCCTTGAGGCCCGGCGCCTCCGTCCATTCCGCCACGAAGTTCGCTAGCGCGGCTCCCTTGATGACTCTGGTGGTGCCGAATTCTAGCTGAAACGCTTGCAACTCGATGTTCCACTCAGCGACTCTTCCGGCGAGTTGGGGCTCTGAGCACCCTTTCCAAAGTGCCGCCGAGACAACCTTGATGGGATGGCCCTGAAAATAGTGCCGCAGCTTGCGCGAGGCCACCAAGAATGCGAGGAGGAGTTTCTGGGGCATGGGTACCTCGACTTCGCGTCCCGCAACACTGTGCTGACAAAGTACACGGGGTATTCGACGAGGTTGGGAGTGTTGGTGTCGTTGGCCTCCTCCGGAGGCTGTGGCGCCTCCTGAGGCAATGGAGCCCCAAGTGGCTGGTCGTCAGGGGGAGGGGTCTCTTCTGTCCCGAGTGCGCTTCCCTGCGGCGGCTGATCCTCTTCGGCTGTGGTAGTGGTCTCTGTGGGGCCCCCTTGATCCTGCTTCGCCTTGACCGCAGCAGCCATGCTTTGGTCGACGCTCCTCCCTAACCGCCACAGGGGCTTGCTGGCAGAGTAGGGGTGCTGCAAGGTAAACACCAGGGGCTCTTGGGGGCGCGGAGCCACCATTACCAGGGGGCTGGTTAAGTACCTTTTGAGGTCTTGGAACGCCTTGTCGGCTTCTTCAGTCCATTCAAAGGGGCCCTTTTTCTTCAATAGCTTGAAGAAGGGTAGCGCTCATTCCCCCAGCTTGGAGATGAAGCGTCCTAGCACGGTCACGCACCTAGTGAGTTTCTGCATTTCTCTGAGGGTCTTCGGTGGGCTCATGTCCTCAACTGCCTTGACCTTTTCCGGGTTAGCCTCGATGCCCCGATGGGACACGAGGAAGCCCAAGAGCTTGCCCGAGGGGACCCCAAACACACACTTCTCTGGGTTGAGCCGCAGGTTCACCGCGTCGAGGCTCATGAAGGTTTCCTCCAGGTCTTGTATCAGGGTTTTGGCCTCCCGAGACTTCACCACAATGTCATCGACGTAAGCCTCAACATTCCTCCCGAGCTGTGGACCCAAGGTGATGTGCATCAGCCGCTGAAAGGTCGCTCCTGCGTTGCGGAGTCCGAACGACATGCATGTGTAGCAGTACACTCCACACGAGGTCAGGAAGGCCGTTTTTTCCACGTATTCTACCACCATCTTGATTTGGTGATAGCCAGAGAAGGCATCCAGAAAACATAACAGGTCGCACTCGGCGGTGGAATCGACGACTGATCGATTCGAGGGAGCGGGAATGGATCTTGCGGGCAGGCTTTGTTGAGGTTGGTGAAGTCGAACACATGCGTTCCTTCCCCCCTTTCTTTGGCACGACAACCGGGTTAGCCAACCAATCTGGGTATCGGACCTCGCGAATGACCCCTGCAGCTTCCAGTTTGCGGGTCTCTTGGACAATGAAAGCCTGCTTTTCAGTGGACTGCCGCCTTGCTTTCTGCTTCACGGGGCGCACGTTGGGGCACACGTTGAGGTGGTGCTCGATTACGCCCCTCGGGATCCCTGCCAACTGATCTGGTTCCCATGCGAATACCTTCTTATTCGCTCGCAGGAACTTGACCAGGACCACCTCCTGTTTGGGCTCGAGGTTGGCGCCTATGGTGAAGGTGGCGTTAGTGGATCCGTCCTCGTCGACCAGTATCTGCTTGGTTTCTGCCTTGTCTTGGGTGAACAACTGCTTCTTCTTGGCCGGCGCAGCCCCCTTGGGCTCAGGGGCGTCTGAGTCGGCGGGATGCACCGCCGCCGCAGTCTTGAAGACGAGCTTGAGTACTTGCAACGCATCCCCGGCGTCTCCGGACACGGTGTGGACGCCGTTGCTCCCGGGCATCTTCATGAGGCCGTATGCTGGGCGAGTCGCGGCCATGAATCGGGCTAGTGCTGGGTAGCCGAGGATGGCGTTTTATGGGAGGCCGATGGGGGCGATGTCGAAGTCGATTAGCTCCGTGCGGAAGTTGTCGTAGGTGCCGAAGGTCACCGGAAGACGGATCTGCCCCAGGGAGCCGGCTGAACTGCCTCCGACGCCGAAGAAGGGCCTGCTAGGCTGAAGCCGCTCCGGCGGTATGTGGAGGAGGCTGAAGGCTTCAATTGAGAGCACGCTGAGGCCCGCGCCGCCGTTGATGAGGGTCCTGGTAACGGCCACCTGGAAGATGGTGGGGGTGCACAGCATTGGGAGCGCGCCCGAGCAGGCCGAGTTGGAGGGGTGGTCCTCTGAGCTGAAGGCCAAATCGGCCTTGGGCGCCGACCGACCTGGGGGAGCCCCCTGCCGCACGGAGGCAGCGCCGATCTGGCCGG
Organism: Aegilops longissima; assembly: GCA_021605205.1. Classification (NCBI taxonomy): domain Eukaryota; kingdom Viridiplantae; phylum Streptophyta; class Magnoliopsida; order Poales; family Poaceae; genus Aegilops; species Aegilops longissima. The sequence goes on from CM038676.1 coordinate 365,696,316, forward strand.
CGAATGGCTTGACGTGGCGGCCTGAAGGTGGCGCATGCGAGCCGCCCAGGAGAGCTGCGACGACCGGGGGCGCCGGCGCAGCGTGCTGGGCGAGGAAGAGGTTGCGCAGCTCCTCCCAAGAGGCCACGGAAGCCACTGACAGGTGGAGCAGCCACATGCGCGGGGCGCCGGTGAGGGCTATGGGAAGCCAGTTAGCCATGACCCTGTCGTCGCCTCCCGCTTCGAGGACGGCCTCCTCGTACGCCAGCAGGAAGGCCAGTGGATCAGTCGTGCCGTTGTAGCGCGGTGGCGTCTCCGGCTTGAACTTGTTCGGCCACTGCACCTGTCGCAAGGCTGGGGGCAAGGCTCGGAGCCCCTTGGCCCCCGCGCCGGTGCTGGCGACCGGAGTGGGCGGCGCGCTGCTCATCGCAGGGCGAGTCGTGATGTCGGCGGAGAGCGGGTCGGTAGATGGGAAAGCTCCAGCGCACCCCTACCTGGCGCGCCAAATGTCAGATCACAGGTTCCGGCAGACCCTCTAGGTTCGAACTCTGGGGTGCACGCGGAGATCTCACCCCGTACCTACCTGCACCTCGTTGCCTCGCAAGGATCTAAACTACGCAAAGAGCAACACAAGGGACACAAGGTTTATACTGGTTCGGGCCACCATTGTGTTGTAATACCCTACTCTAGTGTGTAGTGTGGTGGATTGCCTCTTGGGCTGATGATGAACAATACAAGGAAGAACAGCCTCACGAGGGTGAGGTGTTCTTGTGGCTAGGCTCTCGATCGGATTGGATCAAGCTAAGATGAGATGCCTCTACTGTGGTGGCTAGCTCTACTTACAGGCAGAGGCCCTGGGCCTCTTCCCAAATATTGAGCGGGAAGGGCGCCAACAACTGGCCATTTTGAAGGGAACATCTAGTACACTTATCCTGACTAAAGTTGGTCCTCGCCTGCCAAAGGCTCTGGTGGTGACGCCGGCTTGGGCTCCACGATGACCTCCTTCCTGCCGTTGCGATGGTCTTGGTCTTGTTGCACCGAAACGGCTGCCTTTGCTTGATGCTCTCGCCTGCGCTTGCCCCCTTTGCACCAAAGAGGAAATGAGGACACTGCGCGGGCTGCCGCCCGCCTGGCACCCTTGGTCGTCATGGCTTGCGTCATGGGCACCTCGTGAGGTACCCCGCCTTGATCTCTCCGCCTCCTCGCGAGCCAGCCTGGCGAGGCCGTGCCTGAGGAAGCTTCCTGTCATCCACCCCGCGAGGCTTGGCCCCTCCCGAGGGTCTTGAGCTTGTGCTGATGAAGATGGGCCGTACTGGGCCACCCTTTGAGCCACGCCGCAGGCCGCAGGCAGGCAAGTCTGGGTACCCCCGTTCCCAGAACGCCGACAGTATTGTTCAGGTCAAGACATGGCAGGAAATGACATTGTGAAGGAGTTGGCAGCTTCACGACAAACTGGATTACAGATCAAGAACTCATAAGTATCAATGGTTACTGTGTTGTCAATTTATACCATTTCAGATTGGCAAATAAAGAGACGGTTTAAAGAATAGTAGAATGATATGACATTGTTCATAGTTAAGACATTGCAAAATATGACATTGTGCTGTAGTGGGTAGGTTCACCACACCACTGGATTATGGATGAAGAACAGAAGCATACATGCAGTGCAAAAGAACATCACTTGCTCTGTATAGTTTAATTTACATGGTATGAAGAAGGAACTTGGTTGTACAACTGAAAACTTAAACTGAGAAAGGACAAACTTTTGTTTATGAACTACATAATAAACTTTAAATAATCAATTTGATGCAAACACCAAAAATAAACAGCTGTTGCAGTCATGCCTAACCAAATATATACAACAAAGTTTGAAGGCTTGAGATGGACAAACTTACATTATTGGCGAAGACATGCTCTATAAAGGCCTTGTCCATGCTGATGGGGGGGGGCAATTCAAGAACTTTACCATAGAATCTTCTTCAAAAGCATTGACTTTATTCTACATTTTGTTAAGAGTAAATATAGATGTGATAATATACGAAAAAATGGAGAATATTTAAGATAAGATGAAGAGTGATGCTACATAACCAAGTAGCTATAAATGTAAGTGCAGCGATACAGGAAAAAGGTACAGCCAAGAGAAATGCACAGCTAAACTTCTTCAGTACCAACCTTATGGTAAGAGTAAATATAGATCTGATGTGTAGAAAATGGAGGGCAAAGGAAAATAAGCTGCAGAGTGATGGTACATGAAAAACTACCTGTCATTATAAGTACACTGTAAAGGACAGCATGTACTTACAAGAACAATGCAGAGCTAAAAAAACATTGGCATTGGATATATTCTACACTAATGTAACCATTCATACAGATCAGATAATTTGGAGCGAACAATTGATAAGCAAGCTATCATGCATACTGCTGTCACATAATGAACCAGGTATGTATGCAAGTACAGTGATACAGGACAACAAGTACTAACAAGAGCAAAGCAGCGGGCAACATATTTGCAATGTCCTGTCATTCTTTTCAAACCGGAATTCTTCTTCGAGCAGATTTCCTGCAAAAAAGATCCGTAAGGCACATGCGGAAAAGTAGAAGTTCAAATTGTCATGTGATTTCATAGACAGTACCTCATCCAGGAGCGAGACCGAGTGCATAACAAGGTTTTTCCATTCAATGTCTTCTAAATTTAGCACAGGAGACTTCACCGAAATTCGTTTATAGACTTGCCATCAAAGTGTGATTTCCTCATGTAACACGATCTTGCTGCAATGCTTCCTTGAAAAGCACAAGCAAGCTTTGCTCGTCATGACTATCCAGATTGACCTCGCCTAGTTACAACAATGTAATGTAAATCATTGATGTGTTCAATCAGCAGAAAACAGGAAAATAATAACCATGAATAATAGCACTTACACGTAAGTTGGACAGGAAGATGTGAAAATGGTGTTTGTCTTCACTATAATCTTCCCATGATGGGAATATATGCACGTAGTCCCTAACAACATTGAAAGCATTGTCTTTCAAACTGGGAATAAATGGAATGGGGTTCCAATCTGCAGGAATTGGCCGTCTCTGCAGTTGGGATAGGTCTTCGGCCGGTGGACTTGCTGTACTTTTTGCTGGAGTGGGATTTTTCGATGGTACAGCTGGTGCTATGGCAAATGAAGTCGGTATACCTTTTGCTGGAGTGCAGGTCCTGTGTGGTGGGGTTAGTGGTGTGGCCAGTGAAGTATGGGTACAGTCTGCTGGAGTCCGTCCTACGTTTTGTGTCACTGGTTGTACATCCAATATAAGTGGGGTGCTGTCTGATTTCTCCGGCACCACCATGTTTTTCAAGGACTTTGCTTGTGCTCCTTCAGGTTCGGCAATCACCCTCTTCCTTTTTGATGTCTGATGCACAAGAACAGCATTTAAGTGGAAAAACATGGTATGATGACAGATGGAATATGTATTGATAATGGATGGGCATGGCATCTCGACATATATGATGAGTAAACTAAGCAGATGGCGGTGCAACAAAGTAGAAGAAATGCAAGACAACATATGCAAGATACCCGCAATCAATAAAACATTGCCAAATTAGAACAGGCACCTATATAGGTGAACAGGACAGGCCATCTGCCTTTGACTCCTCGAGGTTAGAATAGTCATTAGGATCATATTCTGAACAAGAATCAACAGGTGCGGAGCGTATGAGTTTCATTGCATCCAGAATGGCACTCAATGCCTTGGTGCCAATTTTGTAAGTCATTGCAATGTTTAGCTTCAAGAGTGGACTGCTGCTAGTGCGACACAAAGCAGCTACACAGATCATAGTGTAGATATAACAGGAAAACCTTAAGCATCAGAGTAAAATCAGCCAAGTGGAACTTGCTGGAATAAATGTGCTAGTATTGCCGGTACACCAAGTGAAGGTGCGGTACTGTTAATATCACTGTAACTCTCAAAGGCGACACAACTCCCCGCGTTTCCTTGCTATTCTTATAGGATTCAAGTGGGCAGGCCACTACAAATCCTATTCCTATGTTTACAAGATCCTACGAATCAAAGAGGCTCAAAGTGTCCATCACAACCGACCGTATAGACCTCTACACATAAATGTCCTGCTCATCTTGATTACAAGGAACATACTGTACTACTAGCATACTCCCTCCATTCCAAAATATAAGTCTTGGTAGAGATTTCCACTATGGATCACATATAGATGTATCCAGATACATTTTAGAGTGTAGATTCACTCATTTTGCTCCATATGTAGTCCATGGTGGAATCTATACAAAGACTTGTATTTAGGAACGGAGAGAGTACATATTAAAGAAGAACGGAAGAGGAACATGGTAAAGAAGAGCAAGAAGATTTTGGATAATAAAATGTTGGTTGCGCAGTGCCCACACATGATGAACCAGAGCGCATTAAGAATGCAACTCCCAGCTGTCTCTCGACCATTTCAGGCGGTTGGATGAAGATCCTACGTCTCTTAACCCTTCTTATTCCTCGTCTCTGATTCTTCCCATACAGAACACCACACGGGCCACTGGTAGGACCACCGGCCCCCACCGCCTGTGTTCCTCCGCCACCCCCACCCCTACCCACGCCCCAACCCCCACCCGCGTCGAGTTTTCTTCGTTTGGCGAGGCCCCATAACCACCCGAGCCCTTGATCGCGACCGCAAACTCCGCGAGCTCTGAAAAATCGGTGACCCAATTTTGAATTTTAGTCTCTGTGATTTAACTAGTGTGGAATATAAAAGGGAAAACCATAAGCATTGGGAGTATAGTGTTGGCGTGCCATGGCGGATCTGAAGGTGCAAACCGGACAAAGGCAACCGCAACCAAGACAAGAAATCGAGTAAAGCGGTGGCGATCTATTTTCTTGTTGCGATAAATAAGTTGAGCGAATCTGAAAAAGTACCGCCTACAGTGCGGCGCCGTGTACACATCTGCTGAGAATTTGCGGTGCTACGGTAGCGATGGCTGTCGGCGGTGTGGAAGCAGATCTAGGAGGGTGAGCGATGGCGGCGGGCGCGGTGGGCGAGACGGTCGAGGAGCAGCGCCCGGCAAGGTGGACGGCAGCGGGATGAAGCGAGAGAACAGGATGCAAGGATCCCGGTCCGAAGGCGTGGATGAGAGAGGTCGATCTCTTGTAATGGACGACATCGTCGGGGTATCAACTCCGGCATGGTGGAGGAGGACGGCGGTGGATGGGGTGGCGGACGGCAGCGGACGGAGGAGGGTGGGGTGGAGAGGGTGTTTTGGCGCCCATGGAGTACTGAATGGGGAAAAGGGAGGTAGAGAGGAAGGGGAACCATGTATTCAGGGCACTTGTCTCAAATGTGAGAAATTTACAAACTTAGCCCCGCTTCAAATTTCTACTACATCACAGCAACATTAGTCGGTTGGGGATAGGGCGGTAATCTCGCATACACGAATATTTGCCGACAAGAGTTTGTTTTTGGCGCACCGTGTATGAATATGAATCGGGAGGAGTCGATTTGGCCGAGGACACCTTGTGTTTTGGCGCCCACCGTGTATGAATCCGGGTGAGAGGCGGTTACGTCACGTTTGGGTGAAATTACAAACCTACCCCTATCGAAACCTATAGAAATCCAGTAGATAGGCTTTGCGTGGCAGGGATAGGCAGTAGTGATTTCCATCTCACAGATTTTGGTTTCGGGCGGTTACCGCGACTTTCCCCGCTTCGTTCAAATTTTGCAGAGTGCACGTTTACCGTGCCAACTCAATTCGAATCCCGGTTGTATTCTATTTTTTTCGGGCGGGATCCATCTATATACATCATTTTTTTATATATACTTTCAAAAGCACAACAAAGAATTCTGCTCCTTTATATGTATAATATGATTTACAAATACAACGATCTCGAAATCTTAAGGTTGAATTCGAAAAAATTTAACCAAATTATGTTCTACTAAAATGTATGGATCAGTAATACCTACATATTAAATAACATAGATGTGCGTGAATTCATATGAGTATGTGTGTTTGATAGATCAATTTTGGTTCGAGTATGGATTACATGTATCATCATCTCGAATTCAAATATTTGAATCCCTTTTTTGTTCACTCCTTTCACGCCCATCTCTCTCGCATGCATGCTCCTTGGTAGCTATCACTCTCTTTCTCCAGCTCACCAAGACGCTCACTTCATGTTTCTCCTATCCTCGCAAACATGGTCTCTCGGCGTCTCCCTTGAGAAGTGTCACACTCTCCCTATCATTGTACATTTCACGGTTTTCATTATCTCTCACGTCTCTCCTGTTCTCTGGTACTCGGTACCTAAGCTTTCTTTTTCACCGCCACACACATAGTCTCCACTCGTCTTTCACTTTGTCTTTCTCTCTATGGGATTCTCTCACACACCCTATATGTCTCTACATATGACTCATACCACTAAAATTACTCTTTCTCTGTCTCTCTCGTGTAGACACAACATTTGTTGCGGTCTCCTTTTCGTCTCCATCCCAGACTGACATTACTCATTTGTTTACCGATCAGACAACCCCGACTACCGTCTCCTCTCTCTCACACACATAGACACACACACACAACTCCTGCTTCCACTCCCCTTCCCGACTATCGTCTGTCTCTCACACACACAAAACTCTCTCTTTCGCACCCCGACTCGTACTTCTCTCACAAACATTTATCACTAGCTAGCCTCTAGATAGGTTTATACACCCGCACACTTATGCTTCCACCATCGCATACATGTCTCTCTCCTGCTCCTTGTATCTATGTAGATTTTTCTTCCCTTCTCGAGACACGCTCTCTCGATCGTGCACACACGCACTATCGCCTCATTTTAAGCTGATACCTACCGCACACACACTCCTTGTGTCTTTGTCACACATGCACTCCGTCCTCCTCCACTCTCCCTCTCTCTCACACACACATGGGCTTTTTGCAATAACTAGCAAGATGCCATGCGTTGTACGGAACATCAAGATGCATTTATATGAGTAGTTTATCTTGTGGGGGAAAAGGATGAACGAGGGAAGCCCTTATTTGCAAATGTGGAGAGGGGTGTGGGTATATTTTTGCAAAATTGCCATAGTTTACTTCCTATCCGTCAGATATAGATCGGACGGCCTATATTGCAGGATGGCAGGCACACGATCATCACCAACAATGCTTTTTATAAGAGTAGGGATAAAAAATTGAGTTGGTGATGATGGTGGGCCTGCCATCCTACAATGTAGGTCATCCGATTTATATCTGACGGATAGGAAGGAAAATATGGCAATTTACCCGCACTCTTCACCACATTTGCAGATAAGGCCTTCCCTCGTTCATCCTTTTCTCCCACAAGATCTTGATGTTCCGTGCAATGCACGGGCATCTTGCTAGTAAGAGTACAAATTAGACATATACCACTTCTCGAATCTTGAAACCAACAACATTCCTCCCTTATCTCATAAAAAATGACAAAGGAATATATTTTGAGTGAAACATAACATAATTTTAGTGATATACGTATTTCAAAACTAGACTTTTTTCTATCAAATCGGTGAATATGTAATAATCTACTTTGATCGTGTGGCAACGCATTGGCACATTGCTAGTAGTTATTATAATTTTTTGGACACCAGACAAACGGTGGAGTACATATACAAAGAGAAGAGGCGCACGCACGCATTCGTCCTCTCGCTATCTCGCACACATGAGTGTTACGTAAAGGCGACATTAACAAATAAACCCTAAAACCCTAGGTGCACGATTGCTGCATTCGCGGGTACCGGGTACGTGGTGGAGCACCTTTGTAGGAATAGTCAGCTCGCGTGATAATTTGATCCGTAGGAGTTGATGGTCGGGACCACAGGTGAATGACTTGGAGCGCGGTGGCTCGCCAGTTGCCACAGATCGAGTAGCCACGTTTAAAATATCGTTTTTCTAGCGGGTTTAAGAGTTTCGATTTTCAATGGCGCGTTATAAGTAGTAAGTAGTTTTCAGAATGATTGGTATGGAGCGAAAATGGAATTCATAGTACTACGTACCTCCTTGGCATATGGTTATATGGTTCTTTTTTGCGATGGAGGTTGTATGGGTTTATGTTGCGAGATGTTGAATGTGGTAGTTCTAGGGCAAATACTATGGTTTAGATTTAGATGTTGGTTTTCAGTAATGAAAATCGGAAGGGGAAACCCTTCTTTGATTAAAAAAACTACTACCTCCATTCTGGTTTACTAGTCCCCATCGTACTTTGGGTCAAAGTTTGTCCACGAATTTTACTTGTAAAATGTGAGCGGAAAGCAGATTTTGTTATACCCAAACAAAAAGGACTGGAGGGAGTGATTGCTCGACACGGACGCGACCTCTCATAGCGCAGGCATTGAATCGGGCGTCGGCCAAGAGGGCCTTTTCGCTGCAGCCGGCTGAGCACGCCTCGCCGCGTGCAACCAGCTTAAGACTTCCCTTTGCCTTCATTGAATTGCGCGTGTGCGGCAACACGTCCTTCCATGAGCAGCAGACATTTTAGAACACAAAAATGACTAAAATATAATTAATTTATGCATGGTCTTGACTTGTTGTGCTCGCACTCGTAGAAGGAACTAGTAGAGGTTTTTCTTTATTTATAACTCTCCTCACATTTTTTTTGGCTTTGAAATGAATCATGGTTGTGGACATTATGTATGAAATGTGTAGATATCTGTGAACATGAGTTTGATGTGGAAGTTGAACTTGGAATGTCGGGCTTGCGCGTGAACTATACCATGTCCAATGCTTCATCTGTTATTGTTTGGAGAGTAATTGCTGTTATTACATGACCCGAAAAAAATATTTTGTGCCACATCAGTAGATGCACGGAAATCACAAGAGGCATGCTGAATGGATAAACATTTGAACCTAGCTATTATGAAGGAAATTTTGTATTGACAACAGTTTTAGATAGTAGGAGACGCCTAGCCTGCTCTGCCTCTGCTAGCTTATTTCTGGCTTCTTCCATCTCTTCTTTGGCTTGGGTGAAGAGAGCATCTGATTACTCTTTTCACTTCTTCAGGAACTCAGCTACATTCTCAAGGGCTGCTGCACGCTTTCTTTCAGCCTTTACTAATGCCACGAGGACACGAACAGCTGACAACTCCACCTGGCTTGTGTGTAATCCAGCATCATCTGGGAATTTGCACCTTGTGTCTAATCCAGCATCATTAGGGAACTGGAACCTTGTGTGTAATCCAGCCTCATTTTGGAAACATGATCTCGAGGTTGACCATACTTCCCTCCTTGCAGGAACTGCATCTTGACATGAAGTTACTTCTTTTTTAGATCAATACTCAGAGCAACCTAGATCCATTTAGTAGAAGCCAGATAAACAGAACTCGGAGAAGTGAAATCAAAAGGAAAAAAAATAAAAACAGACTACAAGGTGAGAACACCCACTTCCTACATCAAGCTAAAAACGAAAGCATTAGGACGATTAAGACTCTTCTTATTACACATCGAAGAACACCACGCTTAAGAGAAACAGAAACTACAACATATACACATCGAAGAACACGAGGCTACACGAAAGTAATTGAAAGGGTGTTACTTACCAAAGCTCGTTTTAGGTGCAGCTCCTATTTAACTTGCCACGCTCCTTGAAGATGTCCCGAATATCCCGTGTTTGGTCTTCATTGCTCCTCTGCATGTTTGCACTCGTGGTTTTAAAATCTCAACAAGGCAAGAAAATATACTACTATTAATACTCGCGCATCTTGTGGGCAACATTAAAGCACTCGTCTGCCATGTTAGAGCATCTCCAACAGAATCGCAACGCGTGGCGCTTTAAAAAAGTGTTTACAGTGCTGAGATCGAGAAGTAGATAGAGTAGAGGATAGTTCTCAGCATAGATAAATAAAAAAAGATAATTCAACTACTCCTCGTCGTCCGACTCCTCCTCGGTGATGTCCTCCTCCGACATCTGTCTGTAGGCGTGATGATACCGATCGTCGTTGGATTCCCGGGGCGACGCTGCTCCTAGCCTCATGTTGAATTGAGCGTCTGCTTTTCGCCTACGCTTGTCCTCGCGATAGGCGGCTCGCTCTGCCCTCCTCTTACCCCTTTCCGCCCTCCTTTGCGCGTAGAACTCGCGCTCGTTGATGATGTCCTGTGGGAAGTGTTGGCGCCACAGCGCCATGGCTTCCTCATCCATCTCGGCGATGCCGGGACGGTGCTCCCGCCTCCAGTTGCCGTGACGATCTTCGTCGGTGCTAAGCCGTGACAGAGGCGCGAGCTCCTGCGCCCGCTCCCGCGTCGGCACGTTGGGGAAGTTCAATGTTCTATGAGGCCACTGGAGGCGCCACGCCACCGTGTCGTACGTGCGGGCGGCCTCGTTGGCGGTGTCGAAATTGCCGAGGCCGAGGCGCATCCCGCGGAACCGGATCTCTGCGGAGGAGCCGCCAGAGGGGCGCGCACGGACGCCGCGGTATCCCCAAGTTTCCCGGCAACGCGACGGCATGGTTGCACGGCGACCGCGAGGAAAAAATGAGCGGGGAGAGAGCGGTGGCAAGGCACAGAGCGGTGGGAGGGCGTTGGATTTTATAAAGCGCTCTGGATGCCGCGCGCCAAAACTAGCGCACACCCGACCGCTTTTTCTCACGCGCGCGATCCTTTCCCGGCGTCTCTGCTATCTCTACTCTCTTCTCTACTGTTATATTTATTTTATATTTAATATTTAATATTTATCTCTACTTCCTTTATTGTCTACTTTTTTTTCTCTATACTTTTTTTCTTGCAATATAGGCCGTCTGATTTATATCGGATGATAGGGAGAAACAAATGGGAATTTTGCAAAAGATACCCATACCCCTCTCCAGATTTGCAAATAAGGCCTTCCCTCGTTCATCCTTTTCTCCCACAAGATAAACTACTCATACAAATGCATCTTGATGCGTGCAACGCATGGGCATCTTGCTAGTTCTAAAAAACTTTCCATCATTTGCCACACTACTGGTTACAGATGAAAAACCTACCCAAGCACAGCGCGATATAGGAGCGACGCACAATTACAAGCTGATATTCTGTTGGACAATGGAGGCTATAACCAATTTCTTTTACGGGAACAATAGCACCCAGGAAATTTGAAGGTAGGTATGAACAAAATTGGAACTGCACATGTACTGCTAAGTGATTCAATACACACATTACCAATCGAGGAGGAGAACGATGGTCGCGGCAGTCTCTGTGAGTCATGGTCGGCAACGGGAGTCAGTTCATTGTCCATGACGGTGGTACTTCTGCGCTTGGCGTCGGCTTCCGGGAAGCAGATCCGAGACCGTGGAAGACGATGCCGGGGAAGAGGCTCCGTGTACGACGACGACGGTGGATCGGCTCCAGTGCGGCGTACGAGGTCGTCGATGAGGCAGATGCGCTACGGTGGACAAGTGCGCCGATGTAAAGGGGAGGAGCACGAAGGCTGTGGTGCCGTGGAGAAGTCTATTTTGTAGTGGGGATAGAAAATGGGGAGTATTCAGGTGTACTACTCTGGGTGCCGGGGTGGGGTTGGCTGGGTAGGGTGAACTTGAAGTTACGAAAACAGCCCCCTACCAAGCGTCATCCGTAGGCCTGTTCCGAAGGCTATGATGGTAACTTCCCACTGCTCGAATCAGGGTCGCGGGAGATTTTCCCGCCGACCTCAAAATTTTGTGACACTGGACTCCCCGTGTGGCGTGTTGAGTGATTCGGCTAAGCAACTAGCGAGTAGTAGTAGTAAACTCTGCATATTAGGTTTGACCGAAGTCAAACTTCCTAAAGTTTGACAAAGTTTATAGAAAAATATAAACATTTACCATAAAAAATATGTATGATGTGGAAGTACATTCAATAATGAATCTAATGGTATTTATTTGTTATTGTATATGTTAATATTTTTTGTTATAAGCTTTCCGAGAGTTTACAAAACTTGACTTTGACCAATGCTAATACGCGGACTTAAATAAAAACGGAGGGAGTACACATTTGTTTTCTTAGTTTGTAGTGAACTAATCATTTGTTGAAATTGTGAAATAAATATATTAGGCTATTGACTTCAAATGTAATGGTCTATACAATTCAATAGTTACAATCATTGTCGAATCCCAAGATGTATACAAGGTCTATAGTACTTCACAATATGCTCAAACTCACATAATCCCAGTCAAATGAGAATCTAAATGCATTTCATAGTTATTACTTTGTAGGATGCAACAAAAACAGTCTCTACATCAGCCATTGGCCCTGTTTGGATACTCTAACACAGTTAGAGTTAGAGTTATTTTCTAACCCACTCTAACCCAAATAAGCACCTCTCCACCGGGATAGTTGGCTTAGATGGAACTAACCCACTCTAACCCTCCCTGTTTGGATACTTTTGGGTTATCTGAGCCCCCAACTAACCCAAACTAGCTCCAACTCCATGATCCAAACAGGGCCATTATAGAAGCAACATTTTGACATATCCCAATGTGTGAATGAAACGTGCAGAGAGAGCTTTTGAAGATGGAGCAGATAGGGCGGGAAAGATTGTATGTATGTGGACGAGAGAGTAGGAGACAAACCTAATGAGACAGAGGGAGAGAGATAGAGAGAGAAAGAGAGAGGAAGAAGTTAGGTCCGTGAGAAAGATGGAGACATGTAATATATTGAAGAGGAAGAAGTTAGGTCTGTGAGAAAGAGAGATAGAGAGAGAAAGAAAGAGGAAGAAGTTAGGTCTGTGAGAAAGGTTGAGAGGAGGACACCAGGCTTGCCTTCTGGAGATCGAAGGGCTGGCCTACAACGAGACCTATCGATGCAGGACATCCTGTCGTTCTTAAAGCCTCTGATGTGAATTTCACTCTTTTGTCCTTGAGGAAGTTCTTAAAATCCTGGCACTCAACGTCGGCTGGCATATGTGGTAGACCAAGCAAATGTTATGTACGCAAACCTGGATCACGGCGGGCTTCTACCTCTCTTCGTACTTTAGATCCTTCTCTCGTCCCAGGACTATGGTGTACTCAACATCTAGCTCAGCGAGCCACTCATCTGTTGAACTGTTGAACATGCGTAGGAAGCGAGCAAGCCATGCTTTCACCGTCGCGGATCCACGTGTGTAGATGATGATGAACTGATCGCCGGTGATGGCTCTAACCTGGTACTCAGCAGCGACCATGGAGATTTGGGAGGCCATGGATTTTGGAGGAGGGTTAGGAGAAGTTGAACTGTTGTACGCTTGGCGGGAGCGAACTAATGTGAAAGGACGGGATAGTGGAGCGAACTGTTGTAAGATAGTAGAAGGCGGGACGAGTAGAGGCGTCACGAACAGCATGGGGTTCTTGGCTTGCCGGTGGATAAATGGCTGCAAGCCCCAAAGAGTTCTCGGGAACTATCACGGGACCCACTAGATGTCATGTCTACTAGACCCATATCGTAGGCACGACGGTATAGCTTCTGCCTGTTACATGACGCCATGCGGCGCATGGATGTAACTTACTTAATTCCGTCAACATGCGCCTCCCGACGACGCCTCCCTCGCAGCGGTTGGGCCCTTTGAGACTTCAACCGGCTATAAATGAGCAATTTTTTTGCCTACTCCGCATGCATGATACTCCCTCTGGTTCTTTTTACTCCCGTCAACCGTTTGCAAAGTGTTTGACCAAATTTATACTTTTTTTGAACACCACCTTATATTAATTAACCAGCCACACCGGTACACTCATTCGATACAATATTCACCACACAGTAGTGATGCGTTATTTACAAGAATACCATCTAATCTATTGTCAAAGCTATACTTAGCGATTAAGTGTGCCACCATATTGGCCGAACGGCTAATATTTGACAATTGAAGATTGTTGATCAACTGAGATGCTCAACACTTTCATCTTCAGGTCACGCATAGCAGACCTGTCATAGTCCCCCGATGCAAGAGACGCTACCACAAAAGCGCAATCGGTCTCTAAAATTACAGGATTATGAAGATAAATACCTATGTAGAGACCGGCAATGCAAGCCCTAAGCTCGGCTTCCTCCACGCTTTGACAGGCATCAATGAAATCCTACGACCAAATTTATACTAAAAATATCAATATCTACAATACTGATTATAATGAGTATTAGAACTACGTTTTATAATGAGTGTAAAAATATTGATTTGACATTGTGAATGTTGATACATTTTTCTGTAAGTCTGGTGAAAGTAGAGGTACATTGACTTCAGATAAAACTTAAATGAACAATGCAGACTAGTTCCTCCGTCCAGGTGCGTGCCATGTCCTATCTTGTCATCACAACAAGGTTAGCTATTAGAGTACCACTACCTCCCTTCTAGTTTAAAGGGCTCGATTCAAAATTTTCACCTACTCTTAGCAAGATAGTAGAGGCGGTGGAAGAAGTCTGCAAAAGTACTCAACTAGTGATGTCGTTCTTCACACAAAAATGTGTTTACCAATGCATGCATGAACACTAGTTACTCTAACCCCCCTCTCTTCTTTAATTCTTTGCCACATCAGCATGTTTGCTAGTATTCCCGTGTGCATGATACCAGCTAAGATACCACCATTATGGCTGTAGCGACCCGACCTCAGACGGTCAAGCCTCTGTGTATCTGTGCCATCCCTGGATCAGTATGCTGGCACACACAGTACATCAATGTATATATCAAAGTGCAATCACATGTATAAATAACGTAAAATGATATATACCTCATAATACTCAGCGGAAACAATCAAGCGGGTGTGGAGTCCCATCAACGCCATCGGCAAGTTGAGTGTAGACCGTAACCTGTATCGTAACTCTTACTCGTCGAAGAAAATCCTGCAACATGATACGTTGCAGCCGTGTAGGTCAATTACATTGAATGTACGGCAAGATCACAACATGAATAAACAGATGGTAAAACTATACTATATGCAATTTGGCTTTGTGGCTCTGTATCTGAGTTTTGTTTGCGTAAAAGCTGATTTTATTTTCCCTACATCAAAGGAATAAATGAAGTCTGTACTATGGAGTTTTCCATCATGACATGGTTCCGCCAACCGATGTCTCATAGCCCAAAATCATCATATGTTGCCCACAATTAAGTTATCATCCGGTGTTGAGAGTTGAGAGATAGATCCAAGTCCGGATGCTCAAATTGTCCGTGAAGCAGGGGACACGGCTAATCGATTAGGTTTAAACCCTCTGCAGAGGTTTTTACACTTTACCCGCAAGATTCGATCCCTCTTTTACGTTCTCGCACTTGAGGTGTTTGAGAACAAGACGACGAAACATGGTCTTCGAAGAGTTCCCCGACCCTTGTCCGGTGCTCATCCAATCCTACCGTAGTTCTACATCTGCTAGCACCGCCCGGCCAGAGTCACAACTAAGGTCAACCTAGCGAGCCCATAGTGACTTGCGGTTGCAGGTAAGCTTCGGGCATGAAGTATTCTTCCGTCTCTTTGAGTGCGGGTGAAGCTTTACGCAAGATGTCATGGCGCTTCTCCATGCATCCCGGCCAACCTTTGGTTTCTCCAGGTGCCGTCAACAAATCCTTCACCCGATGAGTGTGTATTGAATTCTTGTCTCGAGTCTTGAAGTCTTGAGGCCTTGAAGATGCAGTCCTTGCGGATTCCATCATGGAGTTATCGTCATTGGCGTAGATCCTCCATTCTCACACCACTCCGAGCACTCATACCAACCCGTCTACTATAGCGTAGCATTAAAATGTATAACGTCCGGGCTTGGTAGCAGGGTGATGGGTTCCTACCTCATGCATACTACTCAACTACAAGGATTCAATATCACTCTTTGGAGGGATTGTTGCAATGATGCCACTAAATGCAATAAAACATAGGTATGAAAGCATGGTCAAAGTGAACTTGCCTTGCTGACGATCTTCGAAAACTAGGGGCTCGTGGTAGCAAACTTCGCACTCCGGAAATTCTACCGAGGCAAACAATAACCATAATAAGCACATAGCATATGATCACTTAACACAATAGCATAGCAACATAACACACCAAAACAAAGCGAATCAAAACCCAAAGGAAAATCAAAGAACTCCAACTCAAAGTTTTTCCTACTTCAAGCAACAACTAAAATAGTTTTCATAACAAAAATTTCTTAACATAACCTAAGCATGGATTTATGTTAACTTAACAGAAAAAGAATGCATTAAGCAACTAGGAGCAAAAGGAATCAATTTAAAAGCTATTATAAAACTCTTATTAGGCCTAATTCAAATTTTAGTAAGAAAAATAAAATAAACTTTTATTTATTATAAATAAAAGTTCATGCTCTAAAGTGACAGAAACTAACCTAGAATAATCAATCACATGTTAAAAATAAATTTATTTGCTAATTAAAATAATAGGAAAAGCAGTAGCTAGTTAATTAATTAAGAATAACATGATTCTGATTAAAACTAATTTTTTATTAATCCTAAAATGCTCAAATTAATTCCTACTGTTAGGCAATGTCAAAACAAAGTTGGGACAAAAGAATCATATAAAATAATTTTCCTAACTCATTTTATAACAGATTTACTATTCGACTAAAATTAAAATAAAGCAATTCTAAATAATTTTAACATAGCTAATTATATTTTCTACAGAAACCATAAGAAATTTGCAAACCAACAAAAAAATCACTTAAAAATATTAAGTAGAATAAAAGTTATGAATTTTTCAAATCTGAAACTATTCTATTAAAACAGAAAAACGAAAATAAAGAAAAAACAGCTAAATGGGCCTAACTAACGCACTGTGCGTAATATAACTAAACGGGCCCTAGGGTTAAACGAATCGGGCCGATTTAAATAAAAAACCTAACTTAAAAACAAACCGGACTAACTAAACCGGACCGAACCGGTTTTATATAAAAAACATACCCCTTGAGGATCTAATCCTAGCCGTCTAAGCGAGATCGGACGGAGGGTGAAGTCCGTGGCTTACGGTCGGCGGGCGGAGGAGGCTCGAGCGGCGATGGTTCAGCGACTCGGTGGTCGGGGCGCCGTGAGGTCTCCGGCGGGTGCAGCCAGCGAGGGAGTCTGGGGTGTGGTCAGGCGAGCTCGGGGTGGCGGGTGGGTCGAGGCGGTGGCAATGGCGGCGGCGGCGCTCTCGGGCTCAGCGAGGCCTTGCGGGAGAGGAGAGGTCCGCGAGGGGAAATGGGGTGAGGGAGAGCTTTTATAGGGCGGGGCGTCGGCTTGAGGAAGCGAATCGGGAGGATCGGGGTGGATCCGGAGATCACAGGATCTCCTGGCGTGGCGGCTCGTCTTGTGAAAAGGCGAGGGGTAGAAGGAGGTGGGGTCCGCTGGCGGTGAGGAGAGGGAGTCTGGTGGTCGGTCGACCGAGCGGAAGGAGGTTCAGGCGAGGGGAGGCTTGGGCTGGCTCATTGGGCTGGCTCGGCCGTTGGTGGGCAGTTCGATTGGGCGCTGGGTGGGTCGCCAGTCTTTGGTGGGCAGTTAGCTGGTGGCGCTGGGTTTTTTTTCTATTTTAATTTTTTGAAAATAAAAATAGAGTTATAAAATATAAAATATAAACATTTTATATAGGACATATATATATCAAAATGATCAGGGAATATTCCTATCATTTGAACATTTTCGAGGCAAAATCCAAATTTTATAAAAAAATCATTTTTCCCAAAATTCAAATAAAACTCAAATTTGAATTCACAACCTTTGGCATTGTTTTTCCTCTGATATTTTTGGAGTGTCATGTTTACTCCTCTCATACTTTTGCTCAAGTATTTATCAGGCATAGTTTTTGAAATGATTCCCACTTGCCAAAGTTTGAATTTCAAATTTCAAAACTCAAAATCTTCTGAAACTCCAAATGGCACTTTCAAATGACTTTCAGTTTGATACTTATTAACTTCCAACTCATATTTCATATAATTGAAGAAGTCATTTTATCTTCCCTCGTGAAAATCATTGAGTTGCATAAAGCTTTGAATTTGGAATATTCTCAAATAAAATTCAAATCTTTTTCAAAACCCTTTTTGTTCCAAATGGAAGAAGTCATGTCATCTTCACTCTAGGGTTTTGGTGTTGGAATGGAATTGAATTCATTGAGATCCCAAAAAGGGCAAAGGGGATAGTTTTGGGAAAGTCATTTTATTCCCTCTCATACAAATTTCAAAAATTTCAAATTCCACTCAATTTCACTCAATCAATCAAACAAACAATCAGACAACAAGCATAGTTATTTATTTAATATAGCATTCCAAAATTTGAAATTTTGGGATGTTACAAACCTACCACACTTAAGATGAATCTCGTCCTCGAGATTCGAAGGGGCTAGCAAGAAAGGGTTAGGGGTTGGGGGTCTTCTAGTAAGTATTTTGGTCGGAAAGGTCAGAGGTTCTACCACACTTAAAAGCAAGGTTACAGTTCCAATAAACTCAGATACTTCCTCTGGAGTGCCGACAATGTATGTATCTTCACATATCTTACAATAGCTCCTTCATTAACGCTCTTCTGTCAGAAGTATAGAGTTTTCCTCAGAATCTTGGGTCGGTTCGTCAAAGTTGTGGTTAAATGCGAGACTGGATCTACTTAGGTGATAGGTCCGTGTCCATTCTAGACAACCATCGAAATACTCATGGTGGTCTACAATTTATGGTTTCTCCTGCAGAAAGCGGGTGCAGGTTGAACCTCACCGTATAACCTACGATTGCAGCGGTTGCTGTAAAGGGGTTCCATCGTCCTACCATTCTATGGTTTCATGGCTTATCGCGTCGACACTCTTCAAAGGTTTTGAGGCTCTCGATTTTCCATCAACATATGATAGTTCATGATAGAAGTCTTGGTATGGGGCCAATCCATCCCGTGCTTGAATCATTACCACATCGTAAGCAGTGAATCACGTATTCTAACACTTGGGCATACTCACAAGCATTGCAGAATTTCTCTTGTTCTCGAACTGGGTTGGGTAAATCCATGGTTTACGCAAGCCAAACAAAACATCTATCGTTACTTCACCACTCTCAGGTTTTTTGCGTAACCTCCTACGAAACGTATGCTGGTTGGATCACTGATTCTTCCAAATTTATTCCTTTATCAAGGTTACATCTGTTCCTTTCAAAATCCTGGGCCTGTGGGTTATGGCCCACGTCAACACTAGTGCAGCTTTAACTCATCCTTGGAGTAACTCTCTTGTTCCATATTACACCTCCTTTAAATCCAGTAGTACTCTGTTTCTTCATACCATCATATCGAAAGCAAAACTCCAACTTATTTTTTTGTCCAGCTTCCTTCTATGGACCGTCATGAATAACACATTTCTTTCTTCATTTATCCTGTGGCTTTACATAGTACTACGACACCGAAGAAAATGCACTAGTTTATCCATAAATCTCATTATTTTCATATCAATCTTTCGGGAATCCAAATTCCAAAAAGTTTATTTCAAATGCCGCCACCCACATGGTTCGGTATGGTCAGACATTACTTCCAACTTATTCATTCTTCCTCCTTGAGGATTTTTCAGTCCCACTGGAATTGTGCGACATGCGCCTTGAAATCTTCAATCTTCTGTTTCAGCGTGGTGGCCTTGAGCTTCACCTCCATCATCTCTGCATGCACTTCGCTTAGGTATTCCTGAGTATAACGGAGTCTTGCTTCAAGTATTTCTCCGATCGGCGTATGGCTTCCATGGCTGCTTCACGAACAGCACCGAAGAAAGTTGCTTGTGGCACACGTGAAATGAAAAAGTACTGCCCCATCATCTTTGGGCAAACTCCTTTCACATGGTGGATGTGTACCTCCACATACCAAAGTTCCACTCCCTTTTACATGAAGGGGTAGCCTTTGTAGACTGCATCTCCTTCAAGGTGAATATGCTTCATCATGTCCTTCAAGATCTTCGGGTAATCATGATCACTTGTCGTGGTCATGATTGTTTCGGACCTTTAAGGAAAGACTCATAAAGGGTCGTCATCTGCGGTTGTAAAACAAAATGGTGCTCGAGAATAAGGTGCATATCTCACAGGGCACACATTCATATCATCCAAACAAAACTTCAAACTCAATTTCCAATTTCCCGTTTATGCATCACAACTCACTTTCTTCCATGTTCATCCAGAATATTAATTTCCAAGATGAAATATGACAACTCCTTAAAGCCTTTCAGCATGTGACATTACAACTTAATTGAGTCATGAACTATTACAATCTCAGAGTAATCTATTACATAACTCAACTCATCGAACTCATGAAAATGAAATTGCTTTCTACTACTCTTATTATCCATATCAAAATTCCATCTACTCAACTCCAGCTTTCGTCTTGTTGGGACATTTTATAGCATAATGTCCTGCTTCCTTGCAGCGAAAACAATTGACTTCCGACATGTCTCGGGGCTTCTTTGTGATTATGTAGGCTCCTTGGATTCTTGGCTTCTTTTCTGGACATTTACTAGCGTAATGACCTAAATCCTTGCACCTGTAACAAGTGATATGACTTAGGTCCTTCTCTGCAAAAATTGTGTTGTTCTCGGGTTGCCTTCTTTTTCTCTTCCTGGATTTCTCTGTAATGATCAGAGTTTCTATCTCCCGAGGGTCAAACTTCACTTCTGCTGTCGGGAAATATCCCAGATACTCTTTTCTTCCCTTGGGACAGTACTGCGAAAAATGTCCTTCTCCTCCACATGAATAGCAGGCGGTGGAGTAAAATCTGTTGAGGCCTTCTCCATCAAGGTCTTCAACACTTTCATTCATCATAACTTCTCGGAGAGCTTCTTTCATTCCTCCTTCCTGCTCCTGAATAGTTTGTTGCACCATGGGGTAAATGTGACACTGAGTCAGGTAGTGGGTGGTTCCTTCACACAAGAAACAAGTCACACGACTAGTTGGGCATTCCTCGGTGGGTGTTTCTCCTCACAATGAGGGCATCCATCCTTGTGTTCCTCCCGGTGTGTCCTATTTCTCCATAAATCTTGCAGGCACAAGGTTTATTTCTTGGTGTATCATGGTGCTTCGGGTAAGGCGAGATCTTGTCGAGTCTTCTTGAATTCTTCCCAAGTCTTTGCTCCATTCCATCCTGTATAGCTTGATGCATCTGCCACCATGTTGCAGCACTTCCTTCAAAATCTTGAAGAGCGTCGATACTTCATTCTTCCTTGAAATCAAATTGCTCCCGAAGTGATTCTCCATGTTCCGAATCCATAGCTCTGCCTCCGGCTGAGTCTTTGGTCCAGAGAATAACTGTCCAACTTCATTCATCATCTATGGGGTCCAAAAGTTTTGGGATGAGATATGAGAGAGCTGGATAGAGAGAGATACACACAATACAACAATAGTTTTGAAGAAATGGGTTTTACTTTGTGGCTGTCGGAAAACATCAAACAAATGACAGCTCACAAATCGCCGCATCTAATGTAAGTGTGTAACAGGGGTTTGGTCTTCTAAAGGTCAAATAATTCTTCAGGAACTTAAAATTCTTCAAGTCTTCAGAGTCTTCAATTGTTGCAGCTGCAATTCTTCCAACGCATGGTGAAATCCTCTTTACTCTGAAATGGCCATCAGTTGTCCGATATCTTTACTTCTTGGAGCGGCTTTAGTTGATCCTCCGTGTGGTCAAAAAGGAAAGGGGTATATTCTAACTATTTGAGGTGAGAGTGTCTATTTGATAAAACCTGAAAAGATGAGAAGTAAGAGTCTTTTTGAAAATAAAGTTTTAGAAATTTCCTGTACTAGGGCTTTCAGGTTTCTAGGGTCACGTCCTACAGTCAACATGTGCTCTGATACCATTTACAAGCGACCCGACCTCGACGGTCAAGCCTCGTGTATCTGTGCCATCCACGGATCGATATCTTTGGCACACACAGTACATCAATGTATATATCAAAGTGCAATCACATGTATAAATAACGTAAAATGATATATACCTCATAATACTCAGCGGAAACAATCAAGCGGGTGTGGAGTCCCATCAACGCCATCGGCAAGTTGAGTGTAGACCGTAACCCTGTATCGTAACTCTTACTGTCGAAGAAAATCCTGCAACATGATACGTTGCAGCCGTGTAGGTCGATTACATTGAATGTACGGCAAGATCACAACATGAATAAACAGATGGTAAAACTATACTATATGCAATTTGGCTTTGTGGCTCTGTATCGAGTTTTGTTTGCGTAAAAGCTGATTTTATTTTCCCTACATCAAAGGAATAAATGAAGTCTGTACTATGGAGTTTTCCATCATGACATGGTTCCGCCAACCGATGTCTCATAGCCCAAAATCATCATATGTTGCCCACAATTAAGTTATCAGTCCGGTGTTGAGAGTTCGAGATAGATCCAAGTCCGGATGCTCAAATTGTCCGTAGGGAGACGGCTAATCGATTAGGTTTAAACCCTCTGCAGAGGTTTTTACACTTTACCCGCAAGATTCGATCCCTCTTTTACGTTCTCGCACTTCGTGGTGTTTGAGAACAAGACGACGAAACATGGTCTTCGAAGAGTTCCCCGACCACCGTCCGGTGCTCATCCAATCCTACCGTAGTTCTACATCTGCTAGCACCGCCCCAGCCAGAGTCACAACTAAGGTCAACCAAGCGAGCCCATAGTGACTTGCGGTTGCACAGGTAAGCTTTCGGGCATGAAGTATTCTTCCGTCTCTTTGAGTCTGGGTGAAGCTTTCCGCAAGATGTCATGGCGCTTCTCCATGCATCCCGGCCAACCACTGGTTTCTCCAGGTGCCCGTCAACCGTCCTTCACCCGATGAGTGTGTATTGAATTCTTGTCTCGAGTCTTGAAGTCTTGAGGCCTTGAAGATGCAGTCCTTGCAGATTCCATCATGGAGTTATCGTCATTGGCGTAGATCCTCCATTCTCACACCACTCCCGAGCACTCATACCAACCCCGTCTACTATAGCGTAGCATTAAAATGAATAACGTCCCGGGCTTGGTAACAGGGTGATGGGTTCCTACCTCATGCATACTACTCAACTACAAGGATTCAATATCACTACTGGAGGGATTGTTGCAATGATGCCACTAAATGCAATAAAACATAGGTATGAAAGCATGGTCAAAGTGAACTTGCCTTGCTGACGATCTTCGAAAACTAGGGGCTCGTGGTAGCAAACTTCGCACTCCGGAAATTCTACCGAGGCAAACAATAACCATAATAAGCACATAGCATATGATCACTTAACACAAATAGCATAGCAACATAACACACCAAAACAAACGAATCAAAACCCAAAGGAAAATCAAAGAACTCCAACTCAAAGTTTTTCCTACTTCAAGCAACAACTAAAAATAGTTTTTCATAACAAAAATTTTCTTAACATAACCTAAGCTTGGATTTATGTTAACTTAACAGAAAAGAATGCATTAAGCAACTAGGAGCAAAAGGAATCAATTTAAAAGCTATTATAAAACTCTTATTAGGCCTAATTCAAATTTTAGTAAGAAAAATAAAATAAAACTTTTATTTATTATAAATAAAAGTTCATGCTCTAAAGTGACAGAAACTAACCTAGAATAATCAATCACATGTTAAAAATAAATTTATTTGCTAATTAAAATAATAGGAAAAGCAGTAGCTAGTTAATTAATTAAGAATAACATGATTCTGATTAAAACTAATTTTTATTAATCCTAAAATGCTCAAATTAATTCCTACGGTTAGGCAATGTCAAAACAAAGTTGGGACAAAAGAATCATATAAAAATAATTTTCCTAACTCATTTTATAACAGATTTACTATTCGACTAAAATTAAAATAAAGCAATTCTAAATAATTTTAACATAGCTAATTATATTTTCTCTGAAACCATAAGAAATTTGCAAACCAACAAAAAATCACTTAAAAATATTAAGTAGAATAAAAGTTATGAATTTTTAAATCTGAAACTATTCTATTAAAACAGAAAAACGAAAATAAAGAAAAAAGCGGCTAAATGGGCCTAACTAACGACTTGTATGTAATATAACTAAACGGGCCCTAGGGTTAAACGAATCGGGCCGATTTAAATAAAAAACCTAACTTCAAAATAAACCGGACTAACTAAACCGGACCGAACCGGTTTTATATAAAAAGCATACCCCTTCGGGGGGGGGGGGATCTAATCCTAGCCGTCTAAGCGAGATCGGACGGAGGGGGTGAAGTCCGGTGGCTTACCGGTCGGCGGCGGCGGCGGAGGCTCGGCGGCGATGGTTCAGCGACTCGGTGGGCGAGGCGCCGGAGGTCTCGGTGGTGCAGCAGCAGCGAGGGGAGTCCGGGGTGAGGTCAGGCGAGCTCGGGGTGGCGGGTGGGTCGGGCGGTGGCAATGGCGGCGGCGGCTCTCGGGCTCGGCGAGGCCTTGGGAGAGGAGAGGTCCGCGAGGGGGAAATGGGGTGAGGGGAGAGCTTTTATAGGGCGGGCGTCGGCGTCTGTGAGGAAGCGAATCGGGAGGATCGGGAGGATCCGGAGATCACGGGATCTCCGTGAGTGGCGGCGCTCGTCTTGTGAAGGCGAGGGGTAGAAGGAGGTGGGGTCCGCCTGGCAGTGAGGAGAGGGGGAGTGCGGCGCGGTCGGTCGACCGAGCGGAAGGAGGTTCGGGCGAGGGGGAGGCGCGGGCTGGCTCGCTGGGCTGGCTCGGCCGTTGGCTGGGCCGGTTCGGTGGGCCGCCTGGGTGGGTCGCCCAGGTGCTGGCTGGGCCAGTTGGCCTGGCTGGCGCCTGGGTATTTTTTTTTTCTATTTTAATTTTTTTGAAAATAAAAACAGAGTTATAAAATATAAAATATAAATATTTTATATAGGACATATATATATCAAAATGATCAGGGGAATATTCCCTATCATTTGAACATTTTTCCAGGGGCAAAATCCAAAGTTTATAAAAAATCATTTTTCCCAAAATTCAAATAAAACTCAAATTTGAATTCACAACCTTTGGCATTGTTTTTCCTCTGATATTTTTGGAGTGTCATGTTTACTCCTCTCATACTTTTGCTCAAGTATTTATCAGGCATAGTTTTTGAAATGATTCCCACTTGCCAAAGTTTGAATTTCAAATTTCAAAACTCAAAATCTTCTGAAACTCCAAATGGCACTTTCAAATGACTTTCAATTTGATACTTATTAACTTCCAACTCATATTTCATATAATTGAAGAAGTCATTTTATCTTCCCTCATGAAAATCATTGAGTTGCATAAAGCTTTGAATTTGGAATATTCTCAAATGAAATTCAAATCTTTTTCAAAACCCTTTTTATTCCAAATGGAAGAAGTCATGTCATCTTCACTCTAGGGTTTTGGTATTGGAATGGAATTTAATTCATTGAGATCCCAAAAAGGGCAAAGGGGATAGTTTTGGGAAAGTCATTTTATTCCCTCTCATCCAAATTTCAAAAATTTCAAATTCCACTCAATTTCACTCAATCAATCAAACAAACAATCAGACAACAAGCATAGTTATTTATTTAATATAGCATTCCAAAATTTGAAATTTTGGGATGTTACAATGGCCAACCTTAATCATCGCATGCAATAATTTAGTGCACCTTGAAATATGAACATGTGTGGGGCGTGTATGTTTTTAATGACTTGAGACTATACCTAGCCCGGCATGCAAGATGACTTATTATGCACCGTTCCCCATACCTGCAGGAAGCCCGTTCGTCTCCAAATCTTTTCCTCTCCATGTGTGGAAACAATATGCCTGCCAAACTCTCCTTCTCCCTCCGGCGGTCCCACCACTCCACCCCGTGTGAAAAAATCTGCATGCATGACTCCTCCCCCCACGCTCGTCCAATCCGTTGTGACCAGCAATATTTCCACCCCTTCGCTCCCCCGTAATTTACTCCAACAAATATGCCCACGTAGCTGTTACTTAACTGCAGGTGCATTGGGTCACTGACATATGGGCCCAACAGTGTTGGCCCACATGTCGATGACGAATCGACCTGCAGATTAAGTCGATCAACTCAGTCCATATCTTACGTAGGTGTGCCATTGCTCGCTATAAATACTGCGCCTCCCACGACATCGCTATCTCCTCCCCCTCATGTTCACATTCATCGCTATCTCCTCCCCCTCCCTCTCACATCGACCACCATGGCATCGCCCCTCCCAAGCCCTAGGAGCCCCTCGCAGCACCGCCCGAACGGTCACGAGTCGTTGTTCCGTTCCTCGCCGCCACTAGTCGAGGAGGACGCATCGGTGTTCCACTCCTTGCTGCTACGCGACGCATCGCCGTTCTATTCCTCACCGCCACTAGTCGAGGAGGACGCGTCGGCGTTCCGCTCCTCGCCGCGACGCGACGCGTCGCCGTTCCGTTCCTCGCCGCCACTAGTCGAGGAGGACGCGTCGGCGTTCCGCTCCTCGCCGTGACCCGTCGAGGTGGACGCGTTGGTGTTCCCAATCTCGCCAGCACGCGCGTCGGAGGATGCGTCGGCTCCCCTCTACGAGGAGAACGCCGCGCCGCTCACCGATCCCCCCCCCCAGCCTTGAGGAGCTTTGGAAAGAAATGGATGTTGCCTTGTGGGAGGCTTTGCCTCCAGCAGAGCGCGCCAAAATAGAGGCGGAGAAGAAGGCCGAGGAAGAGAAGCACACCGCGGAACAAGCTGCCTGGGAGGCCTATGTCGCGTCCGAGAGAGTTAGGCAACTGGCTCTTTGGCAGAAGGCTCGTGCGAGGGCCGTGAGGGTGGCGGACGACGCCTGTGCCGACGCCCTGAGTGCAGTCGAGCCCAAGCGCCTCATCTATGCTTGGCGGTACGTTGACCGGGTGCACGC
The DNA here is from genome assembly GCA_021605205.1 of Aegilops longissima. Classification (NCBI taxonomy): domain Eukaryota; kingdom Viridiplantae; phylum Streptophyta; class Magnoliopsida; order Poales; family Poaceae; genus Aegilops; species Aegilops longissima. The sequence continues at coordinate 365,722,956 of CM038676.1, forward strand.
TTCCAGCGAGGCGGAGTACCTGTTGGCGCTGGATCACCACACCGGTGAGATCACGCTGTTGGGGAACGTAGTAATTTCAAAAAATTTCCTACGATCACGCAAGACCATGGTGATGGCATAGCAACGAGAGGGGAGAGTGTCCGTCCACGTACCCTCGTAGACCGAAAGCGAAGCGTTATAACAACGCGGTTGATGTAGTCGACGCGTCTTCACGATCCGACCGATCAAAGCACCGAGCGACGGCACCTCCGAGTTCGCACACGTTCAGCTCGATGGCGATCCCGGACTCCGATCCAGCAAAGTGTCGGGATGAGTTCCGTCAAGACGACGGCGTAGTAGCGATGTTGATGCTCCACCGACGCAGGGCTTCGCCTAAGCTCGCATGACGATATGACTTCTCCGGCGCGAGGCTTCGCCTAAGCTCCGCGATGATATGACCGAAGTGGAATATGGTGGAAGGGGCACCGCACCTGCTAAGGAAAGATCCGTAGATCAACTTGTGTGTTATGGGGTGCCCCTGCCCCGTATATAAAGGAGCCAAGGGGAGGTGGCGGCCCAAGGGGAGGCGCACAAGGAGTCCTACTCCTCGGGAGTAGGATTCCCCTCAATCCTAGTTGGATTAGGATTCCGGAGGGGAAAGAGAGAGAGGGGGGCCGGCCCACCTTTCCTAGTCCTAATAGGACTAGGGGAAGGGGGGCGCGCGGCCACCTAGGGCTGCCCTTCTCCTTTCCTCCAAGGCCCACTATGGGCCCATGTAGTTCCGGGGGTTCGGTAACCTCCGGTACTCGAGAATTTCGATTTCACTCGGAACACTTCCGATGTCCAAATGTAGGCTTCAATATATCAATCTTTATGTCTCGACCATTTCGAGACTCCTCGTCATGTCCGTGATCACATCGGGACTCGAACAACCTTGGTGCATCAATACTTATAAACTCATAATGAGCTGTCATCGAAGCGTTAAGCGTGCGGACCCTACGGGTTCGAGAACTATGTAGACATGACCTAGAACCATTCTCGGTCAATAACCAATAGCGGAACCTGGATGCCCATATTGGTTCCTACATATTCTCGAAGATCTTTATCGGTCAAACCGCATAACGACATCGTTGTTCCCTTTGTCATCGGTATGTTACTTACCCGAGATTCGATCGTCGGTATCCAATACCTAGTTCAATCTCGTTACGGTAAGTCTCTTTACTCGTTCCGTAATACATCATCTCACAACTAACTCATTAGTTGTAATGCTTGCAAGGCTTAAGTGATGTGTATTACCGAGAAGGCCTAGAGATACCTCTCCGACAATCGGAGTGACAAAACCTAATCTCGAAATCGCCAACCCAACAAGTACCTTTGGAGACACCTGTAGTACTCCTTTATAATCACCCGATTCGTTGTGACGTTTGGTAGTACCAAAGTGTTCCTCCGTAAACGGAGTTGCATAATCTCATAGTTATAGGAACATGTATGGGTCATGAAGAAAGCATTAACATACTAAGCGATCAAGTGTTAAGCTAACGGAATGGGTCATGTCAATCAGATCATTCAACTAATGATGTGACCTTGTTAATCAAATAACAACTCCTTGTTCATGGTTAGGAAACATAACCATCTTTGATTAACAAGCTAGTCAAGTAGAGGCATACTAGTGCCATACTGTTTGTCTATATATTCACACATGTATTATGTTTCAGGTTAATACAATTCTAGCATGAATAATAAACATTTATCATGGTATAAGGAAATAAATAATAACTTTATTATTGCCTCTAGGGCATATTTCCTTGATCTCCCACTTGCACTAGAGTCAATAATCTAGATTACAAAGTAATGATCCTAACACCCATGGAGTCTTGGTGCTGATCATGTTTTGCTCGTGGAAGAGGCTTAGTCAGCGGGTGCGCAACATTCAGATCCGTATGTATTTTGCAAATCTCTATGTCTCCCACTTGGACTTGGTCCCGAATGGAATTGAAGCGTCTCTTGATATGCTTGGTCCTCTTGTGAAATCTGGATTCCTTTGCCAAGGCAATTGCACGATATTGTCACGGAAGATCTTCATCGGTCCCGATGCACTAGGTATGACACCTAGATCGGAAATGAACTCTTTCATCCAGACTCCTTCATTTGCTGCTTCGAAGCAGCTATGTACTCCGCTTCACATGTAGATCCCGCCACGACGCTTTGTTTAGAGCTGCACCAACCGACAGCTCCACCGTTTAATAAAAACACGTATCCGGTTTGCGATTTAGAATCGTCCGGATCGGTGTCAAAACTTACATCGGCGTAACCATTTACGACTAGCTCTTTGTCACCTCCATATCGAGAAACATATCCTTAGTCCTTTTCGGTATTTCGGGATGTTCTTGACCGCTGTCCGATGATCCACTCTGGATTACTTTGGTACCTTCCTGCCAAGCTTACAGCTAAGCATCGTCGGTCGGTACACAGCATTGCATACATGATAGAGCCTATGGCTGAAGCATAGGAACATCTTTCATTTCTCTCTATCTTCTGCTGTGGTCGGGCATTGAGTCGACTCAATCTTACACCTTGTAATACAGGTAAAAACCTTTCTTTGCACGATCCATTTTGAACTTTTTCAAAACTTTATCAAGGTATGTGCTTTGTGAAAGTCCAATTAAGCGTCTTGATCTATCTCTATAGATCTTGATGCCCAATATGTAAGCAGCTTCACCGAGGTCTTTCATTGAAAAACTTTTATTCAAGTATCCTTTTATGCTATCCAGAAATTCTATATCATTTCCAATCAATAATATGTCGTCCACATATAATATTAGAAATGCTCTGAGCTCCCACTCACTTTCTTGTAAATACAGGCTTCTCCAAAAGTCTGTATAAACCCATATGCTTTGATCACACTATCAAAGCGTTTATTCCAACTCGAGAGGCTTACACTGGACCATAAATTGATCGTTGGAGCTTGCACACTTTGTTAGTACCCTTTGGATCGACAAAACCTTCTGGTTGCATCATATACAACTCTTCTTCTAGAAATCCATTCAAGAATGCAGTTTTACATCCATTTGCCAAATTTCATAATCATAAAATGCGGCAATTGCTAACATGATTCGGACAGACTTAAGCATCGCCACTGGTGAGAAAGTCTCATCGTAGTCAACCCCTTGAACTTGTCGAAAACCTTTCGCAACAAGTCGAGCTTTGTAGACAGTTATATTACCATCGATGTCGGTCTTCTTCTTAAAGATCCATTTATTTTCAATGGCTTGCCGATCATCGGGCAAGTCAACCAAAGTCCATACTTTGTTCTCATACATGGATCCCATCTCAGATTTCATGGCTTCCAGCCATTTTGCGAATCTGGGCTCACCATCGCTTCTTCATAGTTTGTAGGTTCGCCATGGTCAAGTAACATGACTTCCGAATAGGATTACCGTACCACTCAGTGCGTATTTTACTCTGGTTGACCCACGAGGTTCGATAGTAACTTGATCTGAAGCTTCATGATCATCATCATTAGTTTCTTCACTAATTGGTGTAGTTGTCACAGAACCATTTCTTGTGATGAACTACTTTCCAATAAGGGAGCAGATCTGATTATCTCATCAAGTTCTACTTTCCTCCCACTCACTTCTTTCGAGAGAAACTCCTTCTCTAGAAAGGATCCGAATTAGCAACGAAAATCTTGCCTTCAGATCTGTGATAGAAGGTGTACCCATGATCTCCTTTGGGTATCCTATGAAGACACATTTTCCGATTTGGGTTCGAGCTTATCTGGTTGAAGTTTCTTTACATAAGCATCGCAGCCCCAAACTTTAAGAAACGACAACTTTGGTTTCTTGCCAAACCACAGTTCATAAGGCGTCGTCTCAGCGGATTTTGACGGTGTCATATTTAACGTGAATCGGCCGTCTCTAAAGCATAACCCCAAAGCGATAGCGGTAAATCGAAATAGACATCATAGATCGCACCATATCTAGTAAAGTACGATTCGACGTTCGGACACACCATTTCTCCGTGGTGTTCGGGTGGCGTGACTTTGAAACTATTCCACATTGTTTCAAATGTAAACCAAACTCGTAACTCAAATATTCTCCTCCACGATCAGATCGTAGAAACTTTATTTTCTTGTTACGATGATTTTCCACTTCACTCTGAAATTCTTTGAACTTTTCAAATGTTTCAGATTTGTGTTTCATTAAGTAGATATACCCATATCTGCTCAAATCATCTGTGAAGGTGAGAAAATAACGATACCGCCGCGTGCCTCAACATTCATTGGACCACAAACATCGGTATGTATGATTTCCAACAAATCAGTTGCTCGCTCCATAGTTAGGAGAAGCGGCGTTTTGGTCATCTTGTCCATGAGGCACGGTTCGCAAGTACCAAGTGATTCATAATCAAGTGATTCGAAGCCCATCGGTATGGAGTTTCTTCATGCTTTTACACCGATATGACCTAAACGGCGGTGCCACAAATAAGTTGCACTATCATTATCAACTCTGCATCTTTTGGTTTCAACATTATGAATATGTGTATCACTACTGTCGAGATTCAACAAGAATAGACCATTCTTCAAGGGTGCATGACCATAAAAGATATTACTCATATAAATAGAACAACCATTATTCTCTGATTTAAATGAATAACCGTCTCGCATTAAACAAGATCCAGATATAATGTTCATGCTCAACGCGGCACCAAATAACAATTATTTAGGTCTAAAACTAATCCCGAAGGTAGATGTAGAGGTAGCGTGCCGACCGCGATCACATCGACTTTGGAACCATTTCAACGCGCGATCGTCACCTCGTCCTTAGCCAATCTTCGCAATCCGTAGTTCTGTTTGAGTTGCAAATATTAGCAATGTAACCAGTATCAAATACCCGGTACTCTGCGAGTATTAGTAAGGTACACATCAATAACATGTATATCACATATACCTTTGATCACCTTGCCATCCTTCTTATCCGCCAAATACTTGGGGCAGTTCCGCTCAAATGTCGGTTTGCTTGCGGTAAAACACTCGATTTCAGGCTTAGGTCCGGACTTGGGTTTCTTCTCTGAGCACAACTTGCTTGCTGTTCTTTTGAAGTTTCCTTCTTCTTCCCTTTGCCCTTTTCTTGAAACTAGTGGTCTTGTTGACCATCAACACTTGATGCTCTTTCTTGATTTCTACCTTCGCGGCTTTTAGCATCGCGAAGAGCTCGAGAATTGTCTTAGTCATCCCTTGCATATTATAGTTCATCACGAAGCTCTTGTAGCTTGGTGGCGATGATTGGAGAATTCATCAATGACACTATCATCCGGAAGATTAACTCCCAGCTGAATTAAGTGATTGTTATACCCGGACATTTTGAGTATGTGCTCCTTGTGAACTATTCTCCTCCATCTTGCAGCTATAGAACTTATTGGAGACTTCATATCTCTCAATCCGGGCATTTGCTTGAAATATTAACTTCAACTCCTGGAACATCTCATATGCTCCATGGCGTTCAAAACGTCGTTGAAGACCGGTTCTAAGCCGTAAAGCATGGCACACTGAACTATTGAGTAGTCATCAGCTTTGCTTTGCGACGTTCATAACTTCGGCTCGGCATCTCGCGCAGCACTGTCACCCAGCGGTGCTTCCGGGGCGTAATTTTTACGTGCAGCAATGAGGATAATCCTCAAATTCGGACCCAGTCCGTGTAATTGCTACCATCATCTTTCAACTTTGCTTTCTCAAGGCGCATTAAAATTCAACGGAACAACAAAGACGAGCCATCTATCTACGGTAAACATAGACAAGCAAAATACTATCGGTACTAAGTTCATGATAAATTTAAGTTTAATTAATCATATTAAAACCTCCCACTTAGGCAGACATCTCTCTAGTCATCTAAGTGATTACGTGATCCAAATCAACTAAACCATGTCCGATCATCACGTGAGATGGAGTAGTTTCAATGGTGAACATCACTATGTTGATCATATCTACTATATGATTCACGCTCGACCTTCGGTCTCGTGTTCGAGGCCATATCTGTTATATGCTAGGCTCGTCAAGTTTAACTGAGTATTCGCGTGCGCAACTGTTTTGCACCCGTTGTATTTGAGCGTAGAGCCTATCACACCCGATCATCACGTGGTGTCCAGACGAAGAACTTTATAGCGGTGCATACTCGGGAGAACACTTCTTGATAATTTTGGTGAGAGATCATCTTATAATGCTACCGTCAATCAAAGCAAGATAAGATGCATAAAGGATAAACATCACATGCAATCAATATAAGTGATATGATATGGTCATCATCATCTTGTGCTTGTGATCTCCATCACGAAGCAACGTCATGATCACCATCGTCACCGCGCGACACCTTGATCTCGATCGTAGCATCGTTGTCGTCTCGCCAACTATTGCTTCTACGACTATCGCTACTCCTTAGTGATAAAGTAAAGCAATTACATGGCGTTGCATTTCATACAATAAGCGACAACCATATGGCTCCTGCCGATTGCCGATAACTCGGTTACAAAACATGATCATCTCATACAATAAAATATAGCATCACGTCTTGACCATATCACATCACAACATGCCCTGCAAAAACAAGTTAGGCGTCCTCTACTTTGTTGTTGCAAGTTTTACGTGGCTGCTACGGGCTGAGCAAGAACCGTTCTTACCTACGCATCAAAACCACAGCGATACTTCGTCAAATAGACTCCGTTTTAACCTTCTCAAGGACCGGGCGTAGCCACACTCGATTCAACTAAAGTGAGAGAGCAGACACCCCGGTCACCTTTAAGCAACGAGTGCTCGGGCGGTGAAACCAGTCTCGCGTAAGCGTCTGGCGTAATGTCGGTCCGGGCGCTTCATCTCACAATACCGCTGAACCAAAGTATGACATGCTGGTAGGCAGTATGACTTGTATCGTCCACAACTCACTTGTGTTCTACTCGTGCATATGACATCAACGCATAAAACCAGGCTCGGATGCCATTGTTGGGGAGCGTAGTAATTTCAAAAATTTCCTACGATCACGCAAGACCATGGTGATGGCATAGCAACGAGAGGGGAGAGTGTCCGTCCACGTACCCTCGTGAGACCGAAAGCGAAGCGTTATAACAACGGTTGATGTAGTAAATGCGTCTTCACGATCCGACCGATCCAAGCACCGAGCGTCACGGCACCTCCGAGTTACGCACACGTTCAGCTCGATGGCGATCCCGGACTCGATCCAGCAAAGTGTCGGGATGAGTTCCGTCAAGACGACGGCGTAGTGAGGATGTTGATGCTCCACCGACGCAGGGCTTCGCCTAAGCTCATGACGATATGACTTCTCGGCGCGAGGGCTTCGCCTAAGCTCATGACGATATGTGAAGTGGAATATGGTGGAAGGGGCACCGCACACGGCTAAGGAAAGATCCGTAGATCAACTTGTGTGTTATGGGGTGCCCCTGCCCCGTATATAAAGGAGCCAAGGGGAGGTGGCGGCCCAAGGGGAGGCGCACCAAGGAGTCCTACTCCTCGGGAGTAGGATTCCCTCCAATCCTAGTTGGATTAGGATTACGGAGGGGAAAAGAGAGAGGGGGCGGCCCACCTTTCCTAGTCCTAATAGGACTAGGGAAGGGGGGCGCGCCACCTAGGGCTGCCCTTCTCCTTTCCTCCAAGGCCCACTATGGGCCCATGTAGTTCCGGGGGTTCGGTAACCTCCGGTACTCGATAAATTTCGATTTCACTCGGAACACTTCCGATGTCCAAATGTAGGCTTTCAATATATCAATCTTTATGTCTCGACCATTTCGAGACTCCTCGTCATGTCCGTGATCACATCCGGGACTCGAACAACCTTGGTGCATCAATACTTATAAACTCATAATGAAGCATCATCGAAGCGTTAAGCGTGCGGACCCTACGGGTTCGAGAACTATGTAGACATGACCTAGAACCATTCTCGGTCAATAACCAATAGCGGAACCTGGATGCCCATATTGGTTCCTACATATTCTCTGAAGATCTTTATCGGTCAAACCGCATAACGACATCGTTGTTCCTTTGTCATCGGTATGTTACTTACCCGAGATTCGATCGTCGGTATCAATACCTAGTTCAATCTCGTTACGGTAAGTCTCTTTACTCGTTCCGTAATACATCATCTCACAACTAACTCATTAGTTGTAATGCTTGCAAGGCTTAAGTGATGTGTATTACCGAGAAGGCCTAGAGATACCTCTCCGACAATCGGAGTGACAAAACCTAATCTCGAAATCGCCAACCCAACAAGTACCTTTGGAGACACCTGTAGTACTCCTTTATAATCACCCGATTACGTTGTGACGTTTGGTAGTACCAAAGTGTTCCTCCGTAAACGGAGTTGCATAATCTCATAGTTATAGGAACATGTATGGGTCATGAAGAAAGCATTAACATACTAAACGATCAAGTGTTAAGCTAACGGAATGGGTCATGTCAATCAGATCATTCAACTAATGATGTGACCTTGTTAATCAAATAATAACTCCTTGTTCATGGTTAGGAAACATAACCATCTTTGATTAACAAGCTAGTCAAGTAGAGGCATACTAGTGACATACTGTTTGTCTATATATTCACACATGTATTATGTTTCCGGTTAATACAATTCTAGCATGAATAATAAACATTTATCATGGTATAAGGAAATAAATAATAACTTTATTATTGCCTCTAGGGCATATTTCCTTCACACGCTTGCCCGCCGGCAAGCCGCCAATCAGCACCTCGCGATTTGCGAGGCCGAGGAAGAGGCGTTATGTCGGCAAGATCGGGGAAACGCCGCGCACTGGGGCACTCGTGGTGCGCCGCAAGCGCTTCTCTCTGGCGCCGTGGCTTTTAGGAGGAGTATAATTTTTGTTTCATAAAGCGATCTCATTAGTTTTGGGATGCAAATGATAAATCCGAACATTCAGGAATTTTAGCGTCCTTAATTAAGTATGTAAAAGGAAAGTTTGGAAACCTTGTGTATTAAATGCGCATTTTGCAAGAAATGCGTGCATATAGCACAAACTTTACATTATACTATCGCACTACACGTCTCTCTCGATATATGCTTGCAGACTGTGCTACTCCCTCCGTCCAGGTCAATAAGTCATCTTTGGTTGTGCACCGTGACCAAGGAGAGAAGACTTGTACACCTAGACGGAGGGAGTACTACTATTACTTATGTACGTGCAAATGCACGTTTTAACATTATGATGCGGTTTTTGTAAAAGTAGAAAATCAGCACTAGTCAAGCTTGTGAAACGATTCAATGCAAAACAAATGCAAAAATGCTCGTTTGATTGTTTACTTTTAGCTTCCTTCTCTGTCGTTATTTCTCGGCGTACTTTTTGCACGGGTATCTCCTTGGTTGGAAAGGCATGCAAATTTCCAAACCGCTTCCTACACCTCAGATCGAATTTTTTTGCCTAACAAGTTGTGTCGTGCAATTGGAATTCCAACTTGAGTACTACTACTAGTAGGAGTACCACAGGCCAGTTCTTTTAGGCTTCTAGATTAGTAATCCCATAACTACTACCTCCGTCCTGGTTTATTGGTCCCCATTGTAATCTGTGTAAAATTTTGATCATAAATTTAACTAATGAAATGTTAGTGCATGTCACATGCACTACTCCATCCATCTAGGTGAGTAAGTCATCTTAGGCTGTGCACTGTGACCAAGGAGGAGGAGAAAACGAGAAATGTTAATGTTTATTTGCTAATTAATAGTATTGCATGCAATGAACTAACCACTGCATGTCGTGTTTGATATCTCAAGTCATTAAAAGCATGCAGACTCTTTATCTCTTATTGGTTGATATGTCAAGAAACAAGAAACGAGGTAGAAGTTAATGCACCGCGCCTAAGTGTTTTGGATTATTTGGTTTTAAGTAAGATGACTTACACACCTAGGCAGAGGGAGTAACATTTTATCGTTAAATCTTTGGTCAAAATTTAGCACAAATTACAATGGTGAGGAATAAACCAGACAGAGTAGTAGTTTAGAAGCCCAAATAAATGAGTGAGGCGCCTTATTGTTACTCTCCACTGTGACCAGTCTTGTGGGAAAAGCTGGGAAGCCGCTAAAAGAACTGGCCCTAGGAGTAGTAGCTAGGGATCGAGAAAAGTAGATGAACCGGAGAAAGTAAATGCAGAGAGATGAAATGCAAAAAATACGGAGGGATGTGATGGTTGCTTGTCCGTTTATTTTGCCGGGCCACTTATTCTCGGGAGTGGTTGGGTTTTGTGATATGACGGCTTTTCTTGCCGGCGCCACAGCGGGGTGAGAGGTGAGACTCCGTGCAGCGCTGCCCTCTACACTTGTACTACATCGGTCATGGTTTATTAGTCCCCCATTGAATTTGACTGAAGATTTAACTGACAAAACGTTAGTGCATGTCATTAAAAATTATATCGTTGGATTCGTATTTGAACATAGTTTTGAATGATATAATTTTGGGTGACATGCATCAGTATTTATCATACTATATATAATGTTAGTTCAATTTTTGGTCGTACTAATCTATAGTAGTAAGGTGCCCGTGCGTTGCACCAAAGAGTGAAATGCATTGATCGGGGAGTTGTTTATTTTGACAAAGGATGTGGGGGTCATCTCATGTGTAACGGGTATCGATAGGTTTCTTCGGATATTATCTCATCTCTAGAGCTCACAAACATCCGGGTGAAATAGATAAAAAGGTATCCTTTGCAAACAAAAGTGTTCAACTGTTCAACCTGCATCCAAAACTTGTGAAGAAATAACACTTATTGTGCTTTGCAAGAAATGATCTTTAAGAATTAGTTTTTGAGTATCGATTGTTATACATGTTGACTACAGATGACATGGCACTTTCTTATAGTCAACAGTTGGCTATACTATTAAGTAATATTAACCATGCCCTTATACACCTAGACGGAGGGATTAAATCAGGATGACTTGCAAGGGGGCAGAGGAGATGTAAGAAATGGTTCATCGTAAGTCTTTCACCACTACTGTAGTAAAAATTCATACATGGAAGATTCTAGACTAAACCATAAACAGATACACTTTTATTCATGCGCGATACTCCAATAGAGTAAGATCCTGCTTGGAAGTCTCCACATGATTAGACAGCGAATTACATTGAGCGAAGACTAATGATCAACATTTAACTTGATAATGCGTAAATTTTTTTAGAAGAACAGGGAGGCTCCTCCCTGGTTCCATTATCAAATGAAACCCAAAGTGTCTTACATCAGCTCACTGAGAGGAGCAGTTCAAAGGAAGGACTGCGGCGAAAGCCACTCAAGTTTAACGACAAGCTTACAGAATCAAAAGCGGCAAAGACACGGGCCATAAAGCGCCCACACACACACTACATGTTTTCTAAGTGCACTTGATAATGCATATGTCCAGGTGAACCTCCTTGGAGTCCCTGTGCACCGCGTCGGCGGGTAAAGGATGCAATAGGTTTTCCAAGTCCACATTGGCGGGATAGTCCCAGCTCCCCGGAGTCCAAGTCCTTCCGATGAGGCCGGTGTCGCCGCCCACGCGACCCGGAGGGGTAGTAACAGTGACCACGCACCCGTACATCTACCTCGTGTCAGTGTCAGTGTCAGCGGCGACGCCCCTGACGCACATTACAGATACGGGGCGGCGGCCTGCGCGGGCCTCGCCGGTGCCTACGATCAAGAGGAAGACGTCGCCGTCCTCCTTCGAGACTAGCAGGCGGCAGTGATCCTCCAGCGACTCCGGCATGGTGAACGGGTAGCACGTGTCGTACTTGATGTTCTCCACCAAGGGCCAGCAGTGACCGCTGCACGCATCCGTGAGGTGATGCACCATGTCCGCCGGCGAGCCAGAAAACAGCATCGGGCACTCATAGCAATGGACGAAGGGCTCCTTGGAGGCATCGACCAGGCCATCCATGAAACGGGAGTGGCTGTAGGGGACGTTGCGCCAGTTGAATATATGAGCAAGTTACTACGAGATTTAATCCGAATAAGCACAAAATAAATCATGACGGCTATAACAGAGATGAAACTAATCATGTGGAGTAGCATAGTAGTAGGATACAGAGTAGAAACATGAATTCTACCACGTTTTCGAACAGGAAGGACAGAAACACATACGGTGCAACGGGAGCAGCACCGTTGGCGTTGAGGTTGTCACCCATGTCATTGAGGAAGAGGTTGCCGAGGTCGGGGAAGAAGTCGTCGTCAGTGAAGTCGTGGCTGCCAGCAGTCGCGAGAGTGCGCTCCCCAGATTTCAACAGCGCCCGCCGAATGGAGCGCAGGAGGGGTGGCTGTAGGGGACGTTCTCGCCGCCGAATGGAGAGTAGGAGTAGCACACGAAGCAGTAGATGGTGTCCTTACTAGTACTCCCTAGTCTCTATCTATCTATATCTATATATATCTACTCTTAGAGAAAACCGAGTTGGTGATGACGGTATGCATGCCATCTTGTAATATGGACCGCCCGATCTATATCTGACGGATAGAAAGCCAACTATGACAATTTTACAAAAGATACCCGCACCTCTCTCCACATTTATAGATAAGGCCTTGCCTCGTTCATCCTTATCTCCCACAACCTCGTGCTCCTCCCTATGTCTCTATCTCTACTACTCTTCTTTGTTTTTTATAACAAATCGAATAGTGTTGCGCCGTCCGCTGCACGCCCGGCTAAACACGCCTCCTCGCCTCCGTCATCACCAACTGAGTCTTTTATCTGAGTAGGAGTAGAGAAAAAACCAAGTTGGTGATGATGGTGTGCCGTGCAATGCACGGGCATCTTGCTATTTTTTTGCATATAAGTCCAAACACCACGTAGACACGGTCTTCGAGCACGGTTCATAGTCGTTCCATGCTCGGGCATTGAAGTTTGTAACTATTTTAGATTAGAATATACTACTCCTCCGGTGCTAGTAGTAGAGCATATTCGCTTCTCCATCTTTGTCCGCACATAATCTCGTCCAAGCTTCCATCCCCGCTAAGGCGCCTCCCCCCCTCGTCCGAAACCCAAGCACTAACAATGGCAGAACCGAGCAGCGTCCGCCAAAAGAGTGGCTGGAATTCGCTCCCCACAGAGGTAATCAAGCTCATTGTTTCACGTGTGGACAATCTCAGTACCATGCCGCTCGCCGCGTGCTCGTCGGGGCTGTACCGTTTACTCAAAGCCCTCAGGACGGAGCTTTTTAAGCCAGCTCCTTGCTTGCTGATGCCGCCTGATCTTCAGAAACGGTGTGTCACGTAGCATAACGATCGTAGAGTGGCGAGCATCAACCCCCTTCACTGTGATCCGATCCCCGTCAGCCTCAGCTACATTAATGGTATGTACTGGGTCGGCATGAACACGTCTTGGATGGTGCTCGTCGACGGTCGCGGTAGCTGGATGCTCGTGGAGGTCTACACCCGGCGATTGATCCCCCTTCCTTCGATTAACACTGCCTTTGCTTTGGCACCGCGCCGAATACTCGGAATCTTACAAGTAGCCAACATGATACCAAGTTTGATTTGCTCAAGGTTGTAATCTGCCAAGTGCCCACAAGATCTGTGAATTATAAAGACTTGAGCTAATTGCGTTCTTCAACCGCAGTCTCGCTTATCTCGACAGTCACTGCGGTAAGTGGATAAATCTGCACGTCCATCGCAGGATCATACATCCTCCATGGTTCTCTGATGCCATTGAACACAAGGGCTTCATTTACGCTGTCGACTCCTTCTATGGCTGGACGTATTGCTGGCCTACTCCAGTCATCGCTACAAACGGCTGTTACAGCAGTATGTTACTTTCCTATGATATCATGATGGCTTGCCTATATTACTGTCAACATTTACTAAAAAAATATTTATGCTCATAACATGTTGTTCTTAAGATTGACTAAATCAAGAGCCCTTTTTTATTTGACTCCAACTTGATATGATGTTGTAGACCGCCTGGTGTCCCTATCCTTCCTAATCCCAGAACCTTTCAAAGAAAAGCACCATGGTAGTTGCAGGTGGTTCCTGGCTCGATCAGACGACGGCAAAAGATTGATGATCGTCCGCACATACCGGACGTGTTGTTTCATGGAATACAATCACAGTCACTGCAAGGTCTTTGAGCAGGATCCCAGCTTCTCTGGGCCTTCAGGAATTTTTGACTAGAGGCTGGTAAGTAGCCTTGGTGCACGCTCTCTGTTTGTCGGACTGAATTATCCGATTAACCAGGAGATAACCGATGGCAAGGATCATGATGGCAGCGCGGTTCCGTTCATCAGGAAAAACCGTGTGTACACAGCGTACCATGCGTCTCTGCATCACCATACCCTGATATGTGCCGCCACGCTCTACAGCCCAAAGTAGGAGAGAGGGTCGCAAGTATCGATTTCGACCGCTTGGCTGGAGTTTCCCCATCGGGCACCCATCGGTTCAAGCCGTCACCAATCTCCACACTTAATAAATAGTAACGTCTAAGCGAGCGGATAGTTAGATGCGTACACTTGGTGTAGTAGGATCTTTATTTAGTTTGATGCATACACTTGTTCTTTTTGGTAGCCCTTTTGTAATGATGGCTGATGTTTGGTTTGGAAGAGAGATGCGTCTTCACTCTTCGGCATGCTTATCGCTACATTGCACCCCAGCCCTGATTCTTTGTTGCTGCTGTTTTCAATGTACAATCAGTAGTATATTTCGTCTGTTGGTTGAATAAATGTGTTGTTAGAACAACAGACACAATGTTTTGGAAGTCGTTGCACGATTCGATCCTTTAGTGCCCCGTACCGTACGTAGCTCATACTATTTTTCATACGGAACACAATTTCCACTTGTTGATAAGATGCAGTCCACTGATGAAGGCCCAATAGAGAAGCCCATAATTAACTGGAAGGGAGGCTCTCACATGAATCCGCCCAGTACATGCTCATGGTCCCTAAACATAAATAAGTAAATAAATAAATAAAGCTAAATGCTCATGCACCAGTTTTTGGGAAAATAGGTAGCCCAGTATTTCTTTTTGAAGAATACCCAAGCTAGGCCTATTTGTTTTCTCCAATTCTTGGGCTGCAAATCTTTCAAGAAGAGGAGGGATGCATTCTGTCTGTCCAAAGAGTATGGTCAATGTCATTAAAAGTAATATCAAAAGGGTTGAAAATTCCAAAAAATTATAGCAAATGGGATATTAGTTTTGTTCTTCTTCGATATCTTATCGTATTTCATTGGATTTAACATGACATAGTACTAATTTATTTTTAAATTATGGCTATTAATTTTGGATTAAGAATATTTCGTTCCCGGCAAAAATTTGCGAATTTTCAAAATATCCCACATATTTAGTTAATTTTTTACCACGGTAATTGACGAGAAAATGGCTAGCAATTCTAAAAATGGAAAACGGGCTGAAATAAATTCCATATGAATTAGAAAATGAGTAAAAATTATAAAAATAATAGCATATGGCTGACTTGTTTACGCAAGGCTTTGTCAGTGAACACACGATTCTAGTAGCATCGATCGTTGGATGTCCATCCAACGGCCGACGTCTTCTTCAATCTCTAATCTTCTGCTCCGGCCGCCTAAACTAGCGCCGTGGACTGCTCTGCTCCCTCCTCTTGTGGCCCATTGTGATGCCGCTTGAGCTTCCCTGGCCCACCCTACTCCCTCCGCTGGCCTGGCCGCACGCAATCAACTGCCTCCTTATTACGCGAAAAAATGATTCCTCCCACTAACATCTGGGGCGCACCGGTTGGGAGGCTGACCTGTGGGCCTACTATGTTGACGCGTACGTAGGGCTTGTCAACTTAGTCAACAAATGATTCTAGCAGCAGTAACCATTGGATTTGAATCGAACGGTCCAGCTACTTCTTCAATCGCTGCTCTTCTTGCACCAGCCGCCCAAACCAGCGCCGGGGAGACCGCCTGCTCCTGCCTCCAGTGGCCGGCTGTGCTGCCGTTGAGGCCTCATCGCCCCCTACTACTCCCACCACTAGCCAGGCCCTGCGGTGATGGTAGCCTCACACCGCAGCCGAACCAGTGAACCCTCGTACCCCTCTCCGCGTGGGCATCCACTGCCGCGTCTTCCCCGGCTCCGTGTCGTCCCCTTCCTTGGCCTCGCCGTCGTCCACCGCCTTGGTGCTCTCAGCGTGGCGTGGTCAATGTGGTCAACGACATTCCACCGGAAGAGTACTATACGTGGAGAGGCTGACAGCTGGGTCCACGGCCACAGCCCAGTTTTTTTGTGATTTGCCAAGTAAGTCGCTTTGTCAGGCATGTTGGGCTGCAAATCTTTCAAGACGAGGAGAGCTTTCATTCGGCTGGCCGAGAAAATGGCCCATCAGTAATGAGAAATGGGTTGTACATTTTTAAAACACATCAAACCGGCAATTAGTTTCAAATATCTTTTTTTCATTTCGAGATTTTAAATTACATTAATTTTTATGCGTGGAGAATTTGTTGGATTTTATATTGATATACATTTATTTTTAAAATCAGTTTGAATGTGAGTCGAAATTTCGGGATTAAAAACAGTTCGACCGCTTTTGAAATATGCAAAATTTAGTATAATTTTTTAACCGTGGCCACAATATGGGATGTAATGCTAACAAAAAGAACATGGGCTCCAAAAAAACTTAAGAATTAGCAAATGGGCTGTAAATTATTAGAAATAATGGCAGATGGGTTGTATGCTATTTTCCACAGATTTGAGGCTTTCCTAAAAAAGGTTGACGACAAGCAAAGGATCGTTGGATGGCCATCCAACGGCCGTCGTCTTCTTCAATCTCTGCTCTTCCTGCTCCGGCCGTTCAAACAAGCGCCAAGGGACTTCCTGCTCCCTCCTCCCATGGCGGTTGTCTTTGCTGCTGCAGCCTCACCGCCCCTTGTGCTCCCATCACCTGGCCTAGCCATCCCTCTACTCACCCACACCTGTTGTTATTCTCCGGCGACGGCAGACGAACCAGTAAACCCTCGTACAGTCGTACTCCCCTCCGTGTGGGAAACAACTGCCTAGTCTTCCCTGCCTCCGTGTCGTCCCCTTCCAAGGCCTCGCCGTCGTCCACCGCCGTGGTGCTCTCGGCGCGGCGTGGTCAATGTGGTCAATGACCGACTTCCATCGGAAGAGTACTGTGCGTGGAGACGCTGACAGCTGGGTCCACGGCCGCAACAAGGAAGTGCCTCCTTATTATGCGCAAAATAATTATTCCTCCACCTGACAGCAGGGACCCACCGGAGGGGCCACCGTATTTCATGAAAAAAATGTTTCCCCACTGACTGCTGGGACCCACCAGCTAGACCTTCGCACGCAAGGAAGTGCGTCCGGGCAAAAAAAACAAAACGATTCACCCCCCCTGACTGCTGGGACCCACCAGCTACATCTTCGCACGCAAGGAAGTGCGTCCGGGCAAAAAAAAAAACGATTCGCCCCTGACTGCTGGGACCGACCAGCTACATCTTCGCACGCAAGGAAGTGCCTAACAGTCGGGACCCACCAGGTCGAAGCGTACGTAGCGTTGTCATTCTGGTTACGAACGTGTACGTACATACTGGTCGTTGTAGAGGTGCGCACGTGTCGTAGTAGAGGCGCGCACGTAGCATGTACCCGTACGTACAACGGCCAGGGTGCAAGAAAGAAAATACGGCCACGTATGTGTACATACGGGCAGGGTCTCGAACGCCTACTCGCGCATATGTACATGCCTGGGTCGGAATGGAGAAACAGCGTCGTCGTCGTGTTCATGGGGAGGCAACGGAGTGCATCGTGTTCATGGGGAGGCAACGGAATGCGTCGTGTTCATCGGGAGGCAACGGAACGCGTGGGAGCCAACCGGTTGGGTCGGAACGGAATGCGTGGTTGTGTTCATCGGGAGGGCTTAGACAGAACAGGCGATGGAAACGAGTCCTGGCATACCGCACAACGGAGGAAACGGACCTCCTACGTTCGGAACGGGGTCCCGTTGATCGGGAGGGGTGTGGCGTACCGCAAAACGGAGGAAACGGACCTCCTACGGTCGAAACGGGGGTCTTGTTGATCGAGAGGGGTGTGGCGTACCGCAAAATGGAGGAAACGGGCCTCCTACGGTAGAAACGAGGGTGGAGGGGTGTGGCGTACCGCAAAACGGACTAAACGGACTTGTGTTGGAGCGCTACGGTCGAAACGGGGGTCCTGTTCATCGGGAGGGGTGTGGCGTACCACAAAACGGGACTCCACGGGATACTGTTCATCTCCACCGTCGACCTCCTCCAGCCTCCACGGGCTACCGTCGACCTCCTCCAGCCTCCACGGGCTCCTGTTCATCCAGCCTCCACCGCGCGCTACTCCACCGGCTACTGTTCAACCACCCCTCCATCGTCTACTGTTCATCCAGCCCTCCACACCACGGGGTCCTGTTCAACCACCCCTCCACGGGCACCCCTCCACCGTCTACTGTTCATCCAGCCCTCCACCACACCACGGGGTCCTGTTCATCCAGAGGCAACGCCACCGCTCACTGTTCATCCAAACCCCCCCGCAACGCTCACTGTTCATCCCAGAGGCAGCATCGATCGGCTTCAGTTAGCAGCAGTAGCGAAGGAATCGCTCGATCGGGTTCAGTTAACAGCCATCGATCGATCGCTCGGCTTGATGTCGTAGCTGCAGGTAATCGCCGGGTTCGATTAGAGCCCAACACCTCGCCGGGTTTAGTTAGAGCCAACGCCGCACACACGCGCAGCGTCGCACGAGAGAAAGCAGCGCATCGCTCGGCCCCAACCTCCCACCGTAACCGGAACTCCCGAAATTTTCCTCCCCCTCGCTTCTACCACGGTTTTTTCCGTCATGGACGGCCCAAAGAATGTCATGCAGCTGCGTCTCCGGCCCGCCCAGGACGAAGAGTCCATTTTCTGTCATGATTTTTTGTCATAGAAGTAGGAGCCCACCACATCTATGATGATACCGGGTTTTGTCACAATTATCGTCATAGAAGTGTCATATGTATGACAGAAATTTTTTCGTTCAGCCCAAAATGTCACGGATGTGTCTTTTTTTGTAGTGTGCAGAGGGATAAACTCAAGCAATATGATATAAACCCCATATTTTTATCCTCGATGGCAATAATACAATACATGTTGTTTCCCCTTCTGTCCCTGGGATCGAGCAACGCAAGATTGAAACCAAAGCTAAGCACTTCTCCTATTTCAAGAAAGATCAATATAGTAGGCCAAACCAAACTGATAATTCGAAGAGACTTGCAAAGATAATCAATCATACATAAAATAATTCAGAGAAGATTCAAATATTGTTCATAGATAATCTTGATCATAAACCCACAATTCATCGGATCTCGACAAACACACCACCAAAAAGAGTTAGATCGGATAGATCTCCAAGAAGATCAAGGAGAAGTTTGTATTGAGATTCAAAGAGAGAGAAGAAGCCATCTAGCTAATAACTATGGACCCGAAGGTCTGTGGTAAACTAATCACACATCATCGGAGAGGCTATGGTGTTGATGTAGAAGCCCTCCGTGATCGATTCCCCCTCCGGCGGAGCCCCGGAAAAGGCCCCAAGATGGGATCTCACAGGTACAGAAGGTTGCGGCGGTGGAAATAGGGTTTCGTGGTGCTCCTAGTTGGTTTCGGGGTACATGGGTATATATAGGAGGAAGAAGTAGGTCGGTGGAGCCACAAGGGGCCCACGAGGGTGGCGGGCGTGCCAAAAGGGGGCAGGCGTGCCTCCCTACCTCGTGGCCTCCTTGTTGATTTCTTGACGTCCACTCCAAGTCCTCTGGATCACGTTTGTTCCAAAAATCACGCTCCTGAAGGTTTCATTCCGTTTGGACTCCGTTTGATATTCCTTTTCTGTGAAACACTGAAGTAGGCAAAAAAAACAGCAATTTGCACTCGGCCTTGGGTTAGTAGGTTAGTCCCAAAAATAATATAAAAGTGTATAATAAATCCCATTAAACATTTGAAATAGAATATATAATAGCATGGAACAATAAAAAATTATAGATACGTTGGAGACGTATCAAGCATCCCCAAGCTTAATTCCTGCTCCTCGAGTAGGTAAATGATAAAAACAGAATTTTTGATGTGGAATGCTACCTAACATAATCTTCAATGTAATTTTCTTTATTGTGGTGTGAATGTTCAGATCCGAAAGATTCAAAATAAAAGTTTAATATTGACATAAAAGTAATAATACTTCAAGCATACTAACTAAGCAATTATGTCTTCTCAAAATAACATGGCCAAAGAAAGTTCATCCCTACAAAATCATATAGTTTGGTCATGCTCCATTTTTGTCACACAAGAATGATCTCATCATGCACAATCCCGATGACAAGCCAAGCAATTGTTTCATACTTTAGTAATCTCAAACTTTTTTCAACTTTCACGCAATACATGAGCGTGAGCCATGGATATAGCACTATGGGTGGAATAGAATATGATGATGGGGGTTGTGTCGAGAAGACAATAAAGCAGAAAGTCTCACATTGACGCGGATAATCAACGGGCTAGGGAGATGCCCATCAATTGATGTCAATGCAAGGAGTAGGGATTGTCATGCAACGGATGCACTAGAACTATAAATGTATGAAAGCTCAACAAAAGAAACTAAGTGGGTGTGCACCCAACTTGCTTGCTCACGAAGACCTAGGGCATTTGAGGAAGCCCATTATTGAAATATACAAGCCAAGTTCTATAATGAAAAATACCCACTAGTATATGAAAGTGACAAAACAAGAGACTCTCTATCATAAAGATCATGGTGCTACTTTGAAGCACAAGTGTGGAAAAAGGATAGTAGCATTGTCCCTTTTTATTTCTTCTTCTTTTTTTCTCTTTTTTTGGGCCTTCCTTTTTTTATTTGGCCTTTCTCTTTTTTGGGATAATGCTCTATTAATGATGATCATCACACTTCTATTTATTTACAACTCAATGATTACAACTCGATACTAGAACAAAATATGACTCTATATGAATGCCTCCGTGATGTACAGGATGGGCAATGAATCAAGAGTGACATGTATGAAATAATATGCATGGTGGATTTGCCACAAATACGATGTCAACTACATGATCATGCAAGGCAATATGACAATGATGAAGCGTGTCATAATAAGAGGAATGATGGAAAGTTGCATGGCAATATATCTCGGAATGGCTATGGAAATGCCATAATAGGTAGGTATGGTGGCTGTTTTGAGGATCATATAAGGAGGTTTATGTGTGATAGAGTGTATCGTATCACGGGGTTTGGATGCACCGGCGAAGTTTGCACCAACTCTCAAGGTGAGAAAGGGCAATGCACGGTACCGAAGAGGCTAGCAATGATGGAAGGTTGAGAGTGCGTATAATACATGGACTCAACATTAGTCATAAAGAACTCACATACTTATTGCAAAAATCTACAAGTCATCAAAAACCAAGCACTACGCGCATGCTCCTAGGGGGATAGATTGGTAGGAAAAGACCATCGCTCGTCCCCAGACCGCCACTCATAAGGATGACAATCAAAGAACACCTCATGTTTCAAATTTGTTACACCACGTTAACCATACGTGCATGCTACGGGACTTGCAAACTTCAACACATGTATTTCTCAAATTCACAACTACTCAACTAGTACAACTTTAATATCACTATCTCCATATCTCAAAACAATCATCAAGTATCAAACTTCTCTTAGTATTCAATGCACTTATATGAAATTTTTTATTATATCCATCTTGGATGCCTATCATATTAGGACTAATTTATAGCCAAAGCAAATTACCATGTTGTTCTAAAAGACTCTCAAAATAATATAAGTGAAGCATGAGAGATCAATAATTTCTATAAAATAAAACCACCACCGTGCTCTAAAAGATATAAGTGAAGCACTAGAGCAAAATTGTTTAGCTCAAAAGATATAAGTGAAGCTCATAGAGTATTCTAATGAATTCCGATTCATGCGTGTCTCTCCCAAAAGGTGTGTACAGCAAGGATGATTGTGGTGAATGATACGTTTCCAACGTATCTATAATTTTTGATTGCTCCATGCTATATTATCTACTGTTTTGGACTATATTGGGCTTTATTTTCCACTTTTATATTACTTTTGGGACTAACCTATTAACCGGAGGGCCAGCCCAGAATTGCTGTTTTTTGCCTATTGCAGTGTTTCGAAGAAACGGAATATCAAACGGAGTCCAAACGGAATGAAATCTTCAGGAACGTGATTTTCTCATCGGATAAGACCAAGGAGACTTGGACCCTCCGTCAAGAAAGCTACGAGGCGGCCACGAGGGTGGAGGGCGCCCCCCAGGGCGCGCCCCCCTGCCTCATGGGCCCCTCGAAGCTCCACCGACGTACTCCTTCCTCCTATATATACCTCACGCACTTCAACAGATCGAGACGAGCCAAAACCTAATTCCACCTCCGCAACTTTCTGTATCCACGAGATCCCACCTTGAGGCCTATTCCGGAGCTCCGCCGGAAGGGGATTCCACCACGGAGGGCTTCTACATCATCATCATAGCCTCTCCGATGAAGTGTGAGTAGTTCACCTGAGACCTTTGGGTCCATAGTTAGTAGCTAGATGGCTCCTTCTCTCTTTTTGGATCTCAATACAATGTTCTCCCCCTCTCTCGTGGAGATCTATTCGATGTAATCTTCTTTTTGCGGTGTGTTTGTTGAGACCGATGAATTGTGGGTTTATGATCAAGATTATCTATGAGCAATATTTGAATATTTTCTGAATTCTTTTATGTATGATTGAGTTATCTTTGCAAGTCTCTTCGAATTATCCGTTTGATTTTGGCCAACTAGATTGGTAGTTCTTGCAATGGGAGAAGTGTTTAGCTTTGGGTTCAATCTTGCGGTGTCCTTACCCAGTGATAGAAAGGGTTGCAAGGCACGTATTGTATTGTTGCCATCGAGGATAACAAGATGGGGTATTTATCATATTGCATGAATTTATTCCTCTACATCATGTCATCTTGCTTAAGGCGTTACTCTGTTTTCATTAACTTAATACTCTAGATGCATTTGGATAGCGGTCGATGAGTGGAGTAATAGTAGTAGATGCAGCAGGAGTCGGTCTACTTGTCTCGGACGTGATGCCCATATACATGATCATACCTAGATATTCTCATAACTATGCTCAATTCATCAATTGCTCAACAGTAATTGCTCACCCGCCGTAAAATACTTATGCTCTTGAGAGAAGCCACTAGTGAAATCTATGGCCCCCGGGTCTATTCTCATCATATTAATCTTCCTACGCTTTATTATTGCTTTGCTTTTTTACTTTTCCTTTTATTTTACTTTGCATCTTTATACCAAAAAATACCAAAAATATTATCTATCATCTCTATCAGATTTCACTCTCGTAAGTGACCGTGAAGGGATTGACAACCCCTATTTGCGTTGGTTGCGAGGATCTATTTGCTTTGTGTAGGTACGAGGGACTTGCGCGTGGCCTCCTACTGGATTGATACCTTGGTTCTCAAAAACTGAGGGAAATGCTTACGTTACTTTGTTGCATCATCCTCTCCTCTTCGGGGAAAACCAACGCAAGCTCAAGACGTAGCAAGAAGGATTTCTGGCGCCGTTGCCGGGGAGTCTACGCAAAAGTCAACATACCAAGTACCCATCACAATCCCTTATCTCTCGCATTACATTATTTGCCATTTGCCTCTCGTTTTCCTCTCCCCCACTTCACCCTTGCCGTTTTATTCGCCCTCTCTTTCCCAATCTCCTCCTCCCTTTTCGCTTGCATTTTTCTGTTTGCTCGTGTGTTGGATTGCTTGCTTGTCACTATGGCTCAAGATAATACCAAATTGTGTGACTTTACCAATACCAACAATAATGATTTCCTTAGCACTCCGATTGCTCCTCTTGCCAATACTGAATCGTGTGAAATCAATGCTGCTTTATTGAATCTTGTTATGAAAGATCAATTCGCCGGCCTTCCTAGTGAAGATGCCGCTACTCATTTAAATAGCTTCGTGGATTTGTGTGATATGCAAAAGAAGAAAGATGTTGACAATGATGTTGTTAAATTGAAGCTATTCCCTTTTTCAATTAGAGATCGTGCTAAAGCTTTGTTTTTGTCTTTGCCTAAAAATAGTATTGATTCTTGTAGCAAGTGCAAAGATGCTTTTATCTCTAAGTATTTCCCTCCCGCTAAGATCATCTCTCTTAGGAACGATATTGTGAATTTTAAGCAACTTTATCATGAACATGTTGCACAAGCTTGGGAGAGAATGAAATTAATGATACGTAATTGCCCTACTCATGGTTTGAATTTGTGGATGATTATACAAAAAAATTATGCCGGATTGAATTTTGCTTCTAGAAATTTTTTAGATTCGGCCGCGGGAGGCACTTTTATGGGAATCACTTTAGGATATGCTACTAAACTTCTAGATAATATTATGGTTAATTATTCTCAATGGCACACTGAAAGATCTACTAATAAAAAAGTGCATGCGATAGAAGAAATTAATGTCTTGAGTGGAAAGATGGATGAACTTATGAAATTATTTGCTACTGAGAGTGTTTCTTCTGATCCTAATGATATGCCTTTGTCTACTTTGATTAAGAATAATAATGAATCTATGGATGTGAATTTTGTTGGTAGGGATAATTTTGGTAACAACGCATATAGAGGGAATTTTAATCCTGGGCCCTATCCTAGTAATCCTTCTAATAATTATGGAAATTCCTACAACAACTCTTATGGAAATTTTAATAAGATGCCCTCTGAATTTGAGAATTGTGTTAAAGAGTTTATGAATTCACAAAAGAATTTTAATGCTTTGCTTGAAGAGAAATTACTTAAAGTTGATGAATTGGCTGGGAACGTTGATAGAATTTCTCTTGATGTTGATTCTTTAAAGCTTAGATCTATTCCTCCTAAGCATGATATCAATGAGTCTCTCAAAGCCATGAGAACTTCCATTGATGAGTGCAAGGAAAGAACCGCTAGGATGCGTGCTATGAAAGATGCCTTTATTAAAGCGTGTTCTTCCAATTTCCATGAAAATCAAGATGAAGATCTAAAATTTATTGATGTGTCTCCCATTAAATCTTTGTTTTGCAATATGAATCTTGATAATGATGAGATTGAATATGAGTCACCTTTACCTAGAAGGCGTTCTAAAAATTCGGAGCTTTTAGATTATGATGCTAAAATTGATGAAAGTGGGATTGAAGAAAGTAAAACCTTAGATGTTGCTAAACCCACTATTTTGGATTTCAAGGAATTTAATTATGAAAGTTGCTCTTTAATTGATTTTATTTCCTTGTTACAATCCGTGCTAAATTCTCCGCATGCTTATAGTCAAAATAAAGCGTTTACTAAACATATCGTTGATGCCTTGATGCAATCTTATGAGGAAAAACTTGAGTTGGAAGTCTCCATCCCTAGAAAACTTTATGATGAGTGGGAACCAACTATTAAAATTAATATTAAGGATCATGAATTCTATGCTATATGTGATTTGGGCGCTAGTGTTTCCACTATTCCCAAAACTTTGTGTGATTTGCTAGATTTCCGTGATTTTGATGAATGCTCTCTAAACTTGCACCTTGCGGATTCCATTATTAAGAAACCCATGGGAAGAATTAATGATGTCCTTATTGTTGAAAATAGGAATTATGTGCCTGTAGACTTTATCGTTCTTGATATAGATTGCAATCCTTCATGTCCTATTATTCTTGGTAGACCTTTCCTTAGAACGATTGGGGCGATTATTGATGTGAAGGAAGGGAATATTAGATTACAATTCCCATTAAAGAAAGGCATGGAACACTTCCCTAGGAAGAAGATAAAATTAACATATGAATCTATTATGAGAGCCACCTATGGATTGCCCACCAAAGATGGCAATACCTAGATCTATCCTTGCTTTTATGCCTAGCTAGGGGCGTTAAACGATAGCGCTTGTTGGGAGGCAACCCAATTTTATTTTTAGTTTTTTGTTTTTGTTTATGTTAGGAATAAATAATGCATCTAACTTCTGTTTAGATGTGGTTTTATGTTTTAATTAGTGTTTGTGCCAAGTTAAACCTATAGGATCTTCTTGGATAATAGTTATTTGATCTTGCTGTAATTTCCAGAAACTTTCGGTTCACAAAAACAATTGTTAAAAATCACCAGAACGTGATAAAATAGTGATTCCAATTGCTGATGATCAATAAACAAATTGCCTAGGTCTTCCTATTTTGGCTGAATTGTTGGAGTTCCAGAAGTTTGCGTTAGTTACATATTACTACAGACTCTTCTATTTTTGATAGATTCTGTTTTTCGTGTGTTGTTCGCTTATTTTGATGAATCTATGGCTAGTAAAATAGTTTACAATCCATAGAGAAGTTGGAATACAGTAGGTTTAATACCAATATAAATAAAGAATGAGTTCATTACAGTACCTTGAAGTGATCTTTTATTTTCTTTCGCTAACGGAGCTCACGAGATTTCTGTTGAGTTTTGTGTTGTGAAGTTTTCAAGTTTTGGGTGAAATTTTTTGATGGACTATGGAACAAGGAGTGGCAAGAGCCTAAGCTTGGGGATGCCCATGGCACCCTGAAGATAATCCAAGGACGCCAAAAAGTCAAAGCTTGGGGATGCCCCGTAAGGCATCCCCTGTTTCGTCCACTCCATCGGTAACTTTACTTGGAGCAATATTTTTATTCACCACATGATATGTGTTTTGCTTGGAGCATCTTGTATTATTTGTGTATTTGCTTGTTAGTTTACCACAATCATCCTTGCTGTACACACCTTTTGAGAGAGCCATACATGAATTGGTATTTGTTAGAATACTCTATGTGCTTCACTTATAACTTTTGAGCTTGATAGTTTTGCTCTATGTGCTTCACTTATATCTTTTGAGCTTGATAGTTTTGCTCTATGTTCTTCACTTATATCTTTTGAGCTTTATAGTTTTGCTCTAGTACTTCACTTATATCTTTTAGAGCACGGTGGTGGATTTGTTTTAAAGAAACTATTGATCTCTCATGCTTCACTTAGATTATTTTGAGAGTCTTAAGTAGCATGGTAATTTGCTTAAAATAATAATATGCTAGGTATATAAAAATAATAAAAACTTTCTTATGAGTGTGTTGAATACTAAGAGAAGTTTGATGCTTGATAATTGTTTTGAGATATGGAGGTGACAATATCAAAGTCGTGCTAGTTGAGTAGTTGTGAATTTGAGAAATGCTTGTGTTGAAGTTTGCAAGTCCCGTAGCATGCACGTATGGTAAACGTTATGTAACAAATTTGAAACATGAGGTGTTATTTGATTGTCCTCCTTATGAGTGGCAGTCGGGGACGAGCGATGGTCTTTTCTACCAATCTATCCCCCTAGGAGCATGCACGTAGTGCTTTGGTTTTTTGATGGCTTGTAGATTTTTGCAATAAGTATGTGAGTTCTTTATGACTAATGTTGAGTCCATCGATTATATGCACTCTCACCTTTCCATCATTGCTAGCCTCTTCGGTACCGTGCGTTGCCCTTTCTCACATTGAGAGTTGGTGCAAACTTCGCCGGTGCATCCAAACCCCGTGATATGATACACTCTTTCACACATAAACCTCCTTATATCTCCCTCAAAACAGCCACATAACCCCCATCATTATATTCTATTCCACCCATAGTGCTATGTCCATGGCTCGCGCTCATATATTGCGTGAAGGTTTATAGGTTTGAGATTACTAAAGTATGAAACAATTGCTTGGCTTGTCATCCGGGTTGTGCATGATGAGAGCATTCTTGTGTGACGAAAATGGAGCATGACTAAACTATATGATTTTGTAGGGATGAACTTTCTTTGGCCATGTTATTTTGAGAAGACATAATTGCTTAGTTAGTATGCTTGAAGTATTATTATTTTTATGTCAATATGAACTTTTGTCTTGAATCTTTCGGATCTGAATATTCATACCACAATTAAGAAGAGTTACACTGAAATTATGCCTATAGCACTCCGCATCAAAAATTCTCTTTTTATCATTTACCTACTCGAGGATGAGCAGGAATTAAGCTTGGGGATGCCTGGCACGTCTCCAACATATCTATAATTTTTGATTGCTCCATGCTATATTATCTACTGTTTTTGACTATATTGGGCTTTATTTTCAACTTTTATATTACTTTTGGGACTTACCTATTAACCGGAGGCCCAACCCAGAATTGCTGTTTTTTGCCTATTTCAGTGTTTCAAAGAAACGGAATATCAAACGGAGTCCAAACGGAATGAAATCTTCGGGAACGTGATTTTCTCATCGGATAAGACCCAGGAGACTTGGACCCTCCATCAAGAAAGCTACGAGGCGGCCATGAGGGTGGAGGGCGCCCCCCCTAGGGCGCGCCCCCCTGCCTCGTGGGCCCCTCGAAGCTCCACCGATGTACTCCTTCCTCCTATATATACCTACGTACCCCCAACAGATCATTGACGGAGCCAGAAACCTAATTCCACCGCCGCAACTTTCTGTATCCACGAGATCCCATCTTGGGGCCTGTTTCGGATCTCCGCCGGAAGGGGATTCCACCACGGAGGGCTTCTACATCATCAACATAGCCTCTCCGATGAAGTGTGAGTAGTTCACCTGAGACCTTTGGGTCCATAGTTAGTAGCTAGATGGATTCTTCTCTCTTTTTGGATCCCAATACAATGTTCTCCCCCTCTCTCGTGGAGATCTATTCGATGTAATCTTCTTTTTTGCGGTGTGTTTGTAGAGACTGATGAATTGTGGGTTTATGATGAAGATTATCTATGAGCAATATTTGAATATTTTCTGAATTCTTTTATGTATGATTGAGTTATCTTTGCAAGTCTCTTCGAATTATCCGTTTGGTTTGGCCAACTAGATTGGTAGTTCTTGCAATGGGAGAAGTGTTTAGCTTTGGGTTCAATCTTGCGGTGTCCTTACCCAGTGACAGAAAGGGTTGCAAGGCACGTATTGTTTGTTGCCATCGAGGATAACAAGATGGGGTATTTATCATATTGCATGAATTTATTCCTCTACATCATGTCATCTTGCTTAAGGCGTTACTTTGTTTTCATTAACTTAATACTCTAGATGCATGCTGGATACCGGTCGATGAGTGGAGTAATAGTAGTAGATGCAGGCAGGAGTCGGTCTACTTGTCTCGGACGTGATGCCTATATGCATGATCATACCTAGATATTCTCATAACTATGCTCAATTCTGTCAATTGCTCAACAATAATTCGTTCACCCGCCGTAAAATACTTATGCTCTTGAGAGAAGCCACTAGTGAAATCTAAGCACCCCGGGTCTATTCTCATCATATTAATCTTCCTATGCTTTATTATTTCTTTGCTTTTTACTTTGCCTTTTATTAATCAAAATAAGCAAACAACACACGAAAAACAGAATCTGTCAAAACAGAACAGTCTGTAGAAATATGTATCAAAAGAATACTTCTGGAACTCCAAAAATTCTGAAATAAATTGGTGGTCATGAGTAATTTGTCTATTAATCATCTGCAAAAAGAATAAACCTAAAAGCACTCTCCAGTAAAAAATGGCATCTAATCTCGTGAGCTTAAGAGTTTCTGTTTTTTACAGCAAGATCGCAAAGACTTCACCCATGTCTTCCCAAAGGTTCTACTTGGCACAAACACTAATTAAAACATAAAACCACATATAAACAGAAGCTAGATGAAATATTTATTACTAAACAGAACCAAAAAGCAAGAAACAAAAATAAAATTGGGTTGCCTCCCAACAAGCGCTATCGTTTAACGCCCCTAGCTAGGTATAAGATTTTAACGATGCTCACATGAAAGAAAAGAATTGAAGCACAAAGAGAGTATCATAAAACATGTGACAAACACGTCTAAGTCTAACATAATTCCTATGCATAGGAATTTTATAAGAAAACAAATTATCATAGCAAGCATAAATTAGCATATGCAAGGAAGAAGAAAGAGACGATAGCAATCTCAACATGACGAGAGGTAATTTAGTAAGATAAAAATTTCTACAACCATATTTTCCTCTCTCATAATAATTACATGTAGGATCATAGGAAAATTCAACAAAATAGCTATCACATAACATATTCTCAACACGATCCACATGCATGCAAAGTTGACACTCTTCCAAAATAGTGGGATTATCATTAACTAAAGTCATGACCTCTCCGAACCCACTTTTATCAAAAATTTCATAAGATTGAAAATCCTCCAAATATGTGGGATCTAAAGATGACACTCTTCCAAACCCACTTTCAATATTATTGCAAACACTATTATCAATCTCATAATCATCATGGGGTTTAAATAAATTTTCAAGATCATA
This sequence comes from Aegilops longissima, assembly GCA_021605205.1. Lineage (NCBI taxonomy): Eukaryota > Viridiplantae > Streptophyta > Magnoliopsida > Poales > Poaceae > Aegilops > Aegilops longissima. Next base: position 365,753,196 of record CM038676.1, read on the forward strand.
AGAAGAATCACCCCAATCATGATCATTGCAACAAGTAGTGGACATAGCAAAACTAGCATCCCCAAGCTCAGGATTTTGCATATTATTAGCACAATTGACATCAAGATAATTTATAGTAAAATAATTGCAATCATGCTTTTTATCGAAGGAACTATCAAGTATGGGTGCAATAGCAATGATCTCATGTTCAAAGTAAGGAACTATAGAAAATTCATCTTCATAAATATTGGCATCATGGCCACAAGAATAGCAAGCATCATGTTCATCAAAGGATATTTCAATCAAATCATCGGAATCATAATTATCTATAGATTCATGCATATCATTGTTTTCTTCCGAAGCAACGGTCATTCTTTCAATGAATTCTTTGACATAGACATTATGAGCATAGTTTTCATAGCAATATTTAAGTATGTCAAAATTTTCAGATTCGTAGAGAGTAATATCATACTTCTCAATCAAAGAAGCAACTTCATAAGCACCCTTAAAAGCAAAAAAAAATTCAATTTTTTCATATCATAGTAACTATAAACACCCTTTGCATAAGAAGATAAGATTTCATTATCATTAAACTCACATAGGTAGGGAAGGTGTTTTTTAGGGTTATTAGAGCAACAAGTAAAATCAGAAATTTCACAAAGATTCCAAGCATAACACAACAATCTGTTTATTTGATCCCATAAGGGTCTCCCTTTTTCAGACAAACGATGACACACAAAATGAGCATGCTCATCTAAAGATTTCCCATCAACTAGGCTAGTTGGGTTTTCAGCACGAGCGCATAAGGATCGAAGATGATCCAAGTAGAACACTTTAAGTGGATCCATATCAATAGATTTTTAGCAAGCAAAGATGCAAGCAAATAGAAGGCACATGGTAACACGAGCAAATAGAAGGACAAACAAAAGAGGGGCGAATAAAACGGCAAGGGTGAAGTGGGGGAGAGGAAAATGAGAGGCAAATGGCAAATAATGTAATGCGAGGGATAAGAGTTTGTGATGGGTACTTGGTACTTGACTTGACTTGACTTGGCATAGATCTCCCCAGCAACGGCGCCAGAAATCCTTCTTGCTACCTCTTGAGCATGCGTTGGTTTTCCCTTGAAGAGGAAAGGGTGATGCAGCAAAGTAGCATAAGTATTTCCCTCAGTTTTTGAGAACCAAGGTATCAATCCAGTAGGAGGCCACACGCAAGTCCCTCGTACCTACACAAACAAATAAGAACCTTGCAACCAACGCGATAAAGGGTTTGTCAATCCCTTCATGGCCACTTTGCAGAAGTGAGATCTAACAGAGATGATAAGATAATATTTTTGGTATTTTTATGATAAAGATTAAAAGTAAAAATTGCAAAATAAATGGCGAAAGAAATAGCTAGTTGACGGAAGATTAATATGATGGAAAATAGACCCGGGGGTCATAGGTTTCACTAGTGGCTTCTCTCAAGATAGCATAAGTATTACGGTGGGTGAAGAAATTACTGTCGAGCAATTGATAGAAAAGTGCATAATTATGAGAATATCTAGGCATGATCATGTATATAGGCATCACGTCCGTGACAAGTAGACCGACTCCTGCCTGCATCTACTACTATTACTCCACACATCGACCGCTATCGAGCATGCATCTAGAGTATTAAGTTCATAAGAACAGAGTAACGCATTAGGCAAGATGACATGATGTAGAGGGATAAACTCAAGCAATATGATATAAACCCCATCTTTTTATCCTCGATGGAAACAATACAATACGTGTCGTTTCCCCTTCTGTCACTGGGATCGAGCAACGCAAGATTGAACCCAAAGCTAAGCACTTCTCCTATTGCAAGAAAGATCAATCTAGTAGGCCAAACCAAACTGATAATTCGAAGAGACTTGCAAAGATTACCAATCATACATAAAAGAATTCAGAGAAGATTCAAATATTTTTCATAGATAATCTTGATCACAAACCCACAATTCACCGGATCTCAACAAACACACCGCAAAAAGAGTTACATCAAATAGATCTCCAAGAAGATCGAGGAGAACTTTGTATTGAGATCCAAAGAGAGAGAAGAAGCCATCTAGCTAATAACTATGGACCCGAAGGTCTGTGGTAAACTACTCACACATCATCGGAGAGGCTATGGTGTTGATGTAGAAGCCCTCTATGATCGATTCCCCCTCCGGCGGAGCGCCAGAAAAGGCCCCAAGATGGGATCTCACAGGTACAGAAGGTTGCGGCAGTGGAAATAGGGTTTTGTGGTGCTCCTGGTTGGTTTCGGGGTACATGGGTATATATAGGAGGAAGAAGTAGATCGGTGGAGCCACGAGGGGCCCATGAGGGTGGGGGCGTGCCCAGGGGGGCAGGCGCGCCTCCCTGCCTCGTGGCCTCCTCGTTGATTTCTTGACGTCCACTCCAAGTCCTTTGGATCATGTTTGTTCCAAAAATCACGCTCCCGATGGTTTCATTCCGTTTGGACTCCGTTTGATATTCCTTTTCCGCGAAACACTAAAATAGAAAAAAAACAGCAATTTGCACTGGGCCTTGGGTTAGTAGGTTAGTCCCGAAAATAATATAAAAGTGTATAATAAAGCCCATTAAACATCCAAAACATAATATATAATAGCATGGAACAATAATAAATTATAGATACGTTGGAAACGTATTAGTATGTACCACTGGAACACATATTCCCACCTGGCCTCTAGCATGGAACCGCTTAGTAAGGGAGTCAATTATACCAACACATTTGATGAGATGCTTTAAGTCTTTCAAGTGAAATTTGGATGCAGGTGTAACCACCATCTCTTTAGCTATATATTGAACGAGCCCTGCATGAAAATAAAATACTAATTAGTAAGTCCGGAGAGATACATTATTTTTGTTAAGTTCTAGTTAAACAAGCAAAAACTTGAAAGACAACTAACTTAGGTTGTTGGTCCATCGAGGGATCTCAAATCGTATGGACAGACAGATGATAAGATCAGGTTGTGTTATATCCACCAACAATTCAGTGCCAGCTTTCAGTAAGTAACGTGTAGCAAGCTCTCTCCGCAAGCACGGACGAAAATATGAGCGACCTTCACTATCGGTACTGAGTACAACTTGAACATACATCAATGGCTTGTGTGCAATGTGAATGGAGCAGATTCTTCATCCAGGAACAGGTAAAACTTTTGTACCACATGTTTTGTTGCAAAGCAAGGGATGTACTGCGAGAAATAGTAAGACGTGATATATTTGTTAACAATCAAGACATAATGTGTTATTCATATAGGTTAGAAAATATGAACAGATAAAATATTAGCTCTTAAAAAAAGTGATCTCCCAGTGAATACAAACGAGAAAATTTGTTAAACAAATATGAGCTTTACTTCCATGTGCTAATATTATGATGTTGTGAATGACAAAGTATTACTCACTATGTGAACTAAAATAAGATCTTTTAGATGATTAGTAACTTTTTGTGAATTTTTACGAAGTTATGCAAATATGAGCTGTACTGGCAGAATTGTACAACAACAATTTTCTATTCCCTCTGTAAAGGAATATAAGAGTGTTTAGACAACTAAAGTAGTGATCTAGACGCTCTTATATTACTTTGCGGGTAAAGTAGGCAATGTTTCCATATTGAGTCACTGGCATGGCACCCCCACTAGTTCCTCCTCTGACTGGCGTCAGTGTCGAATGGTAGTTGGCATTTATCCCTATTTAGCAATACTATGTTGGTAAAGTAGACAATATTATTCCCAATTTGGCCAGAAGTACAACCATGCAGTCTCCACAAAATCATGTAATTTTAAGAACCCTAATCGTCGAGGTGAGATGGATCTTTACAAACATACCATGTACTTCCTAAAGTCCTCTCAGATGATGATGTTGAACAATTCGTTTGTCTGGCCGAGGCTGCACATGCGCCCTAAGTCATGACACCATGGGCACTGAAAATAGAATCCTAAAATCAGACTGTGGGAAAATGCATGCACGGCGATTGCCTTATGGTGGATTATCACCCAGTAGTAGACTACGAATTAGAACTACAAGATATGGATGCAAATTGCACTTACCTTGTTGTCCATGAGAAAACCCCAATCTGGGAGGGGTGTGTAGGCAGCGACAAAAACACCGGCGTTAGTCGATGCCAACGGCCGGCGACGCTAGGATGAGTTGCAAAAGGCGGTTGTATCTTGCAGGCGGCTGCAATCCACGACGATATCCGATTGCCACCTCGGGTGTGTTAGCAGAGTTGTGAAGGTGGAGGGGACTGCGAGGCGGTCGGGGCTGAGGAAGGAGGGATGGGGGGTTTTCTCTCACAAAATGTGACGAGACTGTTCATGTGTACTTGGCCCACATGTCATTGGGCGTATGGTTCTATGGCCCAGTCCTCAGTGAAAGAATTGGAGTTAAAATATAACTCAAAAAATCAGTAAATGATTTTTTTAGGCATTACATTTAAAAAAACCATATGGCATTGGCATTACATTTAGAGAACCATATGGCATTGGCATCATAATGCATATGTACACTACATAATATAATGAAAAACATTTGTTTCCGCCACTCTAGATTTTGCCAATTTTACTTATGCCACTCTCAAATTTGGCATTTCACTTTCGCCACTCTTAGGTTTTGACAATGTATCACAATTGACATTCTGTGGCAAAAGCAAAAAAAAAATAGAGTGGCAATTGTGATACATTGTCAAAAATTAATAGTGGCACCAGTGAAAATAATATATTTTTGCTTTTGCCACAGAATAACAATTGTGATACATTGTCAAAATCTACAGTGAAAAGAGTGAAATGTCAAATTTTAGAGTGACATAAGCAAAATTGGCAACAAATTAAGAGTGGCGAAGACTAAATTTTCCCTAATATAATTAGCCATACATCGAAAGTTCCATAAAGCATCTAAATGTGCACGCATATAGTGGCACTTTAAGCCTCACATTGATGTCTACAATTCAACTTATTCTTATAGGCTCGTGTTGGGCCTCCAAGCGTAGAGTTTTGTAGGACAACAACAAATTTCCCTCGAGTGCATGACCTAAGGTTTATCAATCCGTGGGATGCGTAGGATGAAAATGGTCTCTCAAACAACCCTGCAATCAAATACAAGAAATCTCTTGTGTCCCCAACACACCCAATACAATGGTAAATTGTATAGGTGCACTAGTTTGGTGAAGAGATGATGATACAAGTGTAGTATGGATAGTAGGTATAGGTTTTGTAATATGCAAATATAAAAATAGCAAGGTAGCAAGTGCTAAAAAGAGCACAATAGGTATTGCAATGCTTGAAAACAAGGCCTAGGGTTCATACTTTCACTAGTGCAATCTCTCAACAGTACTAACATAGTTGAATCATAGAACAATCCCTCAACGTGCGACAAAGAATCACTCCAAAGTTCTTATCTAGCGGAGAACATATGATGAAATTGTTGGAGGGTACGAAACCACCTCAAAGTTATTCTTTCCGATCAATCTATTGAGCTATTCGAATAAGTGTCACAAACAGCCCCAGCGTTCATACTAAAATAACACCATATGATACACATCAAGCAACTCTAATGTCACCTAGGTACTCCAATGTCACCACAAGTATCGGTGATTAATTATGCGATATGCATCAAACAACTCTAGATTCATAATATTCAATCTGACACAAAGAGCTTCAAAGAGTGCCCCAAGGTATCTACTGAAGAAACAAGGATGAAAACATGCATCAACCTCTATGCCTAGATTAGCCCAATGTCACCAGGGGAATCCACAAGTTGATCGCCAAAACATATATCAAGTGAATCAATAGAACACCAAATTGTCACCATAGGTATCCACATGCAAGACATACATCAAGTGTTCTGAAATCCAAAAAGTATTCAATCCGATAATAGTGAAACCTCAAAGGTAAAAATTCAATTCATCACAACAAGATAGAGAGGGAGAAAGTCCATATCATCCAACTATATTAACAAAGCTCGCGGTACATCAAGATCGTGCCAAATCAAGAACACGAGAGAGAGAGGGAGAGAGATCAAACGCATAGCTACTAGTACATACCCTCATGAGGGTGAACTACTCCCTCCTCATCATGGAGATCGTCAGGATGACGAAGATGGCCTCTAGTGATGATTTCCCCCTTCATGAGAGTGACAGAACAAGGCTCCAGATGAGATCTCTTTGGTACAGAGGTAGGCGGCAGTGGAGTCAAAGTTCTAGGGTTATTTCTGGGGGTTTCCCAATTTATAAGAATTTTCAGAGTTGGAATCACGAGAAAAGGAGTTACGATAGGCCCACGAGGCACTTGGGCACCATCACCCCCCTGGGCATTCCCAAGTGGTGAGTGGGGGGCTCGTGGCTCTTCTGGTCCTCCCACGAAGCTTCATGGGTCTCTTTTATTAAAAAAATCATAAAAAAGTTTCAGCCCATTCCGAGAATTTTATTTCTGCACAAAAAACAACACCACGGTAGTTTTGCTGAAAACAACGGCAGTCCGGGTTAGTTCCATTGAAATCATACCAAAACAATATAGAATTGTTGTAAACATGGCATGAATACTTCATAAATTATAGATTTGTTGGAGACGTATCACACATAAGTTCATATTTTATGGCACTTAGAACATCACAAAAGTTCATTTGCATATCTTGCCACTTCAGACATGGCAGACATCAAACATACATACACATAGTCTTGTATATCACTAATTTCATAAAATAGAGCAGGCGTAATCACTAGGGTTCAAGGAGCTGCAAGGCACCTCCAACACCACAGCCTCTAGCAGCGCTAGCCCCTGCAATAGCACCTGCATCACCTTCAGCATCTTCGTCGTCTTCATCCTCAAAGCATTACGAGGGACATGCATTATGACACTCCTGGTGATGCCATACAATTCTGGGGTACGTGGCATCAACTGTGCCTTCTGCTAACTTCGGGTGGCAACCATGAATCAAGGAAACATCTATTTTTGGTACTTGAATTTCACCAGAACAACATCCTTGATTTCATGATCAGTTATCTTGAAGTCCCAGTGACATAAAGTCTGATGGAGAGCGTATGCAATAGCAAATGCAGGTAAAAATAGGCCACTCTTGACAGTGAACATGGCTACATCGTTAGCAGTACCATATTGCAGATCCAACTGAACCTTTGTGGCATACACAATTCGAAGAACTTCAGGGGAATGATCATACAACTAAAATGAAAATAAATAACATTTTACTGAAAATCACATAGAAGTTCAAACTCAATGCACTCTTTTTCTAACCAGGGGAACTTAATCATCATCCATGTTGCCCATGGCCAGAATTATGGGATACATAGTACATCACTAGGAAGAAATCCAGAAAGATTAGGACATACATGTACCTCAGGATCCAAGAACTGATGAATCTTGATTCCGTATTCTGCAACTACATCAACCGCCCGTGCAACCCTTTTTCCCTGACATGCATGTCGAATAGAAGATAAAAAATCAAAGAAATTTTCAGTTTGGGCGTTTGATTCATCCAAACAAACAAAAAACTAGCTAGCAAGCAGTACGAACAGCCTAACCTTCGCCTTCACAACTTCACATAGGGTCCCGCTGGAATCCATCATACATATTCAGATTCTTAAAGATCGGATGAAGCTCCATGTGCTTCAAGAAGTCAAGAACAAGAGAGAGAATGGGGAAACTACATGAGAAATCGAGGTGCGGTTTTCTGATGGGACAGGGAAGTGGGAGGAGTTGTGGTAATTGTTCTGCGTGTTACTTCTCGATGCGGTTGAAATTTATGTGAGAAGGCAGAGGAGAAGGCAGGCGACTTGGAGCCATCGATCCTCCATCTGGCGGTACATAGTGTTCCAAGGAAGGTGAGGAGGCAGCGGTATAGAGGTCATACATCGTGCATCCAACGGCCGCGAATCAAACTACATTCTTTTATTTATTTATTTATTTGTAATGAAAAAAGAAGAGAAAACCAATTGTGTGCATGACTTTTAAAGAGCTATTCTCGCAAGGTGATTGAAAATGATCATGTCTTGGTAAACCCCAAGTCCACATTGTCACGTGGCAAGTTGAAATGTGAGGTCGAACTTGTGATCATCAATGGATTCAGACATGATCTATGCTCAATATTGTTCATCCTACATGGAAAATGTAAAGGTCCGTTCATCGCAACCCTTTACCGTCAAATCATGAAATGGAAAGAAACCTCCAATAGTGTGACAAAGTACAAGCAAATGAGATATGCGACATGAGCGCATGCGCAATACTGTATAATGTGGTGAGGTGTCATGGAGACCTTCTGTGCATGGCTTTTAAATTGTTATTCTCGCAAGGTTATTCAAAACGATCATGTCTTAGAAAACCACGAGTCCACTTGGTCACGTAGCAAGTTCAAATGTGAGGTCGAACTTGTGATCATCACTGGAATCAGACATGATTCACGATCAATATTGTCCATGACAAATGTAAAAGGCCGGCCCATCGCAAAACTGTCCCCTCAAATCATGAAATGGAACGTATACCCCCCATGATAACCAAGTACAAGCAAATGAGATCTGAGACGTGAGCGGGCGGGCAATACATGTATAATGTGGTTCATACATTATAGAGAGCTTGTCTGCGTGACTTTTAAACTATGAGTCTCGTAATTCAAAGTGATCATGTCTTGGTAAACCCCGAGTCCACATCGTCACGTGGAAAGTTTGAATGTCAGGTCGAACTTGTGATCATCAATGGAATGAAAGACATGATTTGTGCTCAATATTATTCATGTCATATGCACTACAAAAAAAGACACATCCATGACATTTTGGGCCGAACAATTTTTTTTCTGTCATGCTTATGACACTTCTATGACGATAATTGTGACAAAACCCGGTATCATCATAGATGTGGTGGGCTCCTACTTCTATGACAAAACATCATGACAGAAAATGGGCTTTTCATCCTGGGCGGGCGGTAGACGCAGCTGGATGACATTCTTTGGGCCGTCCATGACGGAAAAAACCGTGGTAGAAGCGAGGGCGAGGAAAATTTCGGGGAGTTCCGGTTACGGTGGGTGGTCGGGGCCGAGCGATGCACGGAGGTTTGCGCATTTCCCACATACACATACGCACTTGTGTGCGAGGCGTTGCGCTCTAACTGAACCCAAGCGAGGTGTTGGGCTCTAACTGAACCTGAGCGGCACTAGCTACGTTACTGAACCCTATCGATCCCTTGCTATTAACTGAACCCGAGTGATTCCTTTGCTACTGCTGCTAACTGAAGCCGATCGAACCTGCTGCCTCCTTCCCTTGATGAACAGTGAGAGTTGTTGGGGGGTTTTGGATGAACAATTCCCGGTGGGGGGGGTGGGGGTTGGATGAACAGGACCCCGTGGTAGTAGAGGCCGTTGCCGCTAGATGAATAGGACCCCGATCGATCGAGCCGGTTGGGGGTGGATGAACAGGACCACGTGGAGGGCTGGATGAACAGGACGCCCCCGTGGAGAGCTGGTTGAACAATAGTCGGTGGAGGGCTGGATGAACAGTAGCCCGTGGAGGGGTGGTTGAACAGGATCCCGTGGAGAGGGCTGGTTGAACAGTAGCTGGTGGAGGAGAGGTGGAGGCTGGATGAACAGGAGCCCGTGGATGAACAGTCATAGGTGGAGGCTGGAGGAGGTCAACGGTGGATGAACAGTAGCCCGTGGAGTCCCGTTTTGCGGTACGCCACACCCCTCCCGATGAACAGGACCCACATTTTGACCGTAGCGCTCCAACATAAGTCCGTTTCCTCCGTTTTGCGGTACGCCACACCCCTCCCGATCAACAGGATCCCGTTTCGACCATAGGAGGTCCAAGAGAAGTCCGTTTTCTTTGTTTTACGGTACGCCAGACCCCTCCCAATGAACAGGATTCCGTTTTGATCGTAGGTGGTCGAACACAAGGCCGTTTCCTCCGTTCTATGGTACGCCAGGCCTCGTTTCGATCGGCTATTCTGTCCAGGCCGGTTGGCTCCCAATAAACACGACGCATTCTGTTGCCTCCCGATGAACACGACGCATTCCGTTGCCTCCCCATGAACACGACACAGTTTCTCCATTCCGACCCAGCCGGTTGGCTTCCGATGAACAGGATTAGTCGTTGTACGCGTTAGAGACCCCGCCAATATGTACGTACGTAGCCGTATTTACTATCTTGCGGCGTGGTCGTATGTATGTGTACACGATATTGACGGGACTGCGTGACATGCTACGTCGGCGCCTCTACTTCAACACATGCCGCTCCTTAGTCGGCCATGGTACATCGCTGCAGAGACACTGATCGGCCGCTATGTATGTACATGTTCGCGGCCGCACAGGTAACGCTACCTTCGCTTCAACCTGGTGGGTCCCAGCTGTCAGGGGGTAAGAAGGCAGTTCCTTCTGTGCAAAGATAAAGCCCGTGGGTCCCAGCTGTGAGGGGGAAACATTTTTTGGTGAAATACAGAGGCCCTTCCGGTAGGTCCAAGGTGTCAGGTGGAGGAATCATTATTTTGCGCATAATAAGGAGGCACTTCCTTGCGTGTGGCCATGGACCCAGTTGTCAGCCTCTCCACTTACAGTCCTCTTCTGATGGCTGTCGTTCATTGACCGCGTTGACGACGCCGTATCGGGAGAGCACCAAGGTGGTGGACGACGGTGCGACCTAGGAAGGGAACGACCCAGAGCCGGGGAATACGCAACAATGGATGCCCACGCGGAGGGGAGTACGAGGGTTGACTGCTTCGGCTGTGGTTTGAGGCTGCCGTCTCCAGAGAATAAAAGGGGGGTTTGGGTGATTAGAGGGAGGGCTTGGCCAGTAGTAGTATGGTCGGGCGGTGAGGCTGCTTGGCAAAGACTGCCGACCATGGGAGGCTGGAGCAAAGTGATGCAATGGGCGCAAGTTTGGGTATTTGGAGCAACAAGACCAGAGGTTGAAGACGCAGCTTGGCCATTGGATTAACATCAAACGGTCAGTGCAGCTAGAATCGTTTATTAACTAAGTTGACAAAGCCCTGCGTACGCGTTAACTTAGTAGGCCCACAAGTCAGCCTCCAAATCTGGTGGGTCCCAGCTCGCAGTCAATTTTTTTTTGCGTAATAAGGTGGCACTTCCTTGCGTGCGAAGATGTTTTCTGGTTTTTTTATTTCTTCTTTTTCGAGTTAGAATAAAAAGAAAACAATTTAGGATCTTCGGTACAATCTATATTTTCACGAGAAGGATCATAATAAGGCTGGTGGGTCCCAGCTGTCAGGGAGAGAAAACTTTTTATTTCCGCGTAATAGAGGAAGCACTTCCTTGCGTCCGAAGATGTAGCTGGTGGGTCAAACCTGTCAGGGGGAGAAATTATTTGTTTTTGCATAATACGGGGGCACTTGCTGCGTGTGGCCATGGGCCATGTGGGTCCCTACTGTCAGCCAATCCACGTACATGCCTCATCTGATGGCCGTCGTTTGTTGACAAAGTTGACCACGCCGCGCCAAGAGAACCAACGCAGTGAACGATGGCGACTATTACAAAGGGAACGACCCGGAGCCGGCGAAGACATAGCAGTGGATGCCCACGCGAAGGGGAGTACGAGGGTTCACTGGTTTGGCTGCGGTGTGAGGCTGCCGTCGCCGGTGAAGAACAGGAGGTGTTGGTGAGTAGAGGAATGGCCTGGATGGCGTTTGGGAGTAGACTGGGCCGGTGAAGCCTGCGTGGTAGCACAGCCAGCCACGGGAGGCGGTAGCAGGCGATACCGCCGGCGGTGGTTTGGGCGGCTGAAGCAAGAATATCCGAGATTGAAGAAACACTACAGCCGTTGGATGGACATCCAACGACCATTGCTGCTAGAATCGTGTCTTGACTATAAGTTTACAAATCCTTCCGTACGCCTTAGTAGGCCCACAAGCCTTCCGTACGCGTCACTGACTATAATTCTCAAAAAAAATAGTAGGCCCACAAGTGAGCATCACATCTGTGGCAGAGAACATATAGCCCATTTACGATCTGTAATAGTGTACAACCCATTTTTGAATTCTAATGGAATTTACTACAACCCATTTACACTCTGTTAAAATTACAGCCCATTTTCTAGCCAGGACAACGATTAATAATTTCAACCAACCTCTCAAAACATAATTCAGCCAAAAATCCCACATTTTGATGGGATCCGAAAAAATATTATCCCAAAATTTTGAGTCAGATTAAATATAATTACAAAATGAATTTGTATTAGGTAAAAATCTAAAGAAATACTGCACGCAATAAGTAATGAAATTAAAATTTCCAAATTCAAACAATAATATTTTTGAAACTAATTACCTGCTTGGTGCGTTTTTGTATATTTACAGCCCAGTTTTTATAATTGCATCCCATTTATTATTTCTTAAAGCCCATTTTCTTGTTAGGCCTAATGCATCCCTCATAGGAAAGATTTACAGTCTGGCGGGGCGGAGAATAACAAGTTGACCTGGGTTGGGTATTCCGCAAAAAAAGTATAAATGGGCTAGCCATTTTCACCTTAAAAAAATAATATCTAGGCTGGATATTTGGTCGACATAAAATAATAGCCGGGGCTAGATGGGCTACAGCCCACCCAGTTGATACCCTGCTCCTCTGAACGATGGTGTGGGACCGTGATGTAAGGAAACCAGGAGGAAGCAAAAAAAAGTTGTATATATATAATAAGGAGGAACTTGCGTACACACGGCTATGGCCCTAGTGGTCCCTACTGTCATCCAGTCCAAATAAAGTCATCTCCTGATTCCTCATGTTCGTTGACCATGTTGACAATGCTCGGTGCCACGGCGAGCGCAACAACGCGAAGGACGACGAAGAGGGCCTCGCGGGAACTACGGATGGTCTAATACAACACCCTTTGTTCATTCAGGAAGCCAGGATCATCGGACACCTATGAGCACCTTCGAGAGACTAAGACGACATGAAATGGTAAGGCTGTGTTTGGGAGGTCTGGATTGTTTCACACCTGTATTAAGATACAAGTGTAATTTACTCGTCATCGGAAACAACACGTAAAATACAGGCGTAATGAAACCGAGGGCCCGAGGTCTGTAACGAAAACCGGCGAGTTACGCGTGTAATTTGAGAGACCAGTGTATATTTCACTAGTCAAAATCGACCAACCAACCATAGCATTCCAAGCTCAACTTTGCAATCAAACTCACAAGGCCTGGCATTACATAGACAACATTTACAACAAACTCTTAAAATACCTTACATAAGTCAACATTCATGTGACTATGCATCTCAGCAGAGTAAAATTTTACTTCTGAACTGAAGACAGGAATAGGAAAAAACGATCGACGTTGCTCACAGCAAAGGGCGTCCCACTCAAAAATAGCAAATGCATGTCTTCTGGCTAACATCAATGAGCAAAATATGACAAGGTTTTCCAATTCCAATATATTAAACTAATGTCTTCTTGCTAACATCAATGATTAAAATTTGACAAGCTTTTCCCATTCAAAATATGTAATGCCTATGACTGTGGAACGGGCAGGGTTTGTCATCAGTTTGTCATCAGATAGTCCGGTGGCTCAAGGTGACAACGAATGATTAGAGAACCATTCGATGTATTGTGCATGATGAAGTATTATGGAGGACATGAACCATCTGAACATTTTGTGCAGTTCCACTAAAATCAAGCTCAGCATCCCTGTGATTTCGTATTTATATGCTGCAAGAAAACAAATACACATCAGCACACACATGAATATTGTCCCCAGTGTCAACCCACCAATCGGTGGACTAACAAACTGAAAGTATGATAAACAGATTACCATACCCAGATGCCCCATCATTGTTGCTTAGAGTGACATTGACAGACTTGGAGTCATGTCCTGGCTTCTTGTACTTGTTTGGTCACTTGTTTGCCTAGTGTTCCTCCTAACCACAAGTAAAGTAGCCAATCTCTCTTTTTGTCTTTCTTCTTACCCTTCTTAATGGCCGATGTTGGCAACTCCATTCAAACAGTTAGTCTGGTGGCTCAAGGTGATGACGAATGATTAGAGAACCATTCAATGTATTGTGTTGGATGAAGTATTATGGAGGACACGAACCATTTGAACATTTTGTGCAGTTCCACTAAAATCAAGCTCAGCATCCCTGTCTACATAAATACAGAAAAAGCGTGATGAATATAATAGTGGTACTAGTTGATTAAACATACACTTACAACTATAATCATCTTCATTATCTTTAACAGGAAAAGATAGCAATACAATAGCTTGAATTAAACATTTATTCAAAACAATACAACAATAAAAGTAGCACAACATAACAAAGCACAATCATGTGGATGAAGGCCGATACTGACCTCATTTGTTACAGATGCGTTGCCAACTGACTTGGTCATACCTTTCCTTGTGGAGTGAACTTTGCACTCCACGTTTGTTAAGTTTCCCATGCTCTCTGCAGACTAGTCATGCCACCAGCATCCACTAATACTCTGTAAAGCTTCTCGATCATTCCTTGCGTAATGTATCGCAAACAGTGACTGCTTCTTTCTGCAAAGTGGTAAGACCAATTGGACCCACTAATGTAGCAGTTTGCCTTAGACACACTGACTCCTTTTGTGCAGTTCAACTAAAATCAAAGTCGAAATAAAACCGAGCAGAAATTTTGATATCCCTGTAAGCAACACTAGGTATAAGGGAAGCAATTACTGAGAAATAACGGTTGATAACTTGTACTCCCAGAAGAAAAACATCTACTGATCTACCTTATCTTAATGGGAAACAAAGCAGGAGAGTAGCAATTCTCAATCAGTGTGCACTGGTACGCGTCGGTCCTATACAAACGGTTTTTAACCCCTTTCCGCGACGGCATTTGGAACCGTCGCCTAGTGAGTGTGGGCGATAGGGGGGTCCTTCCCACACGGCCAAGAAACCGTCGTGGATATGCCCTCCTGGCACACACGCTCGGAAAAATGAGGTCGTGCGCGACCGGCGAGCGCTCAAATACGGAAATACATATAGTAGAGCTAAAAAAATACAATTATATGGCGAAATTGTTTCCGGTCGCAAGTACATCCCACACAGTCAGTTCCTGCTAAACTTTTCCGTTCGTATGTACATCCCACACAGTCGCCCCAAGGAAAACATTTCCGTTCACAGGTACATCACACACAATTTTTCCTGTTAAATCGTTTGCATTATTGAATGTATCACACACGGTCTGTAGAAGAAACTGTGTGGCAAAGGCTGTCCATCACACACAGTTTTTATGTGGTAAACGTTTGCGCAAGGTGGCCTAACGCAAAAAGTTTTCAAAAGAAAGTCATGTGTGATTGTTCATTGATCCAACACGGTTTATTACAAGAAACTGTGTGCGTTGCCTGAGGTCATCGCCCACGGTATTTTTTCAACAACCGTTTGCAATAGCAAAACCCAAATAGCAGGCTAATTCGCCATTAGCAGGCTAATTGCCCTATTATTAATAATCCATTTATTAATCTGATTGACATTCATATTAAGCACATAATATATTTCATTTCCATTTGAAGGAAGCAAAATTTCATAATTGAAATACATCAGAGTACAACATGATATAGCTTCAGCACTCAGCTACCCAATTACACAACTGCACCAGCACCAACTTTCACATGAAACATGTAGAACCTTTCGAAATTAGCATCATAGACGGTATATAGACAGATGCATCTCATCTGGAAAACTGCTGAAGCGAAAGGCGGATATTGAGCTTTCATTCCTGTTGAAGGTCTTTGCAACTTTAGGCCAGTGTCTGTGGATGATTGACCGTCCGTCCTTCGTCCTCTTCAGAAACACTTCAATATTGAACCGTGGATGTTGTATGAAAACCTTCCTCGCCTCTTGACCATAGAGGTGGGTTGAGAGGAAATCGTCAGTGAACTGCTTTGGAAAGGCCTGAAAACAAGGATGTGCATAAATATCTTCTCTATATTGGAAATGGGGAAAAGGAATAAAAAAAGGCAAGGTATAATAGTTAGTACCATCTTGTATTGAACTGATGTCTTCTTCATTGTGCAGACAAAGATCTTGTTGTTTTTTGTCGCTAATTTCTTTATCCTAACAATCTTTCTGAGTTTCTTGATTTGATTGATATTCATGGACAACTCATGTCCCAATATGCAAAAAGGGTCGAACAGTGGGTCAAAACCTCTGACAACAGGACCTACATGTGCAAGACCAAATTGTTAAAACCAAAATATTAGAATGGTTCCTGCAATTGCACAATAATGTGCTATTAGAGAACGGACCATGCACGTGCTAACCTCGATTGTAAACCTCAGTGCTTCCCATTGTTTCCCTGCAATACATATAAGGTAGTTAGTCATCAGGTTAAGTAAGGGTTCGCATGCTATCAGTAAAATATGTTCATGAAAAATAAGCACATTGCAGATTCATCAGATTAATTCAAGCCACATGGAAAACCCATTTATCCAAACCAAGCATGATTAAGAACTAGGAAATATAGCACTTGTATATGTTTCTCTTGTATTAAGTGCAGCCAAATTCGATTTATTCCTCACATGCACAACAATACCAAATTCTACCCACGACAATTGGACATCGCAGTGTAGAATTGAACCAAGCAGTTAGCTAAACACCACAACAAATGAACCAAACATTAATTGAGCACCACATTGCACAATATAACATACTCCTAATAGAAGATCAGACAGTTAACCAAACCAAGCATGCTTAACAACTTGGAAATATAGCAATCGTATTTGTTTCTCATGTATTTAGTACAACCAAATTTGATTTATTCCTTACATGGTATACAATAACAGAATGCAGCCACAACAATTGAACATCGCATTGCAGAATTGAACCAAGCAGTTAACTAAACACCACAACAAATGAACCAAATGTTAACTGAGCACCACATTGCACAATATAACATACTCATAATAGAAGATCGGACAGTTAACCAAACCAAGCATGCTTAACAACTTGGAAATATTGCACCCTGAAGAATTGAACATCACATTTGCAGAATTGAACCAAGCAGTTAACTGAACACCACATTGCACGACATATATAACATATACACTATAGCAGAAGATTGCATGGTAAAAGTGGATAGCACAATTCACTAGAATTTGTTAAGGAAAGGCAGTAGCTAGCAAACTGAACATGGGTCCTTATAGTGAGCTAATAAGACAAGCTGCTCCTCATTGTCGGAGATATCGATGACGATTGGCTCCTTGGACATGGAAGAGGGCGAGGCCTCCGCATCGTGGGTGCCCTTGTTGTAGTGGTGAGTTGCCTGAGCCGCTCCGGGCACCAACCTGATGGCTCTCGAGATGAATTAAGCACGTGCACGCTGAGAAAACACCTCGTAGTCTTCGTCGAAGGCACCGACGGTGGCCTCGAGAAAACGCCACGAACTGTCTTTTAAAGCAGCCAACCGTGTCGCGGCGTCAGCGCACGAGGCGTCAATGATGGCCTCGACGGCGAGGTGCTCCTCCAAGATCTGGGGGTCAGCATGAATGGCAGCCATCGCGACCTCATCCGCGCGTGCGGCCGTGATTTGCTTCTCCGCTGCCAAATGCTCCTTGAGATCCTGGCTATACTACATGCACAATGGCTTAGGGCGGCGCTTATTTGGTGGAGGGGTCGGTGATTTGGGTCGAAGGTGTCGCGCTTGCGCCAGCGGTCGGGGCATGTGGGATGTGGAAGGAGGAGGAGGATGGGGGTCGGGTGTGGATTACCTGCTTGGATAGGCGAGGCCGAGCAGCGTGAAGGAGGGTCACCAGCGAGGAGGCGGCGCTGCAAGCAAGGAGTGAAGGTTTCAACTTGGAAAGGAAGGCGGAAAGAGGGGAAATGTGGCTTTTGGTAAGGGAGAGAGGGCGGGGAGGTAGATATTTCCATGGAAGCCGAAAATTTGGAATCGCTTCAGCAAAAAAACTGGCGCGCAAAGTGTCATCAGACACGGTCCCTTATTCAGAATTGTGTACGATATGTGAACATCACAAACGATTCATATAGCTTAACCCGTGTGTGTTGAGTTTGAACGTAAAAAAATTTGGTTCAAAATTCCCTGGTTATGGTGGTCATCCACGACATTGCATAATTTGGGTACAGAAAGGAGACTAACTTATTAATCGAGCAAGTTCAGCAATTAAACAAAGCTAGCTGACCTAAACATTACTGTAAAAAATTAAATACTGGCGCTTTTAATTAAACAAAACAAAGAGTACTACTACGGCTAGTGCTCGTCGATCTCCGGCGCCGCCTCCATGTCCAGCTCGCGCCCGACGGTCTCCTGGGGAAGGGGCTCCATGGCATCAATTGCACCATACTCGGCAAGCATCTCGCCATCCGCATCTGCCATATCTTTGGCATAGGCTGCCACGAGCTGGGCGTGGGCGGCCACGATCTGGGCTTTGGCGGGCTCCGTCGTGGCAAGGTATGCCGCGCAGGAACGTACGGCTGCTCGAACTCTCCCGGTGATTACCAGCTCTTCGGCCGTGGGTTACCCGCTCTCACCAGTGGCTATCCCCGAGGCAGATGCTGCTGCCGCCGCCTGAGAAGCAACAGCGGTCGTTTGGGCTGCCTTGGCCGCCCGGACGCAGACTGCGGTCGCCCTCATGAGCTTATTAGCATGCGCCTGGCGGCTGCGGCCGCGCTCTCGCCAGAGTGGGCTGCCCAAGTTGCCCTCATGACGTGGGTCCACGTGCCCATCTTTCACCAACGACGAATGAAAAGTGAAATGATATTTGGGGAGTGAGCTAGTGTGCTTGACACACCGGCTGTGGACTGTAGCCGACGCACCTTCTCGCGTAAGCCATAGGTGTACTATACACCGACGGTGCTCCAAGATATTTTGTGCTGCATCTCACACGGTTAGTGATAATAAACTATGTGTGATCTACTTGATTTATCGTCTTGATTTGAATTACGTAATGGGGTCACAGCTACAAAGGATGGTGTTTGAATTGTTAGAACTTTTATCTACAGTTGTTGGCGTTCTAGGAACGGGGGTCCCCAGACTTGCCTGCCTGCGGCCCACAGCGTGGCTATGCTAGTGGGCCTGTACATCCCATCTTCACCAACAAAGCATTCAAGACCCTCACGAGGGGCCAAGCCTCGCGAGGCGGACGACACAAGACCTCCTCAGGAGTGACCTCTCCAGGCAGGCTCGCGAGGAGCGGAGATATCAAGGCGGGGCAAACCTCGCGAGGCTCTCGTGACATGAGCCATGATGACCGGCACCAGGCGGGCGCCAGCACGCGCAGCGTCCTTGTTTCCTCTTTGGTGCTAAGGAGGAAGGCCAGGCGCGGAGTACCGAGGCATCAGGCAAAGGTTTCCATATAGGTGCAACGAGACCAAGACCAGCAGGACGGCAAGACAGAGGTCACCATGGAGCCCAAGACGGCATCACCACCAGAGCCTTTTGCAGGCGAAGACCGCTTTTGTCAGGATAGCGTGTACTAGCTGTCCCCTTTCAAATTTGCCCGCCGTTGTTGGCTCCCTTCCTGCTCAATATTTGGGGAGAGGACCAGGGCTTATATAAGTAGAGCTAGCCACCACAGAGGGGGACAGATCGAGTTCCCATCCACAAGTCCACAGAGCACAAGAACACCTCAACCTCAGGAGGTTGTTCTTCCCCTTGTACAGTTCTTCATCAGCCCAAGAGGCAATCCACCACCACACACTGGAGTAGGGTATTACACCACAACGATGGCCCGAACCAGTATAAATCTCGTGTATTTCCGTGTTGTGATTTCGTTGAGTTCGTCTGTGAGATCTTAGCGAGCTCGGGCGTAGATCGGTAGGAGGGAAAGAACTTCGCGCGCACCCCAGAGTTTGAACCTTAAGGGTTTTGCCGGAACCCCACATCCGACATTTGGCGCGCCAGGTAGGGGTGCGCCGTAGCTTCTCTTCCCTCGATTCGTCGCTCCGTCGCTCCGTCGTCTCCATGGCGGACACTCGCCGCGCTCGAGCTGAGCGCTGGGCTGCCCTCACCACCTACGTTGCTCAGACGGCTCCCGTCGGTGGGCCACCTCATCGTTCTCCGTCTCCTGCCGCCAACGCCGCCACAGGCCCGGCGGGGAACGAGCAGCAAGCGTCCTCGCTGCACCCATCAGTGCGGCAGGACGGCCGCACCGCCACACCATCACTGACCCCGCCCGGTTCCTCGTCCCACGCACGTCGCGCGCCCATGGACGCGCAGGCCGTGCTCCTCATGGAGAACGAGCTCCTGCGCTATCTCCCGGTCGACGACCTCTATGAGGACTGGCTCGACCGCGTCACTGAACTCGTCCGCACCGCAGGGGGCTCCCCGGCGCTGTCCCACTCTCTGCCACGTCCTCCGCCAGCCACGGGCGACGTGGCTCACGGAGCTCCTCCACCACCTCTGCCCCAAGATGGTGCCTTGGCGCCAAGGCGCGCGGCCCCACGGCATGATCCACCACGCCCGGTGCCCGCACACGAAGAGAGAAGCTGCCAAGAAATTCCTCGGCCGCGGGGAGCTGCACCAGCGCTCCCCGCGCCACCTCGCCAAGACCGCGCGCTACCTGCGGTAGCGGCACCCGGGCCTCACCAAGACCAAGCTCCACCTCCGAGATGGGCCCCGGCAACCACAGCTGGATGCCACGCCTTCACCCCGAGCTGCGTAGCGTCTCCTGGCCAGGCAAGTTCAAGCCGGACCTGCCTCCTCGCTACGACGACACCGCCGACCCCGCGGAGTTCCTGCAGCTCTACGAGCTGAGCATCGAAGCGGCCAACGGTGACGAGAAAGTCATGGCAAACTGGTTTCCCATGGCTCGCAAGGATGGTGCCCGCTCCTGGCTCCTGAACCTGCAGCATGGCTCGATCTCCTCCTGGGATGAGATGCGCGACAGCTTTGTCACAAACTTCCGGGGCACCCGCGACCGCCCGCCGGCCGCGGGTGACCTGCGCTGCATCAAGCAACAACCAGGAGAGACCCTCCAAAAGTACATCCAGCGCTTCAACAATACTCGCCTCAAGATCCTCAAGGTCATGAACGAGGCCATCATCTCCGCGTTCTCTAACGGCGTCTGTGACATCAAGATGAAGGAGGAGCTCGCTATCCACGAGGAACTATGCACATCTCAGGAGCTGTTCAACCTGGCAACCAAGTGCGCAAGAGCTGAGGAGGGGCGCCTTTCCCTCCTCGAGCTGCCAGCTGCGGGTGCAGAGGAGAAGAAGGCCAAGGCCAAGGACGTGAAGCGCAAGGAAGCAGTTGTGCTCGCAGCGGAGCCGGACACCAAGCGGGACAGAGACCAGCCCGAGTCATCCAAGGGCAGCCGATCATTCTGCGCCTTCCACAACCTGAACACCCACAACACCAGCAACTATCAAGAGCTCAGAGCCATTCACGAAGGACGCTTCGGTCGACGCCCCGGGCGCAGCGACCGGGGCTACGGCCGAGGAGGAGGACGTGGAGGCGGATGCTGGGACGACCGTGGCCCGTGCCAGGAGTGGCGCGACAAGCCTCGTGAGGACCGCTGGCAGGACCATCCTCGCGAGGGCGCCTGGAGGGACCAGCCCCGTGAGGACCGTCCTCAGGGAAACGCCGGTCTTCCCCCGCTGCCGCCACCACCAAGAAGGAACGACGATCACCATCAGGATGAGGGGGCTGGGGGCTTCCAGGAGCCGCGTGCTATCGCCTGCATCTTGGGCGGCGCTCAGGCCCCAGCCTCTCAGCACATCTTCAAATAGTTTGCTCGTGAGGTGAATGCAGTCCTCCCCAAGCTCGAGGCCACGCGCCCGCTCAAGTGGTCCCAGTGCGCCATCACCTTCAACTCGGCAGATTAGCTCAAGTGTGTAGCCACCGCTGGCGCCCTCCCGATGCTTTGTTCACCAGTCATTAGCAATGTGCAAGTTACCAAGACCCTCATCGATGGCGGCGCAGGGCTCAATGTCCTATCCGTCGACATGTTGGACAACCTCCAAGTCCCGTATGAAC
This sequence comes from Aegilops longissima, assembly GCA_021605205.1. Lineage (NCBI taxonomy): Eukaryota > Viridiplantae > Streptophyta > Magnoliopsida > Poales > Poaceae > Aegilops > Aegilops longissima. The sequence continues at coordinate 365,775,092 of CM038676.1, forward strand.
AGCTTCAGCCTACCAAGCCTTTCTCAGGAGTGACCGACGGTTCCACCACACCGATAGGGCAGGTCCGCCTGCCTGTCACCTTCGGAGAGCGCAAGTACTACCGCACCGAGCTCATCGACTTCGACGTCGCGCACATCCGCCTGCCATACAACGCCATCCTCGGTTATCCAGCCCTGACCAAGTTCATGGCGGTCACCCACCACGGCTACAACGTCCTCAAGATGCCGGGAAGCGGCGGAATCATCACGGTCCCATGTGAAGAGATAGATGCGGTGTGCTCCCTCGAGCGCGCCTTCCAAGCTGCAGCAATCGACGACCCCGATAGCAAAGGAGAGGGCCCTCCTGAGGCCCTCCCCAAGAAGAAGAAGCAACTGCGCCGTGCAGGATCTTAGGAGGGTGACGACGCAGCTGGAGCCTCGCCAGGATCAGCGCGCGCTCCAGGGGCGCCTCCCTCCATTGCATAGGAAGGCGTGCCCAGCGCCCTCCTCGGGCAGGGCTCGGGGGCTCTCTTCTGGAGGGCCTCGGGGACGAAACGATATCCATTACCTTTGGGGACGAAACGATATCCATTACCTCTTATTGCTTTCAAATTTTTTCTCGTGTTAACATAGAACAACAGGAGTGTTGTGTCAATTTTTGTGATTTTTTGGGGTTCGTTTGGACATTTTTATGCATGAACTGAGTTTTCAATGCATTTATGGGCATAATTCAAATTTGAACTACATGAACATGCTCCAGTGCATATAAATTGGTTGAAAAATCAAATATGTGTCCTTATGTGCATGCTTAGGTCCCATGCAAGAAATGGGAATGAATTTCAAACACCGGGGCACCGTTGATTGCTGGCAAAACATTGAGATGCATGGCTTTTAATTTCTAGTAAATCCAAAACTCGTCTGAAATTCATGAAACTTTGCATGCTATCATGGAGCGGCATCAACATGCCGTGGTATATTTTTTGTCCCATTTGGGGCAGGATTGGGTATATGCTTCTCATAAACCAGAGCTTCTCACAATAAGCATGATGGTTTCGATAGGGAACGTCCCAGCTTTGGGGACGAAATGATATCCATTGCCTCTTATTGCTTCCAAACATTTTCTCGTGTCAACATAGAACAACAGGAGTGTTGTGTCAATTTTTTGATTTTTCGGGGTTCGTTTTGACATTTTTATGCATTAACTGAGTTTTCAATGCATTTATGTGCATAATTCAAATTTGAACTACATGCACATGCTCCAGTGCATATAAATTGGTTGAAAAATCAAATCTGTGTCGTTGGGTGCATGCTTAGGTCCCATGCAAGAAATGGGAATGAATTTCAAACACCAGGGCACCGTTGATTGCCGGCAAAACATTGAGATGTCTGGTTTTTAAATTCTAGTAAATCCAAAACTCGTCTGAAATTCATGAAACTTGGCATGCTATCATGGAGAGGCATCAACATGCCATGGTAAATTTTTTGTCCCATTTGGGGCAGGTTTGGGTATATGCTTCTCACAAACCAGAGCTTCTCACAACAAGCATGATGGTTTCGGTAGGGAACGTCCCACCTTTGGGGACGAAACGATATCCACTGCCTCTTAGTGCTTTCAAATTTTTTCTCGTGTCAACATAGAATAACAGGAGTGTTGTGTCAATTTTTGTGATTTTTGAGGGTTCATTTGGACATTTTTATGCATCAACTGAGTTTTCAACGCATTTATGTGCATAATTCAAATTTGAACTACATTTACATGCTCCAGTGCATATAAATTGGTTGAAAAATCAAATCTATGTCCTTATGTGCATGCTTAGGTGACATGCAAGAAATGGGAATGAATTTCAAACACCAGGGCATTGTTGATTGCCGACAAAACATTGAGATGCCTGGTTTTTAAATTCTAGTAAATCCAAAACCCGTCCGGTGTGCAGGTTCACCGGGAAGCATGCGAGATGTTCAACATAGGATTTGTGCATCTCTTCAACGCAAACGGTTCAGTGAAGCAGTAAAGCGGCGGAAAATAAACCAAAAAATATACGTGCTGCCACACGCCCGGTGTGTCGTGCGAGCAGGCGTGAGTTGACGGGACGCATGCGAGCAGTCTACCACGCAGGCATACCGGGAGGCGTGCGTGCAGGTGTGTGTATTGACGGGGAGGCGTGCGAGTAGCTGTGTGAAATGATGGTAGGAATGGCAAACGTCCGCCGCGCACGCTCATCGGGAGGCGAGACAACTTTTGACTGGAGCCTGCCTCGTTCCCACTCGTGCGTTTTAATTGCGCGCCCGAGCTACCGGCCATAATAGGCGGCCGCACCCTCGGTCCACAGTGGTCACCGACGTCTGGACTCCGGAGTGTATGAAGGTGCCACTGAAGCGCACCATCGGAGGGAGTGGCGACGCAGGGGCTGGTGAAGCACCCGCACAACGCGTGAAGCTAGCCACAGAGGTTTCCGTCATCGCCGACGAGGTCTTGCGCGGGCAGTAGCATGACTTTGAATTCTTCGGCACCGCCGTGCCCCCCAGCCGGAGCCGGAGGTTAACAGAAACTCCGGCAACAACTACGACTCCGACGGAAAACCGATTAGTCATCTATATACCCATTTGTGCAGCAAACATATCAAGTGTTTTCTCTGGTTAATCCCCCCACCCACCCCGCCCCTCTATAATTTTTCTGGAATACAAATCCTATGGTTATGATCTCTCACTCCATGAAATCAAAGTAATTAAGATTCGTTAGATGCACGTAGTGTGTTGATTGTTTGAATGTTATCTGTATAGAGTTAGTGATTAATTGTTTGTTCTGTACAAATGATTTTTGCTAATAATCCGACTAGGGTTAGTTTGCGTGCTAATAATTTGTGGCCAGATCTTGAGAATTGATTTTGAATGTCCTACATATCTGTTTGTGCCTTTTTTCTTCCTGATCTTGAGAATTGATTTCGAATGTCCTATATGTTATGCCGTTTTTTCTCTCAGATCGGTATGTAAACAGATGAGGCTCCGACCAGCGCCGCCGCCGGATGTAGATCTTGGACCCAGCTGTGCGGCCAGAAGTGCCCCCTGGACCTGAGGAACCAGTAGAATCTCCGGCGGACTGCATCAGCGATCTCCCGAATGGAATCCTTGGGGAGATCATCTCCCTTCTCCCCACCAAGGATGGCTGCCGCACACAAGTCCTCGCATCTCGGTGGCGCACTCTATGGTGCACCGCACCTCTTAATCTCGACTGTCGTCAGCTATCTGTCGATGATGATTCTGAACTCCCTGGAGCCACCATCTCCTCCCATGGGGGCTCCTTTCAACGCATCTACATCCCGCAGGCTACCTGCTGGACATACCCTGCACGGTGGCCGCCTGGCTAACATCCCGTCAACTCGATAAACTCCAGCCGCTTGAGTTCTACCATTACAGCGATAGGTTACCACCAAGAGCAGCATCTGTGCCCTCACCACCGATGCCCATCTCATGGTTTTCCTCCTCTCTCCACACCGCCACCTTGACCCGGTGCCATCTAGTAGACTATCTGGTACAAATGCTTCGACTGCGAGTGCTAAAAAAACATGCGCTTGTGTTGGTTGATCTGTCGGTGGCCTCACTTCACAGCATCATCCACTCTAGCTGCCCTGCACTGCAGTTTTTGGTGCTTGTTTTTGGAATAGGAATCCATATCCCTTGTCTCAAAATAAAGTCGTCTCACCTTGTAAGCATTGGAATTCATTTTGAAGGACAGGAGCTCATCGTCGAAGACAACCCTTAACCTTAAAGGTTGCTCCTTAATTGTTGTTATAAACCTTCACGAATAACTGTGGTCTCTACGCCTAAACTGGAGACCTTGGGTGCAATTAGTGATCCGTTTGAATGGTTCGAGATGGTGTTTGCCTCCACACCTATTGAGGTACTGTATATTATTCACGTACACTTTTGTAATTTGCATTTTTCATTTGTGCGCATAAGTTAAGTATCATCTTGGAGTATACTTTTAGTGCTAATATTATGTTCTATGCTCAATGAAGCGCTTGTCCATCCTATCAGTGGTGGTGGATTCTGTCAAGACCTTATATATCACTATGTGGTGTTTTGATCTCAACATCATTATTGCCTTGCTGCAATGCTTTCCATGTCTGGAGAATTTGTATATGAAGGTGATGATTTCACGCACATTGAAAGAACATATATAATGTACTATAATTAATCGTTCAGCTATCACTCTTTCAACATAATATTTTTTAGACATTAACTGTTTTCAATCTTCATCTCTATTTAGGCACTAACACATGGAGAAAAAGGTATAACCAATCGATGGTTCAAGAAGCACCGGGATTTTCTCAGTCTCACGACATTCGTTTGAAGACAGTAACACTGGAAGGATATGCATCCAACAATGCAAACACTAGCTTTGTCACATTCTTCATGTTGAATGCGAGGGCACTATTGTCCGTGAGGATTAAATTTTTCAACAAGAAACTTCTTGCGGCTGCAGGTGTTGAACAACATAAAAAGAAGTTTCATGTGGACCCAAGGGCTTCTAATCGTGCTCGGCTTCTATTTACAACAGCTTGTCATCATGGACCGGTAGACTTTCTGGCTGTTGATCTTGATTTTATGGATCAAACCGATCCATTTGATTGTGACTGCCGATCATTGTCCTGTTCAATCTGGATTTTGTCTAAACCTGTTGAGCAATTAATCCTCGTGCTTTTGTACTGTTTGTTAGCTGGAGTTAGATATTGTTGCCCTTTTCAACTCGGCTTTGACCCATATTTTCTTTCATACTAGGCCAATGCCTTGCCATTTCTTTAATTAAGACAAAAACATTATAAGCATTCACAACATAGGCAAAGAACATCACTCTCGCGGGATCCTTGAGATCTTTGTTCATTACAGAATTGCAAGTTTTTAGTGCCCACCAGCACCCACAAACTTATTTTCAGCTTGCACACCAAGGGTTGTAATTCTTAATAAGAAAAGCTTCATTGTAGTCACAGATTTGGATTTTTTATTTGGGACCCATGAGGAAAAAGCCTATCCAGTGTGGTGCCGACTCAACAGTAAACATTGAGAAACCTGGTTTTAAAATGACTGTAAATCCAAAACTCGCCTCAAAATCATGAAACTTGGCATGGTGTTAAGTCATAGCACCAACATGTTGTGGTAAAAAATTAGTCCAATTTGGGACAAGTTTTGGTACAATCTTCTTACAAACTAGAGCTTCTCTCAAAAAGCCTCATGGTTCGACCTTGTCACCTATTTGTGCGAAACGACATACGATGTCTCTTCCCGCCTTGATTTATTTTACAGAGGCAACATGCAACTATATATAGTAGTGTCGTCCTAAAAATATGAAATTAATCACGGTTTGTTTTGCCTTTTTATACATTATTTGAGTTTCATTTTGGAACGTACTTTCGTGTGTTCGAAGGTTATGTGTGTACTAGCCACATATGTAATTCGATGTTAATTCTGTTTATGGAATCAAGTCCTTATACATGTTATTCTTCTGTACACAGAGCAAATCACACGGATTATTAGCAGCAATCATCTATGTTATTATTGGTCTTCGCACACATTTTTGATTACGGACCTGTTTGCCGCATATCACACACATCTTGTTCAGTTGAACCGTTTCCATTGTGTTGCCTGATCACACACAGTTCATCGTTGTGAACCGTATGTTGTATATCGCACACACCTTCATCTGGCTGCCCGTTTCTTTTGTTCCTCATCATCGCAAACAGTTAATTGAACTGAACTGTATGCCCTGCATCGCACACACAACTAAAATCTGAACCGTGTTTGATGCATCCTCCATCGCAAATGTTTTGCACCTTTTTGACAGGTTTTTTACACCACCGTTTGTGATTATTGCATCGCACACAGTTTCGTCGAAGGGTCTCTGATCATAGTGTCACGTTAGCAGCATCCTAAAGTAGTGGTGATTCATTCATATTAACTGAGACATTATCTTAACAATGCCTTGTTTCAACATGTATAAAGAATGACAGAGCAGAAAAGTACCTTTCCTAAAACAATGTGACTGATTCATATTAACAGAGACATTATCTTAACAATACCTTGGTTAAACATGTAGAAAGAATTGCAAAGAAGGATAGTACCATTTGTAAAACACTATAACTGATATACAATAGCAGAGACATTATCCCAACAATACATTTCTTAAACATGTACTCCGAACGATCCCTAACAGAAATGGTACTCCCGCCGATCCCTAACAAGTGTTGCAGTTTTGAACTAAGATTCAGTAGTTAATTGTGAGAGTGGCATTGCTTAATTTTACCAGCGACATTAGATTAACAAAAAGCATAAATAGTTCTAGGGGAGAGTGGGCGCAACAACACCATGTGCTTCCATCTACTTATAAAGGGGGTGATGCAGAGTTTTGTTGTAACAAAGAAACAAGCATCATGCCTAGGTTGGAACAATTTTTGCTCACTCAATGGTAAAAGACAGCAGTTCAATAGCTTCAATTCAACATTTATCCAAAATAGTACCAATACAAGTAGCACAACATCTCAAAGCACACTGCAGCATCATGTGGATGAAAGTCGGTACTGACCTTTCTTGACCAAGATTTGAAACAACTCGCGGGGAGGATTTGAACAAAATCTCAACACATACATGGAAATCCGATCTCCTTTTGTGCAGTTCCACCAAAATTAAGCAAAGTCGCCAGTGTGACATTCAAGTTGAACTGCACAAAACACTCTTAAAACAAAAGTGTTTCGCGTAGCGAAGCAAAATGTCGCAATAGCAACAATTTGAATAGGTATCCCTGTTTTAACAGAGGCAAAAAAGGAATCAATTATTGGCTAATAAAGGAGGATGAAACATGCGGCCACAAAAATGGTACTCCCACCGATCCATAACAAGTGTTGCAGTTTTGAACTAAGATTCAGTAGTTAATTCTGAGAGTGGCATTGCTTAATTTTACCAGCGGCATTAGATTAACAAAAAGCATAAACAGTTCCAGGGAGAGTGGGCGCAACAACACCATGTGCTTCCATCTACTTATAAAGGGGTTGATGCAGAGTTTGTTGTAACAAAGCAACAAGCATCATGTCTGGGTTGGTCCCATTTTTGTTCACTACTTAATGGGAAAAGACAGCAATACAATAGCTTCAATTCAACATTTATTTAAAACAGTACCAATACTAGTAGCACAACATCTCAAAGCACACTGCACAATCATGTGGATGAAGGCCTGTACTGACCTTTCATGAGACGAACAAGATCAAATACGAATCTACCAACACGAATAGGAAATCCAATCTCGTTTTGTGCAGTTGCACTGAAATCAAGAAAAGTTGCTGGTGTGACATTTAAGTTCGCTATAGCAACAAGTTGAATAGATATCTCTGTTTTCACAGAGGCAAAAAAGGAAACATTTACTGGCCAATAAAGGAGGATGAAACATACAACAACAAAAAGAAGCATCTAACTTATCTTGATGGAAAACACAGTAGGACAGTAGAATTTCTAAAACGGTTGCATTGATTCATATTAACAGAGATTCTCTTAAAACAACATTCGTTAAAAATGTAATTTACTCAGTGGCATTGCTTCAAATTTCCAACACCATTCTTAGATTAACAACAGCAAAATAGTTGTATGGGACATGGGACATGGGACATGCCAGCACCATGTGCGTCCACACGTATCAATGGGTGATGCAGAGTATGTTGCCAAGCATCATATCTGCATTGGTCTTATATTTGTTCTCTTTGAACCTTTTTCCTATGTGAGGGCAACAAATCTAGTCCTGCACAAACTACCCGACCCCCTAGTTTCTTTCCTTTTTCAACAAAGAGATCGGTTCCTTATAGATTTGTGTACTGGGTTACCCCCTGTTTTCCCTTTTCGACCAACAAAGCGGCTGGATAGCTCGTTCATTAGTCTATTCGTCAGTTTTCTTTTTACCGGATTTATCCGCGATTATTCTCGATCGTGATTTCTGATCCGATCTTAGTTTCTGTTTATCTTTTCGCTCGTTAGTCGGAATCAGGCGATTCAAGCGCCTAGAGTTTCGTCTCGAGACCCTCTTTCTATTTAATCAACTTAAACAAGATTTTGGTACTGTAAATTTGACCTTAGTTCAGATTAGTAAACGGATCTTGTTTCTTTTGCCGTTTGAGTTTCGTTGCTCCGTTTGATTTGATTCTTTTTGCGAACCGGAGTTCTTAAGTTGAACTTTCTGGTCAATCTCTTTTATTTGAGTTTTGCTTGTGCATCTTTGCTTGTTGCTTATGCATGTTATTGTTTGTTTGCGATAGAATTCCCGGAGTGCGAAGCGTGTTACTACGAGTCTCTAGGATTCGCGGATCGTCAGCAAGGCAAGTAACACATCGATCATACTCTTTTCATACCCAGTTTTTATGCATTAGTTCAATCCTCAAACATTGCATGATTAGGATGTCATTAACTTGTGGGTTGGGAAGTAGTTGTTGAGGTAGAACCTATTGCCCTGTTACTACCAAACCCTTGGGAGTTACTTCTACGCGTTGTTTATATTGCTATGCTATGCTCGTAGACGTGGTTTGGGTTTGAGTGAATCCATGACAGATGTGAGATTGTTAATTAATGGTTCAACTTAAGGTGGCAACTTAAATTAGCATCTGGGTGGATTGAGGCACCTGGGGAACCCAGTGTTGTCTATATTTTTCTCTTGGAAATCCCGGGGTACCCGTGTGATCTTCCTATGGACCGCCACCAGTGCTCAAAGGCGAGATGATTCATGCTAGAAACTTCCGTGTGCAGCCACAAGCTATTATGGGCTCTAGCATAGTTGAGTAAGTTACGTGAAGCTCTTGAAGAGGTAGATCAGCAGGTAGTGGGTTTTGTAGGTTTGGTATGGTCTACCCGGAGTAGAGAGTTAATGTTTTTGAACACCATGTAGTGCGAGAAATCCAACGGAAGAGATCGAGTCTTGTGGGGAAAAGTGCGCAAACCTCTGCAGAGTGTACAATCTAATCATGGTTAGTCGTGTCCCCGTGTAACATCCCAAATTTCCTATTTGGAATGTTTTACAATTATAGCTAAGCATCTATGCATTCTGTTTGAATTTGACTGGCATTTGAAGTTTCAGAAGTTTTGGACTTGTTAGTATCTGAATTCAAGTTTTGGCAAGAGGAAATCATTTCAAAAACTATGTCTGATAAATACTTGAGAAAAAGTATGAGAGGAGTAAACATGACACTCCAAAAATATCAGAGGAAAAACATTGCCAAAAGTTTTGAATTCAAATTTGAGTTTTACTTGAATTTTGAAAAAAATGAATTTTTATAAAGTTTGGAATTTCCCCCCGGAAAAATGTTCAAATGATAGGGAATATTCCCCTGATCATTTTGATATATATATGTCCTATATAAAATATTTATATTTTATATATTATCTCTGTTTTTATTTTTTTAAAACAAATAAATTAGAAAAAGAATAAAAAAACCCTGGGCGCCGGCCAGGCCAACCGGCCCAGCCAACACCCAGGCGGCCCACCGAGCCGGCCCAGCCCAGCGCCACCAAAGCGCCCAATGAGCCACCGACCGACTCCTCGCCTGAAACCTATCCAGTCGGCCGACCGACCCAAACCCCTCCCCTCTCACCGACGGTGGACCCCACCACACCTACCCCGCCCACGCCACCTCCGCGCCGCCGCCGCCAGATCCCGCCGGATCCGGATTCGCCCGGATCTCTCCCCCCTCCCGATTGCCCCTCGCCCAAGCCGAGGCGCCCCTATATAAACTCCCCACGACCCCATTCCCCCACCCCGCTGACAACTTGACTCGATTCCTAAGGCTGAATCCGCCGGTGTTCTCTAGCAGACCGAGCCGATTGTGGCCGGCGATTGGCTCCGCAAGGTCGGAAGAGAGTTAGTCACTGTTGGACGACCGATGCAGAGAAGGTGCGCTTTGCCGACATCAACTTGATGGACCTGCAGCTTCTTGGTGGGAGAACTACACCGCCACTTATCCCATCGGCACCATCACGTGGGATCAGTTCCAAGCAGCCTTCCGCACCGCCATGTTTCAGCTGGAGCCATGAGTTTGAAGAAGCGTGAGTTCCGCAACTTACGCCCGGGGAACCGTATTATGGTGCGAAGACGTGGATGAGTTCAGCAAGTTAGCTCGCTATGCCCCGGATGATGTGGCCACAGATGCCATAAGCAGGAGAAGTTTCTCGAGGACTCAATGACGAGCTGGGAATGCAACTTATGGTGGCTACCTTCACCAACTACCAGGAGCTGGTAGACAAGGCCACCATACTTGAAGGCAAGCAGCAGCAGATTGATAGCCGCAAGCGGAAGTACAGCCAGGGGAAGCACAACTCAGGAGCTCAGCAGAAGCCCCGTTATGCCCCATACTCAGGAGGGCATACCCATCACAACCATGGAGGGCATAACCATGGAGGCAATGGGAACAACCGCAACCAGGACAATAAGTCAGGCAATGGAAATGGCAATGGCAATTAGCATCGTCCTGCCCCGGCTCCGAAGGATCTGAGTCACATCACCTGTTTCAAGTGCCAGAAAACAGGGCACTATGCCACCGACTGCCCGGAGGCCAAGCAGAGGAATGGAAATGGCAATGGAAGCTCAGCGAAGAAGCCCAACCCTTTCCTCGTGCTCGGGTGAACCACATTGACGTGGAGGACGTCTATGATCAGCCGAATAATCGTGGTTGGTAAGTTTTATTGAATTCACGCTCAGATTGGTACTCTTTGATTCGGTGCAACGATTCATTCATATCAAGGGTAGTTGTGGAAAAGTACGGGTTGCCCACTAAAACCCTTAGAAGCCCCCTTCGCGTCGGTGCAGGAGGAGAAATGATGGCGTGCTTAGGCTGTCATGCAACCTCAACATCGGGAACCATAAATTTCCCCGCAGACCTCATAGTATTGGAAACCCTGACCTTGGATGTAATCCTAGGCATGGATTGGTTGACGAAGTTTGAAGGAAACATAGATTGTGCCAAGAAGTCGATTCTGCTCACCACCCCGGAGCGTAAGAGGATCAAGTATGTATCCGCACGTATCCCGATGAAGAATCAGTGCATTCCCTCACGGAGTTGTTCAGAGGAAGTGCCAGAGTGCAAGATTTTCCCGATGTGTTTCGGAGGAATTACCAGAATGCCACCGGACGAGACATTGAATTTCTGATTGAGTTATTGCCGCACAGCCCGATATCCAAGAGACCTTATCGGATGCCCCGAACGATTTGAAAGAGATCAAGAACCAAATTAATGAGTTATTGGAGAAGGGATATATTCGTCCAAGCTCATCACCTTATGGAGCCCCAGTCTTTTGGTAGAGAAGAAGGATGGAACCTTGAGAATGGTTGTGGATTATCGTTCGTTGAACGACGTGACCGTCAAGAACAAGTACCCTCTGCCGATGATTAATGATCTATTTGATCAGCTAGTTGGAACCAAGGTATTCTCAAAGATCGATCTTCGATCAGGGTATCATCAGTTGAAGATCCGTGAAAAGGATATACCCAAAACAACATTCACTACCAGGTATGGTTTATATGAGTATACCGTCATGTCATTTGGATTGACTAATGCTCCTGCATACTTCATGAATTTGATGAACAAGGTATTTATGGGATATCTGGACAAGTTTGTCGTGGTGTTCATCGATGATATACTGATTTTCTCCAAGAGCGAGGAAGAGCATAAGGAACATTTGCTTCTAGTTCTGGAGAAACTTCGAGAACATCAGTTGTATGCCAAGTTCAGTAAATGTGAATTTTGGCTGAAGGAAGTCGGATTCCTCGGACATGTTATTTCAGGAGAAGGAATAGCGATTGACCCGCCAAGGTTGAATCGGTCACCGATTAGCGATCGCCCACCTCGACCAAGGAGATCCGCATTTTTCGGACTCGCAGGATACTATCGGAGGTTTATTGAGAACTTCTCGAAGATTGCCAAGCCCATGACTGAGTTGTTGAAGAAGGAAGCCAAGTACATTTGGACCGAGGCTTGTGAAGCCAGTTTTCAGGAATTGAAGAAACGTTTGGTTACAGCCCCAGTACTGATTTTGCCGGACATACACAAGGATTACCAGGTATATTGTGACGCTTCTCGTCAGGGACTCGGAGGAGTACTCATGCAGGAAGGAAAAGTTGTAGCTTATACCTCCAGGCAGCTATGACCTCACGAGATGAATTACGCCACACATGATTTGGAGTTAGCAGCCGTAGTGCATGCACTCAAGACCTGGAGACATTTCCTCATCGGAAACCGTTGTGATGTTTACACATATCACAAGAGCTTGAAGTATATTTTTACACAGAAAGAGTTGAACCTCAGGCAGAGGAGATGGCTAGAGTTAATAAAGGACTATGACATGAGATTGCATTATCACCCAGGGAAAGCTAATGTTGTAGCAGATGCTTGGAGCCGTAAGAGTTATGTGAATACTCTTATAGCAGGAGGATTACCCCAGGAGTTAGTCGATGACCTCAGAGATCTCCGACTGGAGATAGTTCCGAGAGGATATGTTGCAACTCTGGAAGTTCAGTCCACTTTGGCCGAAAGGATTCGTGAAGCCCAGAAGTCGGACAAGGAAATCGATGAGATAAAGCAAAAGATGAATGAAGGAAAAGCTAAAGGATTTCGTAAGGATGAACACGGAGCTATATGGTTCGAGGATCGTATTTATGTACCCAATGATCCCGAACTCAGGAAGCTAATTCTTCAAGAGGCTCATGATTCACCGTACTCGATTCACCCCTGTAACACCAAGATGTATCTGGATTTGAAGGAAAGTTTCGTGGGCGGTATGAAGAAGGATATTGCCGAGTACATAGCAGTATGCGATGTTTGTCAACGAGTAAAGGCGTAACATCGAAGCCAGCAGGGTTACTTCAACCTTTGCCGATTCCCGATTGGAAATGGGAAAACTTGGAATGGATTTTATCACAGATTACCCAGACCCGCTCAGGTTATGATTCTATCCGGTAGTGGTTGATCGATTGACCAAGGTAGCTCACTTCATTCCGTGAAGACTACATATACCGGTGCTAAGTTGGCCAAGATATACATGACCAGGATCGTATGTTTGCATGGAGTTCCGAGGAGTATCGTGTCGATAGAGGAACACAATTTACCTCAAAGTTTTGGAATCGGTTGCATGAAACTTTGGGTACGAGGCTGGAGTTCAAGATGCTTTTCATCCGCAGATGATGGATGACCGAGAGAGTCAACCAGATCTCGGAGGACATGTTGAGAGCTTGTGTGCTAGACTATGGGTCTAGCTGGGATGATAATTTGCCATACGCAGAGTTTTCATAAAACAATAGTTATCAGTCCAGTCTGAATATGGCCCCTTTCGAAGCTCTATACGGAAGGAGGTGCAGAACACCATTGATGTGGGATGATGTTGAGATCGATCACTTTTGGTTCCGATCTTATCGAGATTCCAAGAGAAAGTCAAGCTGATTCGGGATAGACTCAAGATAGCACAATCGAGATGTAAGAGTTATGCCGACGAAGAACGCAAGGAAGTAACTTACGAAGTGGGAGACCGAGCATATCTTCGTGTGTCTCACTTCGTGGAATCAAGAGGTTTGGTGTCAAAGGAAAGTTAGCACCCGATTCATTGGCCTGCACAAAATCCTCGAACGTCGTGGAGAAGTTGCTTACAAGTTGGAATTGCGGAAGGATTGTCCGGAGTTCATGATGTCTTCCATGTTTCTCGGTGAAGAAGTGTCATGCCGACATGGCCGATATTCCGTTGAGAGACACAAAGGCCCCTAGAGGCCATACAGCTCGACAAAGGATCTGACTTATAAGGAGAAACCCGTCCGAATTCTCGAGACTGCGAACAGATTCACCCAAAGAAGATCATCAAGTTTTGCAAGGTTTGTGGAGTCATCACTCCAAGAGGAAGCCACCGGGAGCGAGAAGAAGACCTTCTTCGAGATCACCCGCACCTATTTGTTAGTTAACCCAATCTCGAGGGCTAGATTCATCTTAAGGTGGTAGGTTTGTAACATCCCAAATTTCCTATTTGGAATGTTTTACAATTATAGCTAAGCATCTATGCATTCTGTTTGAATTTGACTGGCATTTGAAGTTTCAGAAGTTTTGGACTTGTTAGTATCTGAATTCAAGTTTTGGCAAGAGGAAATCATTTCAAAAACTATGCCTGATAAATACTTGAGAAAAAGTATGAGAGGAGTAAACATGACACTCCAAAAATATCAGAGGAAAAACATTGCCAAAAGTTTTGAATTCAAATTTGAGTTTTATTTGAATTTTGAAAAAAAAATGAATTTTTATAAAGTTTGGAATTTTCCCCTGGAAAAATGTTCAAATGATAGGGAATATTCCCCTGATCATTTTGATATATATATATGTCCTATATAAAATATTTATATTTTATATATTATCTCTGTTTTTATTTTTTTTCAAAACAAATAAATTAGAAAAAGAAAAAAAAACCCCCTGGCGCCGGCCAGCCAACTGCCCAGCTAACACCCAGCGGCCCACCGAGCCTGCCCACCAGCGCCACCAAAGGCCACCAAAGGCCCAATGAGCCACCGACCGACTCCCCTCGCCCGAAACCTATCCGGGTCGACCGACCGACCCAAACCCCGCTCCCCCTCTCACTGATGGTGGACCCAACCCGTCACCTACCCTCGCCCACGCCACCCTCCGCGCCGCTCTGCCGGATCCCGCCGGATCCGGATTCGCCATGATCTTTCCCCCGATTGCCCCTCGCCCAAGCCGAGGCGCCCCTATATAAACTCCCCACGACCCCATTCCCCCCTCGCCTCACCGGACCTCTCTCCTCGACGCCCTCCGGAGTATCCGAACGCCGCCGCCGCCATTTGCCGCGCCTGAGCTCGCCCGGTCACCCCGAGCCCGCTGACTCCACCAACGGACCCTCGTCGCGCCAAGACCGCCGGAGCTCCCGCCGTCGCCTCGACCACCGGAGACGCTGAACACTCGCCGCCCGAGCCGCCGCCGCCGTCGATCTTCGGTGAGTCACCGGAGTTTACCCCCGCCGTCCGATCTACTCCCTACGGTCTAGATTAGATCCCCCCCCCCCCCGAAGGGGTATGTACTTAAAATAGACCGGTTTTTATCCCGGTTAAGTTCCGGTTAGTTTAGTTAGGTTTTTTTAGTTGAACCGGTCGATTCATTTTAAACCCTAGGGCGTAGTTTAGTTATTTAACGCCGAAGCGTTAGTTAGGCCCATTAGGCCATTTTTCTTTATTTTTAGTTTTCTGTTTTAACAGAATAGTTTCATATTTGAAAAATTCATATCTTTTAATCTACTTAATATTTTTAAGTGATTCTTTTTTTGTTGGTTTGCAAATTTCTTATAGTTTCTGTAGAAAATATAATTAGCTATGTTAAGATTATTTATAATTGCTTTATTTTAGATTTAGTCAGAATAGTAAATCTGCTATAAAATGAGTTAGGAAAATTATTTTTAATGATTCTTTTGTCCCAACTTTGTTTTGACATTGCCTAACCGTAGGAATTAATTTGGGCATTTTAGGATTAATAAAAAATAGTTTTAATCAGGATCATGTTATTCTTAATTAATTAACTAGCTACTGTTTTCCTATTATTTTAATTAGCAAATAAATTTATTTTTCACATGTGATAGATTATTCTAGGTTAGTTTTGTCACTTTAGAGCATGAACTTTTATTTATAATAAATAAAACTTCTATTTTATTTTTCTTACTAAAATTTGCTTTAGGCCTAATAGGAGTTTTATAATAGCTTTTAAATTGATTCTTTTTGCCCCTAGTTGCTTAATGCATTCTTTTCTGTTAAGTTAACATAAACCCATGCTTAGGTTATGTTAAGAAAATTTTTATTATGTAAAACTATTTTTAGTTGTTGCTTGAAGTAGGAAAACTTTGAGTTGGATTTCTTCGAGTTTTCCTTTGGGTTTTTGATTCGTTTGTTTGGTGTGTTTCATATTACTATGCTGTTATGTAAGTGATCATTGTTGTATGCTTATTGTGATTATTGTTTGCCTCGATAGAATTTCCGGAGTGCGAAGCTTGCTACCACGAGTCCTTAGCTTACGAAGATCGTCAGCAAGGCAAGTCATTGATCATGTTTCTTTTCAATACCTATGATTTTTATTGCATTAGAGATATACCTCCCCACCATGCATGCAGTAGGTGAAATTTTGAAGTTATGTTTGTTGAGTAGTATCATGTGGTAGGATGAACCTAATCCCCTTGTTACCATGACCCGGGACGAAGTAGTTTATTTTGCTATGCTCGTAGACGGGATTGGTTGAGAGAATTCATAAGAAAGATGTGAGAGTCAAGATGATGACAACCCCATGAACTTCAAGCTCAAGATGGACTTGAATTCACTCATTGGGTGGAGGACGGTTGACGGGCACCCGAGAACCCGGTGGTTGGCCGAGATGCATGGAGAAGTGCCATGACATCTTGCGGAAAGCTTCACCCAGCCACGAAGAGACGGATGGATGCCCCATTGACGGAAGCTTACCTGCAGCCGCAAGCCATTATGGGCTCGCTTGGTCAACCCTAGTTGTGACGCTAGCCGGACGGTACTACGAGATGTAGAAGAACGGTAGGATTGGATGGGTACCGGCAGTGGCCAAAAGAACTCTTCGGAAGACCCTGTTTCGTTCGTCCCGTCTTCAAACACCATGAAGTGCGAAGACTTAAAAGGAGGGAACGATTCTTGCGGGTAAAGTGCGCAAACCTCTGCAGAGTTAAAGATCTAATCGATTAGCCGTGTCCCCAATTACGGACAATTTGAGCCTTTGGAACTTGGAAGTATTCGGAAATCTCAACACTAAAACTAATAAATTAATTGAGGGGGTTATGACTTAATAATTTGGGAATGAGACATTGGTTGGCGGAACCATCTCAATAACTACCAACAATTTTGTAGTATTTGCAAACAAGTCCACTGTAGTAGGAAAAAATTTGGCTTTTCGCAAAATGATGAAACTTAGAGCCCCACAGCCAAATTGCATATAGTGTTAGTAAATTTTATTATTGTATTCTCTCTTCATGACTTGCCAGCATATTCAAAATGCTGACCTACACGGCTGCAACGTCTTATGTTGCAGAGGAGTATTCCGATCAAGATTGAGGCTACGATCCGCGCTTGGCGATTGCCCTTTGGAGTCGGATGGACTCGCTATTCTTCTATGCTTCCGCAGCTTTACTTAGTTTATTTCTCATGAGTTGGCCTTCGGCCGAATTTATTCTATTGTAATAAAGACTCGATATGAGAACCGTGTAATAAATTCAGGTGTGATTGAACTTTGATTATTTCATCAATGTACTGTGAGTGCCAGCATGATCTTGGGATGGTACAGACACAGAGACTTGACCAATTTTGGGTCAGGTCGCTACACCCCGGTTATGGACAATCTTGAGTATCTAGTACTTGGGTTATCACATGTATCTCATCACTCTTAATTAATATTGTTGGGTTGTTAATTACTTTAATTGGGATTGAGTTGGGGTTATACCTTCTCAATGTTTCAACCACCATGATAGTTAAAATAAAATCTATTCATTTGTTGTAGGAAAAAATTGGCTTTTCGCAAAAACTATAACCATAGAGCTTTCCACAGCCAAATATGCATGTAGTGATAGCATTATCCTGTTCTTGCTCTACTGTGTTATATTGCCAGCATATTCCATGTGCTGACCCGTTTTCGGGCTGCAACGTATTATGTTGCGACTTTTCGCATAAGGAGTAAGGTTCGTTAGGTCGCTGCCGTGCAGCTCAGCTATGCCGTTGGAGTTGATGGACTCACTTTATCTTCCAAGCCTTCCGCTGTTATCGCATTAGATGGCCTTAAGCCATATTATTGTAATAAGTTCTCTTTGAGACATTCGATGTAATAAGTGTGTGATTGCTACTCTGTTATAAATCCTTGATCTTGTGTGTGTCAAGATTATCGATCCAGGGATGACACTGAAGCACAGGGACTTGACCATCTGAGGTCGGGTTGCTACAAGATGGTATCAGAGCACACGCTAAGGGTAGGACACGACCACTAAGATAAACCATAGGTCACTCTTCTCTACTCATTTCTGACTCCTCTCCAATTTTCCACTCTTTAGGATGACGGAGATGAAGAACAAGTTCGCACAACCGGATGAAGACACACCTTTTCGACGCCACTTGAAGGAAGTCACTAGATACTTGAACATTGGAATACCAAGTTTCACCGGGACATACAACGCCACCTTACCAGAAGAGGAGCACTGGATGATTCAAGTACAAGTTCCAGGAAGGACGTTCTCGCCAACTTCTAAACCCATAGAATTTTCTTTCGAAGCACCCACCTGGAGTCTAGGCAAGAGCATGGCAGCCCACATTACCATGGGACGCATTGGAGAAGTCTACAACAGGGAACTTAAGGACACCATCTATCAAATATGTGGGCGCCGAGACGAGCAATGGGAAGTAATCAGCACCAGGAAGGATAGATCCATTGCAGCTTTCATCCAGGAACTAAACCAGCACATTCGACGTCAGGAGAACCAGTTGTGCGCAGACATGATGGAATTGAAGAAGGCAAAGACCAGGATCATCAAGCTGGAGGAAGAACTCAAGTTTACACGCGATGGATATGAGGAAGAAATCAAGACACTACTGGAAAAGAACGATGACCTTGTTAAGAAGATCGGAGTATTCATGGGAGGACCATGCCACACCCTGCATTTTGTAACATTTCATTTGCATTAATAAAGGATGAAAATTTGGACCAACAAACTTCTGCATTATTTGGCCTTTTTATTTTGGAGTTGGTTTTCTCTGTGTGATTTTCAAGTGCTCTTCAAAGTCAATACAACTCCACCTTGTATACTTCATCTCCTTGCCCTAAACTTCTGCCCAATGATCATGCCATGTGTATAGAGCAATATAGTATTTTCTTACAAAAATAATTTGGCCAAAAAGTATTTTCTAAAATTATTTTTTTCCAAAAACCCCTGAATTGAGGATTTACACTGCATGTGCTAGATTTGGGGTGTGAAAAATCTTTCAAAAGGTATATTTGAATCCTATTAGATGTAGGACTCCCATAAACCACAAAAATATAATTTTAAAAGCAATTTCCTATTTTATTTAAAAGCTTTTTCTTAAGTCCAAAAATGGTCTTTAATAGGGAAAATTATTTTATTGTTTCAAAAATATTTGACAAAAATCAGGGAAACTCAGTGGACATATATTTTCCATATATAAGAGTTTCAACATATGGTCATGATCAAAATATTGGACAAAACCTCCCAAAACCATTTCTGCCCATTTCAAGGATTTGAAATATTTCTACAGGAAATATTTTCATAAAAATCCAAGAAAAATCAAGCAAGTCACAAGTGCATATTGTGATCACCTTGCAAAGCCTCATATCAATTAAAGTCATTTTGGTTCACCAAAATGCCCCAAAACCCTCTCTGACCAGAATCATATTTGAACAAGTTTGTACTACCAACTTTCTCCCCTTAACCCCAACTTTTGTGAGCATGTTGACATGACCAAATGAGGCCACTACACCAAGTAGTGCATCAAGGAGAAGTGTTATGCTCAACTAGATCTACACAAGTCTATTTCTGCTCATTTTTAGGGTTTACAAAAGTTGCATTGGCAACTTTGCCCAAATAAGCTCCAAATTGTTGGAGGGCCCTAATTATATGTTTCATTTCACCCTGTGGAGTATCATGGCATTTGGAAATCATTTGCTTGCTAAAACCTTTGTCAAACACCTTACGCCACTTTTCAAAATCCCCATTTTGACCATTAAAACTATTCTCCTTGAGCTCAACTTTTACCACACCTCCTCCTAGACCCCTTTCACCTCCAAGAACAATGGCAAGTCCACAGCTCAATTATTGGATGGGTAAACCCCACTTTCTCTCTCCGACAGCCCCTTCCTCTCTCTTCCTCACCTCTCTCCTCACCCCAGTGGCCATCCAGAGCATCCAATGCCTCCCCCTACTTCTTTACTCCACCCTTGAGCTACTGGACACGGTTGGCCGGGCCCACAAGGCATAGAAAATGCCATGCCGGCCATTTGGGCACTCTGGAGCACGCCTTCTGATGTGCTCCCGATCAGAGCCGCCTCCGCCTGACGCCTCCGACCACCTCGGGCCTCCCCAGCAGGCTGCCGATGCGCCTCGGCGTCTGCAACACGCCACTGTGGTCGGCCCCTCTCTCTCCTCCTCCCGCGCCTCCGCTAGCAAACAGAGGTCGCCTGAAGGCCAATGGCGCTGCTCACACGCGCGCGCCTCTGACCTCTCCCCACTCCCTCTCTCTATCTCACCTGACGTAGTCGACGTCCAGGAACACCCCAGACACCACACCCTCTTTCCCCGAGCCCTGCAGTGACGAGCAGGAGCCCACCGGCGCACGAGTCCACGGCACCCCGCCGTTCGCCTATTTAAAGGCCTCCCCGAGCCCTCCTCTCCTCACCACTCGCCCTCTGCACCACCAAAACATCCCCCTGCACCCCCAGTTCCTCTCCAGAACCGCCCGAGCTCGAGATCGAGCTCGGGCCCCGCCGCTTCAGCTCGCCGGAGTTCGGGAGGTATAGGCCTCCCCCGCTCCTCCTCTGCCCCGATCTGAAACCGCCTCCCATCGATCATTTCCCTCTCTTCCCGCCTCGCTTGCAGCCGAGTCGACCGGAACGACCACCACCAAGCTCCTCCGCCGCAAGACCTCGTCGCCGCGAACCAGGCCACCCGCGCCAACTCCACCTCCATCCGAACGGCGGATCCTCCCGAACACAAGGTACCACCCACGCACCTCCTCCGTGTTCTGTATCGCCGCCGGCGAAGCTTCGCGTCGCCTCAGACAGAGGTAGACGACGACGGCGTGGGCCCCGTCCGTCGACCTCACATACTCGACGGGTGGGACCCACCGTCAGTTTAAAACTCACGCGCAGCAGATCTTGGTTCGCTGCGTTGGTCAAGGCGATTTTGCCTTTACGCCTTCGACGTGGCAGCCTCGCGTGGGCTGAAACCCATCTGGGCCTGCTGCCTTTGTGGTCCTTCCGCCCGCTTGCACAGTCTTGCTTCTCCTTTTTCTTTTATGTCATTTTATAAAATTCCAAAGGATAAAATATTTATCCAAATGAAATAATTCCAGTTCCTAAATTCTTGTAAAAATCCCACCTATTTAATGGTGCAACTTTCATTCAAATCCAACAACCTTTTCTTCACTGTAAAGATTTAAATGTGATTTTAAGCATTTAAATATACCTTTGTAAATCCATTCCTTTCTATTCTGCTACTCCAAATCAAAAACTAGGAATTTTCCCCTTCTTAGTTTTCAACCTAGTATTTAATAAAAATGAGTTGACATTTTTCTGAGCACTTTGGTTTTTCTGTTTTATTATTGCCTTATTTTCTCGTTATTATTTTGCGAAGATAGATTGCGTTGCTGACGAAGGAGTTGGACCAGAAGACTTTTGTTGAGCCAGGCAAGCAGCCCTTTGACCATGTCTATGAAACCCTTTTTATGCATGCCATATAGCACTTTTATTGCTTGCATCGGAGACATGATATTGTGGTGACCACATGGGGTTGCTTGCCACCGTTACTTCCTCATTGATACTTGCATTGTGCATGACCCTACCTTCTTATGAGGGTTATGCCGGTGGGAGTAGATAGGATGCTAATGTAGTGCTACCCAAAAGGGACGGGTATATGCATGGTGCAGGAGACAAAGTATTTTCAAAGGACTTTTCGAAAACCCCGGCGGGTGCCACTTATGCCCGAGGGAGATGATGAGATGGGTAACCACTTGATGACGAAGTGGTGTACCGAGGCAAGTGTGTGTGGTTTTCGAAAACGGATTAGATTTAAGATTTGTCGACTGTCCCAACCTTACATGCGCAACCACTCTACCCTTCTATGGGAAAGGGCATTATTGATTACCTAGGCTGATACTAGCTTGGAGCCTGCGTTACTAGTGATGGGGGAGAGTTGGTGCTCTCTCTCGGGACGGGGTCGTGCCAGGTAGGGCGGCCATGACTGTTTTTGCAGGGCACCGGATACACCGTTGTGTCCCCTCTCGGTTGTTACGATCTCGAGTGAGTCTCGTATGATGTACATCGTGAGGATACGGAACAACGAGTGGACTCCTTGTTAGTGTCGTCTAGGGAAAGATAGTGATCGGGTGCTTACCCCGGGTACTTGAGGTACCGCGGGTCGTGGATGACACGGAAGTTCCCCGAATCTTGTGGGTAAAGTGTGCAACCTCTGCAGAGTGTAAAACTATTCGAATAGCCGTGTCCACGGTCAAGGACAGTTGGGCGGTGCTGCTTAAACTACGTCCAGAGCTTTGCAAACCTGTGTGTGTGTGTGTGTGTGTGTGTGTGTGTGTGTGTGTGTGTGTGTGTGTGTGTGTGTTGATAAAACTACTTGGGTCAAGTCAAAGGACTTGACATGATTGAGTTGGGTTGGTGCCCACTCTATTTATGTTGATATCGTAACCTGTCCTCATGGTTACTTGAATTCTCTGATGCATGTCTTACAAGTTGTTGAACGATTATTGCACTCAAAACTAGCTTTCTGCAAAAATTTACCTATATCATGCATTGTTATATCTGGAACCAAAACATGGGTTGCTTGCGAGTACATTCGAAGTACTCATTGGCTTTTCACTGGTTATTTAATTGGCTAGGCATGGAAGAACCGGAGTTCGAAGAAGAGTTCTTTGGAGACGAACATGCGAACTAGGACGTTTCCCAGTCAGAATGCCTGTAGGGTTAAGGCAGATGACATGGGTTCTACTTATCAACGAAGATTTCCGCTGCTTGTGTTTCATTTGATGTTCATCCCTTAAGGCTTTATCAATGTAAGACTTGACCATAATGGTCACAATTTGTGTAAGACGGTATGCATGGATGTAAGACTCTTGTTATTCAGCTTCTGTGTGTTCAGTGAGCATTGATCTCTGGGATCACTGTACACGTGCATTCGGTGATGACGACTTATGAGTCGAGGTCCCCACAGAGCTGGTATCAGAGCCATCCTGACTGTAGGAAGCCTTAGTTAGCATGGACGTTAGTTAGCTTGAGACCATCTAAACTCCTCTTCTTTTCTAAGCTTACCCAACCCAAGATATATTCCCTTATTGACCTCTCCCATTTAACCTTTGTAGATGGCTGCCGTACCCGAAGACTTCCTGACAACCGGATTTCCCGTGCTTCTCGAGGATAGCCTCAAGAAGTGCCAGTTTCACCGAGCCCCCATTTTCACCTACCATGAGCATTGGATCAATGACACCGAGACGGAGTATCATGTGGAAGTGATCGTGAAGGCTAATGACTCTCCAACAATTTGGTTCTTTGAGGGACCCCAGATGGCAACGCTGGTTCTTGCCGTCGAGACGGCAACCCTCAAGGCACTCACCCGCCTCCAAGACCTTCTTCCAGAGATGGCAGACGAGTTGGCAACCCGCTTCTTGCCTTATCGGAAGGAAGGTGAGGATGAGAGCAGCGCACCAGCTCCACCATTGGAGGAAGGACTTCCACTCCGATTCCAGACCTACTTCAGCCTTTGTGCCGATAGCTTGGCACAACACTTGGCCTCAGAATCAATGGAGCTCCGAAAGGAACTTCATGAGACCAAGGCACTTCTACGCCAAGCACAAGGGACGATGGATAGGATCAAGAAGGAAGGTGCTCCCCCTGGACAACCCGCAATCGCATACAGAGGCGGAAGACCCCCAAAGGATGGAGAACCACCACAGCAACACCGCATGAGCGCAAAGGAATACCGCAAGCTCTTCGCACCACCGGCAAAGAATGTCGTGTTGAGCTCCTCCACTCCCCCACCCCTTCAAGTGAAGAGGAAAGTCAGTATAATGATGATGAGGAGGAAGACCCAGAAGAGCCAGACTACGCGACCGAGCATTCCACCACTTAGGCATCATTTGCAACCCGGATATGCCCGTTAGTAACCCCTACGGTAGGATAGGTCGTGTACCCCTATGCGAAATCGAGTCCTTGTAATGGTTCATATGAAACCATGTAGTGTTGTGTTTGCTTTTGATGTGTTTGATGGACGCCGTGCTTTCCTTGGGAACTTGTGTTTACTACATCACCCATTTGGACTTTAATGAATGTGTTTGGCCTTTTGGCCCTTGCATGAAAACAATTAGTGTCATACCAACCCCCTTACTAGGCGTATCATCTCTATTGCTTTCCCCATCTTTCCCCAATGATGAGACTTTGACCGCTCCAACAGGATGCCTGTTGTAACACGTACTGGTAACTCTACCCAGCAGCAAGAAGCCGAGCGAAGCGGTCCAGACCAAACCCAAGGTCAAGCCCTACCACCGCCACCACCTCCAAGCATGGACATGGCTCAGCTTCTCCAAGCCTTCCGAAAGGAACGCCAAGCCAACACTGCAGCCCTCCAGATGATTGCTCAAGCTGTCAATCGCCAGCCGGCGGGAAACGGCAATGGACGTTCCACGTTGGTGGAGTTCAAGAAGCATGCACCACCCACCTTCATCGAGACTGTTGAACCCCTGGATGCAGACGACTGGTCCGCACCATTGAGGATCTGCTGGAACTAGTCGGATGCACTGAGGACCGTGAGAAGGTGGCGTATGCTGCTCACTGTTCTCTCAAGGTATGCCCCTGAAGATGTCAGCACTGATGCTGCCAAAAGGGAGCGCTTCATGGAAGGCCTTAACCAGACTCTGCAGTACTCGCTTTTTGCGTGTGACTGCCCAACTTTTCCTGATCTGGTGAACAAGGCACTCATGCTTGAGGACAAGCGACGTGCTTTGGATGATACCCGTAAGCGCAAGATGATCAGCAAGGGTAGCTCCAGCAACCAGAAGCCTCGCCCGTGGCAGCCAGCCCCGGTCAAGCCAACCTATCGGCAGCCAAAAGCTCCCGCACCCCGCACCAACTATCCACCTCAGCAAGATGCCAACCCTGCACCAGCTTACAACAACCCCAATAACAATGTCGGCAAGAGCAGCAACCCGACCAAGTCACTTGCTTTGGATGTGGTCACCAGACACTACTCCAAGAATTGCCCCAACAAGAAGCCCGACGCATACGGGCCCCAATGCTCGTAACCCAGGACAAGGCCGTGGAATGCCACCAAGGAACCAAGCTCCCCGCAACCCGCCCAACAGCGGCAAGGGTCGTGTGAATCATGTCACTGCAGAAGAAGCCCAGGAAGACCCGGACGTCGTGATGGGTACGTTCCTTGTCAATTCAGCACCTGCGACTGTCTTATTTGATTCTGGAGCCACGCATTCATTTGTCACCCAAAATTTTGCATTAAAAAGTGGCATGACCCCTACATCCCTGAATAACCCTATGGTGGTACAAACCCCTGGAGTAGAGATGAGAGCCAAGATAGGATGTAAAGGAGTTGGGATTGTCATTAATGGGGTGGACTTCCTAGCAGACCTTATCATCTTAAGATCACAAGGCCTGGATGTGATCTTAGGAATGAATTGGCTCATCAAGCACCAAGGTTTTTTAGATTGCGGCAACCGGACTGTCACTGTGACCAATGACCAAGGAGTCGAAGTTAAATTTGCCCCCAACCCCTCCTCTGCTCAAGCCAACCAAGTCAACTGTCTGACTGAAGTTGGATTGGAGCAAGTGCCGGTAGTATGCGAATACCCCGATGTTTTTCCTGATGAGCTACTGGGAGTGCCTCCTGACCGAGACATTGAGTTCATCATCGAGCTCATGCCTGGAGCAGGACCCATCTATAAGAAGCCTTATAGAATGGGATCGGAAGAGTTAGCAGAGTTGAAGAAGCAACTGGAAGAGCAGTTGAGGAAGGGATTCATCCGCCCTAGTGCCTCCCCTTGGGGATCACCTATTCTGTTTGTGGCAAAGAAGGACGGTACCATCCGCTTGTGCATTGACTACCGCTCCCTCAATGAAGTTACAATCAAAAACAAGTATCCACTTCCCAAGATTGAAGATCTGTTTGATCAACTCAATGGGGCCAAGGTGTTCTCCAAGATCGACCTCAGATCTGGGTATTACCAGCTGAAAATCAGATCCCAAGATATTCCAAAGACGGCATTTGTAACCAGATATGGCCTGTATGAGTGCACGGTCATGTCCTTTGGATTGACCAATGCCCCAGCTTACTTCATGTATCTCATGAATAAGGTCTTCATGGAATATTTGGACAAGTTTTTCGTTGTCTTCATTGATGACATTCTTGTCTTCTCGAAGACGGAAGAAGAGCACGAGCAACACTTGAGGATGGTCCTAGACAAGCTTCGAGAGCACCAACTGTATGCCAAGTTCAGCAAGTGCGAGTTTTGGCTGCGTGAAGTTGGATTCTTGGGTCATGTATTGAATGCCGAAGGGTTGTTAGTGGATCCCACCAAGATTCAAGCCGTGACTGAATGGCAAACTCTGAGCAATGTGAAGGAAGTCAGAAGCTTCCTCGGACTCACGGGATATTACCGCAAGTTCGTTGAAGGATTCTCAAGCATTGCCCGACCTATGACCCAGCTCTTGAAGAAGGACAAGAAGTTTGAATGGACGCCGAAGTGTGAAGAGAGCTTCCAGGAGCTGAACAAGAGACAGACCACCGCCCCAGTTCTGGCCACACCAGATATACACAAGGAATTTGTGATATATTGTGATGCGTCGAGAACCGGACTGGGAGGTGTTCTGATGCAAGAGGGCAGAGTCATAGCTTACCTTTCAAGGCAACTCCGGCCTCATGAAGAGAACTATGCTACTCATGACCTCGAGTTGGCAGCTGTAGTGCATGCCCTGAAAACATGGCGACATTACCTCCTAGGGAAGCGATGTGAGATATACACAGATCACAAAAGTCTGAAGTATATTTTCACTCAGAAGGAATTGAACATGAGGCAAAGAAGATGGTTAGAGTTGATCAAGGATTATGACCTTAGTGTTCAATACCACCCTGGAAAGGCTAATGTGGTAGCAGATGCGTTAAGCAGAAAGGCTTGTTCCTTGAATGCTATGCTTAAGAGCAGGCTACCCGCCCTGTATGAAGAACTTGAAAGCTTCGGGTTGGAACTGGTTGCACCAGGATTCTTAGCCAACCTTGAAGTCAAGCCTACCCTGATGGATGATATTAAGGAAGCTCAGAGGGGACACGAAAGTATTGAAGGCATCAAGAGGAAGATCAAGGCAGGCAAGGCCCCAGGATTCTCAGAGGATGAGCAAGGAATTGTGTGGTTTGGGAATCGATTTATGCATCCAACAGGATTGAGCTCAAGAATTTGATCTTGCAAGAAGCTCATGACACCCTGTACTCCATCCACCCCGGAGGAACCAAGATGTATCAAGACCTGAAGGAAAGATTTTGGTGGCACGGGATGAAAAGGGAGATTGCCACCTATGTTGCAAAATGTGATGTATGCCAAAGAGTCAAGGCTGAATATCAGCGACCTGCTGGATTACTCCAACCACTCAAGGTTCCCGAGTGGAAATGGGATAAAGTCGGAATGGATTTCATCACTAGACTACCTAGGTCAAACAAGGGACATGACTCCATCTGGGTCATAGTCGATCATTTGACTAAAGTAGCCCATTTCATTCCTGTTAAGACTACCTATGATGGCAACCAGCTAGCAACTCTATACATCAACAAAATCGTAAGCCTTCATGGTGTTCCCAAAGAGATTGTGTCAGATCGAGGAACCCAGTTTACCTCGAGGTTCTGGAAGAAGTTCCAGGAGGCTATGGGAACCAAGTTGTCTTTCAGCACTGCTTTCCACCCACAGACCGGAGGTCAAACAGAACGAGTAAATCAGATACTTGAAGACATGCTCCGGGCCTGTGTCCTAACATATGGAGCTAGGTGGGAAGATTGCCTCCCTTTTGCCGAGTTCTCCTACAACAACTGTTATCAGTCCAGCCTCCAGATGGCACCATTTGAGGTGCTATCTGGACGAAATGTCGACGCCTCAATTGGTCAGAGACCGGAGAAGGACTAGTCTTTGGGCCCGATATCCTCCGTGAAGCAGAAGAACAAGTCCAGCTTGTCAGAGAGCGTTTGGAGACCGCCAAGTCAAGGCAGAAGAGCTATGCTGATACTCGTCGCCGACAAGTAGACTTCCAAGTCGGAGACCATGTGTACCTGCGAGTAACTCCTCTTAAGGGAACCAAGCGATTCCACGTTAAGGGAAAACTCGCACCAAGATTTATCGGCCCCTTTGAGATCACCGCACGATGAGGTGAAGTGGCTTACCAATTGGAGCTGCCACCTGAACTATCCGATGTGCACAACGTATTCCATGTGTCACAACTTCGGAAGTGTCTCCAAGTTCCATGCAAGCCTGATCTTTGCAAGGACGTCAATCACCAAGCCATTGACCTTCAGCCCAATTTGACCTACCGTGAGAGGCCCGTCTGCATTTTGGATGAGGCTGAGCGACACACTCGAAGCCGCACCATCAAGTACTTCAAGGTCCAGTGGAGAAACCACACTGAAGCAGAAGCAACCTGGGAATATGAAGACTACCTTAGATCCGAGTTTCCGTATCTTTTTAAAGCCTACCTTAGGAATCTCGGGGACGAGATTCTTGTAAGGGGGTAGGTCTGTCACACCCTTGCATTTTGTAACATTTCATTTGCATTAATAAAGCATGAAAATTTGGACCAACAAACTTTTGCATTATTTGGCCTTTTTATTTTGGAGTTGGTTTTCTCTCTGTGATTTTCAAGTGCTCTTCAAAGTCAATACAACTCCACCTTGTATACTTCATCTCCTTGCCCTAAACTTCTGCCCAATGATCATGCCATGTGTATAGAGCAATATAGTATTTTCTTACAAAATAATTTGGCCAAAAAGTATTTTCTAAAATTAGTTTTTCCAAAACCCCTGAATTGAGGATTTACTTTGCATGTGCTAGATTTGGGGTGTGAAAAATCTTTCAAAAGGTATATTTGAATCCTATTAGATGTAGGACTCCATAAACCACAAAAATATAATTTTAAAAGCTATTTTCCTATTTTATTTAAAAGATATTTCTTAAGGCCAGAAATGGTCTTTAATAGGGAAAATTATTTTATTGTTTCAAAAATATTTGACAAAAATCAGGGAAACTCAGTGGACATATATTTTCCATATATAAGAGTTTCAACATATGGTCATGATCAAAATATTGGACAAAACCTCCCAAAACCATTTCTGCCCATTTCAAGGATTTGAAATATTTTTACAGGAAATATTTTCATAAAAATCCAAGAAAAATCCAGAAAGTCACAAGTGCATATTGTGATCACCTTGCAAAGCCTCATATCAATTAAAGTCATTTTGGTTCACCAAACTGCCCCAAAACCCTCTCTGACCAGAATCATATTTGAACAAGTTTGTACTACCAACTTTCTCCCCTTAACCCCAACTTTTGTGAGCATGTTCACATGACCAAATGAGGCCACTACACCAAGTAGTGCATCAAGGAGAAGTGTTATGCTCAACTAGATCTACACAAGTCTATTTCTGCTCATTTTTAGGGTTTACAATAGTTGCATTGGCAACTTTGCCCAAATAAGCTCCAAATTGGTGGAGGGCCCTAATTATATGTTTCATTTCACCCTGTGGAGTATCATGGCATTTGGAAATTATTTGCTTGCTAAAACCTTTGTCAAACACCTTCTGCCACTTTTCAAAAATCCCCATTTTGACCATTAAAACTATTCTCCTTGAGCTCAACTTTTACCACAGCTCCTCCTAGACCCCTTTCACCTCCAAAGAACAATGGCAAGTCCACAGCTCAATTATTGGATGGGTAAACCCCACTTTCTCTCTCTGGACAGCCCCTTCCTCTCTCTTCCTCACCTCTCTCCTCACCCCAGCGGCCATCCAGAGCATCCAATGCCTCCCCATACTTCTTTACTCCACCCTTGAGCTACTGGACACGGTTGGCCGCACCCACAAGGCATAGAAAATGCCATGCCGGCCATTTGGGTGCTCTGGAGCGTGCTATGATGCGCCCCATATCTGTAACCGCCTCTCGCCCGGCGCTGCGACCACCTCGGGCCTCCCCCGCGCGCCTGCCGATGCGCCTCGGCGTCCGCAACACGCTACGCGGTCGGGGCCCTCCTCTCTCCTCCTCCCCGCGCCTCCGCGCTAGCAAACAGAGGTCGCCCGAGCGCGCCAATGGCGCGGCACACACGCGCGCGCCTCTGACCTCTCCCCACTCCCTCTCTCTATCTCACCCGACGTAGTCGACGCCCAGAACACCCTGCACACCACGCCCTCTTTCCCCGAGCCTGCAGCGACGAAAGGAGCCCACGGCAAGACGAGTCCACGGCACCCGCCGTTCGCCTATTTAAAGGCCTCCCCGAGCCCTCCTCTCCTCACCACTCGCCCTCTGCACCACCAAAACATCCCCCTGCACCCCCAGTTCCTCTCCAGAACCGCCCGAGCTCGAGATCGAGCTCGAGCTCCGCCGCTTCGGCTCGCCAGAGTTCGGGAGGTATAGGCCTCCCCCGCTCCTCCTCTGCCCCGATCTGAAACCGCCTCCTCCCACTGATCATTTCCCCTCTATTCCCCGCCTCGTTTGCAGCCGGAGTCGACCGGAACGACCACCACCCGAAGCTCCTCCACTGCAAGACCTCGTCGGCGGCGAACCAGGCCACCCGGCGGCCAGTCCACCTCCATCCGAACGGCGGATCCTCCCTGAACACAAGGTACCACCCACGCACCCTCCCGTGCCCTGTATCGCCGCCGGCGAGCTCGCCGTCGCCTCTGTACAGAGGTAGACGACGACGGTCGTGGGCCCTGTCCGTCAGCCTCATGCCCTGACGGGTGGCACCCACCCGTCAGGTTTAAAATGCACGCCCGCGCGTACCGGTTCGCTGCGTCGGCTGAAGGCGTATTTTGCCTTTACGCCTTCGACGTGGCAGCCTCGCGTGGGCTGAAACCCATCTGGGCCTGCTGCACAGTGGTCCTTCTAGCCCAGTTGCACATTGCTGCTTCTCCTTTTTCTTTTCTGATAATTTTATAAAAATTCCACAGGATAAAATATTTATCCAAATGAAATAATTCCAGTTCCTAAATTCTTGTAAAAATCCCACCTATTTAATGGTGCAACTTTCATTCAAATCCAACAACCTTTTCTTCACTGTAAATATTTAAATGTGATTTTAAGCATTTAAATATACCTTTGTAAATCCATTCCTTCTATTCTGCTACTCCAAATCCAAAACTAGGAATTTTCCCCTTCTTAGTTTTCAACCTAGTATTTAATAAAAATGAGTTGACATTTTTATGAGCACTTTGGTTTTTCTGTTTTATTATTGCCTTATTTTCTTGTTATTATTTTGCGATGATAGATTGCGTTGCTGACGAAGGAGTTGGACCAGAAGACTTTGAAGACCCAGAAGACTTTGTTGAGCCAGGCAAGCAGACCTTTGACCATGTCTATGAAACCCTTTTTATGCATGCCATATAGCACTTTTATTGCTTGCATCGGAGACATGATATTGTGGTGACCACATGGGGTGGCTTGCCACCGTTACTTCCTCATTGATACTTGCATTGTGCATGACCCTACCTTCTTATGAGGGTTATGCCGGTGGGAGTAGATAGGATGCTAATGTAGTGATACGCAAAAGGGACGGGTATATGCATGGTGAAGGAGACAAAGTATTTTCAAAGGACTTTTCGAAAACCCCGGCGGGTGCCACTTATGCCCGAGGGAGATGATGAGATGGGTAACCACTTGATGACGAAGTGGTGTACCGAGGCAAGTGTGTGTGGTTTTCGAAAACGGATTTGATTTAAGATTTGTCGAATGTCCCAACCTTACATGCGCAACCACTCTACCCTTGTATGGGAAAGGGCATTATTGATTACCTAGGCTGATACTAGCTTGGAGCCCGCATTACTAGTGATGGGGGAGAGTTGGTGCTCTCTCTCGGGGACGGGTCGTGCTGTAGGGCGGCCATGACTGTTTTTACAGGGCACCGGATACACCGTTGTGTCCCCTCTTGGTTGTTACGATCTCGAGTGAGTCTCGTATGATGTACATCGTGAGGATACGGAACAACGAGTGGACTCCTTGTTAGTGTCGTCTAGGGAAAGATAGTGATCGGGTGCTTACCCGGGGTACTTGAGGTATCGCGGGTCGTGGATGACACGAAAGTTCCCCGGATCTTGTGGGTAAAGTGTGCAACCTCTGCAGAGTGTAAAACTATTCGAATAGCCGTGTCCACGGTCAAGGACAGTTGGGCGATGCTGCTTAAACTACGTCCAGAGCTTTGCAAACCAGTGTGTGTGTGTGTGTGTGTGTGTGTGTGTGTGTGTGTGTGTGTGTGTGTGTGTGTGTGTTGATAAAACTACTTGGGTCAAGTCAAAGGACTTGACATGATTGAGTTGGGTTGGTGTCCACTCTATTTATGTTGATATCTGTAACCTGTCCTCATGGTTACTTGAAT
This sequence comes from Aegilops longissima, assembly GCA_021605205.1. Classification (NCBI taxonomy): domain Eukaryota; kingdom Viridiplantae; phylum Streptophyta; class Magnoliopsida; order Poales; family Poaceae; genus Aegilops; species Aegilops longissima. The sequence goes on from CM038676.1 coordinate 365,807,484, forward strand.
TCTCCTGATGCATGTCTTACAAGTTGTTGAACGTATTATTGCACGCAAAACTAGCGTTCTGCAAAAATTTACCTATATCACGCACTGTTATATCTGGAACCAAAACATGGGTTGCTTGCGAGTACATTCAAAGTACTCATTGGCTTGCCACTGGTTATTTAATTGGCTGTGCATGGAAGAACCGGAGTTCAAGAAGAGTTCTTGGAGACGAACATGCGAACTAGGACGTTTCCCAGTCAGAATGCCTGTAGGGTTAAGGCAGATGACATTGGTTCTACTTATCAACGAAGATTTCCGCTGCTTGTGTTTCATTTGATGTTCAGTCCTTAAGGCTTTATCAATGTAAGACTTGACCATAATGGTCACAATTTGTGTAAGACGGTATGCATGGATGTAAGACTCTTGTTATTCAGCTTCTGTGTGTTCAGTGAGCATTGATCTCTGGGATCACTGTACACGTGCATTCGGTGATCACGACTTATGAGTCGAGGACCCACAGACCAGCACCGGGAGAAGAAGACGACGACCGCACTTGCCCGGACAACTATATCATCATCGACAACACCGATTCTGATCCTAGTGATGATGACTATGAAGATGAAGCTGGAGCAGACATCATGGAGTCTTCCACCGATCAAAATTTCTAGATGACCACCATATATTAGTAGTATTCCCCCATGTATTTAGTAGTAGCTGAGCACTTTTGCGATAGTTCTAGACCATTTGTATGCCCTTGCTTGATTGATTGAGTGAAATGATTGTATTTATCTCATGTGCATATGGGTAGTGCTTTCTCGTTAGACCTTTTTTTCTATTCTAATCTCTTCCATCTAAACCCATCAGATGCCTCCGAGACGTGACACCGGTTTTGCTTTCCCACCGGAGCTCACCCAGTTGATCCAGCAGCAGAATGCTTTGATGCAATTGCTAGTTCAGAACCAGGGCAACAACAACAACAACAATAATAACCCGCCGCCAGTGGACAACCTAGCCCGTTTTCTAAGGTTACAACCGCCGGTGTTTTCCAGTAGCACCGAGCCAATAGTTGCTGATGATTGGCTATGCCGTATTGGAAGGGAGTTGATCACCGCAGGTTGCACAGATGCTGAGAAGGTGCACTTTGCCGCACACCAATTGGATGGACCAGCAACCTCATGGTGGGAGAATTACACGGCTACCTTTCCTATAGCCAATGTTACTTGGGACTAGTTTCAGCAAGCTTTCCGCACAGCCCATGTCTCAACTGGAGCTATGCAGGTGAAGAAGCGGGAGTTCCGCAACTTACGCCAGGGGAACCGTACTGTGGCTCAGTACGTGGATGATTTTAGCAAGTTATCTCGCTATGCCCCTGATGATGTGGCCATAGATGCCGCGAAGCAGGAGAAGTTTATGGAAGGGCTGAATGATGAGATGAGCATGCGGTTGATGGTAGCAACCTTCAACAACTACCAGGAGTTGGTAGATAAGGCTCTTATGATTGAAGGGAAGCAGCAGCAGATTGAGAGCCGTAAGAGGAAGTATGGACAAGGGAAGTATAACTCAGGAGCTCAGCAGAAGCCTCTCTTAACCCCGAATTCGGGAGGACTTGTTCATAACCATGGAGGTCACAACCACACTGGAGGAGGATCGCATAACCACAATGGTGCTAAGAATGTGTCACAACCCTAGAATAATGTTTGTAAATAGTGGCTTTGCACCCATGCATCATGTCTAAATTTCTGAAAACTTGAATTGAGGAATTTTGAAAGCCTCAAAAACTTAATTAAAAGAAGGGCAAAGAACCCTAGAAATCTCATTCTTTGTTCCAAGATGTCCTTTGGCAATGTTTGAGAATTTTGGCAAGAGCTATATATCAAACCAAAATTTAGGAAAATTTTTAAGGAATTATTTTGGGACTTTGAATTTAATCAATACTATTTTTGAATTTGAACTTATATTCAAATATATACTGAATATATGTTCAAATAATGAAACAATTTTATGTGCTTTGGTATAATCCCATTGTGCTAAATAAAATGTTCAGGGAATTTTGTCACTGTTTTTGAATTTGTTTTATTTAGAAACGTTGGCAAAAGGAAGTAAATTAAACAAAACAGAAGAAAAATTAAAAAGGAGCAGAGGCTCACCTAACTTACTCGGGCGCCACCAACTGCCAAGCACCGCACTGGCCGCCCAGCCCACGATCGCCTCCTCCCTATCGTCTTCCTCCCTCGCTGGAAGGGCGGAGGCGTGTGGCCGCCTGCGCCGCCACCTCCTACTTCGCCGACACCTGGTGACCCTGCACGACGCCACGCACCCCTGGCTCCTTCTCGACTCTTCCCGCGCCCATCCCCCTCCTCTATCTCTCTCCCTCGTTCCCTCCCCGTTTGCATCTGAGAACGCCGATGAGCACCACCGCGGACACCGACATCCCCACGCCCAGCTAGCTAGCCCACGAGCTCCGCCGCGGGCGCACCTCTACAACCAGCCCCACGAGCCCGACGCTCGCAACGTCGGCTCCATCGCCTTCTTCTTCCACGGGCACCAAGGTCGCAGATCGCCGATTCGCCGCCACAACGCTTCTCCGACCTTGCGTCGCCTCTGCTAGCTCCACCGTGAGCTCCTCTCCACCCCTTGCTCTCCTCCTCTAGCTCGTCCTCTAGCCGCTGCCACCGCCAGAGCCGTGAGCTCTGCTCCGCCGGCCATGTCGCCGCCGTGGCTTTAGCCACTGGAGCTTCCACCTGAGCACGCCACCAAGCTCAGAATGGCCTCACGTGCCCGTAGACACGAACACCTCCCCTTCCCATGCACCGTGAAGCGCCACCCGCGTCAAGCCACGCTCGGCCGCCCCAGCCTACTCATTGGTGTCGCTTCCGCCTCCCGCGTCCAGCCACTTGCACCACCTGAAGCGGCGCACTCCCAGGAGTCGGGCAAGCCCAACCGCGCGTCGAACCATCGCCTGACAGCGATTTTCGAAGATCTCCACCACGGTTTCGGTCACCGGCGGCTAAACGCCGGCGAGCTGACATGGCGTCAGCATTAGCGACTAATGACGCCACTAACCCACCCCAGGCTCACTGACACACGGGCCCATGCCCTAATCAAACCCATTTTTATCTCTGTTTAGATTAATTCATAACCATAGTGGCCCCACGCGTCAGTTTTGACCGTGCTGACGTGGATGTTGACTGGCCCCACATGTCATGTTGACTTTGCTGACGTGGGCGTTGACAGGACCCACCTGGCAGTGTCACTAACCAGCCCCAGTCACTGACCAGTGGACCCCACTGGTCAGGTTTGACCTGGAGGCGCCCAGTTGACCTGCTGACATCAGGGTGATGTCATGCTGACGCAATATGTATTTTCTGGATTTATTCTTTTACAGGAAATTCCAGAAAATGCCCAAAACTTCTAAAATTCATAGAAAATCAACCGTAGCTCCAAATCAAACAAGTTATATATGAAAAATTATCAGAAAAATTCAAGGAATCCATTTGTACCATTTTCATGCATGTTTGAACAATGATTGTCCTCTGTTTTGGACAAAACAAATAAAAGGCATTTAAATAATCATATATGGAGTGGGAATTTGAATCATGTATTCAAACCAACTTCATTTAAATCATAGCTAGATGCATTAGCTCAAATCACAGCATATTGCCATGTCATGATCATGCATCATATTGTGGCATTGCATTGATTGTGTTCTTTCTCAGTTGCCGGTGTTTGTCCCCTCTCGATTGACGTGGTTCCGACGATGAGTTCGATGACACCGATGAAGAGCTATAATATCTTCAGGAGTGCCAGGCAAGCAAAACCCCCTGGTTCATTCCGATACAATCCCACTCTCTCGCTCCTGCTCTCTTTTACTGCATTAGGACAACAACGATTCATCATTACTTGGTGTGGTAGCTGAACCCCTTTATCCTCTCGTGATGACCTGTCATTCCACAAGAATAGATGAAACCCACTAGCATGAGTAGGAGTTGTTTGAGCCCCTGTTGTGCCTACTCATTCATGCTTGTTTGTCATGCTCGCTGCACGCTTAGAGTTGAGTCAAGTCGATTCATCGGGATGAATCGGAGGTGTGTGAACATGTCCCTCTTGTTGAGAGCTAAGTGTGTGAACATGATTTGGTAAAGGTAGCGGTGAGAGGCCATGTAGGAGTACATGGTGGGTTGTCTCATTGCAGCCGTCCTCAGGAACTGAGTTCTGTGTTTGTGATCCATGAAACAGTTACTACCACACATTGGGATCCTTAATTGACTCTTGATGCGACCGTTTTTCCGGTTAATATATTCCAGAAAATGGCCGTCGTGCTCACCAGCCCTGTGATTATCAAGTTAATGATGAGGCATCAACTTGATACAGAAATTCCAAGCAATATACAGAAAATATGTAGTACAAGACCATTCTGGTCTGTGAGTACAACAATTGGTTTCTAGTGGTTGATGGCGGAAGCGGTTTGTGGATCATCAGTGTCTATGGGACTCCATTTCCCACAGGAACAGCTGACCAGGATAACTCCTATCTTCGCGAGGCTGCTATCACCATTGCTTAGGTACCGGGGCTGTCATCGCGACGCTCCTCTCCATGCAAGAAATCTGGCCAAGACAATAGCCAGGGACAAGCCAGTGAGTACTTTCAATGTACTCGCAAACATTATGAACACGGGAATAATATAAATGATAATCATGCGCTTAAACATTCTATGATCACATCGTCAGTCATAACATAAAATCTCTGATGCATGCAAGCAGGTTATTTATATGCAACATGGATATGCAATAATGGGGTAGAAATAACATGCACCGATCGGGTGTCTGAAGCGACGCCTCAAGGATGAACAAATAAATAAATAACAAGCATGCCACGATCAAGCGTTCGTATGACGCCACATAAAGGGCTTATATGGTAAATAAATAACAAGCATGCCACAGTCGGGCGTCTGTGCGACGCCACATAAAGGGCTTATAAAGTAAATTAATAAAAGCATGTTACGCGAGGCGTGCGTGCGACGCCACATAAAGGGCTTATAAAGTAAATAAATAACAAGCATGCCACGATTCAAGGCGTGCATGCGACGCCACATAAAGGGCTTATAAAGTAAATAAATAACAAGCATGCCACAGTTGGGCGTCTGTGCGACGCCACAAAAAGGGCTTATAAAGTAAATAAATAACAAGCATGCCACAGTCGGGCGTCTGTGCGACGCCACATAAAGGGCTTATAAAAGAAATGCCACAGTCAGGTGTCTCAGCGACACCGCATAAAGGGCTTATAAAAGAAATAATCACAGCGAATATCCAGGAGGTAAAACCATTCCAAGGATACTCAATACTTCATATAATATAAAGGGGTTAGTCCATAAATAAAATAATCGTAAACATCATAAGTCACAAGTCACAATCCATGTTCTGGTTTAACAGTTTCTCCTCTGAAGACCGACACTAAGACCGACACTTGACCCATCCCAGACTGTAATCCTTAACCATGGACACGGCTATTCAAATAGGTTTAATCTCTGCAGAGGGTGTACTCTTTACCCACGAGTAACGGATTTCTTTAGTCCATCGGGACTAATTCCGTCTACGGTCTTTTAGTCAAAAACACGCTCGACTTGCACACACCAGCTTAACTCACCGTGTCCTGAATCACCCACTACACTGTCAAGCAAAACTCTAAGTGGGAGGCTACAACCTCGACGTAGCATGGGATCACAAAATTTATACATGCAGCAAGAACTAGGGGAGCTACCCTTGGCTACAACCGAAACACCCATGCCCCGGTCGATGGCATGCCTACCGGATGCCTCCCAGATCTTCCATCATGGCCTCTCATGACGGTGTGTGCTAGGAAAGGGTTGACAACTTATGAACCATACCCCACGATGGTAGGGACAAGTGGTAGTACTGAAACAAGTATGGGGGTTATCGAACAAGACTCGATCTATGGTCGACTCAGGAGGTTTAAGTATTCCTTGCATGATTAGAATGACAAATATATTTCATCCAACAGACAGAGTCACCACTCATCATACTCTTCATGCCATGTCGACACACTGCCCTCGACGAGGAACTAGGGACAAGCTCTGGTCTACCCAAGACAATGACTTTCCCATTTTCCTTCCGGTAGGCACGAAAGGCATACGAGGATGGTCATCATCCCAAGCAAGTCCATTTCCAACAGCAATGAAAATTTAAATAAGCATGCATGCAAATGATCATACCACCACATAAAATAACGAGTTCCATGTAATGAGGTGGTGTCATGATCGTGTCAAACAATACATGCAACATATTGTGCCAGGGTTCAGAATGCTTGCCTTCAATGTGTGGTAAGGCAGGGTGCACTCCAAAACTTTTGAAAGTTTTCTTCTGTCTCTCCAAAGTCCTATTTTAAATAAATTTGAATTAAAACACAAATCCAAAACAGCACAAAAAGTTGTTTTGAAAAATTATCAAATAAACCTTAAAATAAACTAGATCAAATTTGAGAGAGGTAGGAAAAAGAATCAATTCATTTGGAGTTATATTTAAAAAGTTATAGCCAGTCAAAGATTTGGTCGAAATATGTTTTTAAAAATAAACAGAAAAAGAAAAACCTTTCGAATATAAGCATACGTCGGAGACGTACTTTGAGAATGCGCCTTCACTTCCTGCACGTGGAGGCGGGGCTGGGTCACCGACGGTGGGCCTGCTCGCCCATCGGGTCAGGTTTGACCAGCCGCCTCCCTCCCTTCCTCTCGCCCGAGCAGGGTGCGGACTCGGCGATCGCCCGCCCGCGAACGGCGGGTCCTTGCGGGAGCCGAGGCGGGATGGATCCACAGATCAAGGGTGGTCCTTCCGGTGGTTGTGGTCGTCGGGGTGGAGGAATCGCCGCCGACGAAGCCAAGGCGGCGGGCGCGGGGAGTAAAATGGATTTGTGGCTTCGGTGGCTCTCCGTCGCAGCTGGGGGTCTGGGCGGCTCCGCAAGATGGAGTGGATTCTGCTGGTGGTGTCGGGAGGGCCACGGAGGCTCTGGTTATGCCGAATGGAGCCGGGAGGCGGCGGTGGCCGAACTGGCCGGAGTCGGTGAAGACGGCCTCTTCCCCCTCAATCAACGGCAGCGGGGGCACTAGGAGGATAGTGAGAGGCTGCCTGCGTGCGGGGATGAGCTCGGGGCTCCTTAAATAGACTTGCCAAGGCGGTTCCGCGGCGGCCAAGGATAAGGTTGCCGGCGACCGTCTTTCTGTAGCTATGGCGACGTGGCGGCGACGCGCGCTAGGGGACGAGGCTGCGGATATGCTTGCAAAGCTCCAGGGGGCAGGTGGGGAGTGTTGGGGAACGTAGTAATTTCAAAAAAATTCCTACGCACACGCAAGATCATGGTGATGGCATAGCAACGAGAGGGGAGAGTGTCTGTCCACGCACCCTGAGACCGAAAGCGAAGCGTTATAACAACGCTGTTGATGTAGTCGCACGTCTTCGCGATCCGACCGATCCAAGCACCGAACGCACGGCACCTCCGAAGTTCGCACACGCTCAGCTCGATGACGATCCCGGACTCCGATCCAGCAAAGTGTCGGGATGAGTTCCGTCAAGACGACGGCGCAGGACGATGATGATGCTCCACCGACGCAGAGCCGCCTAAGCTCCGTGACGATATGACTTCTCCGGCGCAGGCTTCGCTTAAGCTCCGCGACGATATGACCGAAGTGGAATATGGTGGAAGGGGCACCGACACGGCTAAGGAACGATCCGTAGATCAACTTGTGTGTTCTAGGGTGCCCCTGCCCCAGATATAAAGGAGCCAAGGGGAGGGGGGCGGCCGGCCAAGAGGAGGCGCGCCAGGAGTCCTACTCCTCCGAGTAGGATTCCCTCCAATCCTAGTTGGAATAGGATTCACCGGAGGGGAAAGAGAGAGAGGGGCGGCCCACCTTTCCTAGTCCTAGTAGGACTAGGGAAGGGGAGGCGCGCCACCTAGGGCTGGCCCTTTCTCCTTTCCACCAAGGCCCACTATGGCCCATATAGTTCCCGGGGGTTCCGCTAACCTCCGGTACTCGATAAATTTCGATTTCACTCGGAACATTTCCGATGTCCAAATGTAGGCTTCCAATATATCAATCTTTATGTCTCGACCATTTCGAGACTCCTCGTCATGTCCGTGATCACATCCGGACTCGAACTACCTTCGTACATCAATACTTATAAACTCATAATGAACTGTCATCGAACGTTAAGCGTGCGGACCCTACGGGTTCGAGAACTATGTAGACATGACCTAGAACCATTCTCGGTCAATAACCAATAGCGGAACCTGGATGCCCATATTGGTTCCTACATATTCTACGAAGATCTTTATCGGTCAAACCGCATAACGATATACGTTGTTCCTTTTGTCATCGGTAAGTTACTTACCCAAGATTCGATCGTCGGTATCCAATACCTAGTTCAATCTCGTTACCGGTAAGTCTCTTTACTCGTTCCGTAATACATCATCTCACAACTAACTCATTAGTTGCAATGCTTGCAAGGCTTATGTGATGTGTATTACCGAGAAGGCCCAGAGATACCTCTCCGACAATCGGAGTGACAAAACCTAATCTCGATTCATGCCAACTCAACACATACTTTTGGAGACACCAGAGTACCTTTATAATCACCCATTTACGTTGTGACGTTTGGTAGCACACAAAGTGTTCCTCCGTAAACGGAGTTGCATAATCTCATAGTTGCAGGAACTTTGTATAAGTCATGAAGAAAGCATAAGCAACATACTAAACGATCAAGTGCTAAGCTAACGAAATGGGTCATGTCAATCACATCATTCTCCTAATGATGTGATCCCATTAATCAAATGACAACACATGTCTATGGTTAGGAAACATAACCATCTTCGATTAATGAGCTAGTCTAGTAGAGGCATACTAGTGACTATCTGCTTGTCTATGTATTCACACATGTATTATGTTTCCGGTTAATACAATTCTAGCATGAATAATAAACATTTATCATGATATAAGGAAATAAATAATAACTTTATTATTGCCTCTAGGGCATATTTCCTTCAGTCTCCCACTTGCACTAGAGTCAATAATCTAGATTACACAGTAATGATTCTAACACCCATGGAGTCTTGGTGCTGATCATGTTTTGCTCGTGGAAGAGGCTTAGTCAACGGGTCTCGCAACATTCAGATCCGTATGTATTTTGCAAATCTCTATGTCTCCCACTTGGACTTGGTCCCGAATGGAATTGAAGCGCCTCTTGATATGCTTGGTCCTCTTGTGAAATCTGGATTCCTTTGCCAAGGCAATTGCACCAAGATTGTCACAGAAGATCTTCATTGGTCCCGATGCACTAGGTATAACACCTAGATCGGAAATGAACTCTTTCATCCAGACTCCTTCATTTGCTGCTTCAAGCAGCTATGTACTCCGCTTCACATGTAGATCCCGCCACGACGCTTTGTTTAGAACTGCACCAACCGACAGCTCCACCGCTTAATAAAAATACGATCCGGTTTGCGATTTAGAATCGTCCGGATCAGTGTCAAAGCTTGCATCGACGTAACCATTTATGACTAGCTCTTTGTCACCTCCATATACGAGAAACATATCCTTAGTCATTTTCAGGTATTTCAGATGTTCTTGACCGCTGTCCAAATGATCCACCTCGATTACTTTGGTACCTTCCTGCCAAGCTTACAGCTAAGCATACGTCAGTCTGGTACACAGCATTGCATACATGATAGAGCCTATGGCTGAAGCATAGGAACATTTTCATTTCTCTCTATCTTCTGCTGTGGTCGGGCATTGAGTCGACTCAATCTTACACCTTGTAATACTGGTAAAAACCTTTCTTTGCCTGATCCATTTTGAACTTTTTCAAAACTTTATCAAGGTATGTGCTTTGTGAAAGTCCAATTAAGCGCCTTGATCTATCTCTATAGATCTTGATGCCCAATATGTAAGCAGCTTCACCGAGGTCTTTCATTGAAAAACTTTTATTCAAGTATCCTTTTATGCTATCCAGAAATTCTATATCATTTCCAATCAACAATATGTCGCCCACATATAATATTAGAAATGCTACTGAGCTCCCACTCACTTTCTTGTAAATACAGGCTTCTCCAAAAGTCTCAGATAAAACCATATGCTTTGATCACACTATCAAAGCGCTTATTCCAACTCCGAGAGGCTTGCACTGCACCATAAATTGATCGTTGAGCTTGCACACTTTGTTAGCACCCTTTGGATCAACAAAACCTTCTGGTTGCATCATATACAACTCTTCTTCTAGAAATCCATTCAAGAATGCAGTTTTACATCCATTTGCCAAATTTCATAATCATAAAATGCGGCAATTGCTAACATGATTCGGACAGACTTAAGCATCGCCACTGGTGAGAAAGTCTCATCTTAGTCAACCCCTTGAACTTGTCGAAAACCTTTTGCAACAAGTCGAGCTTTGTAGACAGTTACATTACCATCGGCGTCGGTCTTCTTCTTAAAGATCCATTTATTCTCAATAGCTTGCCGATCATCGGCAAGTCTACCAAAGTCCATACTTTGTTCTCATACATGGATCCCATCTCAGATTTCATGGCTTCAAGCCATTTTGTGGAATCTGGGCTCACCATCGCTTCTTCATAGTTCGTAGGTTCACCATGATCTAGTAGCATGACTTCCGTAATAGGATTACCGCACCACTCAGTGCGGATTTTATTCTCGTTGATCTACGAGTTCAAGGTGACAACTTGATCTGAAGTTTCATGATCATTATCATTATCTTCCTCGCTAATCTGGTGTAGGTGTTACGTAAACTGATTTCGTGATGAACTACTTTCCAATAAGGGAGTTGGTACTATTACCTCATCAAGTTCCACTTTCCTCCCACTCACTTCTTTCGAGAGAAACTCCTTCTCTAGAAAGGATCCATTCTTAGCAACGAATGTCTTGCCTTCGGATCTGTGATAGAAGGTATACCCAATTGTCTCCTTTGGGTATCCTATGAAGACACATTTTCCGATTTGGGTTCAAGCTTATCAGGTTGAAGTTTTTTCACATAAGCATCGCAACCCCAAACTTTCGAAGCGACAACTTTGGTTTCTTGCTAAACCATAGTTCATAAGGCGTCGTCTCAACGGATTTTGACGGTGTCCTATTTAACGTGAATGCGCCGCCTCTAAAGCATAACCCCAAAACGATAGCGGTAAATCGAAATAGACATCATAGATCGCACCATATCTAGTAAAGTACGACACGACGCTCGGACACACCATTACGCTGTGGTGTTCCGGTGGCGTGAGTTGCTAAACTATTCCGCATTGCTTCAAATGTAGACCAAACTCAGAACTCAAATATTCTCCTCCACGATCAGATCGTAGAAACTTTATTTTCTTGTTACGATGATTTTCAACTTCACTCTGAAATTTTTGAACTTTTCAAATGTTTCAGATTTATGCTTCATTAAGTAGATATACCCGTATCCGCTTAAATCATCCGTGAAGGTGAGAAAATAACTATATCCGCCACGAGCTTCAACATTCATCGGACCACATACATTTGTATGTATGATTTCCAATAAGTCTGTTGCTCTCTCCATACAACCGGAGAACGGTGTTTTAGTCATCTTGCCCATGAGGCACGGTTCGCAAGTACCAAGTGATTCATAATCAAGTGATTCCAAAAGTCCATCGTATGGAGTTGTTTCATGCGTTTTACATCGATATGACCTAAACGGCAAGTGCCACAAATAAGTTGCACTATCATTATCAACTCTGCATCTTTTGGCTTCGACATTATGAATATGTGTATCACTACCGTCGAGATTCAACAAGAATAGACCATTCTTAAAGGGTGCATGACCATAAAAGATATTACTCATATAAATAGAACAACCATTATTCTCTGATTTAAATGAATAACCGTCTCGCATCAAACAAGATCCAGATATAATGTTCATGCTCAACGCGGCACCAAATAACAATTATTTAGGTCTAAAACTAATCCCGAAGGTAGATGTAGAGGTAGCGTGTCGATCGCGATCACATTGACTTTGGAACCGTTTCCCACGCGATCGTCACCTCGTCCTTTGCTAGTGCTCGCTTATTCCGTAGTCCCTGCTTTGAGTTGCAAATATTAGCAATGTAACCAAGATCAAATACCAGTGCTACTACGAGCTCTAGTAAGGTACACATCAATAACATGTATATCACATATACCTTTGTTCACCTTGCCATCCTTCTTATCCGCCAAATACTTGGGGCAGTTCCGCTTCAAAGGTCCATCGCTTGCGGTAAAAACACTCGATTTCAGGCTTAGGTCCAGACTTGGGTTTCTTCTCTTGAGCAGCAACTTTCTTGCTGTTCTTGAAGTTTCCTTCTTCTTCCCTTTGCCCTTTTCTTGAAACTAGTGGTCTTGTTGACCATCAACACTTGATGCTCTTTCTTGATTTCTACCTCGCTGCTTTTAGCATTGCGAAGAGCTCAGAATTGTCTTAGTCATCCCTTGCATATTATAGTTCATCACGAAGCTCTTGTAGCTTGGTGGTAGTGATTGGAGAATTCATCAATGACACTATCATCCGGAAGATTAACTCCCAGCTGAATTAAGTGATTATTATACCCATACATTTTGAGTATGTGCTCACCGATGTAACTATTCTCCTCCATCTTGCAGCTATAGAACTTATTGGAGACTTCATATCTCTCAATCCGGGCATTTGCTTGAAATATTAACTTCAACTCTGGAACATCTCATATGCTCCATGACGCTCAAAACGCCGTTGAAGACCCGGTTCTAAGCCGTAAAGCATGGCACATCGAACTATAGAGTAGTCATCACTTTGCTCGCCAGACGCTCACAACTTCGGCGTTGTTCTGCAGCAGGTTCGGCACCCAGCGGTGCTTCCGGGACGTAATTCTTTCATGCAGCAATGAGGATAATCCTCGTTACGGACCCAGTCCGTAATTGCTACCATCATCTTTCAACTTTGCTTTCTCAAGGAACGCATTAAAATTCAATGGAACAACAAGACGAGCCATCTATCTAGAGTAAACATAGACAAGCAAAATACTATCGGTACTAAGTTCATGATAAATTTAAGTTTAATTAATCATATTAAAACCTCCCACTTAGACAGACATCTCTCTAGTCATCTAAGTGATTACGTGATCCAAATCAACTAAACCATGTCCGATCATCACGTGAGATGGAGTAGTTTCAATGGTGAACATCACTATGTTGATCATATCTACTATATGATTCACGCCGACCTTTCGGTCTCCGTGTTCCGAGGCCATATCTGCATATGCTAGGCTCGTCAAGTTTAACTCGAGTATTCTCGTGTGCAAAACTGGCTTACACCCGTTGTAGATGGACGAGAACTTATCACACCCGATCATCACGTGGTGTCCGGGTACTACGAACTTTTAGCAACGGTGCATACTCGTGGAGAACACTTCTTGATAATTTTAGTGAGAGATCATCTTATAATGCTATCGTCAATCAAAGCAAGATAAGATGCATAAAGGATAAACATCACATGCAATCAATATAAGTGATATGATATGGTCATCATCATCTTGTGCTTGTGATCTCCATCTCAAGCACCGTCATGATCACCATCGCCACCGGCGCCGACACCTTGATATCCATCGAGCATCGTTGTCGCCTCGCCAACTATTGCTTCTACGACTATCGCCATCGCTTAGTGATAAAGTAAAGCAATTACATTGCTTTTGCATTTCATACAATAAAGCGACAACCATATGGCTCTCGCCATTGCCGATAACTCGTTACAAAACATGATCATCTCATACAATAAAATATAGCATCACGCCTTGACCACATCACATCACAACATGCCCTGCAAAAACAAGTTAGACGTCCTCTACTTTGTTGTTGCAAGTTTTACGTGGCTGCTACGGGCTGAGCAAGAACCGTTCTTACCTACGCATCAAAACCACAACGATAGTTTGTCAAGTTGGTGCTGTTTTAACCTTCGCAAGGACCGGCGAGCCACACTCGGTTCAACTAAAGTGAGAGACAGACACCGCCGGTCACCTTTAAGCAACTAGTGCTCAAGCGGTGAAACCAGTCTCGCGTAAGCGCACGCGTAATGTCGGTCCGGCCGCTTCATCTCACAATACCGCTGAACCAAAGTATGACATGCTGGTAAGCAGATGACTTATATCGCCCACAACTCACTTGTGTTCTACTCGTGCATATGACATCAACGCATAAAACCAGGCTCGATGCCATTGTTGGGGAACGAGTAATTTCAAAAATTTCCCACGCACACGCAAGATCATGGTGATGGCATAGCAACGAGAGGGGAGAGTGTCCGTCCACGCACTCGTGAGACCGAAAGCGAAGCGTTATAACAACGCTGTTGATGTAGTCGACGTCTTCGCGATCCGACCGATCCAAGCACCGAACGACGGCACCTCCGAAGTTACGCACACGCTCAGCTCGATGACGATCCCGGACCGATCCAGCAAAGTGTCGGGATGAGTTCCACAAGACGACGGCGTGGTGACGATGATGATGCTCCACCGACGCAGAGCTTCGCCTAAGCCCGTGACGATATGACTTCTCCGGCGCAGGCTTCGCTTAAGCTCGCGACGATATGACCGAAGTGGAATATGGTGGAAGGGGCACCGCACACGGCTAAGGAACGATCCGAGATCAACTTGTGTGTTCTAGGGTGCCCCTGCCCCGTGATATAAAGGAGCCAAGGGGAGGGGCGGCCGGCCAAGAGGAGGCGCTGGCCAGGAGTCCTACTCCTCCGGGAGTAGGATTCCCTCCAATCCTAGTTGGAATAGGATTCACCGGAGGGGAAAGAGAGAAAGGGGCGGCCCACCTTTCCTAGTCCTAGTAGGACTAGGGAAGGGGAGGGCGCGCCACCTAGGGCTGGCCCTTTCTCCTTTCCACCAAGGCCCACTATGGCCCATATAGTTCCCGGGGTTCCGTAACCTCCGGTACTCGATAAATTTCGATTTCACTCGGAACATTTCCGATGTCCAAATGTAGGCTTCCAATATATCAATCTTTATGTCTCGACCATTTCGAGACTCCTCGTCATGTTCGTGATCACATCCGGACTCGAACTACCTTCGTACATCAATACTTATAAACTCATAATGAACTGTCATCGAAACGTTAAGCGTGCGGACCCTACGGGTTCGAGAACTATGTAGACATGACCTAGAACCATTCTCGGTCAATAACCAATAGCGGAACCTGGATGCCCATATTGGTTCCTACATATTTTACGAAGATCTTTATCGGTCAAACCGCATAACGATATACGTTGTTCCTTTTGTCATCGGTATGTTACTTACCCGAGATTCGATCGTCGGTATCCAATACCTAGTTCAATCTCATTACCGTAAGTCTCTTTACTCGCTCTGTAATTCATCATCTCACAACTAACTCATTAGTTGCAATGCTTGCAAGGCTTATGTGATGTGTATTACCGAGAAGGCCAGAGATACCTCTCCGACAATCGGAGTGACAAAACCTAATCTCGATTCATGCCAACTCAACATATACTTTTGGAGACACCTGAGAGTACCTTTATAATCACCCATTTACGCCAGACGTTTGGTAGCACACAAAGTGTTCCTCCGTAAACGGAGTTGCATAATCTCATAGTTGCAGGAACTTTGTATAAGTCATGAAGAAAGCATAAGCAACATACTAAACGATCAAGTGCTAAGCTAACGAAATGGGTCATGTCAATCACATCATTCTCCTAATGATGTGATCCCATTAATCAAATGACAACACATGTCTATGGTTAGGAACCATAACCATCTTCGATTAATGAGCTAGTCTAGTAGAGGCATACTAGTGACTATCTGTTTGTCTATGTATTCACACATGTATTATGTTTCCGGTTAATACAATTCTAGCATGAATAATAAACATTTATCATGATATAAGGAAATAAATAATAACTTTATTATTGCCTCTAGGGCATATTTCCTTCAGGGAGCGGGGAAGGCTCGGGCGGCACCGTCCTGAGCAGGGCTGTCGGGCGGCCGTGGCGGCTAGTCCTTGGCCTGCCGGAGAGCGGCAAGGGCCTGCTTGGCGTGTTGCGGCGAGGAGGGGAGCGTGTGGCGCGGCTCTGCAGAGCAGTGGCAAACCAGGGGGCGACGCGTCGGCTCGGGCGCACGTGCGGGCCAAACGCACGCTCTGGGCGCGCCCAGAGCACGCCCGGGACGTGTTCGATGAAAAGCCAAGGTAGCCTAGCGTGCTTGAGCGGGGCTGGCAAGTAATAGGGCTAGTTTAGGGTTAGCAAGGGGATCAAGGGACATGGTGGATAGGTCAGGGGCTCAAGTTCACAACGCAAACTTGAAATCATGCCAAATCTGGCCATGCACTCAGGGTGTTTGTCAAAATGCCAAGGTCATCCAGGCAGTACTTGGGGTGGCCAAATTCTCCAGATCAGTGTCTCTGTGGGTGTATGAGAGGGTGGTGAAGTTAGATTGCCAAAGGGAGAAACTTGCTAATGCAAGTTTTGCAAAACTACATTCTGGACAGGAGAAAATGGCATCATTACATGGACCAAAAGTGTCCCAAAAAGTGCATGCTCCTGGACTTAGGGGTTTTGCAGGGTTGACTACAAGCAGGAGTAAGCACAAGGTCACTAGAGCAAGAAAGAATAGGGTTGCAGTAGAAAACACAAGTCTGGTCCAGAATGAAAAAGAGGTTGATACACTCAATTTCTCCAAAGAACAACACTAGGTTTTTGCATAAAGTTGGATGGCATGTTACCACTGACATCCCAAAATTTTGGTGGAGGCTCTGAGGAAATATTTAATTAGGTTATAGTGCAAAAATGCCCACTGGACCAGAGAAGAGAATTGGGTGCAGAGCTCAAAATATTTCATGAATAAAAGTTATTATTGCACAAAATTGATTTAAAAACATCACCTGACATCTCCAAATTTTGGTTGGAAATTTAAGTGAATCTATCAAATGGTTGTAGTTCAAATATGGCCATATAATCTTGGAAAACCATTTTTCAAGAAAATAAAGATCAAGCAATTAATTAAGTAATTAGTTCTACTAACAAAGGAAAAGTTTTCCTTGAGAGGTTAAACAAGTCCAATAACATATTTGAAAGGTTTTATTTTGGGAAAAACTCCATAATAACTAGAGAGATAAATGGTCCAAAAATCAAAAGGGAGCCCAGAAAATAAAAATTTATTTCCTGGCAAAATTTTAATCAACAAAACAAGGCTAAATTTTTTGGGGTGTCACAACACTACCCCCCTTAAGAAAAATCTCGTCCTCGAGATTTGCTAGGAGCGGTTTTGAAAAACAAATACCCCACGGTTACGTGTCTTTGCAAGCATGGTATGCGTTCGAGCGGAGGTGAGTCTGCTGCCATGGTGCTGTGTGAAAAAAAGTAATCCACGGCGTGAGGAGATATACGATGCAGCAACTCAGGGAAAAGAAATCTCGCTCCAGGATTCTTTTTGCGGTTACACATGTTAATCACAGGGAAAACCACTCATATAAGCAGGAACTAAATACTCGACTCGTCGCACAAATTTGAGGTACCAAGCATAAGTTACAATGTGATATTAAATGCTGAACTAACAAACACGGCAGTGACGTCTAAAATGAGAATGGTAACTGGACGGGGTCTCGAGAAAATGTCTCTGGCAATGGAATACACTCCTCTTCTATCGGAGGAAGTGGATTGACCAATCGATGAATGTGTCTCTCTTGGTCTGGCCTCGTGGTTCGCGGTGGCGATCGAGGATTTAAATCGCGAGGCTCGCAGATAACCCATCACGCGCTGGGTAAACGCCTTGAGCGATGACGATTGGACGAGGTTGGCCAAGACGGGTCTCTCTCAATACGCCCACCGAAAAGATGTTGCTCCTCCGGTGCTGCACGGCTCGAAAATAATAATACCTCGTTCACGGCATAGGGTACCGCGAATCGGCGAAGCGAAGGCCAGACGCCGCAGCTTCTACGGCCATATGCGGGGTTGGCATAGATTTCCCTACGAAGGAGACCTCCGTTGGATCTTGGTTTGGGTTTACGGGAGGTATGGCACGGCTGCCCAATATCTCGAGGTGGAAGGGGGTGATTCTCAATTTGAACAGCTTGTACTGGGGTGGCTGGGTAGCGCCCATGGTACTGCAGGTAAAATCCCACAATATCTTGACAAAGCTACCCGGGGTTGCATCTGGAGTTCTCAGATAGATACTGGGGCTCGGCATGGCAAGGAATGGTTGTGAGAATGGTGCACAAGGTGAGGGGTGCTTGGCAGGGTCACGTAGTGGTCCTTTTATAGCACCGGAGATGGGTCATTCTACCGTGGTGAAAGGTAAAGAATTTGCCGGCTCAGCTTGAGGTCAAGCCACAGATACACACATCTCACTAAAGAGACGTATCACTGTGGGGGTTGTCGGAGCGGTTTTTGGTAGCTGCGCCAAGGGTAGAGAAATCACACTACATGCTAATATATCCATGCAAGACTACTATATAAAACAGAGGCACGATGACAGGCTGCGTTAATTTAAGGGATCACAGGATTACAAAGCGAGGATACACTGGGACTCGACACTACTCGAGTGACTTAGTCTACTTCGTTTACATCCAAGCGAGCGTTCCTTGTGGATGTCGAGGCTTCTCCACGGTTCTCACCGTCGGAATTAGCTGGAGAGGGCTGAGGGGCTGCAGGCTCGGGGTAGTGATGATGACCATCGCGGGGATTGTTGACCACAACCCCATTGGAGTGTGCTCCTAGGAGGCGACGAAGCACTTCTGGGGTCATCAAAGCACCTTGGCTAACGGCTGGGGCTGACCTCAGGGTCTCGATCGGGTGTCTGAACAGCACGACTGGGTTGTCGGCGTTGGGCTCGATCTCTTCTCTCGCCGGGGCTCGACGAGCCAGCTCTCCACGAGCTGCGATCAGATCAATGGTGTTTTGATTGAACAATTCCTCCAGCGCACCTACATAGCGCACTAGGTGCAGCAATGCAGGGTCCGTCTCGTGATCTCCGTTGGCTACTTGGGGTGGTCTACCGTACCCTTCATGCCTGGGGTAGTAGTGGAACGAGCGACAGTTAACTCTGGGCGACAGGTGCCTGAGATGAACTATAGCCTCTCGAGCAGCTAGTTGGATGGCTTGTGGCTCAAAGGAAGTTGTTCTTCCGGTGAACCTGCGCTCGGGCACTAGACCCCTACCGTAGATGTGTACCGTGGCCTAGAATTGACGGCTCTCACCGCTCAGGGGTCCTTGGTACACAACATATTCGGGTGGCTCTTCTAACGCATAGGCATGACAGGTGAGGTTTGCGAGTATGGTCACAAAGCCTCCAAGGTTGGTTGCTGTGGTCTCGTTGTGCACGATGGGTCCGGGCATTGTGGCTTGGTTTGGGGAAAATGCTGTGATGTGTTGGGTTGGGGCTAGCGTGCCCTTTTTATAGAAAAAGGGGACGGAGTCTTCCTTCGCACGCTTGCGAATGAGACACCTTGGGTGCTGGTCACAGGTGCGTGATAGACGGGCTAGGTTGATAGGTTGGGCACCGACTGCCAAAAGCGTCGGGTCACTGTGTGGCTATCTTGTGCGAGAAGCTTGGCTGAGGTTTTCTTATGGCTTGGTGGGTTGTTAGCCTAAGTTTATTGACCTGGCTAAGATAGGATTAGCCAATGGTCAGCCTGGCTCTGATACCAAGTCTGTCGCGACCGTTTTTCCGGTTAATATATTCCAGAAAATGGCAGTCGTGCTCACCAGCCCCAGGATTACTGTTAGCTGATGAGGCATCAACTTGATACAGAAATTCCAAGCAATATACAGAAAATATGTAGTACAAGACCATTCTGGTCTGTGAGTACAACAATTGGTTTCTAGTGGTTGATGGCGGAAGCGGTTTGTGGATCATCAGTGTCTATGGGACTCCATTTCCCACAGGAACAGCTAACCAGGATAACTCCTATCTTCGCGAGGCTGCTATCACCATTGCTTAGGTACCGGGGCTGTCATCGCGACGCTCCTCTCCATGCAAGAAATCTGGCCAAGACAATAGCCAGGGACAAGCCAGTGAGTACTTTGAATGTACTCGCAAACATTATGAACACGGGAATAATATAAATGATAATCATGCGCTGAAACATTCTATGATCACATCTTCAGTCATAACATAAAATCTCTGATGCATGCAAGCAGGTTATTTATATGCAACATGGATATGCAATAATGGGGTAGAAATAACATGCACCGATCGGGTGTCTGAAGCGACGCCTCGAAGGATGAACAAATAAATAAATAACAAGCATGCCACAGTCGGGCGTCTGTGCGACGCCACAAAAAGGGCTTATAAAGAAAATAAATAACAAGCATGCCACAGTCGGGCGTCTGTGCGACGCCACATAAAGGGCTTATAAAAGAAATGCCACAGTCAGGCGTCTCAGCGACACCGCATAAAGGGCTTATAAAAGAAATAATCACAGCGAATATCCAGGAGGTAAAACCATTCCAAGGATACTCAATACTTCAAATAATATAAAGGGGTTAGTCCATAAATAAAATAATCGTAAACATCATAAGTCACAAGTCACAATCCATGTTCTGGTTTAACAGTTTCTCCTCCGAAGACCGACACTAAGACCGACACTTGACCCATCCCAGACTGTAATCCTTAATCATGGACACGGCTATTCGAATAGGTTTAATCTCTGCAAAGGGTGTACTCTTTACCCACGAGTAACGTATTTCTTTAGTCCATCGGGACTAATGCCGTCTACGGTCTTTTAGTCAAAAACACGCCTGACTTGCACACACCAGCTTAACTCACTGGTGTCTGGAATCACCCACGACACCTGTCAAGCAAAACTCTAAGTGGGGAGGCTACAACCTCGACATAGCATGGGATCACAAAATTTATACAGCAGCGCAAACTAGGGGAGCTACCCCTTGGCTACAACCAAACACCCATGCCCCCGGTCGATGGCATGCCTACCGGATGCCTCCAGTATCTTCCATCATGGCCTCTCAGACGGTGTGTGCTAGGAAAGGGGTTGACAACTCATCGAACTGCACCCCACGATGGTAGGGACAAGTGGTAGTACTGAAACAAGTATGGGGTTATCGAACAAGACTCGATCTATGGTCGACTCGGGAGGTTTAAGTATTCCTGCATGATTAGAATAACAAATATATTTCATCCAATGCATGTGAGTCACCACTCATCATACTCTTCATGCCATGTGGACACACTCGTCTCGACGAGGAACTAGGGACAAGCTCTACTCTACCCAAGACAGCGACTTTCCCATTTTCCTTCCAGTAGGCACGAAAGGCATACGAGGATGGTCATCATCCCAAGCAAGTCCATTTCCAACAGCAATGAAAATTTAAATAAGCATGCATGCAAATGATCATACCACCACATAAAATAACAAGTTCCATGTAATGAGGTGGTGTCATGATCGTGTCAAACAATGCATGCAACATATTGTGCCAGGGTTCAGAATGCTTGCCTTCAATGTGTGGTAAGGCAGGGTGCACTCCAAAACTTTTGAAAGTTTTCTTCTCTCTCTCCAAAGTCCTATTTTAAATAAATTTGAATTAACGCACAATTCCAAAATAGCACAAAAAGTTGTTTTGAAAAATTATCAAATAAATCTTAAAATAAACTAGATCAAATTTGAGAGAGGTGGGAAAAAGAATCAATTCATTTGGAGTTATATTTAAAAAGTTATAGCCAGTCAAAGATTTGGTCAAAATCTGTTTTTAAAAATAAACAGAAAAAGAAAAATGATTCGAATATAAGCATACGTCAAGACGTATTTTGAGAATGCGCCTTCACTTACTACACGTGGAGGCGGGCTGGTCATCGACGGTGGGCCTGCTCGCCCATCGGTCAGGTTTGACGGTCGCCCTCCTCCCTTCCTCTGCCCGGCAGGGTGCGGACTCGGCGATCGCCGCCGCTGAACGGCGGGTCCTTGCGGGAGCCGAGAGCGGGATGGATCCGCAGATCAAGGGTGGTCCTTCCGTGGTTGCAGTGGTCGCTGGGTGGAGGGAATCGCCGTCGACGAAGCCAGGCGGCGGCGGCGCCGAGAGTAAAGTGGATTTGTGGCTTCGGTGGCTCTCCGTCGCAGCTGGGGGTATGGGCAGCTCCGCAAGATGGAGTGGATTCTGTTGGTGGTGTCGGGAGGGCTGGGAGGCTCGTTATGCCGAATGGAGCCGGAGGCCGCGGTGGCCAAACTGCCGAGTCGATGAAGACGGCCTCTTCCCCTCAATCAACGGCAGCGGGGCACTAGGAGGATAGTGAGAGGCTGCTGCGTGCGGTGGATGAGCTCGGGGCTCCTTAAATAGACTCGCCAAGGCGGTTCCGCGGCCGGGATAAGGTTGCGGCGACCGCCTTTCGTAGCTATGGCGACGTGGCAGCGACGCGCGCTAGGGGACGAGGCTGCGGATATGCTTGCGAAGCTCCAGGGGGCAGGTGGCGAGCGGGGAAGGCTCGGGCGGCACCGTCCTGAGCAGGGCGGACGTGGCGGCTAGTCCTTGGCCTGCTGGAGACGCGGCAAGGGTCTGCTTGGCGTGTTGCGGCGAGGAGGGGAGCGTGTGGCGCGGCTCTGCAGAGCGGTGGCAAACCAGGGGGCGACGCGTCGGCTCGGGCGCACGTGCGGGCCAAACGCACGCTCTGGGCGCGCCCAGAGCATGCCCGGGACGTGTTCGATGAAAAGCCAGGGTATCCTAGCGTGCTTGAGCGGGGCTGGCAAGTAATAGGGCTAGTTTAGGGTTAGCAAGGGGATCAAGGGACATGGTGGATAGGTCAGGGGCTCAAGTTCACAATGCAAACTTGAAATCTTGCCAAATCTGGCCATGCACTCAGGGTGTTTGTCAAAATGCCAAGGTCATCCAGGCAGTACTTGGGGTGGCCAAATTCTCCAGATCAGTGTCTCTGTGGGTGTATGAGAGGGTGGTGAAGTTAGATTGCCAAAGGGAGAAACTTGCTAATGCAAGTTTTGCAAAACTACAATTCTGGACAGGGAGAAAATGGCATCATTACATGGACCAAAAGTGTCCCAAAAAGTGCATGCTCCTGGACTTAGGGGTTTTGCAGGGTTGACTACAAGCAGGAGTAAGCACAAGGTCACTAGAGCAAGAAAGAATGGGGTTGCAGTAGAAAACACAAGTCTGGTCCAGAATGAAAAAGAGGTTGATACACTCAATTTCTCCAAAGAACAACACTAGGTTTTTGCATAAAGTTGGATGGCATGTTACCACTGACATCCCAAAATTTTGGTGGAGGCTCTGAGGAAATATTTAATTAGGTTATAGTGCAAAAATGCCCACTGGACCAGAGAAGAGAATTGGGTGCAGAGCTCAAAATATTTCATGAATAAAAGTTATTATTGCACAAAAGTGATTTAAAAACATCACCTGACATCTCCAAATTTTGGTTGGAAATTTAAGTGAATCTATCAAATGGTTGTAGTTCAAATATGGCCATATAATCTTGGAAAACCATTTTTCAAGAAAATAAAGATCAAGCAATTAATTAAGTAATTAGTTCTACTAATAAAGGAAAAGTTATCCTTGAGAGGTTAAACAAGTCCAATAACATATTTGAAAGGTTTTATTTTGGGAAAAACTCCATAATAACTAGAGAGATAAATGGTCCAAAAATCAAAAGGGAGCCCAGAAAATAAAAATTTATTTCCTGGCAAAATTTTAATCAACAAAACAAGGCTAAAATTTTTGGGGTGTCACAACTCTCTCGGCTTCTTAACCACCCTTGTCCTTTGTCCGGGAGTTGCAAAGTAGTTTCTGGTGTTTGTAGCATGCTGGGGGCCACACGCAGCGCTGACCTTAGGGGTGGGCTGTGTTGCGGTAGGCACGTGGCACGGTGTACCGATTCGCCTGTTTGGTGTCTCGGGAACCCTGCACACATCGTTCGGGGCCGTTAGTGGAAACCTCGGCCGGACTCCCTGCGGATGGAACCCGAATAGGCGATAAACCTGGACTAGGGACTTGAGTGTTTAGGTAGGCCGTGGCTGACACCCTCGCCAGGCTTCCGCTTGAAGGTTGCGGAGATACATGACGTGTATATGGCGGTAAGTGGCGAGAGCGTGTGTGAAGAAGTACACCCCTGCAGGGTTATAAATGATCTATTCGAATAGCCGTGTCCGCGGTAAAGGACTTCTAGGTTGCCTATAACAGTTCATAGACAAGTGAAAGTGGATACTCTAAAATGCGCAAGATAAGCGTGAGTGCTATGGATGGCGTTCTCGTAGGAAGACGGGATCGGATCCATAGTGGTGTATTGATTGGTGAATATGTGGACTCGTAGCGCCACCTCAAAAGAGTTACTTGCAATGTAGTTTAGGATAGCCCCGAGTCAAAGCTGGCTTGCTGCAACAAACTCCACCACCCCTTTGTTGATAATGATGCATATGTAGTTAGTTCGATGTAAGTCTTGCTGAGTACCTTTGTACTCACGCTTGCTTATTTTATGTTTTGCGAGAGACGTCGGTCTCGCTAATAGTTCCGCGTGGACTTGACGCTTAGCTTGTTACCTCAGCTATGATCTTGTGCCCTCGGCAGATCTGGTAGATAGTCGCTTCTCACTTTTTTCCATTTGTAGATGTCGTACTCGGACATGTTAAGCTTCCGCTTGTGCTTTGACTTGTATGCTCGAAAGTGTTGGGTCATGAGACCCATGTTTGTAATTCTCGCTCCTGAGCCTAATGAATAAATATTTGAGTCGAGAGTTATGTTGTGATGCCATGTTGTATTTACACATATTGAGCATATTGTGTGTATGTTTGAAATGCTTGGTATGTGTGGGATCCGACAATCTAGTTGTTTATCCTTGGCAGCCTCTCATATGGGGAAATGTAGACTAATGCTTCCTGAACGATAGTAGTCCGCTACAGCCCGGTTCACCGGGGTCCTGCTAGCCCAAAGACTACTGCTCTGGACACTTGACTGGCGGCATGTGTTTCACTTTGTTCTGTGTCCGTCCTTCGGGAAATGTCACGCGGTGACATCCGGAGTCCTGCCTAGCCTACTACAGCCCGGGTTCCCGGAGTCCTGTTAGACCAGTGCTACAGCCCGGATTCACACGCTACTGACCGACATGCTCAATGTGATTCATGTATGCCTGTCCCCATGGGTTAGTGCCGCTTTGGATTCACGACTAGCCATGTCGGCCCGGGTTCTCTGTCATATGGATGCTAGCGACACTATCATATACGTGAGCCAAAAGGCGCAAACGGTCCCAGGCCATGGTAAGGCGACACTCGTGGGAATGCCGTGCGTGAGGCCACAAAGTGATATGAGGTGTTACCGGCTAGATCGATGTGACTTGGAATCGGGGTCCTGACAGAATGGAAATGGGAACAGAGCTAATAACAATCAGAACCGCCCCAATCCGGCTACACCCGCCAAAAGAGACCTAAGTCAAGTTACTTGCTTTAAGTGCGGGAAGACTATGCCGATGATTGCCCTGAAGGAAGGAATGGAAACGGAAATGGGAGCACTGGGAAGAAGCCTAATCCATTCAACAAAGGGCAAGTGAACCACATTAACGTGGAGGAGGTTGAAGAGCAGCCGGACGCGGTAATAGGTAAGTTTTTGGTTAAGTCATTTACCGCTCTTGTTCTTTTCGATACTGGTGCATCACATTCATACATATCAAGGGGATTTGTGGATAAGTTTAAACTACCAACCCAAACCCTTAGGACCCCTCTTTTAGTGAGCTCGCCTGGAGCAGAGTATATGGCTAGACGATGGTGCAACCAGATACCCCTAATCATTGGTACCCATGTTTTTCCGTCCGACCTAATTATCTTGGAGTCACAAGGATTGGATGTGATATTAGGTATGGACTGGATGTCAAAGTATGGAGGAAGCATTGACTGTGCTAGTAAATCAATTTATCTCACCACCCCGGAGGGAAAAAGGATTAAGTATGTATCTAGGCATGTGCCTAGGAGGAGCCAAGTGAATGCCCTCATGAGAGTTGTACAGGAGGAAGTGCCTGTAGTGCAGGATTACCCAGATGATTTCCTAGAAGAGTTACTCGGCATGCCACCAGATAGAGAGATTGAGTTTTTGATAGAGCTACTGCCAGGTACCGGGCCAATATCTAAGAGACCCTATCGGATGCCCGCAAATGATCTGGAGGAGATTAAGAAACAGATCAAGGAGTTATTGGAAAAAGTTTACATTCGAAGGAGTTCATCACCTTGGGGAGCTCCAGTACTTTTGGTTGAGAAGAAGGACAAATCACTAAGGATGGTTGTTGATTATCGAGCCTTGAATGAGGTAACGATTAAGAACAAGTACCCACTACCGATGATCAATGATCTGTTTGATCAGCTGCAAGGAGCTAAGGTGTTTTCGAAGATTGATCTACGATCAGGATACCATCAGTTGAAGATCCGAGAGAAGGATATACCGAAGACAGCGTTTACCATGCGGTATGGACTATACCAGTATACGGTCATGTCGTTTGGACTGACTAACGCCCCTGCCTATTTCATGAGCATGATGAACAAGGTGTTCATGTAGTATTTGGACAAGTTTGTTGTGGTGTTTATCGATGATATTATGGTATACTCAAAGAATGAAGAGGAGCACAAGGAGCATTTGCGTTTAGTTCTCGAGAAACTCAGGGAACACCAGTTATACGCCAAGTTCAGCAAGTGCGAGTTTTGGTTGAAGGAAGTTGGATTCCTTGGGCATGTTATATCAGGAGAAGGTATAGCAAGAGACCCCAAAGAAGGTTCGGGCCATCCATCGAATGGTTGGCACCTACTTCAGTTAGCGAGATCTGCAGTTTCCTTGGACTCGCAGGATACTATCAAAGATTCATTGAGAATTTTTCAAAGATTGCAAAGCCAATGACTGAATTATTGAAGAAGGATACTAAGTTTAAATGGACAGAAGATTGCGAGGCAAGTTTTCAGGAGTTGAAGAAACGTTGACTACAGCCCGGTGCTAACACCGCCAGATATACATAAGGAGTTTCAAGTGTATTGCACGCTCTCGCTTAGGACTTGGATGTGTGCTTATGCAGGATGGAAGAGTTGTTTCGTATGCCTCACGACAACTAAAACCCCATGAGTTGAACTATGCCACGCATGATTTGGAGCTAGCAGCCGTAGTGCATGCATTGAAGACTTGGAGACATTACCTTATTGGAAACCGCTAGATGTGTACACGGATCATAAGAGTTTGAAGTACATTTTCACCCAAAAGGAGCTGAACCTTAGGCAGAGGAGATGGTTGGAGCTTATAAAGGATTACGACATGAAGCTACACTATCATCCAGGAAAAGCCAATGTCATAGCAGACGCCTTGAGCCGGAAGAGTTATGTCAATATCCTTGAAAGTAAGGGATTGCCGAAGGAGTTAGCTGAGGATATCATGGAACTTCGCTTGGAGATTGTTCCAAGAGGTTTCGTTGCAACAATGGAGGTTCAGTCGACATTGTTGGACAAGATTCGAGAAGCTCAGAAGGATGACAAGGAGATTGCCGAGATAAAGGAAAAGATGAGCAAAGGAAAGGCCAAAGGTTTTCGTGAGGATGAGCACGATACCTTATGGTTTGAGGATCGAGTTTATGTGCCCAATAACCCAGAGATCAGGAAGTTAATACTTCAGGAGGCTCATGACTAACCATATTTGATACACCCCGGAAACACCAAGATGTATTTGGATTTGAAGGAACGTTTCTGGTGGACTGGTATGAAGAAGGATATTGCCGAGTATGTAGCCGTATGTAATGTATGTCAGAGAGTGAAGGCAGAGCATCAGAAGCCAGCAGGATTGTTACAGCCTATGCCGATACCCGAATGGAAGTGGGATAAACTTGGCATGGACTTTATCACCGGACTACCTAGGACCAAAATAGGATATGATTCAATATTGGTAGTAGTTGATCGCTTGACCAAAGTGGCTCACTTTATCCCAGTGAAAACCACCTATACAAGTGCTAAGTTGGCCAAGATATATATGTCCACGATCGTATGTCTGCATGGAGTTCCAAGGACCATCGTATCAGATAGAGGAACCTAGTTTACTTCAAAGTTTTGGCATCAGTTACACCAGACCTTGGGTACGAGGTTGGAATTCAGTACAGCATTTCACCCGTAGACAGATGGACATACCGAGAGAGTTAACCAGATACTGGAAGATATGTTGAGAGCCTGTGCGCTAGATTATGGATCTAGTTGGGATGACAATTTGCCTTACGCAGAGTTCTCATACAACAATAGCTACCAAGCCAGTTCAAAGATGGCACCGTTTGAAGCTCTGTATGGACGCAAATGCAGAACACCATTGATGTGGGATGAGGTAGGAGACCGACAGCTGTTTGGACCAGACTTGATCAAGGAGTCTGAGGAGAAAGTTAAGTTAATTCGAGATAGACTGAAATTGCTCAGTCCAGACAGAAGAGTTATGCAGACTCGAAACGCAAAGAGGTAACTTATGAAATTGGAGACAGAGCATATCTGCGAGTATCACCCTTGCGAGGAGTGAAACGTTTTGGAGTTAAGGGAAAGTTAGCCCCGAGATTTGTAGGACCGTATCGTGTTTTGGAACGGATGGGAGAAGTTGCCTACAAGCTAGAATTACATGAAGGACTGTCAGGAGTTCACGATGTGTTCCACGTCTCATAGTTGAAGAAGTGCCATGCTGAGATGGCCGATATACCGTTAAGAGATACTGTACCCTTGGAGGCAATTCAGTTGGACAGTGATTTGACTTATGAGGAGAAGCCAGTTAAGATTCTTGAGTTTGCCAGCAGAGTGACCCGCAGCAAGGTTATTAAGTTTTGCAAAGTTCAATGGAGCCACCATACCGAGGATGAAGCCACCTGGGAACGAGAGGATGATCTTCGCAAAGACCACCCACACCTATTCTCTAGCCAACCCAAATCTCGAGGGCGAGATTAATCTTAAGGGGGGTAGGTTTGTAACATCCCAAATTTTCAATTTGGAATGTTAAACATAGGTCATCCATGCATATCATATTTTATTGCATTCTCGTTCCGCAATCCTTGAAATTCTAAGCAACTCAAGGACCCTCGGAGAGAGTTGGGGATTTTCCGGTTTTCATATTTGATTCCTATCAAATAGTGAAACGAGGATTTTTTATTTTAATTATTTTTCTATCCGAAAAATATTTCATATTAAAAATAGATGAGAGGAGATAATATGACTTCTCCAAAACAATTGAAATATTGAGGAAAATGTTAAAATCATTTATTTGATTTTATTTGGATTTTATTTGCATTAGAAAAATTGCACGTTTTCAAAATTGCATTTTAGGGCCAAGAAAATGTTCATCTCGTTCTAAATATTTCATTTAGACGGTGAAAATTTGTTTTGGCATTTTTAGGTTTTTATTTTATTTTTTAGGATTTTATTTCTATCGGTGAAATTATTTAAAAAACCCCTCCTACCGATCGGGCCTAAGGCCCACCGAGCTGAGCCAGCCCCGCCGCCACCGCCTCCCGCGTCAGGCGAAGGCCGCCGCGCCGACCGACGGACAGAGTCCGAGCCGGACTCCGCCTGCTTTGCCCCTCCCCATGTCGCCGCCTCCTTATATACGCCGCCCATGACCCCACCACCACACAACCATCGCCACCCGAGCCGCAGCCGCCACCGCTTGCCGCCAGCGCCGCCGAGCCCCCGCCTACCAACCCCGCCTCGCTGAGGTACCGCGCCGATCCGTCGCCGCCGGGTTTTTTTTTAAACCGTTCGTTTTTTTAGAAACCCTAGTCTGTTTTGTTAGATCGGTTCGCCGGTTTTTTCTCGGTTCTTCTAATTAGCGGACGTTCGTCCGTACGTTTGTTTTAACGAACGGTTTTCGCCCGTTAGTCACAGCTAACGAATGCTCGTTCATTAGTCTGTTCGTCAGTTTTCTTTTTATCGGATTTATCCGCGATTATTCTCGATCACGATTTCTGATCCGGTCTTAGTTTCTGTTTATCTTTTCGCTCGTTAGTCGTAGTCAGGCGATTCAAGCGCCTAGAGTTTCGTCTCGAGACCCTCTTTCTGTTTAATCAACTTAAACAAGATTTTGGTACTGTAAAATTTGACCTTAGTTCATATTAGTAAACGGATCTTGTTTCTTTCGTCGTTTGAGTTTCGCTGTTCGCTTGATTTGATTCTTTTTGCTAACCGGAGTTCTTAAGTTGAACTTTCTGGTCAATCTCTTTTATTTGAGTTTTGCTTGTGCATCTTTGCTTGTTGCTTATGTATGTTATTGTTTGTTTGCGATAGAATTCCTGAGTGCGAAGCGTGTTACTACGAGTCTCTAGGATTCATGATCGTCGACAAGGCAAGTAATGATTGATCATACTCTTTTCATACCCAGTTTTTATGCATTAGTTCAATCCTCAAACATTGCATGATTAGGATGTCATTAACTTGTGGGTTGGGAAGTAGTTGTTGAGGTAGAACCTATTGCCCTGTTACTACCAAACCCTTGGGAGTTACTTCTACGCGTTGTTTATATTGCTATGCTATGCTTGTAGACGTGGTTTGGGTTTGAGTGAATCCATGACATATGTGAGATTGTTAATTAATGGTTCAACTTAAGGTGGCAACTTAAATTAACATCTGGGTGGATTGAGGCACCTGGGGAACCAAGTGTTGTCTATATTTTTCTTGAAATCCTGGGTACCCGTGTGATCTTCCTATGGACCGCCACCCGTGCTCAAAGGGAATCGAGATGATTCATGCTAGAAACTTCCGTGCAGCCACAAGCTATTATGGGCTCTAGCATAGTTGAGTAAGTTACGTGAAGCTCTTGAAGAGGTAGATCAGCAGGTAGTGGGTTTTGTAGGTTTGGTATAGTCTACCCGGAGTAGAGAGTTAATGTTTCTGAACACCATGTAGTGCGAGAAATCCAACGGAGGAGATCGAGTCTTGTGGGGAAAAGTGCACAAACCTCTGTAGAGTGTACAATCTAATCATGGTTAGCCGTGTCCCCGGTTGTGGACAATCTTGAGTATCTAGTACTTGGGTTATCACATGTATCTCATCACTCTTAATTAATATTGTTGGGTTGTTAATTACTTTAATTGGGATTGAGTTGGGGTTATGCCTTCTCAATGTTTCAACCACCATGATAGTTAAAATAAAATCTATTCATTTGTTGTAGGGAAAAATTGGCTTTTCGCAAAAACTATAACCATAGAGCTTTCCACCAGCCAAATATGCATGTAGTGATAGCATTATCCTGTTCTTGCTCTCATCAGGTTATATTGCCAAGATATTCCATGTGTGAATTGTTTTGGCTGCAACGCATTATGTTGCGACTTTTCGACGAGGAGTAAGGTTCGTTAGGTCGTTGTCGTGCAGCTCAGCTATGCCGCTGGAGTTGATGGACTCACTTTATCTTCCAAGCCTTCCGCTGTTATCGCATTAGATGGCCTTAAGCCATATTATCGTAATAAGTTCTCTTTTGAGACATTCGATGTAATAAGTGTGTGATTGCAACTCTGTTATAAATCCTTCGAGTACTGTGTGTGTCAGCAT
Source organism: Aegilops longissima (assembly GCA_021605205.1). Classification (NCBI taxonomy): domain Eukaryota; kingdom Viridiplantae; phylum Streptophyta; class Magnoliopsida; order Poales; family Poaceae; genus Aegilops; species Aegilops longissima. The sequence goes on from CM038676.1 coordinate 365,838,985, forward strand.
TACTGATCAAGGGATGACACTGAAGCACAGAGACTTGACCATCTGAGGTCGGATCGCTACAGCGGTGCCCCCTCCACCATAGTCCACCTCGATAATACTGTAGCGGTGCTTAGGCGAAGCCCTGCGTCCGAGAACATCATCATCGTCACCACGCCGTCAGGTCGATTTAAACTCTCCTCAACACTCGGCTAGATCGGAGTTCGAGGGACGCCATCGGGATGAACGTGCTGAACTCGGAGGTGACGTGCGCTCGTACTTGATCGGTCGATCGTGAAGACGACGACTACATCAACAGCGTACAGTTAACGCTTCCGCTTTCGGTCTACGAGGGTACGTGGACACACTCTCCCCTCTCGCTGCTATGCATCACCATGATCTTACATGTGCGTAGGAAATTTTTTGAAATTACTACGTTCCCCAACACTAATTCCTATGTTAAACCATATATTGAGGACTCCTCCGCTGTCCAAGAAGAGACTAATATTTTGCAGGAGTCTATGGAAGAAGGAATTGATGAAACGGTGGGCTCATTGGATGAAAAACATGATGAGGAGAGCGAAGAACAAAAGGAGGAAGAGTGGATTAGCTACCCGTGCCCACCTTCTAATGAGAGTAACTCTTCAACTCATACATTATTTAATTTCCCTTCATGCCTACCGAAGGATGAATGCTATGATGATTGTTATGATCTCGTTGATTCTTCTGAAATATCCCTTTTTGAAGATGCTTGCTATGCTTGTGGCCAAGATGCCAATATGAATTATGCTTATGGAGATGAACTTGCTATAGTTACTTATGTTAAACATGAAATTGTTGCTATTGCACCCACGCATGATAGTCCTATTATCTTTTTGAATTCTCCAAACTACACTATATCGGAGAAGTTTGCCCTTATTAAGGATTATATTGATGGGTTGCGTTTCACTACTACACATGATGATTTTCATAGATATAATATCATGTGCTTGTTGCTCCTACTTGAAATTACTATGAGAGAGGAACTATATCTCCACCTCTCTATGTTTCCAACACGATAAAATTGCAAGAAATTGCTTATGCCATGTATTGGCCTTTACTTGATGTTCATGAATTGTTCTTGTATGACATGCCGATGCATAGGAAGAGAGTTAGACTTCGTCATTGCTTTATATATGTTGCGTTGTGCTCACTACTAAATGCCAAATCATTGTTAATTAAAGTTGGCTTTGATATACCTTGGGATCCGGGTGGATACATTACTTGAGCACTATATGCCTAGCTTAATGTCTTTAAAGAAAGCGCTGCCAGGGAGACAACTCGGAAGTTTTAGAGAGTCATTTATTTCTGTTGTGTGCTTTTATAAAGTTTAAGAATAAGAATAATGTGCCTAGGTTTGCCTTTAGGATGTTTACATTGCTTGTTGGTTTGTGCGGTGCAAAACAGAAACTTTGGCTGTAGTGCGCGATTTTACATTTTTTACTAGAACGTCAAACGGATCTGAAACTTTTTGCACTGTCTTTCTATACAAATTATTTATTTTCCTAATTTTAGCAGAATTTTTGGAGTACCATAAGTATGGTGAATGTTCAGATTACTACAGACTGTCCTGTTTAAGACAGATTCTGTTTTTCATGAATAGTTTGCTTGTATTGATGAAACTATCAATTTCTATCAGTGGATTAAGCCATGGAAACGTTATATTACAGTAGCTACAATGCAAAAAAAAATATGAATTGGTTTTCAATAGTACTTAGAGTAGTGATTTGCTTTATTATACTAACGGATCTTACCGAACTTTCTGTTGAGTTTTGTGTGGATGAAGTGTTCGAGGATCGAGGAGGTTTCGATATGAGGAAAAGGAGGAGAGGAAAGAGCACAAGCTTGGGGATGCCCAAGGCACCCCAAGTAAATAATCAAGGAGACTCAAGCGTCTAAGCTTGGGGATGCCCCGGAAGGCATCCCATCTTTCTTCAACATGTATTAGTATGTTTTCGGTTTCGTTTCGTTCATGTGATATGTGCAAATCTTGGAGTGTCTTTTGCATTTAGTTTTCACGTTTATTTTATGCACCATGCTGGTATGTGATAGTCCATGGTTGATTTATAGAATGCTCATTGCACTTCACTTATATCTTTTGAGTATGGCTTTATAGAATGCTTCATGTGCTTCGCTTATATCATTTGAAGTTTGGATTGTCTGTTTCCCTACACATAGAAAACCGCCATTTGTAGAATGCCCTTTTGCTTCACTTATATTTGTTAGAGCGTGGGCATATCTTTTGTAGAAAGAATTAAACTCTCTTGCTTCACTTATATCTATTTAGAGAGTTGACAAGAACTGGTCATTCACATGGTTAGTCATAAAATCCTACATAAAACTTGTAGATCACTGAATATGATATGTTTGATTCCTTGCAATAGTTTTGTGATATAAAGATGGTGATATTAGAGTCATGCTAGTGGGTAGTCGTGGAATGTAGAAATACTTGTGTTGAAGTTTGTGATTCCTGTAGCATGCACGTATGTTGAACCGTTATGTAACGAAGTTGGAGCATGAGGTATTTATTTGTTGTCTTCCTTATGAGTGGCGGTCGGGATGAGCGATGGTCTTTTCCTACCAATCTATCCCCCTACGATCATGCGCGTAGTACTTTGTTTTTATGAATAATAGATTTTTGCAATAAGTATGTGAGTTCTTTATGACTAATCTTGAGTCATGGATTATACGCACTCTCACCCTTCCATCATTGATAGCCTCTTCGGTACCGTTCATTGCCCTTTCTCACCTCGAGAGTTGGTGCAAACTTCGCCGATGCATCCAAACCCCGTGATACGATACGCTCTATCACACAGAAGCCTCCTTATATCTTCCTCAAAACAGCCACCATACCTACCTATCATAGCATTTCCATAGCCATTCCGAGATATATTGCCATGCAACATCCATCATTATCATATACATGACTTGAGCATTTATTGTCATATTTCTTTGCATGATAGTAAGATAGCTAGCATGATGTTTTCATGGCTTGTCCGTTTTTTGATGGCATTGGTACGCTAGATCATTGGACATCCTGGTACACCACCGGAGGCATTCATATAGAGTCATACTTTGTTCTAGTATCGAGTTGTAATATTGAGTTGTAAGTAAATAAAAGTGTGATGATCATCATTATTAGAACATTGTCCCATGTGAGGTTATCAAAATAAAAGTGACCAAATAAGCCCCCCCCCCCCCAAAAAAAAGAGAGGCCAAAGAAGCCTCAAAAAAGAGAAAAAATAAAAAATGAGAGAAAAGAGAGAAGGGACAATGTTACTATCCTTTTACCACACTTGTGCTTCAGAGTAGCACCATGTTCTTCATATAGAGAGTCTCTTGAGTTATCACTTTCATATACTAGTGGGAATTTTCATTATAGAACTTGGCTTGTATATTCCAACGACGGGCTTCCTCAAACGCCCTAGGTCTTCATGAGCAAGCAAGTTGGATGCACACCCACTTAGTTTCAGTTTGAGATTTCATACACTTATAGCTCTAGTGCATCTGTTGCATGGCAATCCCTACTCCTCACATTGACATCAATTGATGGGCATCTCCATAGCCCATTTATTAGCCGCGTCGATGTGAGACTTTCTTCCTTTTTGTCTTCCCCACACAACCTCCATCATCATATTCTATTCCACCTATAGTGCTATACCCATGGCTCACGCTCATGTATTGCGTGAAAGTTGAAAAGGTTTGAGAACATCAAAAGTATGAAACTATTGCTTGGCTTGTCATCGGGGTTGTGCATGATTTGAATATTTGTGTGGTGAAGATGGAGCATAGCCAGACAATATGATTTTGTAGGGATAACTTTCTTTGGCCATGTTATTTTGAAAAGACATGATTGCTTTATTAGTATGCTTGAAGTATTATTATCTTAATGTCAAAAGATAGACTATTGCTTTGAATCACTCGTGTCTTAATATTCATGCCATGATTAGATTACATGATCAAGATTATGCTAGGTAGCATTCCACATCAAAAATTATCTTTTTTATCATTTACCTACTCGAGGACGAGCAGGAATTAAGCTTGGGGATGCTGATACATGTCTGTCGTATCTATAATTTTTTATTGTCCCATGCCAATATTATACAACTTTCATATAGTTTTGGCAACTTTTTATACTATTTTTGGGACTAACATATTGATCCAGTGCCCAGTTCCTATTTGTTGCATGTTTTTTGTTTCACAGGAAATCCATATCAAACGGAGTCCAAACGGGATAAAAACTGACGGAGATTTTTTTTTGGAATATATGTGATTTTTGGGAAGAAGAATCAACGTGAGATGATGCCCGAGGGGGCCACGAGGAAAGGGGGCGCGCCCCTGACCCTCGTGGCCACCCCGTAAGGCGGTTGGTGCCCTTCTTTCGCCGCAAGAAAGCCAATATCCGGATAGAAATCGTGTTCAAATTTCAGCCCAATCGGAGTTACGGATCTCCGGGAATATAAGAAACGGTGAAAGGGCAGAATCAAGAACGCAGAAACAGAGAGAGACAGAGAGACCGATCCAATCTCGAAGGGGCTCTCGCCCCTCCGCCGCCATGGAGGCCATGGACCAGAGGGGAAACCATTCTCCCATCTAGGGAGAAGGTCAAGGAAGAAGAAGAAGAAGAAGGGGGGGCCTCTCCCCCTCGGTGGCGCTGGAACGCCGCCAGGGCCATCATCATCACCGCAATCTACACCAACACCTTTGTCATCTTCACCAACATCTTCATCACCTTCCCCCATCTATCTATAGTAGTCCACTCTCCCGCAACCCGCTGTACCCTCCACTTGAACATGGTTCTTTATGCTTCATATTGTTATCCAATGATGTGTTGCCATCCTATGATGTCTGAGTAGATTTTCGTTGTCCTACCGGTAATTGGTGAATTGCTATGATTGGTTTAATTTGCTTGTCAACACGAGTCTACAAGAAGAAGTTTACGTAGTAGACATCAAGGGCCAAGGGTATCGAGCCCCCAGACCGAAAATGGCCATGACAAAGGGGTTGTTTGAAGAGCTTGGGCAGGCAGATGGATATTCTTGGAATGGAACTGGTAGGCTTCATAGTTGGTGACTAGCTCGACCGCATCTTGGAGGGCTGTGGGCCAATAGAGTCCTTGCCGGAATGCTTTCCCAACTAAAGCCCTTGATCCAATGTGGGAGCCGCACATGCCTTTGTGTATTTCCGCCAGCAGTTTCTTTCCTTCTTCCCGACAAATGCACTTCAATTTCACACCGTTGGGCCTTCTTTTGTATAGTGTGTCATCAACAAACTAATACATACTAGCCCTCCGAGCTACTCTTTTTGCTTCTTCTGCTCTTCGGGAAGTTCTCCAGTTTGGAGGAAATGGACTATGTGCCTTGCCCAAGTTGGAGCCTGAGGCTCGGGAACCAGGACTAGAGGCACCTCCTCATTCGTGGGAGCGCATTCCTTGATCGTGGGGACCAGTGGCACGGCAGTAGGGTGCAGCCCGACAATCAAAGGGGAGTTGTTTTCCGGTAGGGTCCCTGCCATGAGCCTCGAGAGACTCTACCGGGAGAGGCTTACCGGAGTCCAATTTCCTACTCTTTCGGGCCATTGTTGTCGGGGATACGGAGGTCTGAGTAAGATGGAGAATAAAAGTTCCTGGTTCCACAAGAAGCTTCTGTGCAGCGCACTTTAACAGATGATTAGTGATGGTGTTTTCTGCACGGGGTACGTGCTCCATTTGCAATCTGTCAAAGTGCTCCTCCAGTCTTCTCACTTCCTCGAGGTATGCCTCCATCAATGGACTTTGATAATCCTTGTTGACTTGTCTCACCACAAGTTGTGAATCTCCTCGGATGATCAGCTTCTTGATTCCCAATTCTGTGGCAATCTTGAGCCCGCCAAGGAGCCCTTCATACTCTGCTGTATTGTTGGTCGCCTCTTCCCGGGGAAAATGCATCTGGATGACGTACTTCAGGTCCTCTCCAGTGGGAGCAACGAGAATCACGCCGGCCCCTGCACCTTGTAGGGAGAAAGCACCACCGAAATACATGATCCATTCTTGGGGCCCTTCCCTGTCGGGGATAACTGTTTCCAGTACTTCTTCATCAGGGGTTGGCGTCCTTTCTGCAATAAACTCTTCCAATGCCCTGCTCTGAATCATTGATGTGCTTTCAAACTTTAGGCCAAAGCTGGATAACTCCAATGCCCATTCCACTATTCTGCCGGTAGCCTCTGGGTTTTGGAGTATCCTTTGTAACGGGAAGTGGGTGATAACCGTGATCTCATGGGCTTAGAAGTAGTGGCGCGGTTTCCTTGAGGCCATGACAAGGCCAAAAATCAATTTTTGCATGCCAGAATACCTGCATCTAGCCCCCTGCAACAGGGAGTTGACGAAGTATACTGGGCGCTGCACCACCTTCTTCCTTGCCGCGTCCTTGGGGTTGCCTCCACTGTCGTGCTCCTCTTTGTCCTGATCCACATCTGGCCTTGCTGGGATGTTCTCTCTCTCTCTTCCCTGGACGAGACACTTGCTGAGGTTGTTATCTCCTCCACTTCCCGTTGTGCCGCTAATGCTACACTAACCACTTGATTAGTCGCTGCCAGCTATATATATAGCAGCAACGGCTCTTGTGGTTTGGGTGCAACCAGAGTGGGCACAGAAGACAAGTAGGTCTTCAAATCTTGCAGCGCTGCGTCTGCTTCCGGGGTCAACTTCATGGGTCCTGCCTTCTTCAAAATTTTGAAGAACAGCAAGGTGCGCTCGGCAGACTTGGAGATGAATCTACTAAGCGCGGCAACGCATCCTATCAAACGCCTCACATCCTTAATTGTCTTGGGTGCCTGAATCTGCTCGATGGCCTTGATCTTATCTGGGTTGGCCTCGATCCCGTTGTGGGACACAAAGAAACCAAGTAGCTTGCCGAAGGGAATGCCAAACACACACTTCTCCGGGTTCAGCTTCAAGTTGATCTTGCGCGGATTAGCAAAGGTCTCTTCTAAATCCTGGATGAGGGTTGATCTTTCCTAGGTCTTGACCACAATATCATCCATATAAGCTTCAATGTTCCCGTGCAACTGTGGTTCAAAATTAATTTGGACTGCTCTTGCAAAAGTGGACCTTGCACTCTTCAACCCGAAAGGCATGCGCACAAAGCAGTATGTGCCACATGGGGTGATGAATGAGGTCTTTTCTTCATCTTCCTTGGACATAAAGATCTGATGGTATCCAGAGTATACATCCAGAAAGGAGAGCAAATCACACCCGGAAGTGGAATCCACAATCTGGTTGATGCGTGGTAAGGGGAATGGGTCCTTTGGGCATGCTTTGTTCAGATCCGTGAAATCTATGCAAAGCCTCCATTTCCCATTAGCCTTACGTACAACCACTGGGTTTGCTAACCATGTTGGATGTAGTACTCCTCTGACCAAACCAGCTGCCTCAAGTTTCTTGATTTCCTCAGCAATGAACTGCTACCGCTCCAAGGCCTGCTTCCGAACCTTTTGCTTGACGGGTCGGGCATGTGGGCAGACAGCAAGGTGGTGCTCGATTACCTCCCTGGGAACATTGGGGATATCATATGGTTGCTAAGCAAACACATCGATATTCACCCGCAGGAAGGCAACGAGCGCGCTTTCCTATTTGTCATCAAGGGTGGCACTGGTAGTGAAAGTACCATCAGCGCCAGCCAGCCCTGTCGGGACCTTTTCACATGGGGTGCATCAGCCTTGGACCTCTTGTTGTTGGAACTCTAAAGATGCATGCTTCCCTGATTCCTTGTCGGCGTCCCCTCTAGCCTTCTTCTTTGCTTTGCTTTCCTTGGCGGGAACTGTGGCTTCGGCGGCCTCTGCCGCGACTACGTCCCGGTACATTTTATCCACGCAAATAATTGCATCTTTCTTGTCTGACGGAATGGAAATGATGCCCATCGGCCCTGGCATCTTTAAGGTGTTGTAGGTGTAGTGGGATGCCACCATGAACTTGGCCAGGGCCGGGCGCCCAAGGATTCCGTTGTACGGCAGGGGGAGGTCGACCACATCAAACACAACTTTCTCAGTCTTGTAGTTCAACTCTCCTCCGAATGTCACTGGCAACGTGATCTGTCCCTTAGGATGACTCCTCCTGGGATTGACTCCTTGAAACGTGCCTGTTATCTTAAGCTCTTCCTCTACTATCTGGAGTTTGCTGATAACCTTTGGGGAAATCAGATTAAACCTGGCCCCGCCATCAACCAACATCTTTGTGACTTTGAGGTTGTGAATTGTTTGGGAGACCAACAACGGCTAGCACCCTACCGCAGTGATGCGGTCGGGGTGGTCCTCTTCATCAAAGATGATGGGTGTGCGTGACCACTTGAGCGGCTTCCGAGAATCTGCCACTGGCTCCATGGCATTGACCTCACGTGCCCACTGTTTAAGTTGGCGGTGAGAGGAGTGCAAAGATGCACCCCCGTCAATATAAAGGGCGTCAGTGGCCTTCTAGAATTCCTGCTCGCTGGTTTCCTCTTCATCCCCTCCATCGCTTTCATCATTGCAATCCTCCTTCTCTCGGCCCCTGGCGGGTTTTCCTTGGTTCCGAGGAGCCTTGCCGGCCAGTACCATTCTAACCTTTTTCCTTATCACGCTTCTCATACTCAGCCCTCTGCCTCTTGACGAGATGCTTAACCTAATGACACTCCTGGAGATCGTGGCCCTTGGTCCGATGAATCTTGCAGTACGATCCATCACTTCTCCCAGCTTTCTCGGCAGCCGCAGCCTCCCGGCAGTCAGCGCACGTGGAAACTTCCTTGCCGGGGCTTCAGCCTTAGCCTTTTTGCCGGTACTAGGCGTGCCCGATCCCTCAACGGTCATCACTACTTTATCCTTGCGCTTCTTGTTCTTCTTCTTCTGGCTGGTGGTCTCGTCGTCATCCTCTGAGTCGACGTCGACGAAATCTTCCTCTCCAGGGAGTTTCCTCCCCTCCTCCACCCGAGCACATTTGTCCACCAAGGTGTAAAGCTCCTTCACAGTCTTGGGCAATCGAACGTTCTTCTTGGAACGTATCCTACGGTTGCGCACGTTGGATTGGAAGGCAGCTATCACAGCTGCCGGGTGGATGTCTGGGATATTTCTATGGACTCGCTGAATCTCTGCAAGTACTTTCATAGAGTCTCTCCTTCTTTATGCTGGAGAAGCTGCAAGTCGCTGGGCCGCCCTGGTTCTTGATGGCTGCCCGTGAAGGCGCCAATGAACTCAAGGCACCAGTCAACCCAGGTTGAAATGGAGTTCTCCCAAAGGTGCATTAGCCAAGACCTCACATTTGGCTTGAGTGCGGAAGTAGTTGGCGAACACCTTCTCATCTCTTCCCCCGGCAGCTTGAATAGCGATGGCGTAGATGCTCAAGAACTCTGCCGGGTTCAGTCTCCCATCATACTTCTCAGGTATCTCTGGCCTGAACGTGCGAGCGGACGACCAACGGACTTGCCGCAGCTCACGGGTGAAGGCAGGGCACCCAACCTCGAAAGGCAGACACCCGCCATCTTCGAGCGTGGGCTCATTAACGTCGGGGCCATCGCACCCATTGGACCGGCGGTGGTTGTCGCAACACCGCTCGATGACGGCGCGCGCGCCTTCCCTCCGCCTGTCCTCCGGGGCCCGCCGTTGGTCTTGACGCGCTCGAGGGTCAGAAGAGGCCATCGAGACGTCATCGGGTTCTTGGTTTCGTGGCTCCCGTGCTGGTTGCTGTGGTGGGGATTTCACCGTGGGGTGGCCCCTTCCATACGGCTAGGAGCATGAGCCGTTGTCGTTGCCTGGGGAGGTCGTGGCGGGCCAGCTCGTTGTGATCCTCCTACCTCGGCGAAACCAATCAGGCTTTGGATGGTGGCTTGCCACTCACCCATCTGATTGGCTGCTGGCAGAAATCTCAACAGAAGTTGAGCCCGCGCCATGGCCTCTGAGGCAGTGCTTGGCATAGGTGATGACGATGTAGATCGCAGTGTCGCTCGGCTCCTGATGGTGCCAGTGGCGACTGCGTCATACCTTTGTTGTTGCGAACCAGCCACTTGGATGGCTTGGTGACGTGGTGGAGGCGCTTGAGGGCCAGTGGCTCCATTGGGCACAGTAGTTGGGTCAGCCTGTTCCGGGGGTGGCGCGTGCCCTACGGTCGCGCCTGCAGCGGGGGCGGCCAGAGGGTTGTGATTCACCCCGGAACGAGCGCCACCACTGCGGTTGTGCCCTTCGGCGAGGAGAAAGGGTGCAGACCGAATAATCCATCCATCCGTACCTCATGGAGCATGGCCGCTAGGATGTTGCTGATGTTGTCCTTCCCCGGTGTCTCCCATTCCTGCTCCGGCCGCGGGGGGGGGGGGGGGTGACAACGCCGCCTGTGCCAACCACGTCCCCCGCAGTGTCCACATCCTCACGCATCCTCGCATTCCCCGCGACGTCGATGGTCGCGGGTGGCGGAGCCTTCATGGTAGACGGGTGATTTGCAGCTCTGGGCTTCTTCTTGGGCACCATAGTCGATGACGCCGTCAATGATGAAAATGGCGATGAAGATGACGCGCTACTGATGCTCTCGGGTTCTGAAAGTGCGACTATCCCTAGGTGGTTTTAGTAATTCATAACAACATATAGCTCATTGAGCTAATGCTATTCCAAGACTATTATTTCAGGAAAGCTCAATGAATGGCATGGCATGGATGATGAAAGTGGATCCCTCAAAATACTAAGGACAAAGGATTGGCTCAAGCTCAAAAGCTCAAGACTCTTCATTTTACCTTTTAGTGATCCAAGATCACATTGAGTCTATAGGAAAAGCCAATACTATCAAGAAGGGATGAGCTGTTGCTTAATGAGCCTTTTGCTTCATGTGCTTAGTGATATGCTCCAAAACCCTCAACTACTTTCCCACATCCACATATGACCTAAACCTAAAGCCAAAATCGGTCACACCGATTCTTTCTATCCGGCGCCACCGATTCCAAAAGTCATAGCCACTGCCACAAACCCTAAGCAAATCGGTCTTACCGATAGGGATCCCGGTCTCACCGAGATGGGGTTGCAATCTCTCTGTTTCCCTTTGTAATGTTTCGGTCTAACCGAAGTGAGCGATCGGTCCCACCGAGATTGCAATGTAAACTCTCTGTTTCCTTTTTGTAACATTTCGGTCTCACTGAAAAGAGCAAATCGGTCCCACGAGTTTACCTGACCAACTCTCTGGTTAGCTAATTACCAAAATCGGTCTCACCGAGTTTGTGTAATCGGTCTCACCGAGATTACATTATGCCCTAACCCTAACCATATCGGTCTCGTCGAGATGCATGTCAGTCCCACCGAAAATCACTAACGGTCACTAGGTTTACTAAATCGGTCCGACCGAGTTTAACTATTCGGTCCCACCGAGTTTGGTAGATTGTGTGTAACGGTTAGCTTTTATGTGGAGGCTATATATACCCCTCCACCTCCTCTTCATTCGTAGAGAGAGCCATCAGACGGAACCTACACTTCCAACTTACCATTTCTGAGAGAGAACCACCTACTCATGTGTTGAGGCCAAGATATTCCATTCCTACCATATGAATCTTGATCTCTAGCCTTCCCCAAGTTGCTTTCCACTCAAACCCTCTTTCCACCAGATCCAAATCCTGTGAGAGAGAGTTGAGTGTTGGGGAGACTATCATTTGAAGCACAAGAGCAAGGAGATCATCATCAACACACCATTTGTTACTTCTTGGAGAGTGGTGTCTCCTAGATTGGCTAGGTGTCACTTGGGAGCCTCCGACAAGATTGTGGAGTTTAACCAAGGAGTTTGTAAGGGCAAGGAGATCGCCTACTTCGTGAAGATCTACCTCTAGTGAGGCAAGTCCTTCGTGGGCGACGGCCATGGTGGGATAGACAAGGTTGCTACTTCGTGGACCCTTCGTGGGTGGATCCTCCGTGGACTCGCGCAGAACTGCTACCCTTCGTGGGTTGAAGTCTCCATCAACGTGGATGTACGATAGCACCACCTATCGGAACCACGACAAAAACATCCGTGTCTCCAATTGCGTTTGAATCCTCCAAACCCTTCCCCTTACTTTCTTGCAAGTTGCATGCTTTATTTTCCGCTTCCTATATACTCTTTGCATGCTTGCTTGAATTGTGTGATGATTGCTTGACTTGTCCTAAAATAGCTAAAATCTGCTAAACTATAAAATTGGGAAAAGGTTAAGTTTTTATTGGTCAAGTAGTCTAATCACCCCCCCTAGACATACTTCAAGGTCCTACAAGTGGTATCAGAGCTTTGATCTCCATTTGCTTTGACTTCCATAGCTTTTGGTGGTCATAAGCCTTGGTTTCACAACCTAGGAGAGTATGGCGTCTAGCGAGGGAAATTATCACCGTAGAGGTCCTTACTTTTATGGTACTAATTTTGCTAGTTGGAAGCATAAGATGAAAATGCATATTCTTGGACATAACCCCGCCGTTTGGGCAATTATTTGTATTGGCTTGCAAGGTGAATTTTTCGATGGGAGAGAACCGAACCGTGAAGCTAATGCGGAAGAATTGAAGATGCTACAATACAACGCTCAAGCATGTGACATCATCTTCAACGGATTGTGCCCCGAAGAATTCAACAAAATCAGCCGTCTTGAGAATGCAAAGTAAATTTGGGATACTTTGATTGATATGCACGAAGGTACCGAATCCGTTAAGGAATCCAAGTTGGATGTGCTCCAAAGTCAGCTTGACAAGTTCAAAATGAAGGATGGTGAAGGTGTCGCTGAAATGTACTCTAGGCTTGCTCTTATCACAAATGAGATTGCCGGCTTAGGGAGTGAAGAGATGACCGACAAATTCATCATCAAGAAGATCCTAAGAGCATTGGATGGAAAGTATGATACCATGTGCACATTGATCCAAATGATGCCAAACTACAAAGATCTCAAGCCAACGGAAGTCATTCGAAGGATTGTTGCTCATGAGATGTCACTCAAGGACAAGGAGGAACTTCACAACAAGTCAAGTGGTGCTTACAAAGCCTCAAGTGAAGCCCCCACATCATCAAGTGAGAAACCAACCTTCAATGAAGAATTGAGCTTAATGGTGAAGAACTTCAACAAGTTCTACAAAATTAGAAGCAAAGAAAGAAGCTCCAAGTCAAGGTCTTACAATGACAAGAGGTCTTCTAGTCGAGAGCGCAATTGATACAATTGTGGGAGACCCGGACACTACTCCAATGAGTGTACGGCACCCTACAAAAGAAGAGAAGACTCTCCAAAAGGAAGAAGCAAAAGAGAAGAATCACCACCAAGAGAGAGGAGGAGGAGAGATGATCGTTATGAACGAAGACCCTCACGAAGAAGCAAGGATTCGAAAAGGAAGGACAAGTCATCAAGGAGCTACACAAAATGAAGACATCAAGCTCATGTTGGTGAATGGGTTTCCGGCTCCGACTCCGACAATCACTCTGAGAGAAGCGATCACTCCGACTCCGAACATACTCAAGATGAAGGTGTTGCCGGTCTAGCACTTGTGTCAACCAACTCCTACGACATATTTGATTCACCAAATGAAGGAATTGGAAGATGCTTCATGGCCAAAGGTCCAAAGGTAACACATCCCGAGTATGTTGATTTTAATAGTGATGAAGATGACTTGCTAGGTGATGATGATTTACTTGTTGACAACTCTAGTGATGAATACTATGATGAAACGTCAATTAATCATGCTAATCAAAAGAATGACAATGATAAGGAGAAAATTGAGCTTCTAACTAAAGAACTAAACACTCTTAAGTTGGCTCATGAAACTATCTTCGAATATCATAGAGAACTTTTAAGGGCTCATGAGAAGTTACGCTTTGAAAAGCTCAATCTTGAGCAAGAGCATGAGTTCTTAAAGGCAATCAATGATGATCTCCGCAAGAAAAGTTCTTCTTACATTTCCAAGCGTTTACTCTTATCTACTTACATGCCTCAAGTCAAGTCTAGTAACAAGTACACGAAAGATACTTCCTCTAGTAGTAACAATAATAATGTCAAATCCAATGTTGTTGCTTCTAGTAGTTCTCTTGATTCCACTAATGATTCTCTTAGCCAAGTTACACTTGAGCAAGAAAATAGTTTATTGAAGGGAATTATAGAGAAAGGTGTTTACAAGAGCCTTGCCGGGAGTAAGCAATTTGAGGAAATTGTACGCAAGCAAGGAAGGCACCGGAAGAATCAAGGTGTTGGTTTTGAACGAAAGTTCAACGCCAATGGAGTTGAGTGGGAAGAAGATCAATACCCCAAGACAAAGTTTGTTCCTCAACAAGAGAAGTATGATCCTACTTCCTTCAAGGGGACACAAGCTCAAGATGATCTTCCACCACAAGACCATAAGAACAAAGGCAAGGACAAGCTTCAAGAAGAGATTGATGCATTTGAAGAAGCACCTAAAGCCTCGTTCGAGTGGGTCCCCAAGACTACGTCAAGTTCTACTTCATCAAGTACAACTACAACTCCAAGGATTCCCATCAAGATGATGTGGATCCTCAAGAAGAAGAACTAGAGAGTTCTTGAGGGTGACTCCGCCAACATTCTTCACTCATATCTTTTTGGCAAGAACAAGTGCAATCAACTTTCACATCTTGCACTAGTTCAAGGAGTCACAAACCCTCATGTTGGTAAGGCAAGGGACAAGGTAACCTAATGTTTTCATGGACATCATCTTGTGTGTGCATCACTCTATATCTATGGATATTCTTGTTTGTTCCTTGTGGGACTAACCCATGTAGGCAAGTTGAAAGTGCAACTCACTCCAAAGGATTGCTCCAAATGATCTACATCAACATTGAGCATCTACATCTTCAAAACCTACATGAAGTCATCATCGACAAAACCCAAGGTTAGTTCATCCCTCTAAGGGGGGATCTCACATCTAGGGGGATCTTAACTCTAAGAATTGAGTCAAAGCAACTCTAATGGTGTGAACACATTAATGCATTATGTAAAAGTGGTAACCCCACTTGAGCATAAACGATGAGTATGACCTATGATCAAATGTTCTCATTTGACTCCTAAGTCAATATACTCATATATAGATGACCTAGTCATCGCCAATTGTTTGATAGATGCTAAAATTGGTTGTGCATGCTTTGCCACATATTTCATTTGCCATCTTATTGTGTGAGCATGTTGGTGCATATTTTACTCATTCAAGGACATCCACTTGTTGTTTGCTTGTTTGGTTTCTTTTCTTTGTGCCAAGTGGATGGACAAGAATGCCTAAGAACCTTCTTTAGCTATCTATGCTTTTCTCGTCTCAAACTCTATTCATGCTACATCACAAAATTTGATCAAGTCGATTCAACCACTGTGAGGAGCACTGAGTCCCCGATTCATCATAGACTTAAACTTCCAAAACCTCTTAGTGATTCTCGGTCTGACCGATCCTACCATTTTGGTCCTACTGAGATCATCAAGTTGATCTGAGTTTTCAATCTCGGTGCAACTGATTTGAACTTTTCGGTCACACCGAGTTGCTGTAACTGCTTGCAGTTATGCATCTCGGTGCCACCGAGTTGTTCCACTCGGTCACACCGACAGGGTCAGGCTATACATAGTAACGGACAAAATTTTGGAAATTTCTCCGAAACCCTTCGCCACAAGATCAGCTCGCTCTCGCCATCGTGGTCTCCGGATCGTCTCTCGCCGCCAGCCTCCCCGTCGCTGGTCTTCGCGTCTTGTCAACGGATTTCGTCCCCGCCGTTGCCGCCGTAGCAAGTCCACCGCCAAGTTAGGGTATGGACTTGATCTTTGTGCTATCCACGTCTGATTCCTAGCACATTGTTTTCATATTGAATCTTGCCACGATTGCAACTCTTCTATCCAGCCAAAGTAGTTCATAGATTAGATGAGATTCAAATTTTTAGGTTTAGGTTTCCGCCGAAACCATCTCGGACCCACCGAGTTGAAAAACTCGGTCTCACCGATTTGGCTTATGCCATTGCACTAGTGACTCTCGGTCTGACCGAGAATTACTAATCGGTGCAACCGATTTTAGGATTCTGTGAAACCCTAGCAGTCTCGGTGCCACCGAACTAAAACTCGGTCCATCCGAGATCATCAGTTTAGGTTCCAAAACTGCTTCGATATCACCGAGTTTGAAAATCGGTGGATCCGAAATGCTTTCTGTGGAAAACTGAAACTGAACTTTTGAGTCATTCTTTTGCAAAAACCTCTGCATTTTTTGATGCTCATCTTTTCTATCTCATCTATAAACTCTTCATGTGGTCAGTGATCAGCTTTTGTAGTATGTCCGATCAAAGTGATAGCGAACAGTGTCAAGAGCAGATAGACTTGAGTGAGGGCACTAGTCCCTCAACTTCGATGAAGGAGCAGAAGTACTCCTAGCAATTTGCTTAAGGCTGCTACTAGGCAAAGGAGGAAAAGAACTTCAGATTCAGAGGATGAAGATTACAAAGTCGAGGAAGATGAGGCTACTTCCAAGAAAGAAGTGCTCAAGAAGGAAAGGGTCATGAAGACCAAAAGGCCTGCAGGAAGACAACCAATGTCCAAGGCCGAACATCAACTCAACTGCTCGAAAATCCTGATCCCAAAGAGCCACCTGCCGAGAGCAAGAAGAGGAAGGAAAGGGTCAAGATTACCAAGGCCGAGTAATTGGGAAGCCTTCCATGATGGAAGAAGAGGAAGAGCTCACGCACCAGCACCAAAGGCACCAAAGCTTATGGGTGATGCTATTAGATCAGGGCTGCAACATCTAAGCCCAAGGAAGCACCCAAAGCTGCCCCCAAGGCCAAGTTCAGACCAAAGAGGAATACTAGGAGTATTCCACCTGCCGAGAAGAACAAGGCCCAAAGGCTCGAGGATGATGAGGAAGATGAAGAAGGACAAGTTCGAGGAAGCTCAAGCCAAAGATACCAGACCACAATGATGCCCATCCTGTGGTGAGAACATGAGAATCGTGAAGGATTCTGTGGCTGAGACTTTGGAGAATGGAAGATCCATATGCTTCAAGGAGAAGAACTGCTGTTGATTACAGTGTTCCATACAAAGGAACAACAGGACTTCTATGAGACAATCTTGTTGGACAAGAAGCCCATTGTGTGTGATATGAGGTGGGTCGACTGGACCTACATGAAGGAGAATGAAGAGCACTATCCTGGAGTGCAGGACAGCTTTATTGCTTGTGGAGTTGCAGATTTTGTTGGGCAAAATCTCACAAATTGGAATGATGAGATTATCATGCAATTCTACTCCACAACACATTTTTACCCAGATGGGAGAATTGTTTGGATGTCTGAAGGTACAAGGTACCAGTCAACTGTTGAGGAGTGGGAAAAGCTGATAAATGCCCCAGAGGAGAATGAGGATGACCTAGACATTTATGCCAAGAAGAAAAAGGATCACAATTCAATGGCTCACATGTACAAGGAAATTCCAAACAAGGCATTAGCAACTCACAAGTTTGGATCAGTTCACTTTCTGCTGTCGTGGTTGCCAACCATAAATTGGATTCGAGGCACACTTTGTTGCCCAAGTCCGTGACCATAACATGATCGAGGGCATGCCATCAACATGTTGCATGTGTTTGATGTGCCACGAAGTTTAAAGTCATGAGCCTGGTCATTGAAACTATCAAGAGGACTGCAGCAGACTGTAAGAGGAGCTGTGGATATGCACCTCGATTCAAGAATTGATAAACTCAAAGATGGGCACAGAAAATATCAGTTGGATAAGGAACACTTTCCACTTTATCCAGACTTTGAGGACAATGAGGTTGTCATGAATGAAGATGATCCACAATCAGTTCAAGCTCGGAGAAGAAGGAGAAGGCAAAGAGGAGAAGGCTGCCAAGATGCCAACTCAAGAGGAGGCATCTGAGTATTTCTTGAAGAACAAGAAGGAGCAGCTTGGTTACTTGATAGCATCAACTCTGAGGATTGAGAAGGGATTGGCCACCCTAACTTAAAACTAGGAGAGCCTCGAGAGAATCATAGAACAAAAGTTCTATAACTTAGATGTGAAAGTGGCGAGATTCAGATCTGCAGTGGAGGAACTACAAGAGGACATGCAGGAGAGGAAGGGCAAGACTACAACCAATGTGTTTGCCAGAGTGCCTAGAGCCCAGAGGTCATCGGTGTGCGGTTTCGACACAAGAGCAACTTCTCTGCACCAGCTACAGCCTCAAGTGCCACCAGCTCCAAGACCTTCATCAACTCCAGCTCCATCTACATCAACTCAAGTCTTCGCCCAAGGAGCCATCTCTACACCACCACCGTAAGATCAAGCCCGAGAGTCGATCTAGCACTGTGCATTTTCTATGAACTTTTTGGTAACTTGTTGCCAAAGGGGGAGAAAAATGTATAGATCATAGGCTTCAAGAGAGAGAGTGTTGCTTTTGTTCTCTCTTGCTTTATTTGGTGGTTTTTCAAACTTTGTTTGCTTTTGGTTGAGATACTATGTTTGTGAGACATTGATGATCATGTGTTTGATCATAAGCTACACTTATGCATGCTTGATATTATCCTATCTATCTTATGTGATCACTCACTATGCTTGGTGATGAGTGCATGTATTCATTGTTTACTATTTTGAGCGCTCCACCAAGATGTATGTGACATGGAAGAGTAACCCATGAGCCTAATTCATTGTGCATTTGCAGCCCAAAGCAAATCTAAAACTATGCACAAATTTAGGGGGAGCTCTTGCTTATCACATACTTCTCAAAGCTTACGATGTTATTTAAATTTTATTATCATTTGTCGAAGCTTTGATCTATATGTTGTCATCAATTACCAAAAAGGGGGAGATTGAAAGTGCAACTATCCCTAGGTGGTTTTGGTAATTCATAACAACATATAGCTCATTGAGCTAATGCTATTCCAAGACTATTATTTCAGGAAAGCTCAATGAATGGCATGGCATGGATGATGAAAGTGGATCCCTCAAAATACTAAGGACAAAGGATTGGCTCAAGCTCAAAAGCTCAAGACTCTTCGTTTTACCTTTTAGTGATCCAAGATCACATTGAGTTTATAGGAAAAGCCAATACTATCAAGAAGGGATGAGGTGTTGCTTAATGAGCCTTTTGCTTCATGTGCTTAGTGATATGCTCCAAAACCCTCAACTACTTTCCCACATCCACATATGACCTAAACCTAAAGCCAAAATCGGTCACACCGATTCTTTCTATCTGGCGCCACCGATTCCAAAAGTCATAGCCACTGCCACAAACCCTAAGCAAATCGGTCTTACCGATAGGGACCTCGGTCTCACCGAGATGGGGTTGCAATCTCTCTGTTTCCCTTCAGAACGCTTCGGTCTAACCAAGTGAGCGATCGGTCCCACCGAGATTGCAATGTAAACTCTCTGTTTCCTTTTGTAACATTTCGGTCTCACGAAAAGAGCAAATCGGTCCCACCGAAGTTTACTCCGACCAACTCTCTGGTTAGCTAATTACCAAAATCGGTCTCACCGAGATTACGTTATGCCCTAACCCTAACCATATCGGTCTCACCGAGATGCATGTCAGTCCCACCGAAAATCACTAACGGTCACTAGGTTTATTAAATCGGTCCGACCGAGTTTAACTATTCGGTCCCACCGAGTTTGGTAGATTGTGTGTAACGGTTAGATTTTGTGTGGAGGCTATATATACCCCTCCACATCCTCTTCATTCGTAGAGAGAACCATCAGACTGAACCTACACTTCCAACTTACCATTTCTGAGAGAGAACCACCTACTCATGTGTTGAGGCCAAGATATTCCATTCCTACCATATGAATCTTGATCTCTAGCCTTCCCCAAGTTGCTTTCCACTCAAACCCTCTTTCCACCAGATCCAAATCCTATGAGAGAGAGTTGAGTGTTGGGGAGACTATCATTTGAAGCACAAGAGCAAGGAGTTCATCATCAACACACCATTTGTTACTTCTTGGAGAGTGGTGTCTCCTAGATTGTCTAGGTGTCACTTGGGAGCCTCCGACAAGATTGTGGAGTTTAACCAAGGAGTTTGTAAGGGCAAGGATGTCACGCCCAATATGCGACCCTATCCAAAAGGAACTCGACGGTCCCACCAAGGATAGACCCGCATATTGAAACGCTTTTGCAAGGTGGATATCATTACATCAACATTACATAATAGATGGGGATACATACATAAGGCACGAATGCCACAAGAATACATCAATATCATATACAAGATCAACATCCGACTACGGATGAAACATAAACAGAAACTCAACGACATCCACCTCGCTAGCCCAAAGCTGCCGACCGAACCTATCCCCGATCGAAGAAGAAGCGTAAGAAGAACTCCAATACAAGCAAACGTCGCTCTCACGCCATGAACATCGCAAACCTGTACCTGCAACTGGTGGTGTAGTAATCTATGAGCCACGAGGACTCAAGCAATCCCATTACCATGGGTATCAAGACTAGCAAAGCTTAATGGGAAAGGAAGGGGTAAAGTGGTGAGGTTGCAGCAGCGACTAAGCATATATGGTGGCTAACATACGCAAAAGAGAGCGAGAAGAGAAACAAAGGAACGGTCGTCAACTAGTAATGATCAAGAAGTGATCCTGAACTCCTACTTACGCCGACATAACCCAGAAACCGTGTTCTCCTCTCGATCAACCCCGAAAAGAGACACTCACGGTTATGCACACGGTTGGTGTATTTTAATTAAGATCAACTTTGGGTTTTCTACAACCGGACATTAACAAATTCCCATCTGCACATAACGCTGGCACGGCTTTCGAAAGTTCAAACCCTGCAGGGGTGTCCCAACTTAGCCCATGATAAGCTCTCGCGATCAACGAAGAATAGACCTTCTCCCGGAAGCCCGATCAGTCTCGGAATCCGGCTACAAGACATTTCACAGCAATAAAACAAGTCAAGCAAGACCTCCCGGCGTCGACACCTCGATAGTAGCCGCGTATCTCGCCTCGCATCACGACCGGATGAACACTACGACGGCAACCGACGATACCCCAAGTTGCCTCGGGCGGCACCGCAGTGGCTCTAGTTTGGACCAACACTTAGACAAGCATTGGCCCGGGGTAATAAAGATGACCCTCGGGATGCGCGACTCCCAAGGGAAAAAGGCTAGGTGAGGCAAATGTAAAACCAATGTTGGGCCTTGCTGGAAAAGTCTTATTCAAAGCGAACTGTCAAGGGGTCCCATAAATCACCCGACCGCGTTAGGGACGCAAAAATCCGGGAACATAATACCGATATGATGAAACTAGGGCGGCAAGAGTGGAACAAAACACCTGCATAAGGCCGAGCCTTCCACCCTTTACCAAGTATATAGATGCATTAATAATATAAGATATATTGTGATATCCCAACAAGTAAACATGTTCCAACAAGGAACAACATCTCCATGTTCCAACAAGGAACAAACTTCATCTTCACCTGCAACTAACAACGCTATAAGAGGGCTGAGCAAAGCGGTAACATAGCCAAACAACGGTTTGCTAGGAAGGGTGAAAAGGTTAGAGGTCGACATGGCAATTAGGTAGGCTTGATAAAGGTAATAGGTAGCGCAAAGATAGCGAAAGAACGAAGCAACTAGCATAGCAATGATAGTAGTGAGATCCAGGGTAGCGGTCATCTTGCCTGAAATCCCGCAAGGAAGAAGAACGAGTCCATGAAGAAGACGAACGGAAGAAGCCGAACCAAGCGTAGATGAACGAATCCTCACGATCACAACGAAACAGGAACTAACAAGAAGAAGCACAACATAGTAAACACTCCACACATGAACAAGACATGATGCACAACAAGCATGATGCACGGCAACGCTACATGAAGCTACTCATGGCAAGAGATGATGCAAACAAGAACAACACATCAAGGCAAGTTTAAATGAGGCCGGAAACAACATATAACAACTCCGGTAAGTCCTCATATGCAAATTTCGAAATTGGTCCAGATCTGAATAAACCTTAGGTTTAAGTTGTTAAACAGCAAGTTAAGATGCACCACGAAGATCTACACGAAATTCTAGTCAAGTTACATATAAAGTTCATTAGATTTGGAGCTACGGCCTAGAAGATATGAGCAAAACAAGTTAAGCATGGCATTGATGCAAAATGCATATAAACATCAAGAAAACACCTCAAAACAAGGATGCAACATGATAATATGAAACTACATGCAAAATCAAGCAAGTTTCATATAGAGCACACTCAAAACGGAGCAACGGTTCAACACATACACACTATACAAGTTATGACAACAATCTGTCCAAAATAGCAACTAGGCATATTGCAAGCATCAAAACAACAAGCTACAGCATCCGAAAATAATAACAAAAAGCATGGGCATGATGTACAGGTAAAGCATTACAAAACATGACCACTGAGCTATCTCCAGAAATGACTAGAACATGCTCAAAATGACATGGAAAGATTGCAACTAATAACAGTTTCAGGCATTGGCAGAAATAACATCAGGTTGCAATGTTTAGAGCTATGAAACAACATGTTATAGGAACTTATAATAGCAAAACAAGGCATGGCATGAATCTACTCAAAGCATAGAACAAAAGTCCCTTACTGACCATAAGCCAAAAAGGATCATAAAATATAGTAACACCCATGTCAATATTGAAAGTTTCGTTAACAGATTCAGCAACATGGCATGTCAAAAACTGATAACAAGTAGGCATGTTTACAAGCTCAATGCACTCACTACAGAGCCTTATATGATAAAATAATCATGCATACATCAAGAAGACATGGCATAGAAGACATACATGGCAAGAACAATAACATAGCATACATGGATCAACCACAACAACCTTGGCAAAATTGAATAACATGTAAACAATCTGCCAGGAAACATTTTGAAGCAAAAGTAGAGCTCGATTGACACAAGCAATGGCACTCCATAATTGCAAACAAGGGCATGGATGGATAGAGCAAGACATGTATAACAAAACATCCTTACTGAAGTATCCCAAAATATGCATGGATCTCTTGGTAGCATCAAGTTAACATGGCATCAAAATAATAGCAAAACAGGGCTGAAAACAGCAACAACAAGACACCTAGTTTGCATGCTTGTGCTAGTCACCACATAGATCACAAAAATACATAGCAAGCACCACTGGAAAGATGGCATGGCATATTGCAAAACACATATAGGGCTCAAGTCCATAGGATGCACACATCAATCATGGCAAAAATGACAAAAGTGCAAGTTCTGATAAAAATCAGAAACTAACATCACATAGCACTCTTGCAACAGCATTTCGGGCACCAAGATGAGCTCAAATGAAAATGATGCAATGATAGGAAATGATCTACTCTTCGAGACAAACATTTTGACATATTATACGCGCAAAACGGAGCAACGGTGACAGAGATATGATGCAATGAAAATGGAACAAAATTACTGCAGATTTCGGGACTTAGAGGATTTTTTACCCTCCGAGGAGTCAACGCGGGATGAGGAAATCCCGGGACGGACGGATCCGGGTCGCGGGAGGGTGTTTGGTTCGGTGTGCTGGTGGATCTGATCCCACCTCTACTCCGGCGAGGTGGAGGCGGCTCCGGCGATGGCGCGGAAGCCGAGGCGGACGGACGGAGGAACACGCCGCGACGGCGAGGCGGAGGGCACGGCGAGGGCGGGCGGGCCGCGCCGGCGAGGAGGCGGCGGCGCGAATCGCGCTGGGCGGACGAGGTCCGCCGGGCGATGCGGGAGGCCGGGCGGAGGCGTGGTCCGGCGCGCCGGGCGGCGGCGCGCGATGGAGAAGCGGAGGAGCGGGAAGACGGGCGCGGTGCTCGGGCTGCGCTGGCGGGCGGCTCGCCGGCGAGGCAGCGAAGGGCGGCGACGGCACACCGGTGGCGGGCGCGAGGCGGGCGCGGCGGCGCTGGCGCGGGTGGCTGGGCGGAGGGCGCCGGAGGCGCTGGGTCGGCTCGGCCCCGGATGGGCTTGCGGGCTCGCCTGCCCGGGCGGGCGGGCGGCGGGCTGAGAGAGAGAGAGAGGTGGCGGGTGAGGTGGCGGCGGCGGTTGGCCAGAGCGGCGGCGGAGGCGACGTGGCGCATTGCCATTGGTCGGGTGAGGTGGCGGCGACGGCCTGGACATTGTCCGTGTGAGGGACGAAATGTCCGGTGGCGCGATGAGGAGGGAGACTAGGGTTGACTGCGTGAAAATCCGGAAGGATCACATATTTATAGGTAGAGGGAGCTAGGAGAGTCCAAATGAGGTGCGGTTTTCGCCACGCGATTGTGATCGAACGACCGAGAGCATGGAGGGAGTTTGGTGGGTTTTGGGCCACTTAGAAAGGGAGTTGGGCTGCAACAAAGAGGCTTTGCGGTTACCCGGCTAACTGTTGAGTATCAAACGACTCCAAATGATCCGAAACTTGACAGCGGTCTCACGGGTGCTATACCAAGGCAGCTTGACAAACCTCGTCCATTCCGAGACCGTTTAACACCCGCACATGAAAAGAGGTAAAAGGGGGCGCCGGGAGACATAGGAGTGCCGGATTGCAAAACGGACAACGGGAAAAAAGCTCGGATGCATGAGACTAACACATATGCAGAATGAAATGCACATGATGACACGATATGAAATGCAGATGATGACATGGCAAAATGCAACACGCAAGCAAATGACATGGCAATGACGGCGAATAACTGACGGACACCTGGCGCATCGAATCCGGGGCGTTACAACACTCCTCCACTAACAAGAGATCTCGTCCCGAGATCTTAGGACCGAGACGGAAGGGAAAAGGGAAGATGTGAAACAAGAGCTCAAGAGAAGAAGCAAAGAATTGAGATCACTCGAGAAGAAGAGAGGAACGACGAGAATGGCGAGAATTGAAAGCTCACGGAAACAGATAGACTCTGAAAGCACTCGTTCTAACCGGAGTGGTTAGAATGAGAAAAGAAACGGATAAGACTGAAAAGATTTAGATAGCACTCCGGTTAAAAATGGAATGATTAGAACATGAACTTCAGAAGATGGAATGATACTTGACGACATAAACAACGCAATGCCTCCAGAAGAATTGGAAGAATTTTGAATGAAAAGAACTGAGAATAAAATGACAACTTGTGCCACGAATGGAATTGAAAGCAACCTTAGAAGAAGGATTGAACGTAGTTGTTGAGAAAATCAACCATGAAAGAATAAGCTTGTTGTGGACTTATGGATAACATCTCAAAATTATGAGGTGAACGCCGACCACAAACGGAAAAGATTAAATAGCTGAGAAGAACAAAGAAATGAAAAACTCCACTTCAAAAGAATACGGTGAATTAATTGCACTTCGAGACGCGAGAAGAAAAGATACTTGAACTCCGCCAACAAAATCTCGATGAACTCTTGAAGAAAAGATTAAATCATGAAGAGCCACCATGAAAACTCCGGTAACGAAAAGGATGATGAGATAGAATGAAGGAAGAAAGAATAAGATGAGCCTCGCGATGATTTAGATGGAGGTTCCGACGAAATGGCTGAGGAAATTGAACTCCGGAAAAGAAAAGATGAAAACACTTGGAACTAGAATTTATTCCTCAAGAACAAACTCCGAAGGAAGGGATTAATCACTTGGATGAAATAAGAATAAGATTTATTGTATGCTTATCCTTCATCAAATTAAATTGATGACAAGCAATGGATTTTGCATACTACTTATTCTTCTTGAAAAAGAATTGAGAAGGGATAGCACCAAACTTGAGAAAGTCTTCTTGAACCACCGGTAGGATGAAAAGAACGAATGGATTAATATGATAATCAAGGAAAAGAATCTTGAACGAACCACCGTAAGAATTCGAAAATGACTGAAGAAAGAGAATGGATCACCGGGAAGAATTAGAGAAGCACGGGGAAACTTGAGGGAATTTAGAGAAAAGAGATCGAAGAGATCGCGAGCTGATTAACGAATGCTTGAACGTAGCACCGGAAGAATATTGCGATGAACGAAGCTGAAAACTTGGAACGAAGAAATATTCCAAAAAGATGACCTCCGGATGATCGAGAGGGAAAGCAACACCTGAAATACTCCGGATGGATGAAAAGAATTGCACAACCGGAAACAACTAGATAGGATAACATCGAGCTAGCACCACGAAACTCCGGGAGAACGGACAAGATTTAGAAGGAACTCTACTTCGGTCTTCAAATGACGACGAGAAACACCACCAAAATTAATGAGATACTCCGGAAGAATGAAAAGCGAAGAGGTTGGGCCAACAATGAAATGGTTTGAAATCGATCTTGGAAAAACATCTGACTGATGGGATCCATTCTTACGTCACACTTCAAAAAGAACTTGAGACTAACTCCGGAATAATGAAAAGGAGGAAAAATAGAACCCGAGATGAAAAGAATTTGGAAGCGATCTTGGAGATGGCATCTGACTGATGAAATTCATACTTACATCAAATTCCGAAAAGAATTGAGAATAGCTCCGGGGAAATTAAAAGAGTCAGGTAAGATCCTGGGAAAAGACCTGTGGGTTAGGGCCCACTAAAAGAAAAACACCGTTGAAAAGGATTGAAGAACAGATAGATGAAGCACCGGAACAATTAAATATTTGAATGAGGTGACAACCTCGAATTAATTGGAACACAGACGAAACTCTTGAGATGTCTTGCACACTCCGGAAGGATAGACTGGCGAGAGACGAACGAGCAAGGACAAACACTTGAGCCGAGAGAAAGAATATGATCAACATCGAACAACTTGAATTGAGTCCACCGGAAAAGAAAAGAGATTATGAATGACGAACGAGACGAGAATTCACCGGTTGAAATAATTGAGGGAAGACTGAAGAGGCTCCACACGAATGAAATTGATGCTCGAAATAGACTCAGGCTCCGGGAAGAAGAGGGTGGGAGGGCGGGAAAACAAAGGTAACTTTAAGGGGGAAAACGACGAATATCTTGAAGAGGGAACACCGGTTGAAGAAAGCAAAGGCTTCACACGAGCAGGATGGATACTCGATTACGGACTCCGGTTCCGAGAAGAAGAAGGGAGGGCGGGTGGGAAAAACAAGGACAAGTTCAGACAAGGAAAAACAACGACGTCGGAGGAAGAACTGAGGATTGAACTCAAAGATGAAGAGGCTCGAGTCGACTTGACGAGAAATGCACCGGACAGAAGAGCAGAGGAACGACGATCGGAAAACCAACTGCGTGATCCTAAAGAAAATTTTAAGGGGAAGAGAAGTAATCCAAAACACCTACGTCAAGATTCCTGACCAGAGCGACGAAGGGGCTGAGGAGTAAAAAGAATTCCTACTCTCCGATATAACTAGACTCCGAAAATAGTTTTCTTCTAGACTCAACATCGGCCAAACTACACGATCAATCAAGGGGCTCCTAGGGTCGGTCGAGGCTCGATACCAACTTGTCACGCCCAATATGCGACCCTATCCAAAGGAACTCGACGGTCCCACCAAGGATAGACCCGCATATTGAAACGCTTTTGCAAGGTGGATATCATTACATCAACATTACATAATAGATGGGGATACATACATAAGGCACGTAATGCCACAAGAATACATCAATATCATATACAAGATCAACATCCGACTACGGATGAAACATAAACAGAAACTCAACGACATCCACCTCGCTAGCCCAGGCTGCCGACCGAACCTATCCCCGATCGAAGAAGAAGCGTAAGAAGAACTCCAATACAAGCAAACGTCGCTCTCACGCCATGAACATCGCAAACCTGTACTGCAACTGGTGGTGTAGTAATCTGTGAGCCACGAGGACTCAGCAATCCCATTACCATGGGTATCAAGACTAGCAAAGCTTAATGGGAAAGGAAGGGGTAAAGTGGTGAGGTTGCAGCAGCGACTAAGCATATATGGTGGCTAACATACGCAAAAGAGAGCGAGAAGAGAAACAAAGGAACGGTCGTCAACTAGTAATGATCAAGAAGTGATCCTGAACTCCTACTTACGTCAGACATAACCCAGAAACCGTGTTCTCCTCTCGATCAACCCCGAAAAGAGACACTCACGGTTACGCACACGGTTGGTGTATTTTAATTAAGGTCAACTTTGGGTTTTCTACAACCGGACATTAACAAATTCCCATCTGCCACATAACCGCGGCACGGCTTTCGAAAGTTCAAACCCTGCAGGGTGTCCCAACTTAGCCCATGATAAGCTCTCGCGATCAACGGCGAATAGACCTTCTCCCGGGAAGCCCGATCAGTCTCGGAATCCGGCTACAAGACATTTCACAGCAATAAAACAAGTCCAGAAGACCTCCGGCGTGCCGACACCTCGATAGTAGTAGCACAGATCTCATCTCGAGCCACGACCGGATGAACACTACGACGGCAACCGACGATACCCCAAGTTGCCTCGGGCGGCACCGCAAGTGGTTTAGTTTGGACCAACACTTAGACAAGCATTGGCCCGGGGTAATAAAGATGACCCTCGGGATGCGCGACTCCCAAGGGAAAAAGGCTAGGTGAGGCAAATGTAAAACCAATGTTGGGCCTTCTTTGGAAAAGTCTTATTCAAAGCGAACTGTCAAGGGGTCCCATAAATCACCCGACCGCGTTAGGGACGCAAAAATCCGGGAACATAATACCGATATGACGAAACTAGGCGGCAAGAGTGGAACAAAACACTGCATAAGGCCGAGCCTTCCACCCTTTACCAAGTATATAGATGCATTAATAATATAAGATATATTGTGATATCCCAACAAGTAAACATGTTCCAACAAGGAACAACATCTCCATGTTCCAACAAGGAACAAACTTCATCTTCACCTGCAACTAACAACGCTATAAGAGGGGCTGAGCAAAGCGGTAACATAGCCAAACAACGGTTTGCTAGGAAGGGTGAAAAAGGTTAGAGGCTGACATGGCAATTAGGTAGGCTTGATAAACAGGTAATAGGTAGCGCAGCATAGCGAAAGAACGAAGCAACTAGCATAGCAATGATAGTAGTGAGATCCAGGGTAGCGGTCATCTTGCCTGAAATCCCGCAAGGAAGAAGAACGAGTCCATAAAGAAGACGAACGGAAGAAGCCGAACCAAGCGTAGATGAACGAATCCTCATGATCACAACGAAACAGGAACTAACAAGAAGAAGCACAACATAGTAAACACTCCACACATGAACAAGACATGATGCACAACAAGCATGATGCACGACAACGCTACATGAAGCTACTCATGGCAAGAGATGATGCAAACAAGAACAACACATCAAGGCAAGTTTAAATGAGGCCGGAAACAACATATAACAACTCCGGGTAAGTCCTCATATGCAAATTTCGAAATTGGTCCAGATCTCAATAAACCTTAGGTTCAAGTTGTTAAACAGCAAGTTAAGATGCACCACGAAGATCTACACGAAATTCTAGTCAAGTTACATATAAAGTTCATTAGATTTGGAGCTACGGCCTAGAAGATATGAGCAAAACAAGTTAAGCATGGCATTGATGCAAAATGCATATAAACATCAAGAAAACACCTCAAAACAAGGATGCAACATGATAATATGAAACTACATGCAAAATCAAGCAAGTTTCATATAGAGCACACTCAAAACGGAGCAACGGTTCAACACATACACACTATACAAGTTATGACAACAATCTGTCCAAAATAGCAACTAGGCATATTGCAAGCATCAAAACAACAAGCTACAGCATCCGAAAATAATAACAAAAAGCATGGGCATGATGTACAGGTAAAGCATTACAAAACATGACCACTGAGCTATCTCTAGAAATGACTAGAACATGCTCCAAATGACATGGAAAGATTGCAACTAATAACAGTTTCAGGCATTGGCAGAAATAACATCAGGTTGCAATGTTTAGAGCTATGAAACAACATGTTATAGGAACTTATAATAGCAAAACAAGGCATGGCATGAATCTACTCAAAGCATAGAACAAAAGTCCCTTACTGACCATAAGCCAAAAAGGATCATAAAATATAGTAACACCCATGTCAATATTGAAAGTTTCGTTAACAGATTCAGCAACATGGCATGTCAAAAACTGATAACAAGTAGGCATGTTTACAAGCTCAATGCACTCACTACAGAGCCTTATATGATAAAATAATCATGCATACATCAAGAAGACATGGCATAGAAGACATACATGGCAAGAACAATAACATAGCATACATGGATCAACCACAACAACCTTGGCAAAATTGAATAACATGTAAACAATCTGCCAGGAAACATTTTGAAGCAAAAGTAGAGCTCGATTGACACAAGCAATGGCACTCCATAATTGCAAACAAGGGCATGGATGGATAGAGCAAGACATGTATAACAAAACATCCTTACTGAAGTATCCCAAAATATGCATGGATCTCTTGGTAGCATCAAGTTAACATGGCATCAAAATAATAGCAAAACAGGGCTGAAAACAGCAACAACAAGACACCTAGTTTGCATGCTTGTGCTAGTCACCACATAGATCACAAAAATACATAGCAAGCACCACTGGAAAGATGGCATGGCATATTGCAAAACACATGTAGGGCTCAAGTCCATAGGATGCACACATCAATCATGGCAAAAATGACAAAAGTGCAAGTTCTGATAAAAATCAGAAACTAACATCACATAGCACTCTTCCAACAGCATTTCGGGCACCAAGATGAGCTCAAATGAAAATGACGCAATGAGGTGAAATGATCTACTCTTCGATACGAACATTTTGACATATTATCCGCGCAAAACAGAGCAACAATGACAGAGATATGATGCAATGAAAATGGAACAAAATTACTGCAGATTTCAGGACTTAGAGGATTTTTTACCCTTCGAGGAGTCAACGCGGGATGAGGAAATCCCGGGACGGACGGATCCGGGTCGCGGGAGGGTGTTTGGTTCAGTGTGCTGGTGGATCTGATCCCACCTCTACTCCGGCGAGGTGGAGGCGGCTCCGGCGATGGCGCGGAAGCCGAGGCGGACGGACGGAGGAACGCGCCGGCGACAAGGAGGCGGAGGGCACGGCGAGAGTGGCGGGCGCGCCGGCGAGGAGGCGGCGGCGCAGAATCGCTGGGCGGACGAGGTCCGCCGGGCGGCGCGGGAGGCCGGGCGGCGGAGGCGTGGTCCGCGGCGCCCTGGCGGCGGCGATGGATGGAGGCGGAGGAGGCGGCAAGACGGGCGCGGGTGCCTCGCCGCGCGGCTGGCGGCTCGCCGGCGGAGGCAGCTGGCGGGCGGCGACGGGCACACCGTGGTGGCGGGCGCGAGGCGGGCGCGGGCGCTGGCGCTGGGCGGGTCATGGGGCGGAGGGCGCCGGAGGCGCTGGGTCGGCTCGGGCCCGATGGGCTTATGGGGCTCGCCTGCCCGGGCGGGCGGGCAAGTGGGCCGAGGAGAGAGAGAGAGGGTGGCGGGTGAGGTGGCGGCGGCCGGTTGGCCAGGAGCGGCGGCGGAGGCGACGTGGCGCATTGCCATTGGTCGGGTGAGGTGGCGGCGACGGCTGGACATTGTCCGGCGCGGGGACGAAATGTCCGGTGGCGCGATGAGGAGGGAGACTAGGGTTGGACTGCGTGAAAATCCGGAAGGGATCACATATTTATAGGTAGAGGGAGCTAGGAGAGTCCAAATGAGGTGCGGTTTTCGGCCACGCGATCGTGATCGAACGACCGAGAGCATGGAGGGGAGTTTGGTGGGTTTTGGGCCACTTAGAAAGGGGAGTTGGGCTGCAACAAAAGAGGATTTTGCGGTTACCCGGTTAACCGTTGGAGTATCAAACGACCTCCAAATGATCCGAAACTTGACAGGCGGTCTACCGGTGCTATACCAAGGCCGCTTGACAAACCTCGGTCCATTCCGAGACCGTTTAACACCCGCACATGAAAAGAGGTAAAAGGGGGCGCCGGGAGACATAGGAGTGCCGGATTGCACAACGGACAACGGGAAAAAAGCTCGGATGCATGAGACGAACACATATGCCAAATGAAATGCACATGATGACACGATATGAAATGCAGATGATGACATGGCAAAATGCAACACGCAAGCAAATGACATGGCAATGACGGCGAATAACTGACGGACACCTGGCGCATCGAATCCGGGGCGTTACAAAGGAGATCGCCTACTTCGTGAAGATCTACCGCTAGTGAGGCAAGTCCTTCGTGGGCGACGGCCATGGTGGGATAGACAAGGTTGCTACTTCGTGGACCCTTCGTGGGTGGAGCCCTCCGTGGACTCGCGCAACCGTTACCCTTTGTGGGTTGAAGTCTGCATCAACGTGGATGTACGATAGCACCACCTATTGGAACCACGACAAAAACATCCGTGTCTCCAATTGCGTTTGAATCCTCCAAACCCTTCCCCTTACTTTCTTGCAAGTTGCATGCTTTATTTTCCGCTGCCTATATACTCTTTGCATGCTTGCTTGAATTGTGTGATGATTGCTTGACTTGTCCTAAAATAGCTAAAATCTGCCAAACTATAAAATTGGGAAAAGGTTAAGTTTTTATTGGTCAAGTAGTCTAATCACCCCCCTCTAGACATACTTCAAGGTCCTACAGGTTCGCGCAAGTGATCCCCCTACCTGGCGCGCCAAAGATGTCGTGGGAAACCACGGCCACCTATGGGGCCATGAGCCCCTTTTGGTTCGGTGGGGGGATGGGCACGGTGCACAAAGAGCAGAGAAGCGTAACACGGCACGACAGAGATCACACCGGCAGTTTTACCCAGGTTTGGGCCACCGTGAGGCATAAAACCCTACTCTTGCTTTGGTGGATTGATGATGGATAATGGTGGTGAGCGCAGCACACTTGCCCAGCAGGGTTGCATCGAGGCGAGAGTGGCTACGCGCGTACGAATGTGTGAGGGTCCGAATCCTTTCTACGGTTGCCATGGGCCTCCTTTTATAGATCAAGGGGTCACCACAGTGGCAAACCAGTCTTTACGTACTGATTAGATAGCAAACAGTGCAATCATACCTAACTCTGCAGGCTGACAAAGCGCATTAAATGCATCATCGAGTGTCACATCACAGCATGCCCGGCAACCATTACTGAGCTATTTTGCCAGCTTTGCGCCTGCTTGCTTGACACGTCTCGGGACGAGTGTCATATGGAGGTGTTTGCTCTAGAAAGTGGCTGCCATGTGGCAAGAAGTAGCCACTTCGTCACTTTGGGGCTTGACACCGCACTGATCGATGACTTGCGTCGCTTGTGAGGTGGAGCGATGGAGTGCCTTGCCTCCACAAGCCCCGACAGGCTTGCCTGGACGATCTGGAAGCTTGCTTCCGGGGCAAACCCAACCTCGCCAGGCTCGCCTGCCCGGCAAGGGAGGTTCTTTACTTAGTGATATCTTGCTTATCTGGCTCATCTTGGTCTTCTTGATCTGTACTTGGATCCTTCAAAGAATTGATCCCTCGTGCTTGGTTTGATCCTGGTGTTGTAATCTTGTCCTTGGGCCTGTGCACAGTCTGGGCAACGGACCCAGGGTTTGTTGCACCGACACCACGCATAATGCAAGATGCTGTGATTCCACTAAGGGACCCTTGAGCGCGGTCACCGAACCCGTACAAATGGCAACCCTTGGGGTGGTCACCGAACCCGTACACTTTGCCAACCCTTGGGGGCGGTCACTTGTACCTGTCAAATTGCTCGGGGCGATCTCCAGAGTAAATTGCACAAAAGTACCACAATTGGGGCATTGGATGCAGATTAGTACCAAGTTTGGTAATTTTTACATGTCAGTACCAAGTCTCGGGCTAGACGTTACAAAAATGTCTAAATCGCGTATAAACGTGTATTGACAAGCAGTATCGATTGGCAGGGCCCACTGCCACCGCCGACGTGGCATTTTTTTTTGCAGAAACCCCCCGGACGGCGGCGCCCGGTCTGGATCGAGGGGAGGATCCCTCGAGCCTGAGCTCCCACTCGCATCATGCATGGCCCCGCTTGCGCGGAGCTGCCCTCGCCGCACCGCTGTGGCCTCTGCTGCGGCTGTCGTGGCCTCTACTCGCGCCTTCCCTCTCTCGCTGCCTCTCCTCGCGTCGTGGCTCTCCCTCCATTGCAAAGACTCGAACCCAAAGAGCCGGCCGCACCTTCCCTCACCGTCGGCCAGATCCCTCGCCCGGCGCCGTCCCCCTTCCTCCCTCCTCCAGCGACCTCCCCCTTTCCATCAACCCACTCGGCGCCGCCATGGATCCCTTTCTGTCTCCCCCCCCTCTTTCACTCGTGGGGATGACGGGAACCAAGGCGGCGCGTCAAGAGAGAGAGCTTCGGGTGAGAGAGAGACAGAGAAGAAAAAATGGAAGGAGGAAGAGAAGGAGAGAGGTAGGGTGTGGGGACGGCCTGGTCCTGGTCGCTGGTGGTGGTGCTCCGGTGGCCGGCCGGCGGCGCGACGAGGAGGAGGCCAGGGCGGTGCGGGGGTTACGGGAGGCGAAGGAGCTCGGGCTCGAGGGGCTCCTCCCCTCGATCTAGACCGGGCGCCGCCATGCGTGAGGACGAAGGAGGTGCGGGGGGTTTATGCAAAAAGAATGCCACATCGGCAGCTGACATGCGGGCCCCGCCGGTTAGATACACCGTCAATACGCGTTTATACGCGATTTAAACCTTTTTGTAACGTCTAGCCCCAGACTTGGTACTGACACGTAAAAATTACCAAACTTGGTACCAATCTGCTTCCAATGCCCCAATTGTGGTACTTCTGTGAAATTTACTCTGATCTCCACAACCTAATTGGAGACCCCGACGCTTGCCCAGAGCTTTACACCACAATGAGTGAGCTCCGAACACCACCAACCATCTAGGGCGCCCAAGCACCCAAGAAGAACAAGCTCAAGGGTACCAAGCACCCAAGAGTAATAAGCTACTCAACTTGTAACTTCCACGTATCACCATGGAGAACTCAAACCGATGCAACAAATGAAATGGCAAGGGCACACAGAGTGCCCGAGTCCTTCTCTCCCAAATCCCACCACACCAACTAATGCTATGGAGAAAAATGAGAGGAAGAACGAAGAAGAGAACATGAAGAACTCCAAGATCTAGATCCAAGGGGTTCCCCTCACATAGAGGAGAAAGTGATTGGTGGAAACATATATCTAGATCTCCTCTCTCTTTTCCCTCAAGAACTAGCAAGAATCATTGGAGGGATTGAGAGATAGCAAGCTCCAAGAAGGTCAACAATGGGGGAAGAACACGAGCTCAAGAGATAAGGTTTGATGGGGAAGAAGACCCCCTTTTATAGGCATCCCCGAATCCAACCGTTATGCACTCAGGTCGTGCACAAGCGGTACTACCGCTTGAAGAAGTGGCACTACCGCTTAGCACGGTCAAAACAACCCAACGCGACAGAAAAAGCGAGTTGTAGTTCTACCAGAGAGGTAGTACCGCCCGGAGAGGTAGTACCGCTTATAAGAGGTACTACCGCTCGGAGAGGTAGCACCGCTTGAGGCTTTCAGGAACACAACAGAGAAAACAGAGGATGCAATAAAGCCTAAACTGCCACAACTTCTGCAAATGAACTACGAATTGAGCAAACTCAAGCTTGTTGGATAGATGATGACAAGAAGCATCCAAACAGCGACTAGTTATATTAAGAAGTGGCAGGGGAGGTATGCCTAAGATATATAGGAGTGAAACCTCCAACAGAAGAGAACCGGCATAACCTCCAACATCGAAAACATCATAGAAGATGCATGTGAACTCCGTTTTCGATGAACTCAATCTTGTCATGAAGATGACCAAAAGCTCCAAATATCACAAGGAGAAAAACCAAACAAGAAAGAAAGATGATGAAAGGATGCAATGGTTTGAGCTCTCTACAAACGATGGGATCAAACTACTCACTTGAGAGCCCCCCTTGATAGTACGACAATCAATCCTATAACCCGGTCTCCCAACTACCAGCATGAGATATGTAAAATAGAAAACCTATCAAGGGCAAAACTTTGCCTTGCGCATAATCCACTTGAGCTAGAAGATGACAATATTGTCCTCCTCAAGATGAATCCTAATCCCCTAGTCGACATCCTTACTCTCTAGGCGGTTAAGACTTATAAAGAGAGACGAGGCTCTGATACCAATTGAAATATTGACGATGTCGCCTAGAAGGGGGTTGAATAGGTGCTTTTAAAAATAATTACAGTTTAGGATTGAACAAATGCGGAATAAAATTTGTGTTTAATTTGTAAAGCACAAAACCTAAAACAACTAGGCTCACCTATGTGCACCAACAACTTATGCGAAGCAAGATAAACAACTAAGTGATTGCAAGATATAAGACAAGAAACAATATGGCTATCACAAAGTAAAGCGCATAAGTAAAGGGCTCGGGTAAGAGATAACCGAGGCACGCGGAGACGACAATGTATCCCGAAGTTCACACCCTTGCGGATGCTAAACTCCGTTTGGAGCGGTGTGGAGGTACAATGCTCCCCAAGAAGCCACTAGGGCCACCGTAATCTCCTCACACCCTCGCACAATGCAAGATGTCGTGATTCCACTAAGGGACCCTTGAGGGCGGTCACCGAACCCATACAAATGGCAACCCTTGGGGCGGTCACCGAACCCGTACACTTTGCCAACCCTTGGGGGCGGTACCCGTCAAATTGCTGCACGCGATCTCCACAACCTAATTGGAGACCCCGACGCTTGCCCGGAGCTTTACACCATAATGACTGAGCTCCGAACACCACCAACAGTCTAGGGCGCCCAAGCACCCAAGAGGAACAAGCTCAAGGGTACCAAGCAGCCAAGAGTAATATGCTACTCAACTTGTAACTTCCACGTATCACCGTGGAGAACTCAAACCGATGCACCAAATGCAATTGCAAGGGCACATGGAGTGCCCAAGTCCTTCTCTCCCAAATCCCACCACAACAACTAATGCTATGGAGGAAAATGAGAGGAAGAACGAAGAATAGAACACGAAGGACTCCAAGATCTAGATCCAAGCGGTTCCCCTCACATAGAGGTGAAAGTGATTGGTGGAAACATAGATCTAGATCTCCTCTCTCTTTTCCCTCAAGAACTAGCAAGAACCATTGAAGGGATTTAGAGATAGCAAGCTAAAAAAGGGTCAACAATGGGGGAAGAACACGAGCTCAAGAGATAAGGTTCAATGGGGAAGAAGGCCCCCTTTTATAGGCATCCCCGAATCCAACTGTTATGCACTCAGGTCGTGCATAAGTGGTACTACCGCTTAGCACGGTCAAAACAACCCAACGAGACAGAAAACGCGAGTTGTAGTTCTGCCAGAGAGGTAGTACCGCTTATAAGAGGTACTACCGCTCGAAGAGGTAGCACCGCTTATAAGAGGTACTACAACTTGGAGAGGTACTGCCACTTATAAGAGGTACTACCGCTAATAAGAGGTACTACCGCTCTACTACCGCGAAACCCGACACAAAAAATCGCATCCCCAGAAGCAGCGGTACTACACGTGGCACAGGGCCGCAGTAGTACTGCTTGTAAGCGGCACTACCGCGGCCCTGTGCCGCGTGTAGTACTACCGCTTTAGGCTTTCAGGAACACAACAGAGAAAACAGAGGATGCAATCAAGCCTAAACTGCCACAACTTCTGCAAATGAACTCCAAATTGAGCAAACTCAAGCTTGTTGGATAGATGATGACAAGAAGTACCCAAACAACGACTAGTTATATTAAGAAGTGGCAGAGGAGGTATGCCTAAGATATATAGGAGTGAAACCTCCAACAGAAGAGAACCGGCATAACCTCCAACATCGAAAACATCATAGAAGATGCATGTGAACTCCGTTTTCGATGAACTCAAGCTTGTCATGAAGATGACCAAAAGCTCCAAATATCACAAGGAGAAAAACCAAACAAGAAAGAAATATGATGCAATGATGCAATGGTTTGAGCTCTCTATGAACGATACGATCAAGCTACTCACTTGAGAACCCCCCCCCCCCTTGATAGTATGGCAATCGATCCTATAACCCGGTCTCCCAATTACCAGCATGAGACCGGTAAAATAGAAAACCTATCAAGGGCAAACCTTTGCCTTGCGCATAATCCACTTGAGCTAGATGATGACGATCTTGTCCTCCTCAAGATGGATCACTTTCCTTGATTACGTTGGCTCGATGAAGACTAGTTGATTGCTCCCACATACTCGACTCTGGGTGAGCCACTCTTCGTCACATCTTCATAAGTCCATTGACACCACAATGGACTGCAAGCTTCAAGAATGATCCCTTTGTGATGCTCCACTTGAACTTGCACACCGCAATCTTGATGACGATCACCACTTGATGTCATCCTCCATGGGTTGTATGAGATCTTCATCTTGACGCAAACCCATGGAAACATACCTAACCCCACATAGAACTCTCACGTAGACCATGGTTAGTACACAAAGCGTAATCGACAATGCTTACCATACCATGGGATCACTTGATCCCTCTCGGTACTTATTGTGCGCTTTGTGTGTTGATCAACTTGATTCACTGTTTGACTTAGTCTTGATCAACCTTGTATCATGTCTTCTATATGACCACTCTTTGGATAATTCCTTGAATAGCACCTTGGTCATCTCATAAACTCCTTGAAACCAACACATGGACTTCAAGAAAAGCCTATGGACAAATCCTTCAAATATAACTCAAGGCAACCATTAGTCCATATAGATTGTTTTCAATTACCAAAACCAGACATGGGGGCACCATGTGTTCTTTCAATCTCCCCCATTTTGGTAATTGACGACAATCACTTTCAAGAGAGTTTATACAAGGAATTATGCATCAATAATGCATGTGCATGATGCAAATGCTTTGGAACAAAACCAAAGGAAGAAGAAGTAGCTCTCTAAACATATCTACAAAACTCTCTGAAACTTCTCCCCCATTGGCATCAATTGCCAAAATGGGCGAAAAGCTTAGAAGGAAAATATAAAAAGTGTTCCTCCATAAAATGTGTATTTCTCAACAAGAGTGGAATGCAATACACATATCCAAAGATACATACTTGGAGGAACACAACCTATATTGAGGATCCAAAGATTGCTAATGGATGATATGCCACAAAGACATAACAAAGAGAGAAACAAGCAATCAAGCAGTCAAAAGATACCAATTGAAACAAGCAACCAAAAGATACCAATTGAACCAACTAAAATAATGATCCAACAAGCGACAAGACTAAAAGATATTATGATATGAGCATAGGAGTGTTCTAAAGAACATAGAGAAGCTCCCCATGTTTTGTGCATTATTTAATTTTATATTTGGATATAACGTGCACAAAATAAGATCATCATTCCCCCAAAATCAATAGAAACTCACAACAAGTGCAATTGAGCATGTAGGAAACTAAGCCTAGCACTTGCAACAAACAAATGGTTGAGCAACATACAAAAGAGGTAACTTAGAAATAAGCTCAACCAAAATGATGTGTATGAGTCATGCCAAAGCACTTGAGAAGACTAATATAATGATGGGCATTAAGCATCAATATAGTCTTAAATAAATAAGATACAATGTGAAAGACATGTCCTTCCCTCAAACATCAAGCAAAGGGGTTCACAAGCATGCTAAATAAGCAAAATGAATAACCAACGCTTGTGACAACCCATGGTGAAGATAGAAAATGATAGCTTTGTCAAGAGGAGGGATACCAAAAGACATGGCAGAAGTCTCGTCAAGACAAGCATGAGGAAAACAATCTTCACCACAAAAGATTGCATCAAGATGCAACGATATATGACCCGTACTCAAGATAAATCCTTTCACGGAACCACCAAAGAAAAAGGTGGACATGCAAGAATAGGGATATCAACTAGAGATGTAACTGCTCTCTAGTGTATAAGATTCTAGGTAGATTAAAATCATGATGATATCAATCCACAAAGGAAGATGTACACACGAAATAGTTACAAAAAGGAAAGAACAAGATATCCACAAGGAAGTCATAAATACACCAATAAGATATTTGCTTGAAAGCATAGCAGATGACTAGATATGGTCTTATTGTATATAAATGAATTCCTACCACACATCCATCAAAGACATCACAACTAGCAACATAAGATCATCGTTGAGATGCTTTGAGAAAGGAACCCAGCATCACAAGATGGAATGAATATAATGCCAAGATGCAACCTACACAAGGTTGAATGCAAGAACAGAATGCATGAAGAGATACTTGTTACCGAGATAACATTGGAAGGACGTAGAAGATACCAATTGAAGGTAGTAGCTAGTACTTCATTGAACATCCTAGCTTGACTCTAATAAGCACATAGTGACACCAACTTCCTTGTGAGTGAGCCGAGCATCCAATGCATCTCCAACTGTTCCTAGAACAACAACACAAACAAAATGGTACCCAAACTCATTGGGACCAAGGAGTTAGAGAACGAACAATACATAGGACAAACTCCACATACATATGTGCATATATATATGAAAATAAATTTCATGCACATCTCATCCAAATTGAGACTTGGTGGAGTTTCCCCTATATATTGGGTCAAAGAAAGAAAGCATGCCAAATAAAAGACATGAAGTAAATATGCATGCTCGCGACTTTCAAGGACCGAAACCAAATCAAAAAGAAATACCAAGAGAAAGTGGGATACCAAATGGAGAAATCATCACTTGCAAGATATCAGTAAAAGATACATCAAGGAATGAGATATCCATTGATACACACTAAATAAAAGATATCAAACACCCCAAAGAGAGGAAGGTTCCAAACAAACCAAATCCTCTATAAAGTTTCATGATGGCACAAAGTACCAAAAAGAAATGGCTTGCCTTCCACCAACGCACACTTGATAAGGATCACAAGATGAGTGTTCTAAATAAACTAGGATAGCTCCCCCAAGAGATGTGCAACAAAGAGAATTAGCATTAGAAAATGATATGTCTCCAACGTATCTATAACTTTTGATTATTCCATGCTATTATATTATCTGTTTTGGATGTTTA
This sequence comes from Aegilops longissima, assembly GCA_021605205.1. Taxonomy (NCBI): domain Eukaryota; kingdom Viridiplantae; phylum Streptophyta; class Magnoliopsida; order Poales; family Poaceae; genus Aegilops; species Aegilops longissima. Next base: position 365,879,832 of record CM038676.1, read on the forward strand.
ATGGGCTTTATTATACACTTTTATATTCTTTTTGGGACAAACCTACTAACCAAAGGCCCAGTGCAAATTGCTGTCTTTTGCCTATTTCAGTGTTTCGCAGAAAAGGAATATCAAACGGAATCCAAACGGAATGAAACCTTCGGAAGAGTGATTTTTGGAACAAACGCAATCCAGGAGACTTGGAGTGGACGTCAAGAAAGAACCGAGGAGGTCACGAGGCAGGAGGGCGCGCCCATGGGGGTACGCACGCCCCCCACCCTTGTGGGCCCCTTGTGGCTCCCCTGACCGACTTCTTTCGGCTATATATACTCATATACCCCGAAAACATCCGAGAGCACCACAAAACCCTATTTCCACCGCCGCAACCTTCTGTACCCGTGAGATCCCATCTTGGGGCCTTTTCCGGCGCTCCGTCGGAGGGGGAATCAATCACGGAGGGCTTCTACATCAACACCATAGCCTCTCCGATGATGTGTGAGTAGTTTACCATAGACCTTCGGGTCCATAGTTATTAGCTAGATGGCTTCTTCTCTCTCTTTGAATCTCAATACAAATTTCTCCTTGATCTTCTTGGAGATCTATTCGATGTAATTCTTTTTGCGGTGTGTTTGTAGAGATCCGATGAATTGTGGGTTTATGAACAAGATTATCTATGAACAATATTTGAATCTCCTCTGAATTCTTTTATGCATGATATGTTATCTTTGCAAGTCTCTTTGAATTATCAGTTTGGTTTGGCCTACTAGATTGATCTTTCTTGCAATGGGAGAAGTGCTTAGCTTTGGGTTCAATCTTATGGGTCCTTTCCCAAAGGATGAGGGGCAGCAAGGCACGCATTGTATTGTTGCCATCGAGGATAAAAAGATGGGGTTTATATCATATTGCTTGAGTTTATCCCTCTACATCATGTCATCTTGCCTAATGCGTTACTCTGTTCGTATGAACTTAATACTCTAGATGCATGCTGGATAGCGGTCGATGTGTGGAGTAAAAGTAGTAGATGCAGAATCGTTTCGGTCTACTTGTCGCGGACGTGATGCCTATATACATGATCATTCCTCGATATTCTCATAATTATGCACTTTTCTATCAATTGCTCGACAGTAATTTGTTCACCCACCATAATACTTATGCTGCCTTGAGAGAAGCCACTAGTGAAACCTATGGCCCCGGGGTCTATTTTCCATCATATAAGTTTCCAATCTATTTTACTTTGCAATCTTTACTTTCAATCTATATCATAAAAAATACCAAAAATATTTATCTTATTATCTCTATCAGATCTCACTTTTGCAAGTGGTCGTGAAGGGATTGACAACCCCTTTATCGCGTTGGTTGCAAGGTTTTTATTTGTTTGTGTAGGTACGAGGCGACTTGCGTGTAGTCTCCTACTGGATTGATACCTTGGTTCTCAAAAACTGAGGGAAATACTTACGCTACTTTGCTGCATCACTCTTTCCTCTTCAAGGGAAAACCAACGCAGTGCTCAAGAGGTAGCAAGAAGGATTTCTGGCGCCGTTGCCGGGGAGATCTACGCCAAGTCAATTCAAGTCAAGACATACCAAGTACCCATCACAAACTCTTATCCCTCGCATTACATTACTCGCCATTTGCCTCTCATTTTCCTCTCCCCCACTTCACTCTTGCCGTTTTATTCGCCCTCTTTTTCCGTTCGCCTCTTTTTCTCTTGCTTCTTGTGTCATTGTGTGTTGTCATGGCTAGTCCTTCTATCATTGTTTGTACTCCCGATCATGAAGTTCTTAATTTCAAACAAAGGGAGGGAGAAAATCTAAAATATGCTTGGCATAGAATTTGCAATGCTTAGAATAGATCTACTAGGAAGCAATCTACTTCCGTTCTTCTTCGCAATTTTTATGTAGGCGTCACTCCTTGGAACAGATATATTCTTGATACCATTACCAGAGGGAATTTCTTGGGTAGCCATACTTTTGATTCTTATAATGCTATGATATATTTGTTTGGCCCACCACCTCTTTTGGTTAATGGAACTATTTTAACTTTGGAACATGTGATGCAAAGGCTTGAAATTATTGAAAATAAAGTTGCCACTGTAGAGTTGATTGAAAATTTGGATAAAATGATCCACAACCAAATTACCCAATATGGATCTAAGGTAGGAGCTACTCTGAATTTTTTTAAAGAAAAGGAACCTATGTTAACGAAAGAATAGATCAATATTCCACAAGAATTGGTAAACCTGAGGATATTATTACCAACTTAGGGTCTGCCTTTTCATCCGTGAAAAATACTCCAAATCCTCCTACTACCAAAGTTGCCAAATTAATGTATGTTCCTAAAAATAAGGGTGAATCTTCTAGTAAGGAAAATGCGGATCTCAAATCAATAAGTGTTCACCCCAACTTTTTCGCTATCATTAAGGAACCTTTTGCTACAAATGAATTTCTTGATTTCTTGCCTAGGAGTTTGACCATTAATAAAAAAAAAAGGAAACTCCTAAGGGTTATAAGTGTTCTATTGAAGAATTGCCAACCAAAGATGATAATACCTAGATCTATCCTTGCCTTTGTGCCTAGCTAGGGGCGTTAAACGATACCGCTTGTTGGGAGACAACCCAATTTTATTTTTGTTTCTTGCTTTTTGGTTCTGTTTAATAATAAATAATTCATCTATCCTCTATTTATATGTGGTTTTTTGTTTTAAATTATTGTTTGTGCCAAGTAGTACCTTTGGGAAGACTTGGGTAAAGTCTTTATGATCTTGCTGTAAAAAACAGAAACTTTAGCGCTCACGAGATTAGCTGCCTTTTTTTAATGGAGAGTGCTTTTAGGTTGATTATTTTTGCAGATGATTTATACATAAATTCCTCACGTCCACCAATTTATTTCAGAATTTTGGGAGTTCCAAAAGTATATGTTTGATACAGATTACTATAGACTGTTCTATTTTTGACAGATTCCGTTTTTCGTGTGTTGTTTGCTTATTTTGATGAATCTATGGCTAGTATCGGGGGGTATGAACCATAGAGAAGTTGGAATATATTAGGTTTAACACAAATATAAATAAACAATGTGTTCATTACAGTACCTTGAAGTGGTGGTTTGTTTTATTTTGCTAACGGAGCTCATGAAATTTTCTATTGAGTTTTGTGTTGTGAAGTTTTCAAGTTTTGGGTAAAGATTTGATGGATTATGGAATAAGGAGTGGCAAGAGCCTAAGCTTGGGGATACCTAAGGAACCCCAAGGTAAAATTCAAGGACAACCAAAAGCTAAGCTTGGGGATGCCCTGGAAGGCATCCCCTCTTTCGTCTTCGTCCATTGGTAACTTAACTTGATGCTATATTTTTATTCACCACATGATATGTGTTTTGCATGGAGCGTCTTGTATGATTTGAGTCTTTGATTTTTAGTTTACCACAATCATCCTTGTTGTACACACATTTTTGTAGAGACACACATGAATCATAATTTATCAGAATACTCTATGTGCTTCACTTATATCTTTTGAGGTAGGTAATTTTGCTCTAGTGCTTCACTTATATCTTTTAGAGCATGGTGGTGGTTTTATTTTATAGAAATTATTGATCTCTCATGCTTCACTTATATTATTTTGAGAGTCCTTTAGAACAGCATGGTAATTTGCTTTGGCTATAAAATTAGTCCTAATATGATAGGCATCCAAGATCGGTATAATAAAAACTTTCATAAAAAGTGCATTGAATACTATGAGAAGTTTGATACTTGATGATTGTTGTGGGATATGAAGATGGTAATATTAGAGTCGTGCTAGTTGAGTAGTTGTGAATTTGAGAAATACTTGTGTTGAAGTTTGCAAGTCCCGTAGCATGCACGTATGGTAACCGTTGTGTAACAAATTTGAAACATGAGGTGTGCTTTGATTGTCATCCTTATGAGTGGCGGTCGGGGACGAGCAATGGTATTTTCCTACCAATCTATCCCCCTAGGAGCATGCGTGTAATGCTTGGTTTTTGATGACTTGTAGATTTTTGCAATAAGTATGTGATTTATTTATGACTAATGTTGAGTTCACGGATTATATGCACTCTCACCTTTCCATCATTGCTAGCCTCTTCGGTACCGTGCATTGCCCTTTCTCACCTTGAGAGTTGGTGCAAATTTCGCCGGTGCATCCAAACCCCGTGATATGATACGCTCTATCACACATAAACCTCCTTATATCTTCCTCAAAACAGCCACCATACCTACCTATTATGGCATTTTCATAGCCATTCCGAGATATATTGCCATGCAACTTTCCACCGTTTCATTTATTATGACACGCTTCATCATTGTCATATTGCATTGCATGATCATGTAGTTGACATCGTATTTGTGGCAAAGCCACCATGCATAATTTATCATACATGTCACTATTGATTCATTGCCCATCCCACCGCCGAAGGCATTCATATAGAGTCATATTTTATTCTAGTATCGAGTTGTAATCATTGAGTTGTAAATAAATAGAAGTGTGATGATCATCAGTAATATAGCATTGTCCCAAATAAAAAAAGGAAGAAGAAAGGCCAAAAAAGAGAAAGGCCCAAAAAATAGAAAGGAAATAAAAAGGGACAATGCTACTATCCTTTTTTTCCACACTTGTGCTTCAAAGTAGCACCATGATCTTTATGATAGAGAGTCTCTTGTTTTGTCACTTACATATACTAGTGGGAATTTTTCATTATAGAACTTGGCTTGTATATTCCAACAATGGGCTTCCTCAAATGCCCTAGGTCTTCGTGAGCAAACAAGTTGGATGCACACCCACTTAGTTTCTTTTGTTGAGCTTTCATATATTTATAGCTCTAGTGCATCTGTTGCATGGCAATCCATACTCCTTGCATTGACATCAATTGATGGGCATATCCCTAGCCCGTTGATTAGCCACGTCAATGTGAGACTTTCTCCTTTTTGTCTTCTCCACATAACCCCCATTATTATATTCTATTCCACCCATAGTGCTATATCCATGGCTCACGCTCATATGTATTGCGTGAAAGTTGAATTTTTTTTTTTGAGATTACTAAAGTATGAAACAATTGCTTGGCTTGTCATCGGGGTTGTGCATGATGAGAGCATTCTTGTGTGACGAAAATGGAGCATGACCAAACTCTATGATTTTTTAGGGATGAACTTTCTTTGGCCATGTTATTTTGAGAGGACATAATTGCTTAGTTAGTATGCTTGAAGTATTATTATTTTTATGTCAATATTAAACTTTTGTCTTGAATCTTTCGAATCTGAACATTCATGCCACAATAAAGAAAATTACATAGAAAAATATGCTAGGTAGCATTCCACATCAAAAATTCCGTTTTTATCATTTACCTACTCGAGGACGAGCAGGAATTAAGCTTGGGGATGCTTGATACGTCTCCAACGTATCTATAATTTTTTATTGTTCCATGCTATTATATTATCTATTTTGGATGTTTAATGGGCTTTATTATACACTTTTATAGTATTTTTGGGACTAACCTACTAACCAAAGGCCCAGTGCAAATTGCGGTTTTTTTGCCTAGTTTAGTAGTTCGCAGAAAAGAAATATCAAACGGAATCCAAATGGAATGAAACCTTCGGGAGAGTGATTTTTTGGAACAAACGCAATCCAGGAGACTTGAAGTGGACGTCAAGAAAGAAACGAGGAGGCCACGAGGCAGGAGGGCGCGCCTAGGGGGTAGGCGCGCCCCCCACCCTCATGGGCCCCTCGTGGCTCCCCTAACCGAGTTCTTTCGCCTATATATACTCATATACCCCGAAAACATCCGAGAGCACCACGAAACCCTATTTCAACCACCGCAACCTTCTGTACCCGTGAGATCCCATCTTGGGGCCTTTTCCGGCGCTCCGCTAGAGGGGAATCGATCACGGAGGGCTTCTACATCAACACCATAGCCTCTCCGATGATGTGTGAGTAGTTTACCACAGACCTTCGGGTCCATAGTTATTTGCTAGATGGCTTCTTCTCTCTCTTTGGATCTCAATAGAAAGTTCTCCTCGATCTTCTTGGAGATCTATTCAATGTAATTATTTTTGCGGTGTGTTTGTTGAGATCCGATGAATTATGGGTTTATGATCAAGATTATCTATGAACAATATTTGAATCTCCTCTGAATTCTTTTATGTATGATTTGTTATCTTTGCAAGTCTCTTCGAATTATCAGTTTGGTTTGGCCTACTAGATTGATCTTTCTTGCAATGGGAGAAGTGCTTAGCTTTGGGTTCAATCTTGTGGTGTCCTTTCCCACTGACAGCAGGGGCAACAAGGCACACCTTGTATTGTTCTCATCGAGGATAAAAAAGATGGGGTTTATATCATATTGCTTGAGTTTATCCCTCTACATCATGTCATCTTGCCTAATGCATTACTCTGTTCTTATGAACTTAATACTCTAGATGCATGCTGGATAGCGGTCGATGTGTGGAGTAATAGTAGTAGATGCAGAATCGTTTCGGTCTAATTGTCGCGGACGTGATGCCTATATACATGATGATGCCTAGATATTCCCATAATTATGCACTTTTCTATCAATTGCTCGACAGTAATTTGTTCACCCACCGTAATACTTATGCTATCTTGAGAGAAGCCACTAGTGAAACCTATGGCCCCCGAGTCTATTTTCCATCATATAAGTTTCCAATCTATTTTACTTTGCAATCTTTACTTCCAATCTATATCATAAAAAATACCAAAAATATTTATCTTATTATCTCTATAGATCTCACTTTTGCAAGTGGCCGTGAAGGGATTGACAACCCCTTTATCGTGTTGGTTGCAAGGTTCTTATTTGTTTGTGTAGGTACGAGGCGACTTGCGTGTAGTCTCCTACTGGATTGATACCTTGGTTCTCAAAAATTGAGGGAAATACTTACGCTACTTTGCTGCATCACCCTTTCCTCTTCAAGGGAAAACCAACGCAGTGCTCAAGAGGTAGCAAAAAACAAAATGCATAAGATGGGATCAGCACTTTCACTATAACTAGGACACCACTAGACAAGATCAAGAAATAAACAAGATCCACAAGTGGCATGGAAGACAACGGGAGTTGACACATTCCTTGGCAAGAGATAAGGGAAAATAAATACAAGAGCCAAGGTAAAGATGATCAATAAATACCACCACACATAAGTGAGTACCAATTGCCAAGAGACAAGAAGTATTTGGAAATAATTCCCAGTGGTAGATAGCAACGATATCCGACATCATCTTCACACCAAACACATAAGTAAATTGCAACTTGTGGAGCTAACATGCCACCTAGGAACAAGATAATCTACAATATCAACTCTAGGTGACAATATCTCAAATTTACACATTTTCTAGGCTTGTAATATACACATAGCATATTACTCCCCCATAATGTGATACCAATGAAAACTGATAAGATGCAAATAAAAAGCAAACAAGAGATAATTAATGGACCATTTTGAATTTGAATTTCTCGTGAGAAGACATACCACATAGAGACTAGATACTCTTGCAATATGAATACTAGGTGGTATTCCTCATGTACACACATTTGTGAGATCGTGAGATGCACAAAGCACATCACTCCCCCCAAAATGGGATGTTCCATTAATCTCTCACAAAAGCCAACAAACAATATGCACAAAGGCTCAACGCACGACACACACGCACATGATGTGCAAACCAACATACACATACTTGATTTCCCAACATAAGCAAATTGGAGGCACAACATATACAAACACATGCAAGGAACAAAACCACAACATGCTAAGGGGCAAGTAACTTTCAATGTAAACAATTTAAGTACAAGTTACCGCAAGGAGGCACATTGGATATAAGATAGAAACTTGATAACCCACATGACTTGGCTTGAGACAATATGAATGATGAAGACCCCTTAATTTTTCATAATGTAGCCAAGTCTCCAATGCCCTCCAACAACACCTATTGATCAAGTTTCAGCTTGTTGGTCCCCAACCAAGTTGGGTCCTAAGAGGTCAGTCACAATAGGCTTGGCAACCCAAATGGTTCTTTGCTTGAAACCACTTTGAGTACCAACAAACTTGGCAAACACATTGCCAACCTTATCCTTCCCAAGAGAATAGATGTCATCAATAATAATTGGGTTGGATAAGTTACCACTAGTGCATGAAGAAGTGACGTGACCTTTCTCATGACATAAGTAGCAACATCTACTCTTCACTTTCTTCTCACTTGATTTCTCAACACGAGAAGCATTAACTTGAGTCTTCTTGGGAAGGGGCCTTTCTTCAACTTGTGTTTGAGCATGAGTTGAACTTGTGGCCTCTTGTTGCTTGTCACTAATGGCCTTCTTCTTCAATGGGTAAGATATAACATGATGCCCTTCAATTTTTCACTTGAAGCAAATAATCTTGGCTGAATTCTTGACTTGTTCTTGGCCCTTCTTCTTGTTGATCTTGGACTTCTTCTTCTTATTGGAGTTGAATCCAACTCCACCTTTGTCATTGGGGGATTTTTGCACACTCAAGATATTGTTGAGTGTGGACTTCCCTTCATCACACTTCTGCAAGTCAATCTTCAACGAAGTGACTTGGGCCTTGAGCTCTTTAATTTCCTCTACATGGTTAGTCTCAACAGAAGTACTCAAGGAAGTATAAGCTTCAACGTTAGAGCAACAAGGCAAGGAAAGTAATTCATCACAAGATGTAGCAACATTATGAGTGGATGAATTACGAGGACTAGCACATGGCAATATAACATTTTTACTAAAAGTGGTGCTAATGTCCACATGAAGCTCACTAGATGTTACCTTAGTAATCATAGCCTCATGAGCTATCTTTAGCACATTATGGGATACTAGAAGATCATCATGAAAGCTTGAGAGCTTTTCATGACTTTCTTCCAATTTCCCATAATTGCTAGATAGCAACTCAAGTTGAGCCCGTAGCTCAACATTCTCCTTCAAAATGGATGCTTCACAAAAAATAGAGTTAGTAGCACAAGCATCATCATTAAAAACAAGAGGAGAAGGCAACTTGGCAAGCTCTTTTGAATATGAATCTTTAAGTTGAGCATGAGACTCGGTAAGTCCGATGAGCTCACTATTATTGACCCTTGAGCCATTTTTGAGGTGCCCAAAGTTCTCAAGGAGTTTGGCATGCGCAAATTTAAGCTTCTCATTTTTAGTTTTAACATCATTGGCCACCTCAAGAGCTCTATCATGAGATTCCCTCACTCTAGATAATTCTAGAGCAAAAGTCTCCTCAAGAGATTCCTTGGTGGTTTGTTAAAGTTCAAGAGCTTGAGATAGGTCCGCAATCCCATTAGCGTAATCACGCTCATGAGCTTCCATTTTATTAATGGTGACCTCATCCTCCTCGAGATGATATTCCAACTCCTCAATGTATTTCTTGCCCTCAATGGCAATAGACATGATTTCCATGAAGTTGGAACGAGCAATTTTATTCTTATGAAGAGCTTTGAAAATCATTTCCCCCTTAATTTTTAAGGAGGCAACATTATCATTCTCTTCATCATTATCAACATCATCATTAGCAACACATCATCAACATCATCATCAAGAGATTATTGGGATTCGAAGTAGGAGATACCTTCAAAGCCTTAGCCATAAGGCAAAAGTGAGAAACAATAGATGATGATGTAGGATCACTTGAAGCACCATTTAAGACCACATCTTGTCCCATGGAGTGTTGGGTTTCCTCTACATTGTTAGCACAACAACTCTAGGAAATACATGCATTTTTATCATGGCAACAGGACATAGCAATCATATCATCATGATATTTAGTTAAGCAAATTCTACATGATGTGCAAGGACTATCAACACAAGCATGTGAAACATTTAGAGAGCTCGAAGTGTTGAAGTCCAACGAATGGGCATTGCAATAAGATAGTGATGAAGGATAATCAACAATAAGCACACTATCATCATTGCAATGACCAACAATAATCACCATATCATTACCTTGTGGCAATCCACATGTAGGTGAAGTAGAAGAAGTTGAGAACAGAACATGGCTGGAGGTGGAGGGAGAACAATCATCCCCACAAATCTTGGACACACCATATTTATCTTGAAGCTTTGTCCACAACTCATGAGCATCCCGGAATGGCATGAGTTGAAATATACAATGCTCAAAGCATCGAAAAGCACATTAGAAGCTTGAGCATTGAGATAAGAGTTTTTATCATCCTCAAAAGATAATCTTTGGGGAACCTTCGGAGGAGAAAAACCCATATCTACAATTCGCTCTAAATTTGGGTCCATGACCCTAAAGAGATTAAGTATGCGAAATACCCAAACATAAAAATGTGTGCCATTGAAACTAAGAGTGTCAGAGAATCATAATCCCATAGTCGACATCCTTACTCTCTAGGCGGTTAAGCCTTATAAAGAGAGACGAGGCTCTAATACCAATTGAAATATCGACGATGTCGCCTAGAAGGGGGGTGAATAGGTGCTTTTAAAAGTAATTACAGTTTAGGCTTGAACAAATGCGGAATAAAATTAGTGTTTAATTTGTCAAGCACAAAACCTAAAACAACTAGGCTCACCTATGTGCACCAACAACTTATGCGAAGCAAGATAAACAACTAAGTGATTGCAAGATATAAGACAAGAAACAATATGGCTATCACAAAGTAAAGCGCATAAGTAAAGGGCTCGGGTAAGAGATAACCGAGGCAGGCGGAGACGACGATGTATCCCGAAGTTCACACCCTTGCGGATGCTAAACTCCGTTTGGAGCGGTGTGGAGGCACAATGCTCCCCAAGAAGCCACTAGGGCCACCATAATCTCCTCACACCCTCGCACAATGCAAGATGTCGTGATTCCACTAAGGGACCCTTGAGGGCGGTCACTGAACCCATACAAATGGCAACCCTTGGGGGCGGTCACCGAACCCGTACACTTTGCCAACCCTTGGGGGCGGTACCCGTCAAATTGCAGCGGGCGATCTCCACAACCTAATTGGAGACACCGACGCTAGCCCGGAGCTTTACACCATAATGATTGAGCTCCGAACACCACCAACAGTCTAGGGCGCCCAAGCACCCAAGAGGAACAAGCTTAAGGGTACCAAGCAGCCAAGAGTAATAAGCTACTCAACTTGTAACTTCCACGTATCACCCTGAACTCAAACCGATGCACCAAATGCAATGGCAAGGGCACATGGAGTGCACAAGTCCTTCTCTCCCAAATCCCACCACAACAACTAATGCTATGGAGAAAAATGAGAGGAAGAACGAAGAATAGAACACGAAGGACTCCAAGATCTAGATCCAAGCGGTTCCCCTCACATAGAGGTGAAAGTGATTGGTGGAAACATAGATCTAGATCTCCTCTCTCTTTTCACTCAAGAACTAGCAAGAATCATTGGAGGGATTGAGAGATAACAAGCTAAAAAAGGGTCAACAATGGGGGAAGAACACGAGCTCAAGAGATAAGGTTCAATGGGGAAGAATGCCCCCTTTTATAGGCATCCCCGAATCCAACTGTTATGCACTCAGGTCGTGCATAAGCGGTACTACCGCTTAGCATGGCCAAAACAACCCAACGAGACAGAAAATGCGAGTTGTAGTTCTGCCAGAGAGGTAGTACCGCTTATAAGAGGTACTACCACTCGGAGAGGTAGCACCGCTTCTAAGAGGTACTACAGCTTGGAGAGGTACTGCCACTTATAAGAGGTACTACCGCTAATAAGAGGTACTACCGCTCTACTACCGCGAAACCCGACACAAAAAATCGCATCCCCAGAAGCAGCGGTACTACACGTGGCACAGGGCCGCAGTAGTACTGCTTGTAAGCGGCACCACCGCGGCCCTGTGCCGCGCGTAGTACTACGCTTGAGGCTTTCAGGAACACAACAGAGAAAACAGAGGATGCAATCAAGCCTAAACTGCCACAACTTCTGCAAATGAACTCCGAATTGAGCAAACTCAAGCTTGTTGGATAGATGATGACAAGAAGCATCCAAATAGCGACTATATATTAAGAAGTGGCTGGGGAGGTATGCCTAAGATATAGAGGAGTGAAACCTCCAACAGAAGAGAACCGGCATAACCTCCAACATCGAAAACATCATAGAAGATGCATGTGAACTCCGTTTTCGATGAACTCAAGCTTGTCATGAAGATGACCAAAAGCTCCAAATATCACAAGGAGAAAAACCAAACAAGAAAGAAAGATGATGCAAGGATGCAATGGTTTGAGCTCTCTTCGAACGATGGGATCAAGCTACTCACTTGAGAGCCCCCCTTGATAGTAAGACAATCAATCCTATAACCCGGTCTCCCAACTACCAGCATGAGATCTGTAAAATAGAAAACCTATCAAGGGCAAAACTTTGCCTTGCGCATAATCCACTTGAGCTAGAAGATGACAATCTTGTCCTCCTCAAGATAGATCACTTTCCTTGATTGCATTGGCTTGATAAAGACTAGTTGATTGCTCCCCCATACTCCACTATGGGTGAGCCACTCTTCAGCACATCTTCACAAGTACTTTGACACCACAATAGACTGCAAGCTTCAAGGATGATATCTTTGTGATGCTCCACCTAAACTTGCACACCGCAATCTTGATGGCGATCCCTATTTGATGTCATCCTCCATGGGTTGTATGAGATCTTCATCTTGATGCAAACCCATGGAAACATACCTAACCCCACATAGAACTCTCACGTAGACCATGGGTTAGTACACAAAGCGTAATCGACAATGCTTACCATACCATGGGATCACTTGATCCCTCTCGGTACTTATTGTGTGCTTTGTGTGATGATCAACTTGATTCACTGTTTGACTTAGTCTTGATCAACCTTGTATCATGTCTTCTATATGACAACTCTTTGGATAATTCCTTGAATAGCACCTTGGTCATCTCATAAACTCCTTGAAACCAACACATGGACTTCAAGAAAAGCCTATGGACAAATCCTTCAAATATAACTCAAGGCAACCATTAGTACATATAGATTGTTATCAATTACCAAAACCAAACATGGGGGCACCGCATGTTCTTTCACCCCACAACATCGAGAACGATTCCCGTATGAGACCGATTGCAACAGAAGCACCTGTAAGTAATTTATAATGCTTTGGCTTCAAAATTGTTGTGTGAGCCACCATAGTGTAATGTACTAATAGTTCACGAACAACGCTTTCAATCATGATGCAGACCACAAAGAGGGCATGTTTACCAGAAGTTCTACCGCAAGTACCTAACATGCAGATATTGAGGGAAGGAACTCCTCCGCCATGATACTTTCAAGCTTTGGTGTCTCATCACATAATTCATCGTCTGGACAATGCATCCATGAGCTAGAAGTGAAGATTACACAAGCGATAGAAACATAACAGGCAAATGCCACATTTGCAGAAAATTTGAATGTCCTACTTAGCGCACAAATGCAGGAAATTGAAGACCTCAAGTGGAGACATCAATTAGAAATAGAAGTTATCAAGATGGACCAGGAGAGGAAAATCAAAGGCTTTGAAAAAAAGCAACAAGAAACGGAGGGAATTCTTAGTCATCTCTTAAGGAAGTTGAAAGATCGAGGATGTCGCCTAGAGGGGGGGGTGAATAGGCGCTTTAAAATAATTACGGTTTAGGCTTGAACAAATGCGGAATAAACCTAACGGTTAATTTGTCAAGCACAAAACCAAAAACAACTAGGCTCACCTATGTGCACCAACAACTTATGCTAAGCAAGATAATCAACTACGTGATAGCAAGATATATGACAAAGAACAATATGGCTATCACAAAGTAAAGTGCATAAGTAAAGGGCTCGGGTAAGAGATAACCGAGGCACGCGGAGACGACGATGTATCCCGAAGTTCACACCCTTGCGGAGGCTAATCTCCTTTGGAGCGATGTGGAGGCACAATGCTCCCCAAGAAGCCACTAGGCCACCGTAATCTCCTCACGCCCTCGCACAATGCAAGATGTCGTGATTCCACTAAGGGACCCTTGAGGGCGGTCACGAACCCGCATAAATGGCAACCCTTGGGGCGGTCACCGAACCCAGACACTTTGGCAACCCTTGGGGCGGTCACCGAACCCGCCAAATTGCTCAGGCGATCTCCACAACCTAATTGGAGACTCGACGCTTGCCGGAGCTTTACACCACAATGATTGAGCTCGAACACCACCAACCGCCTAGGGCACCCAAGCACCCAAGAGGAACAAGCTCAAGGGCACCAAGCACCCAAGAGTAATAAGCTTCTCAACTTGTAACTTCCACGTATCACCGTGGAGAACTCAAACCGATGCACCAAATGCAATGGCAAGGGCACACGGAGTGCCCAAGTCCTTCTCTCTCAAATTCCATCGAAGCAACTAATGCTAGGGAAGAAAATGAGAGGAAGAACAAGAAGGAGAACACCGAGAACTCCAAGATCTAGATCCAAGGGTTCCCTCACTTAGAGGAGAAAGTGATTGGTGGAAACGTGGATCTAGATCTCTCTCTCTTTCCCTCAAGAACTAGCAAGAATCATTGAGGGATTGAGAGTTAGCAAGCTCAAGAAGGTCAACAATGGGGAAGAACACGAGCTCAAGAATTGGGTTCATTGGGGAAGAAGACCCCTTTATAGGACCTCCGAATCCAACCGTTATGTGCTCAGGTCGGCACAAGCGGTACTACCGCTTGAGGAGCGGTACTACCGCTTAGCACGGTCAAAGTAGCCCAATCGAGAGAGAAAACACGAGTTTTGGTCCGGGCGGTACTACCGCTTAGGAGCCACGGTAGTACTGCTCGAGCGGTACTACCGCCAGAGTCATGTAGTAACGCTCTGGAGCGGTAGTAAAATTACATCCGCTCTAGTCGCGGTAGTATCGCCGCAGCCTTTACCAAAACAGCCACAACTTTTGCAAACGGACTCAATTCAACGAAACCAAGTTTGTTGGAAAGCTAACGACATGGGCTAACACAATATTGATAGAAATATCAAGAATAAGCAAATGAGAAAAGTCCCATAAGAAAATGGTGAGAACCCTTCAACGGATAAGACCGGTAAAACCTCCAACACCGAAAACATCATAGAAGACGCATGCGAACTCCGTTTTCGATGAACTCAAGCTTGTCATCAAGATGACCATAAGCTCTAAGACTGACAAAGATAACCAAACAAGAACCAATAAAGATGATGCAAGTATGCAATGGTTTGATCTCTCTACGAACGATACGATCAAGCAACTCATCGAGAGCCCCCCTTGATAGTACAGCAAACGATCCTATAACCCGGTCTCCCACAACTACCATGAGACCGGTAAAATAGAAAATCTATCAAGGGAAAACCTTTGCCTTGCACATGATCCACTTGAGCTAGATGATGACGATCTTGTCCTCCTCAAGATGGACCACCTTTCTTGATTGCGATGGGTCGATGGAGACTAGATGATTGCTCTCCCATACTCCACTATGGGTGAGCCACTATTCGGCACATCTTCACAAGTCCATTGACACCACAATGGATGGCAAGCTTCAAGCACTTGATCTCTTCGTGATGCTCCACTTGAACTTGCACACGGCAATCTTGATGACGATCACCACTTGATGTCATCCTTTCCATGGGTTGTATGATATCTTCCTCTTGACGCAAGCCCATGGACACGTACCTGACCCCACATAGACTCTCACATAGACCATGGGCCAGTACACAAAGTGCAATGGATAATGCTTACCATACCATGGGATCACTTGATCCCTCTCGGTACATCTTCTATGCTTTGTGAGTTGATCAACTTGATTCACTCTTGACTTAGTCTTGATCAACCTTGAATCTTTCCAACTCTCTTCGTTTGGATGATGTCTTGAAGGTAAACATGAATGATCACACAATCTTCTTCTTCAAGACATGCTTGCAATAAGCTCAACACTCACATGACCAATCTTTGGATAATTCCTTAATAGCACCTTGGTCAACACATAAACTCCTTGAAACCAACACATGGACTTCAAGAAATGCCTATGGACAAATCCTTCAAATATAACTCAATGCAACCATTAGTCCATAGAGAATGTCATCAATTACCAAAACCACACATGGGGGCACCGCATGTCCTTTCAGAAGTCATCATAGTCTTCGCAGGAGACTGTGTCACAACCCATCGATAACTGATGGTGCACTACTGTTCGTCATGATGCCGTCTCCAGCGTCTTATTGAGTTATTTCTAATGCTCGATAATATGTCATTTGGATGCTCATTTTAAAATGTGGATCACTTCTGTGAGAGATGTCAAGTCCCATTGTTATTATAATAAAAGTTGTGTTGGCAATGTTAAATTTTGAATTTTCTCTAATTCAAATTCAAATTGGCCTGCAAAATCAACCGTGCACATTTTTGGCGCTATAATAAAACCTGTGATGGTACTCGTGACGAAAAATGTAACCGTCCCCACAGTCATGTCCCCACTTGTAAGCAGCCAGGTCAGCACCGTCCGGACCTACATGTAAGTAGCCACATCAGCACCATCTGGTCCCACATGTAAGCAGCCACATCAGCATCTTCTAGGCCCATATGTCGGCGCCCTTGATCGGTCAAAATTGATTCCGAGTTATTACGACGGGACCGTCAATGATAAAACCCATGGCGGACCCACATGGAAGAAGCCACGTCAGCAACTGCTGGCCCCACCTGTCTGAATCTTTGACCGGGTCTGGTGACGGATTATCGTCCCAAACAAGATCTTAGGCGACAGTTCGGGCTATCGTAGGTGACATTCTGGGCCGTCAACGAAAATGTCAAACGGTGACATTATTTGGCTCGTCACCTGAAACGCGATCTTGCATGACGAAAAATGTGGTACCGTCTAATTTTTATTTTCCATGACAGCGATTCGGTGACGGTGGGGGTGACAGCCGTAAAACTTCACGGGGGTATTTTCCATGACGAAAAAGAGTTATACGTGACACAAGTGACACGTCGCAAAATAGAGCAACTTTTGTAGTGTAAGACCTCCATCTTGGATGTTTCTCGTAATAATTGGGACCTTGGTCTCCGTCGGGTGCTGTCTCCCAAAGAATTGGAAGACTAGCAGCGGCTTGCTGCTATCTTCCCAATGCTCTCGGAGTCGGCTGACTCGATGGTTTGGCCACACTCGTCGTCTGGTTGCTTTATGGTCAAGTCTCTTTATAACCAGTTTTACTCCAAGGTGGTATAATATGTCGTACTACAATACGGACATCGAATAAAGAGTCGATGAAGTTGGAATACGAAGAAGCATGCCATGAATTTGCAACGGGACTCTATAGGAAGACAAAGATAATTGGACAAACGTAAAACCAACAGAAAGAAGATGAACAAATAGTGAAAGGAAGAACACATATGACATGAAAGAGAAGACTAGTACAAGGTGACATTGGAGCACATGCAACGAGGAATAAGAAGGTAAACAGTAATAATGTATGGAAACACGATTGAAAAGAAGATCCAGTTGAAGAATAAAGAAGGAATTAAACAGGACGACAAGATGGGAGAACATACAAGAACATAAATGTAGATGCCACTCTTCGGAAACTTAGTAGAAAAAATCGCCCTACGATCAACCAGGAACACTATGAAGATGCATTAACGTTGGATTGGATCGTTACCGACTCCGAGTTGCAGCGAAAGAAGACGAGTCGGTGTATATCGTACTCGGAGTCCCTCGAACCGTAGATGAACGATCCCGCGGACCGCCCACAGACAGTCCCTCAAACGGAAGACCGAAAAGCACGACCTCTCTATGAGTTGCAAGCGTGCGGTCTTCACGATTCGGCTGCGCTTTGCCGTCCAGAGTTAACCTTCGCTAGAGAATTAGAGGGATGAGATTAGAACTACACTGGACTTCTAATTATGAGGATTAGAGGATCTTGGTCTAGCACTAATTGATCAACTAGGACCAACTAGAACTAGAACTAGATAAAGGAGGCTCCAAACTTGTGTGTTGAAAAAGTGCCAAAGCCTCTAGTATATATAGGTTGGAGGGAGAGGAGCGGGAGCCACACAAGGGGGGAAAGGACTCCCCCCTTGCGCCGACCAAGGGGAGCGGAATCCCTCCCCAATTCGGCCTCCCCTGTCCCCTCCCTCCTTTCCATGGGAGAGGGGGCGCCACCCCTATTGGGCCCTTGTGGCCCAATTCCACTTCCACCACTTGACCTTTTAAGGCCCGTTGATATTAAATTAAATGTAGAAGTCTCCTAACAATTACTAGAGCATTTTATTATTAATTTAACATCATCGGAAACATTTTCCACATATATATTATTTATCAGAAATACCTGATATTGCCCGATAAACTCCGAGACCCTTCCGGTGACTCCAGAACGCTTCTGGTTCCTTCCGAAACTATTCCGAATATTAGTGAAAATATTTCACAAATATATTCTCATTACTCCCGTCCTACTAACTTTCAGATCGTGATTTCCTTAAGCTTGTGACCCTGTAGGTTCGGTAAAACATAGACATGAACAAAACTCCTTTCAATGACCGATAGCGGACCATGGACGTCCATATCGATCCCTATGAATACAGAATGACATTCGAGTGAACCTTTGGTTATCATGTGCTATTCACTTTGCTTCGCGATACTTTACAAAACCCGTGGTGAGATATATCAGTATTCTCTTGAGTCATACACATGATCACTATACCGGTTCCTTGTTACCGGTTTTGTTCTTACTTCTCGTTGATGTGTTCCGGCTCCTCGTGACATTGTCACCTGTGTCTGGCCAGACGATGATGGACCCCGTCACACCGAGAGGGCCCTAAGAATATCTCTCAATCGTCGGAGGAGCAAATTCCAGTCTCGGCCTATCTAGTCCCTTGTCAATATTTCTGATGAATCTGTAAGTTGTCGGTATGATCACCGTGTTACAAATGACGTTTGAGAAACCCAAAAGTCCATCATACGGTAAGAAGTGACAACAATACTCTCACGGTCTATGGAAATAAATCACACGTTAACACCCTGTGTTATAACAATTGACTTCTGACGATATTATCTCAAAGTATAACTTTGGGTCGATTCAATATGATTGTTCTTCTAACGTAATACTTTGAAATGTTGTTTTGAGACCATCGTTATACTTAATGATATCTCAAGATCCGAAGAACCTGATCACAAACAATACTTGAGGTAGTTTTAGAGGCGAGACTAGGAATCTTATTTTACCGTTTATCATTCCACATGTGCATATGGGTTTTTCCACTCAATCGCATATTCAGGATCATAACAGTTATAGAATAGAGTATAAACTCTTAATTATGAACAGAGAAATACAATAATACAATATTATTGCCTCTAGGACATATTTCAACAGAACGGTTGGATGAAGTATTAGCACAAGGATATTTTGCCGTATTGACAAGATTCCTAGTTTTCATCTCTCTTTTCATGCAATTTCAGACAAAATAAACTTTCGGATCATGATGCGCATCAACGATCGTAGACGGCTATGGAGGTGCATGCCCCTGCGAATTTTCGTGGTCAACTAATTCTTGCCCTTAGGTTGTGGGTATGAGACCCTTGCAATGTGAAAAAGTCTTTTTTTTTAACAAAAAAATCATCGATATGCCATTGACTACATTGTGACCGACAGTTTGCAAAAAACATCCTCTACGCATTATTAACTGCATTATTAACTCAAGCGTGAGCACTTCGCCAATTCAATATGTTATGCTGACTCAGTCTTTCAAAAATGCTTATAAGGGTAAGATATGGATGCGTGTATGAGTTCATAAGGGTGAGCGTATACTCGTGGGTGTACTTCGATTGTACTGTGTTAACAAAAAACTCAAACACGAGGGGTCCAAGGTATGCTGACATGGCAGTTACGTGACCGGTGATCCATTTTGATCTTATTTGATTAAATAAACGAGTTCATATCCAAATCTGATCACTTCGAAAGTATGGCCGGTGATCGGTTTGTCTCTAGCTTTCTACCTGAGAAAGAAAGGAGTTTCTAGCCGCCTTCATCGTCTCCTGCGGTGACCACTGAAAATCGGAAATCGTCGGCTCGTTGAAAGATCTCTTAAAAATGAATGGTAACTGTTTCCAACCTTCCTGCACATCACTGCATTTTGCAAATCGTTGCTTTCACATCGACAGCATATGGTACTTGAGTGGGAAGGAACGTGAACGTGCGACCATGGATGAATCACAAAAGCTCCCAACACTTGCAGAGATCAGATAAGCATGTGTCCACATCTGCAGCCTGGCTAGAATGGCTTCTGCAGCAGCGCGGTGAGGTAGACGAGCTCGTCCTTGGCGCCAATGCCGGTCTTGTCGGCGACGGCCCACTTGATGGTCTTGTAGCCCAGCCTCCGCAGCATGGCTGCGTACACGCCGTCGAGGTCGCCCTTCCGGCACCAGAGGTGATCCACCCAGAGCAGCCCGCCCGGCCGCAGCACCCGGTCCGCGTCGTACCACAGGAACTCCAGTGCCGGCTCCGGGATCCACCGGTTCACCGCGTGCCCCGCCCGCACCAGGTCCATCGTCCCGTCCCCCACGGGGAACCGCTGCTGCAGCGGCGCGTGCAGCGGCACCACCCCGCGCGCCGCCGCGGCCTCCGAGTAGGGCGCGCCCAGGTCCATGGTCGTCGTCAGCACCGTGGCGTTCGCCGCCCGCTTCAGCCGCGCCGCCAGCGTCCCAGTGCCGCCGCCCACGTCCAGCCCCAGCCGGATGGGCCCCGCGCGGCTCATCGACGCCAGACGCAGCAGCTGCGGCACCGTCAGGTCCAGAGGCCCCAGCGACCGGAGGAACTTGCCGGCCTCCGTCCGCACGTCGAACCCGAGCGACGCCGGCAGGCAAGAGAAGGACCTGCATTTCTTGGCGTCCGTCGGCCAGCGCACGGCGGAGTCGGGGAGCGGCGCGAAGGGGTCGGTGGGTAGCTGGACGGATCCGGAGTCGGGCGTCGGGGAGAAGCAGCGGCGCCTGGGGAGCGGGTGGCAGCCGCGGAGGATGAGAGGCTCGGCGACGGTGTGGACGTCCTCGGGGCAGGCGGCGAAGGGGACGTAAGACATGAAGCGGTGGAGGAGGTCGGGGTGCGCGGAGCAGGCGGAGGCGACGGGGGCGAGGCGCGAGTAGAGGACGAGCTCGGGGGGCGGGGGAGGGGTGGCGGACCGGAGGTGGGAGACGGTGGCGCGGATGGCGGTGAGCTGCTGGAGGACCTGCTGCTGGTCGAAGTCGGAGCCGGATTGGAGCGCCGGCGTGGTGGGGGAGGCGCGGATGGAGAGGTGGTAGAGGGAGAGCAGGTTGGTGGCCACCATGGAGAGCAGGAACACCACGTTGAGGTTCAGACCGCACGGCCAGCCTCCACCCGTGGAGGCGGAGCCCACCACCGTCTTCCTCATCGCCGGCCGATCCGATCCCCTTTCCCCTCTTTCCCGTGCCTTCACTCCGCGAGAGCGAGTGGCACAGTGGTGCCGGTGTGTGCGAGTGCGTGAGAGGAGATTTGTGTCGGTGCTGTGCTGTCGGATGTGGACTGCAGTGCGGAGACTTTTGTTGACCGCTGTCTTTGCTTACCGTCCGTCGCTTTGTTTGCTGCTTCTCTTCTACTCTCTCCGTTCCTAAATAATTGTCTTTCTAGCCATCTCAAATGGACTACAACATACGGATGTATGTAGACATACTTTAGAGTGTAGGTTCACTCATTTTGCTCCGTATGTAGTCACTTGTTGAAATCTCTAGAAAAACAATTATTTAGGAACGGAGGGAGTAGCAGATGATGTATACTTCAACAGCCGGGCCGCAAATTAGGCCGTTTTAGCACGCGCGCAATGCGGCGGGTCGCTTCAGGGGACACGCGCGCGCTATAATGAGTTGGGCGCGCGGTCGGAAGCACTATCCCGCGCGGTGTATTTCGGGTGTCCGCTAACGCGCGGCACACTCGAGCGCTCGCTCTTCCACTTCCTCTTCCACTTTCACCCCCATCCGGCCAGGCCATTGCCGCCGCCGCGCCCGGCGACTGCTCAGCGCTTCCGGCCTATCCCCTGCTGCCGCCGCCCCATCCTCCTAGTCCCGCTGCCCTCGCGTCTCCGTCGTCGAGGAACGGCGGCCGGAAGGCCATTGCCCGCGCCACACCCGCAAGGTGTTTGACAAAACGCCTACAAGGTATGTATTGCTCAAACATCATGAATTTGGTGCATGTTTTGAATTGTAGTTTTTATAGTATAGTATTGAACATTGTAGATGGGTTCGTCGTATGATTCTTCGGAAGAAGAATTTGATATGGAAGAGGAGGAGGATCTTGCAATGATCCTAGCTATGCATATTAATAAAAAACCGAAGCACGGTGGTTCGGTTATGGGTCGGCAGAAAATTTGGAGAGATAGGATCGATGCCCACAACAGATTGATTAGGCATTATTTTGCGGAGAATCCCACATACCTCGAGTCGTATTTTCGTCGCCGGTTTAGGATGAGCACCGAGTTGTTCAGGCGCATTGCAGAGAAACTAGCGAGCCATGACCGCTTTTTTCAGCAAAGGAGGAATGTCACGAGAGCTCGGGCATAGCACCTTTCAGAAGGTGACAGCCGCTTTGCGTATGTTGGCATACGATATACAGTCGATTTTGTTTGTTTGATCATTTTTGCTCCTCTTTTTTGAAATGTATATGTGGTTTGTGCGTCTTTGCTGCGCTGTATTTTTGTGCTTGCTCTTTGAGCGATGATGCTAGCGTTGCATTATAGCGCGGTCTTTGGAGCCAACGCTAGCGGCCGCGCTAAACCAGCCGAAGCGCACGGCAAACCGGTTTTTTGCGCGCGGCGCGAAGCGCGGCTATTGGAGATGCTCTAAATCCGTCTCATAAAATCGTTTTACAGTTCAATCAAAAACGACTTTGTGATTATGCGAACAGTTAAGGGCATGTACAATGGTTAATAAGATAGTTTTATCTTAAGTCTTGTATGTAATTTAGAGATGACAAAAAAATATCTATAATGCGTCATCTCTTAGCCTTATTTTCAATAACTAACTATTCCTAAAAATATGGTGAGACATGTTGTGCTAAGAGATCATCTTTTATCTTCACTTAAATAAGAAAAGACAAATATTTTCTTATAAGTTTTCTCTCCTTCACCTCATAATTTATCCTACGTGACACTCTTAAAATAGCACCACTGTACATGCCCTAAGCCCCAACCCCGACGCAGAACAGATCTTGCAAACCGTATGTCAAATTTAAAAACTTAAACATATTTTCATTCGAGTAATGCTAGACACACGGGCTCTTACGGGGGTTTTATGGGGTGGTTATGATTTGATTGGTTGAGGTTTAATTAAGTGAGGCGGGCCTCACCACTGAAAATCAGGGGGCCAATTATAGAAGGGAACGCACCTGTGTCCGTGAAAGTCCGTCGCTGATTGCCCGTGAATCTAGTATTATCGCTTTCATTCATGCTGCATACTTGGTCCGAAACACACCAGAGATTGTCTACATATAAAACTTGAAACAAACAAAACTACGAGCTTGACGTCGGGAGAGGGCAGCTCACGGCTTCGTGTTGAGGTAGAACTCGCATGCCGACTGGTAGAGGATGTTGGCGAGCTAGTACTCCTCCTTTGCCGCCTCGAGGTGTTCGGCAGCGCCCTATTCACCAGCCGCCGCCGCCTTCTTCGTGGCGTGGTGCTCGATCTTCATGTCGCGGAGCCTCTTGGTGACCGGCCAAAGCTGCTCGTAGAGCTCGAGGAAGCAACTCCACTTGTGGTCGTCACTGCTGCGGGAGAGCGCGCCACGTTGGCGTGTCTACAACGAGCGCCACGGCTAGACGGCGGGCCGACTATAGCTGTCGGTCTCCGTGTCGTGCCAGTCGCGCTTGCCCGAAGGAGCCCCACACGGCCCCGCGTCCATAACCACCTCCCGCCATGGATCTACGAGAGAGGGACATACCATGCGAATTACTTACCGCAGAAACGATTTGAAGGTGGCGTAGATGACATGATTGTGGCGGAGGGGAGTCGAGCTAATCCAAGACGGTAATCTTAAGCCGCCCTCTAGATATAGCGGCGGACACGGTGATTTGTGGGCCGATTGTATTTTTTTTTTCGGGACGGAGAATTTTTAGCGCATCTGTTTCATCCCGAAAACTGTAAAACAGCCAAAAATATACGGACCGGCGGCCGTATGGCACATTTGGTAGAGTTGCTCTAAATGATATTGTTATCTGGCCAACGTTAGTTGTTAGAGAGGGCCCAACAAATGCCCGCACAACCGTTTGATGATCGAACAACCGCAATTTTCACGAAGAAATGCCTTCACAAAATAAAGTATGACAGCCCCTGCATATGTAAGGATGCATGACATGTTACATCGTGAAGAAACACACGTTGTAGCCGTCAAGTATGTAAATTATGCATTTGGACCAGCACCAAAGATTCAAATGGGCTCTCCGACGTGCTCGGTTGCGCTTTTTCAGGGCTAGTACACAACTCGTTTATAACCATAAAAATGTCACTAAATAAAAGTACTTCCTCTGTTCATTTTTATAAGATCTTGAAGACATTTCAGTCAATGTGTAAAACAGCCTATTTTGAGTTGTCTAAAACGATTTACAAAAATGAACGGAGCGAGTAGTACATTTCTCAAATGTATATGACTAGACTAAGTTCTCAGCCAGTTTGTGGTGCTTTATTCTCATCATCGTATTTGCACGGAAAATAAAATAGAATTGACTGCTCCTTGACAGGTCTAGTAAAAGCTCCAAACTTAAACACGCTTGGGATTTCTTACTTAGATCACTGCACAAGATTCTACTTCTTCAGTGCGCACTCTGATATACTCCTATATGCAGGAAAAATGCATCCACCCCTAAATAACCCAAAAGAGCACAATTAGTGTTCCCACGGATAATTAGGTGTTCCCAAAGTGAAGAGCACGACATAGTTACGCAAATGCCCTCCAATATTACATTAGTATTCTACCAGCAGAATAAGCATAGCAACCAAGATAACACAGTCACTATTGATCGAAGAACGAACCCCGGCGATAATTAGGTGACTTGTAACCATCCGGAAGGACACCAAATCTTGTGGAGTATTCACCATGCGGAGGCGCATCAAGGATGGCAGTCCATTTGACCTTCACTCTGAGTTTGCAGGAACCGAATTCACAGGCAGTCTCACGCAGAGGATATCTGAGAGTGACGAGATTCTTAGGGTCCACAGACCCGTCTTCTTCATCTTCATCTTCTTCAGTTTCCCCTTCACTATCCTCTTCGCTGATTTCCTCGTCGCCTCCAGCCCTAATATAATCTGCATCCTCAAACACAGGCTCAGCATAATCCTCATCCTCAATCTCACAACCTGCATCAAGAAAACAAACATACACCACCATTTGTTCATCGTCCTTGAACGCAGGGTCTTCTGAAGGCTCCTGGACAGCTACCAGATTACGATTTAACACGAGGGAGCCATCTTGTCTGATCAAGTGACTGCTGGGAAGACTGCTATCATAAACAATCATGTGTCGTCTGTAATTTCTAGTAGTCCCAACTGTTATTTTAGCATTGAAGTCAGACACCGGGCTGTTTATCCAAAACATAGACTTCAACACTAGCTGCCACTGGGTTTGCCACATGTTGCAATACCAATTTCACTGTGCTCTGGAAGCTAGGTAGCTGGCGGGTGAAGCGCTTGTGATACTGGTCGAGATGGTACAGTATTACACCTTTGCTAAACTGTACTTCAGAATCATGCTCACCCTTGCCCTTGATCTTCAAATCGAACTCAAAAAATAGCAAGTCATCAGTAACCAATGCTCGGCATGGACCTGTGAGAGCTAACATATCCTCCTGCATAGGTTTCACAAAAATAATTAGACAAAACATGACTCCCCAGAGAGTTGTGCAAGCTTATCTACAGTTGGTGATGAAAACCATGCTAGTCAATAAATTCAAACCATTTCAAAACTGCACTACCGTTCCTACCAATGGTTTTGCACATTTGTGAGTTGTATGGTCAAATGAGCAAGACATGACACATTCCATGATTAAAACATGTCAACATTAAGACATTTCCTGATTAAACAAAACCCAAAACCCACCTTTACACAGAAACAGATTAAACAAGTGACAGGACCTCAATGGAGAAGTCTCACATAATATAGAATGCAGCAGAATTGATGAAAAGAATATTGTTTCTGACAAGAAGATGAAACAATAGGTTGGACATGAATCATGATAACGAGCTGCAAAAAATATAATGTTCCAATTGAAAAGGTTAAGATGGTGGTTTTACAGTGGGGTGGATAACTACATCATCTGGATTTTATTACTATAATAAACATTGAATCGATTAAGCAAATAGTAGTATTAAGGAAGGGACAAATATATACCTCCGAATTGATGAGTTGGGCATTGTTCTTTTCACGATCGAACAGAAGGACACATTTGTAGTCAACCTCATCCCTAACAATAACTCTGCCATAAACCTCGAGCGGGTATGTGTAATCAGGACCGGTTTTAACAATCCTCAAGGAAATAACATTGATGGATGAATCTGCCATTTTAGGTACACCAGGATCATATGATGGCCCAAGTTTTGCATTTGCTGTAAATTAAAAAAGAGCAGAGATACAAATCAGAACAAACAAGAGGATGAATTCTTCTGATCAATAGCCAAATTTAAAAGGAAGTTGATGGTTGTGAATTGTGAATACAGAGCTATAGACACTCACACTTCTCATCAAGGTCGAAGTTGGCCAGGTGGAAGCCGCAGAAGCGGGTGAAAACACTGGAGTGCCTCTTGGGATCGTAGACCATGAGCTCCTTAACTTTTTTCTTGTGCATGTCATCCAGCTTGCTCTTATCCGTGCTGCGCAGCAGTTCAAGGAACGTGGGCCGCTTCTCATGCATTATCGTGCATTCCTTGCACATCTTTTTAGAACATAGACGTCAGGGACGTCCGGCTTTAAATTAATAAAGCCCACAGCATAGGCAGCGTATCACAACCACATTACCAACACACGGCACCAGACATAAGACGAGCAGGTCTAGGAAACAGCAACCAGAGTAGGAATAAAGTGCGTTACAAGGCGCGACCGGCCTAGCAAAACGAGCACGCAGGCTCGGCTGAAACTGCGACCAAAAGGGGCTGCCTGTCCCTATGCGGCAGCAGACGGCGCGGACGACGGAGCTCGGGACTCGGAGTAGACAGAGCGAAGACGACAAAGAGCTTGGCGATGAAGATCAGAGTCCTGTTGTCTTCCCAGCGGTGCCTATTGCTGCAAGAACACGATGCATTTGAAGATTACGTCAGCGGGATGCGAGGGAAACACGCCCTCAATAGTGAACTTGTTACGAATATGCCAAATAGCCCATAACATGGCCGCCGCACATGTCCACATGACCCGACGAGCCGGGCCTTGAACCAATGACAAGGAAGACACTAGCGCGGATCGGGAGCGTGGATCCCAATCCACCCCCGCGGCCTCAGGGACCGCGCTCCAGGCAAAGCGCGCCAAAGAGCACCGGAAGAAAGCGTGGTCAGCATCTTCCGGAGCCCCACACAAAGCACAAGGGCCGGAGGCGGGGCCGTTGCGCTTAGCAAGGTTGATAGAGGTAGGAAGGCGATCTTGGCAGAGTTGCCAGAGGAAGACCTTGATCTTGAGAGGAATTTTAGCCTTCCAAAGCCCCGTGGCAGCCGAGGGGACCTGGCCGTGGGTAAGCTCTCCGTATAGGGAATTGACAGAGAATTTGCCAGAGCCCGAAAGTCTCCAAGAGACCGAGTCCGCGGAGTCCGACAAGCGGACATCCGCAGTCAACGCCCGAAGGCGATCCCAATCCGCCAACTCCGTCCCCGATAGTTCTCTTCTGAAGTTGATGTAGGGTGGGGAGGAGCTAAGAGCCGAAGCAACCAATTGGTTGGGCTCGACTGCTATGGAGTAGAGTTGGCGGAACTCCGACCATAGAGGCTGTTGGCCAATCCAAAGGTCGTGCCAAAAGCGCGTGGAGCGCCCGTTGTTAACCCCAAACTTCGCGCCCTTGGCGAAGAAGGGTTTGAGGGCTTGTATGGAGTTCCAGAAGGGGGACCCACGGGAGGCCGCCTCGAAGAAATTCCCATTCGGGAAGTATTTCGCACGGAGGAGGTCGATCCAGAGGCCAGTCTCACCCTGAGACATCTTCCAGATCCATTTGCACATGAGTGCAATGTTCATCAGCTTGGAGTTGATGATCCCAAGGCCCCCTTGGGCTTTAGGTCTACAAACGGCATGCCATTTAACCATATGGTATTTCCGTTTAGGTCCCGCTCCTTCCCAAAAGAAACGGGACCGCGGGGTATCCAACTTAGTGTGCACCCCATCCACCAGCAAGAACAAACCCATGGCGAATATAGGTAGGGATGAGAGGCTGGAGTTAGTTAAGATTAGTCTAGCCCCTGAAGACATAAATCTACCTCTCCATGGACAAACCCTGTCCGCAACCTTGGAGGTGAGAGGTTCCCAATCGGCGATCGAGCATTTCTTCGCCGCGATCGGGAGACCGAGGTAAGTGAACGGAAACTGGCCAAGTTCGCAGTTAAGCAAGTTGGCTACCCGCTGACTTTCGGCCGCGTCCATCCCTATGGACACCACTTCACATTTGTGAAAGTTGATTTTAAGCCCTGACATGAGTTCAAAGCACAGCAGAATGGCCTTGATCGTTGCGATACTGTGTGTGTCAGGCTCGAAAAGGAGGAGTGTGTCATCCGCGTATTGCAGGTGTGACACACCCCCCGGAATCAGATTGTCCACCACTCCCCTGATGTGGCCGGCCAAACGAGCTCTGTCTAGCATGGCGCCCAAGGCGCCCGCCACAAGTTAAACAACAACGGCGAGGCTGGGTCCCTTGACGCAGCCCACGCTTGTTGGGGAGAAGTTCTCATCTCGTTCAGACAATCGCCGTTTGGCCCCCCGAGACCAATTGCATCATGCGATGAACCCAAACCGACGAGAATCCTCGGTCCAGGAGGACCTGTCGGAGAAACTCCCAGTTCACGCGATCGTACGCCTTCTCAAAATCAAGTTTCAGGAGAATCGCGGGCTGGCGAGCGCGTTTTAGGGAGTGCACAATCTCTTGGAGGGCCAACGGCCCCTCCAAGATGTTGCGACCACGAATAAAGCCGATTGGTTCCTACTAATAATACGGTGAGCTATCGGAGACAAGCGAGTCGAACAAGCCTTAGCACAAATTTTAAACGGAACATTAATCAACGCAATGGGACGAAAGAGCCTAATATGATCCGCGCCCGGAACTTTGGGAATCAGAGAGAGAACCCCAAAGTTTAGGCGAGAGATATCTACCGTACCCCGCATAAAACCATTGCAAACGTCGAAAATACGCCCTTTGAGCACTTGCCAAAACCGTTTAAACATCGCCACCGGCCACCCATCCGGCCCGGGTGCGGTGTACGATTTCATTCCAAGTGTCGCCTTGTCAATCTCCTCCGGGAGGAAGGCCAACCCCAGGCCCTCGTTTTCCTTGTCCGTGACCCGCAACGCAGGGTCCCACACATCCGCCCTAAGCCGGGCACGGGATTCCTCCCTGGAACCCATAAGTTGTATGTAGAAATCGTAAATGTGGCGGACGATATCCTGTTGCCGCAAAAGGAGCCCTTGCTCAGATTGCAATCTCAGAATGGCGCATTTGCGGCGTCGGCCATTAGAGTAAGCGTGAAAATACTGAGTGTTCGCGTCTCCCTTGAGCGTCCACTTGATACCACCGCGTCTCACGCCAAGATTCTCCTCAGCTCTAAGAAGGGACTCGACTTGGGCTTCAAGCGCGTAACGCTGAGCCCAGTCTTGCTCCGAGAAGGTCTGCACATCCGCCGCAGCATCCACCTGTGCGAGATCCGCAGTCAAACGCGATCGGAGCAACTTATCCTCGCGCCCCTGGTTAGCCCCCCACCCTTTGAGGGCCGCACGCAAACCCGCCCCTGCTGCAATCCAGAACTCCATCGGCCCGCGCGCGCGCCCGACCCGGGCGATGCAATTCTCCCATTTCGAAAGGAAGATTTGCTCAAAGTCCGGAGACTCTAACCACACGGTTTCAAAGAAAAAGTGAGGGATTCTTGCCCGAATAAACGGGATCCATTATAGTGCATTCGCAGGTCATACACTTGAGAGGGACGCCCTCGGCAGCCGGTTTAAACTTATCCCCGGACAACTTCGGCTGGTTGGATAACCCCTTGATCCCACTATGAACCTTCAGAGGGTCCCAAACAACATTCATATTCTCCGGCCTCTCGTCCAGGCCCGGCATCTTGCGGAGGAAGGAGAAAAGTACCCGGGTGAGGATCCGATTGCCGCCGACGCCGCGGAGGGTTAAGGACGGCGGTGAGGATACGATTGCCACCGGTCGGGATTGATTGGATTGGATTTTTTTTAAGAACTACTCCCTCCGTTCATCGAAAAAGGGTTTCCCCCCGCTTTGTATACAAAGCAACCAACCGAACCATACAGAGATAGGTTGGGACCAAGCAAGATGACACGCCCAAAAGAAACAGCAGAGAAGGAGCAAAAGAAACAAATGCCGACAACGGCGGATCAACAAAAAACGAAGAAGCCTCGCGATCGCTGCGCCCACCGGAATCTACCCCTAGGCTCCAAGACTCCGAAGCGCCGGCACCTATCAACACCTCCAAGAAGGATCGCGACGATGACGACGCTGCTGCCAAGGGTTTCTGCACACGACGAGGCGAGAGGCGTGGTAGCCCCGACGCCCCCGGAAGGTCAGTGGCACCTCAGCGCCATCCGCGCGGTGTCGGCCACACCGACAGGGCTTCCGCCCCAACCCGCACCTCAGCGCCCGGATCCATCCACCAAACCAACCACCACCTGCGCCAACACGGTCATGAAGCCCCACGCCGCCTCACCACGGCACCACGAAATGAGGGCGGTCTGGCGAAGGATCGAGCCGGACTAGGGCATCAAGACCGTCGGCATGCGGAGGGCCCCACCTCCACCGTCGCCGACGGTAGCCGTCCGGACGCAATAGCAGGAGCACACCAGCCCGTGGGCCCACAGCCCGGCCGAGCCCTCGTGGGCCCGTAAAGCTCCGCCTTCACGCCGCCAAGACGCCATCGGCGCCGACGCCCATATCCGAGCCGCCATCCTCCCTCGCGCGCCGCAGACAACGAGGCCACGCCGGGCCAGCCCGCTAGGACCCAGATGGGGCCCGCCGGGCCCAGATCTGGGCGGGGGCGCGACGTCGGTCACCCAGCACCACCACGCCGCCCCGCCACCACGTCTGCCGCCGGCCACCCCGCCGGGTCATCGGACCGCCGCCAAATAATTGTCTTTCTAGCCATCTCAAATGGACTACAACATATGGATGTATGTAGACATGTTTTAGAGTGTAGATTCACTCATTTTGCTCCGTATGTAGTCACTTGTTAAAATCTATAGAAAGACAATTATTTAGGAACAGAGGGAGTACGATTGGATTGGTTTTTTTTTTTTTTTTGAGGATCACGATTGGATTGGATTGACGGAGGGGTTGGGAGAAGGACGTATATAGCCCAGGCGGCTGCAAGCCCAGCTCGTCTGGCCCAACAGGCACGCCGACGGATAATTCCCCAAACTAGTACATACAAAAAAAAACTAGTAGCTACTTCCTCCGTCTCAAAATAAGTGTTTCAATCTTAATATAATTTTATATTAAAGTTAATACAAAATTAAGACTTATTGTACAAGACTAGAAGAGTAGTTGCTAAAAAACCAGACCTAAAGAATTTCTCAAAAAAAAAAAAACCTGACTAGAAGAGAGACTCCACTTCAAAACAAAATTAATAGAAGAGAGACCTCCGGCACCTCAAAGAAAAAAGAAGAGAGACCTCCTAGTCAGCCCCTTAGGCACCGGCTAAGGAAAGCAGCGCTCATGCGCCTCGTGCATCTGGGCTAGCCCAATAAAAGATTACCGCTCGCTCGCCCGGCTTCATGCGCTGCCTAGGTGACCCGGTAGACGTATATCTAAAAAAAAGTGACCCGATACAATTATTTAAATCCGCATTCATCTCATTTTTCACACTTCGGGGCACCGTGTGCAATAGAATTTCCAAATCCGCTAAACCTTCATAAGCATATAAATATCTGAAAGAAAATCATTTACCATGTTTTTTTCATCCTTTTGTATCCTCTCTGTAAGATCCATTTGTCCTTTCCAACCTTGTAATTTCCTTCTTTTTTTGTTTTTTCATAGAAGCTTTTTGTTGGAAATAACGTGTATTACAGTCCCCTTCTTTCAGCCACCTTATCCTAAGTTGCTGATGCCACATAATCTTTTCTCAGTGATACATATTAGCTAATCGGTCTTGGATCTTTATCTCCTCTCTAGAAGGGTCTCGTCTATCTGCCATTGCATGCCTTCTCGCAAGTTCATTTTCGGGAGTTATGTCTAAGCCCTACTTCGCCTCTGGCAATGGAGCTTAACGTCGACCTCGTGTGAGGACGATAATTCGCCTATGTGATGTGAGGAACTAGAGGCGCCTGAGTCCGTCGTGTCAGGTAGTATATGTGGTTGATGATGTTATCATGGCTGAGATATTGGCGCCTTCTCTTGGAAGCCGCTTGGTTGACGACAACTACACCAAGAAGGTGGAATTGCTTGTGCCCTCAAGCGTGGTTTAGGCACCCACTTCACCTCCTCTTCAGCCTTGTGAGGTGGGCGTTGGTGTAGATGTTATTGACATGCACTCTCCCGAGTCTATCAACCGTGATGATACTGATGTGTTCAGAGCGCCGGTGCCTAGCCTCGGGGACATGTTTGACATCAAGCTTGTCGAATACCTATCTATCTTGGATGCAAAATTTGAAAAAAAATGATTCGATGTCTCTTGAGGCATAAGGCATAAAGGACCAAATGCAAGAAGGATGGCGTTCACTCTCAACCTGGCATCCGCAAGAAGAAATCTAGAAGTGCAAGGGCAAGAGCGGTAATGGAGAGGTGCAGATGCCTTCATGATACAGTTGTCTAGGCTGCAGGCATGGGCTAAGATTTGTCCATTGTCTCTATCTTTATATCCTTTTCAAGTGGTTGTGGGTCGATGGGTTTTCATTGGTGACCAAAATATTTGGGTGTTGGACTGGTTCTGTGTTGAGTGTGTTTGTTGTGGATTCATAGTTTGGGAGTAGTTCACATATGTGGTCAAGATTGTAACAGGGTTTGCCTAGTTTCCTGTCAGTTAACCTGGCAACTATCTTCTTAATTAATTGATGAGGCAAAACTTTAGCTCTATTACAAAAAAAAATTACCAAAAATTCAGAACTTCTTAAGAGCAATGTTAATAATATAGCCAACAACTGCCTATATAAAACTGTCATGTCATCAAAAGCTAGCAATATTACTCACTCATACAATATGGTTGGTTGTAAGGTCGCTCTTAAGTTAGTGATTTTTTGCATTTTCTCTTTTTTTCCTTCCTTTTATCTAGGAGCACGTGTAGAGATCGACTCTTGCATGAGAGGACATATAGAGGGACGTGGAGTTTCTACACCCAGGAGCAAATGCTCCTGATGTGAACAGTAAAATCAAAAAAATTGAAAAAAAGTTCAAAAAAATCTGAAATTTATTTAAGGAATACTTTCACAAATGTTTGTTGTGCATGCAAACTTTCATCACAAAATCACATTGGTGGAAGGTGTGGTAAAAAAACAAAATCAATGCTCTAAAAATGTTACTTACAAAAGCATTTTGGACCTTCGATTTTGTTTTTTTTTTTGGCACGGCTTCCACCAATGTGATTTCGCGATGAATTTTTGCGTGCACGACAAACATGTGTGTAAGTATGTCACAAAAAAATTCAGAATTTTTTGAATTTTTTTCTATTTTTTTGATTTTACTGTTCGCACCAAGAGCAAATGCTCCTGGGTGTGGAAAGGCACTTTCGCATATAGAGGCTGACTTTTGCATGAGAGCTCACTTCCTTCCTTTTTATTTGTCTCTCTGCTTCACATAGGCAAAAGGGCCATATAAAGAGGCAAGAACGATTTGTTGCCAACCAACCAATTGATAGGAATGCCAATTGTTGGCATCAAAGCAATTAGGCTATTACTCTTGTTCCTTTAGAAAAAAACATCACATGAAGAAAAGCAATCGCTGAACATTTTGCAGCTATACAAGCAAGGGAGTGCTACTCACACCTTGACTTGTTGCAACCATCCATTTTTACATGTTGACCTTTTTTTGGCGGGAAATTTTGCACTTTTGTTCTCCAAAGCACTTACCATTCTTTTACAAAAAGGAAAAGAAAAAAAGCTCATCATAAGCTGTTGTTGTTGCTGTATACCAGTGTATATGTCTGTCAGCCGGCTATGAATACCAGGCTTTGCCTGACTGCCGGGGAGGAGCAGATCAGTGAGCCGAAAATGCCGGTGAGCGCATAGGCGATGGCGCAGAAGGGGAGCGCCTCGGGCTCCTTGGCCGACAGCGCCGCCGTTCCCAATCCATGAGCGCTGCACCCACCATCAAATTTAGCACGCTTTCAGAGTGAACGCAAGGACAGGGATCCCAAAGTTTCATCAAGTTTACCTGGAAGCTGTTCCGATCCCTCTAGCTATGGGGTCGTTGAGGCCAAGCTTATCCATGGCCGCTTGCACAAAGTTGGCGCCGATCAGGCCCGTCAGAACAACCACGGCAGCCGTCAGCGAAGTGTTTGCGCCTGCGTCATCGACGCACAAAGCACATCAGTTAGCTAGTTATATCACCACATTCCAAATTCAGTGGCTACACAGAAGAGAATGCAAGGGGATCTCATTTAATCACCTTCGAAGAAAGACACTATGCTCAGAGCCAACGCCACGGTTATGCACCTTGGCAAAATGGAGATGGTCAATGTTGGCTCCAGCCCAATAAGGCGTCCTAGGATGGCCGTGGAGTACAGGGAGAATGTCGACGCAATCGCGATCGACGTGAAAATTTCTGCCGCGTGCCTTTTCACAAGCTGAAAATTCCCACAGCGACACAAGTTATTACGGATTCGATACAGAGCAACCGTAACAGTGTTGCAAGATAACAATGCTAGCTTAGCTAGCTGGCTGGGAATTACATGTACCTTTCTCTGCTTGAACATTGAGAAGGCAAATGATAAGATGACAGACCCCAGAAAACCCATCAGCACGTCACCAGCTCCAGGATTTGATGGCACCTTTGTCAGGTAATCACCTGCAAAACCAACCACTCGTGTTAAGAGCTGAGTATATACGGCCGCAATTACAAGGCAACAGTTGTGAAACTACAGAAGAATTCAGAATTTGATTGCAGTGAAGTTTAGCTTAAAACCTAGCGCAGCATCGATTCCGGACCCGGAGAGGTACCCGTATGCAACCGCCGACAAATTTGCAGAAAGCGCGCAGCAGATGATCGGGTGTAACAATTTCTTGATACCAGACGGTAACCTGAAAAAATAGCATACCATGTATGTTGTAGTCAGGCAAATGCAAATGAAGTAGCCGTAGTACTAAACCCTGTACATAGTACTGTACTACTGTATTGGTATCTTAACTGTAAGTGTATAGGAGTATATATATGTTAGTAGTAGAAAGACATAGTAATCAATTACCCAGAACCAACCATGTATCCCAGTACAGTGGAAGCGAGCATGAACGGGAGGCACGTCCTGGCCGTGGTGCCAAGCGCCGTGGGGTTCACGAACGCCGTCGCGAACGAGGCGACGAAGACGGCGCCCCACGCCCAGAACTCCAACGTCGCGAAGGCGGACGGCTTGCCCATCGGCTCGGCCGCGATGAGCTCCGTCTTGACGATCTTCCTCACGGTGAGCGCCGTGTACCCCGCCACGGCCAGCGAAGCGAACCAGCCACCGACTGCCGGCGACACACGAAAAGGAAAAATGCAGCATCGACGACGACAGCGTCAGTGAAGAAAAATAAATCTTGTCGCAGGACAGGACTGAGTCGCAATGGCATGCGTGGTGGTGGTAGAGTACATGTGATGAGGCAGATCTTGAGGCCGGAAGCGGCCGGGACGTCCCTGACGGCGAGGGGCAGGACGACGAGGGAGGGGACGTAGAAGAGCGGGAGCCAGCGCTGGATGAAGAGCGTGGCGGGCTCGAAGAAGTCCATGAAGGCCTTGGCCAGCGCCGGCGCGACGGTGTCGAGGACGAGGAGCACGGAGAAGATGCAGAACATGCCGAAGAGAGCGCTGGGGAACTTGATGGACGCCGCCACGAACGCCTGCTTCAGGTACTTGTCCGTGGCCAGCACGATGCCCAGCGACACCGCCAGGTGCGCGATGCCAACAACCTATATACATACATACAAAGTGCAGAGGATAAGATTATACGGTACTTACTATCTGTCGTCGACGATTGTTCGATTCTCTATCAAGAGGGAGAGGAGGAGGAGCGAGCACTCACGCTGGGCAGGCCTCCGGTGGCTGCGGCGTCTCCGGAGCCGGCGGTGGAGTTGGGGGCGATGAGGCGGTGGCGAAGGGCGGCATTGTTGGGAGCCAATGTCATGAAAGCAGCGGAGTCGGGAGCGCCCGAGGAGAGCGAGGCACGAGGAGAGGAGCTGCAGGAAGAAGAATGGGGGAGGCTGCGTCGGCATCGGCATCGGCATCGTAGAAGCGTGAGCAAGCTGGGTTGGTGCGACGTCGGCGACGTGGCGCGGGGGAGAGCCGTGGCCGGGCGCGCGGTCGACAGGGGGAGCGGGTGGTGGGAGTGCAAAGCGGAAATCCCCATCATCGCGGCCATGAACGACCGGCCGGCCAGTGGAGTGGAGCAGAAGCTGAAACGGAGACGGAAGCAGCAGACTTGGCTGCCACTGATGCGAACCTGAAAGACTTTTGGGTGTTGTGTTTGATGCAGGTGTATGTGGCCAGGAGTCGGAGGCCAGGATGTATCCGGATTGGGATCCTTCGGTTACCATTCAGCACAGATCACCACTCCATGAAGTGCTCAACACCAACGTTCTTTTCTCATTTTTGTGAGAAAAACACCAACATTCTTGATGGGTTACAAACAATTCATTTCTGTTCAACTTAGTCCGTGCTCCGTTTTTCTTATGGGGTAAACACAAAAAATGGCGCAACTTCTTTTCTCTCATTACAGAAGATATAAGGGTGACAAAACTCTCTCCACATAGTAGGTAAGTCGCTCGACCGACACAAAACGCCTATGCTATAGACATCTGCGTACAAAACTGTGAAACAACACACACACACGTCCTCCGCCAACAAAAAAAGGAACAATAATAATACAAAGGATTTGCTCAGCTAACTCAACCACTTTACTCGCACAAGCATCACATTCCATGACACAAGCACAACTAGCAACTTCTCAATTTCTCGGTGTTCGTTCACACCATCACCAAAACCTGGTCTGAAAGATCAGGCCGCCGCAACCGGCTGCCGCATGAGACCGCCGGCTATGCCTTTGCCGGCCTGCCTCCCCAGCCTCTCCTGTATCCGGTCCTTGATGGCAGTCTCCTGCGCAATTATTACAGCAGCAGCAGCATCAGTATGTCTCTTTCTCCTGAATTTCATGCTCGACCTGACTACTCTGTTCGTAGATTTTAAGCAAAGTATACTATACCATGACGTGGCAGTGCTCCTCGAACTTCTCCAGGAAGCCGGCCACCCAACGATCCGCGTTCGCCAGCCACTCTTCGTGGTTTATCCCAGCCGTCTTCGCCACCGTTTGCAACTACATAAGCACACGAGGAGATCAATACAGCGAATCAAAAACGTCTATTCTGCCATGTGGATCGAACAACTGGTGTGTAGATTGCCGGCAAGCATGATTTGAGCTGAGAACGTGCACGGGGTTACCTTTTCTTGTTGTGCCTTCACAGTCTCCCGCAGTTTATTTATCTTCATATTCACTTGCAGTTGTTTCTCCTGAAAACAAGACGGCCAAAACAAGTTAATAACTGGGCTGGGAGACCAAACGAATAACATCACAATATTCTGGAAGACAAAAAATAAGCGATGTGCCAAGCTTTACTTGTCACAAGAAAAG
Source organism: Aegilops longissima (assembly GCA_021605205.1). Taxonomy (NCBI): domain Eukaryota; kingdom Viridiplantae; phylum Streptophyta; class Magnoliopsida; order Poales; family Poaceae; genus Aegilops; species Aegilops longissima. The sequence goes on from CM038676.1 coordinate 365,917,738, forward strand.
GATTGGTTAGGTGTCATCAGAAATGTGGCTGACCTTAACATAGCTCACGCCCATATCTTTCCTTGAGTAACCTCGTGCTAAATTCCTCATGACATACTGGTTGTAGTCCTTGACTATCCTCATTATGAGGTCCGATGTCGATACTCCATCAGTCCGTTTTGTTTCCTTGAATTTTCCAATCTTCTTGACCTGATAACACAATAGGAGTAAGTAAGCAATGGTAAAGATAACACCGTTAATCGACATATGCTAGCTGCGGAGATGCAAACTTACAAACTCATAGACGTCATTTGCAGCACCGCTGGTATCAGCATAACTGCAATGAGTATGTTTATAGTTAGTGGAGCTGATTAGAGGAGGAAAAGTGAGGATTTGATATAACCCTTGTGCGGGTATGACTTACGGCAAAGCATCATGTGCGACATAGTCAATCTGATGCTTCTCAATGAATTCTGGCGTGAGAACCCAGGGAGCATCAGGAATGACCTCATCAACCCACCTAAAGCAGCAGATAAATAGTTAGACGATCGGCAGAGCAGAAAATACCATTTTGTGATTAAATATCATAAAAGAACCGGGCATAAAATCATCGGGATGGGTGTTCTCTACTTGATTCTTAAATAAACATAGCATATGCTTAGAACAGGGGGAAATGTCAAATGGGTCAACTCGAGTATTTATATAAGCGTGGTATTGCAATGAATCACATCATCTAGTTCTCCTAGTGATCAAAAGAATAACAGGAGAGAATGGCTCAAATGCACAATTGGAGGCAACTGGTGGAATTTGATAATCGAAAGCGATGCGTAACTGGCATACTCCTAGTGATGCGTGTCTGCATCTCGTAATAACTGAACGAAGAAATGCAGTGCGATGTATACTAATTAAAGAGGTGGAAATGAGGAAGGGTTGGTGGTTGTTACGCACTTGCAGTGGCGCAGGGACTCGTATCGCTCCTCCTGGTTCATGACGGTCTTGCCCTTGTAGCGCCGCGTGAGGTCGTCGTTGCAGCATCCCACCAGCAGGTACGTGTTGGGGAACCTGTCGCCGGCCAGTCACAGATCGAAATGAGCATCGGTTTGAGGCAGTTGGACCGAGATTCAGATGTCGCCTTGGAACGAGGCGACAAACGCGGCCCCAGATCCAACAAATTCAACCGCCAAGCGGGCCTAGATCTACATGCAGAGAACAGGGGAAGAAGGAATACACAAGAACGTACAGCAGCTTGGCCTGCTCGAGGGCGCGGGCGTGGCCGAAGTGGAAGAGGTCGAAGATGCCGTCGGCGTAGACGCGGATGGGGCGGCCGTCGCTCCCCGCGGCGTTGGCGGTGGTCGCCTCCTCCTTCTTGTTGCTGCTGCTGTTGGTGTGGAGCATGCGCTTCTTGGAATTGGAGACGCGCGCCATCGCTGGTCGCTCCGGGTCCGGGGTGGTGATTGAGGCTGAGGACGAGAGGAGGAAGCGGCGAGCGCAGCTGCTAAATAGGCGGAGGGACGGACGGGACTCGCTCGGCTTTTGGGACTTTCTTTCCGCCTTGATGATCAGACTCGTGGGCAAACAAACAGTGTTGTCATCGCGTGGGCCCGCCCGCCAAAATCCATCTAGTTAAGCAGACCCGTCCTGGGTACGGATATATACCCACACCTAATTCTGCGGACGCGTAGTACTACCATCACGCGGCTGCCCATGTTTTTCATCGCCCTTCTGCGCGCCTTCATGTTTATGTTTTGTATAATGTTCCATCATCTCACTTTGCACATGTAAAAAGTGATCCTAACGATGACAGTCCTCCGTTTAAGATTTTCCTCACCAATTTACTCAATTAATGATATACCACATTTAAATCTTTTCTCTAAACTGGAAGGGAGATTGTCGATGAAGACACGTCGAGGTTTTTCTTTTGCGGGGAAAAGACACATCGAGGTTTGTGTGTGGATGTTTTATACTCCCTCTGTAAAAAAATATAAAAGCTTTTAGATCACTAAAGCAGTGATCTAAACGATCTTACATTTCTTTACGGAAGGAGTACGCGATAGGGCACATAAGCAAAGAGGTTGCCCCTATGTGTGACTTTACGTGGAAGTCCAGGGCTCGTTGCAGTGCAGATTCTTCACCTGACTGGCACTAAGAAATAGGCACTGGACAGCCGACCGGCTCGCTCGACGAGGGCTGCCGACGAGGGCTGCCGCATCAAGATTCATGCCCATTTTGTGTTCAACATGGCGAAACTATAAACCACATCCTTTTGGATTACGTATTTGCGAGAAAGGTCTAGGCGATTCTGTGCACGGCAGTCCGCAAGCCTGAATGGGCACCCGGGAGCAATGATCAACTAAACACTTGGTGCACAGACAAGAGTGGAGGTGGGCATCACATCAAGGACTTTCACGTGATTCTAGTTCTCACCATGTGGACACTATGGAAGCACCGCAACACTATGGTTTTCAACTGAGCAACACCATCACAACACCTTGCCATCAACTACATCAAGAGGGGGGGGGGAGCTAGAGTCAGGCCGTACTCTTTCAAAGGCGACGTCGACAACTTCATAGGCTACTTAGGCAGTTGGGTACTCGGGAGAGGGTGGGCCAGTGCACTAACGGCAGAGGGTGGAGTCGTGTTCTGCATGTAACATCTAAGTTGTAAGGTGGAGGGGTTCTCTCCCCAAATTCTCTTTTTTAATATATAATACGACACTCATGCGTATTTGACTTGACTTGACTTCAATCTATGAATCCACCAAGAGACACTCACCCTCTTTGTTGGTCTGTGTGAGCTAGGTCAAATCTTCATGTAAGCCTTAAATCTCCCCACTACTTTCTTAACCCTCATCTCTATCATTGTTGTCCACATTATTGCCTTAGATTTGATGGTGAACGAGAGAAACCACCCACCATATTTATGGTGGTCCTGCTCCCTCAGATACCCGTGATAGCCCATCAGATTGCCGCCACACGGCATCATCTAAAGTTGATCTGCATGCAAACCCCGGCTATAAAAGCCCAACAGCGAGGCATTCCCACCCTACCCCTAGCCGTTGCTCCTCCTCAACCTCCCCTAGCCCCTTGGCGCGACAATGTCATCGTGGCAGAATGCCAAGTACTAGCTCAACATCCTAGCGGACGCGAACCTACCATCGCAGACCCCACGTGCCACCTTTGTGAACTCTCCCCACGACCCACAATCAACGACAGTCGTCGCATCCTCCTCCCGTCGTGGCTTGCATGGCACTGGTAGCTCCTGTGACGGCTGCGTGGGGGAGGGGGGATCTGGCGGCTCGCGCGACGCTGGTGACTCTCGTCGTAGCTCGAGGCATGGTCTACTGCTTCGTGCGCCATCGTCCCCGTCAACCACAACAATGAGAAGGAGCTTGTCACCCCGCTAATCCCGTCATGATGTCCGTCATCGTAGCCCAGCTCGAGCCCGAGGGCAAGTAACCAATCGAATAGCAACATTGCATATATGCAAATGTCGTTTAACGATATATATATATATATATATATATATATATATATATATATATATATATATATATATATATATATATATATATAATACAACATAGTTTGACAACTTCATAGGCTACTTAGGCAGTTGGGTACTCGGGAGAGGGTGGGCCAGTGCACTAACGGCAGAGGGTGGAGTTGTGTTCTGCATGTAACATCTAAGTTGTAAGATGGAGGGGTTCTCTCCCCAAATTCTCTTCTTTAATATATAATATGACACTCGTGCGTATTCGAGAAAGCAGCTTGTTGATCTAGCTCGACTTGACTTCAATCTATGAATCCACCAAGAGACACTCACCCTCTTTGTTGGTCTGTGTGAGCTAGGTCAAATCTTCATGTAAGCCTTAAATCTCCCCACTACTTTCTTAACCCTCATCTCTATCATTGTTGTCCACATTATTGCCTTAGATTTGATGGTGAATGAGAGAAACCACCCACCACATTTATGGTGGTCCTGCTCCCTCAGATACCCGTGATAGCCCATCAGATTGCCGCCACACGGCATCATCTAAAGTTGATCTGTATGCAAACCCCGGCTATAAAAGCCCAACAGCGAGGCATTCCCACCCTACCCCTAGCCGTTGCTCCTCCTCAACCTCCCCTAGCCCCTTGGCGCGACAATGTCATCGTGGCAGAATGCCAAGTACTAGCTCAACATCCTAGCAGACGCGAACCTACCATCGCAGACCCCACGCGCCACCTTTGTGAACTCTCCCCACGACCCACAATCAACGACAGTCGTCGCATCCTCCTCCCGTCGTGGCTTGCATGGCACTGGTAGCTCCTGTGACGGCTGCGTGGGGGGGGGTCTGGCTCGCGACGCTAGTGACTCTTGTCGTAGCTCGAGGCATGGTCTACTGCTTCGTGCGTCATCGTCCCCGTCAACCACAACAATGAGAAGGAGGTTGTCACCCCGCTAATCCCGTCATGATGTCCGTCAACGTAGCCCAGCTCGAGCCCAAGGGCAAGTAACCAATCGAATAGCAACATTGCATATATGCAAATGTCGTTTAACGACACTTGAAGTGACAATATATATATAATACAACATAGTTTGACCACTTATATAGTTGCTAATTAAATTGTTGTGTTTATTCACTGTTTGGTTAGGATTAAATGTCGCCTAAATTGCCCTTAGAAGTTTGAAGCAAATCAAATTAGGTTAACGATTATGTGGTTGCACATAGTCCTTGCAGCCTTTAAAACATTATGAAACACACTCCATGCGAGGGATGACTGACTCAAGTTTTGGCAACTTTGCTAGAGTTGCTCTAGGCGTGATGTGCCCATAACCCTTTGCCACACATATGGAGTGCCCAAAGAAATGGCTCTACGTGTCCATTCTTGTTAGCTTCATAAGAAACATTCGATTGCTACGTCATGGCAATTCAGTATATCTTTAAATGAGTAATTGCTTGCCATTTGCGTCATTTTCAGATGCACAAAGTGAAATTTACTGTTTACATATTCACGTTCTCTCCAGAAGATATGAAGAACCGATCGGCACAGATGCCTGCCTAATTAAGCAGGCAAGGTGTATGGATACACGCAGTTCGTTGGTTGGTTGGCATTGAATTAATTAGCTGAACATGTCAATCTACTAATGCAAAACAAATGCATCACAATGCCAGCAGCACATTCCATCCAATGGCCGCATATTCCCTCTTCCAGAGTTTTCATTTTGTTGCTATATTAAATTATGAAACTACTCGAGTTCCATTTTAGCAGCTCCACGTCGCTGCCTTCAGAAGAACCACACATCCATCACAAGAATCAATCAACCCCCTAAAAAATAAGAATCAATTGAGATATGGAAAGAAAACACCTATGACTAAATCGACCTCTTTCGCAACGACGCTTTCAAGTAGGAATAAACACCCTTGTGCCACCCTTATCATGTCCGACCGAAGATGGCCTACAGGCCTAGACAAGGATTTTCATCCTGTTTGCTGATACCTGCCAATAAAGACCAGTAGACGACACCTTCAACAAGGTGATGACCCAAGTTTGTCGCTGTTGAGCCTGATCAATAAAGTTCATGACAAAAGCTTTCACCTTGGATACGAAATGGTGTTCCAATCAACAATCTTTCCTTACGAATCTATCTACAGACTATAGTAGCACACAGAGACATGTATTCCATTGACGGACTCACACACATCCTATGGGAGCATGGTATGGTAGTGCTAGTATGCAACCACGAGCGATCCCAATCCCTGGTGAACCAACATATCACACACAAAAAGACATGCAGCAGCTAAAACATGTACTTCATCCATTTCGATGGAAGCTGCTGGACTCCGTTTACAGTCTTGAGCTGGGTTTGGTATGATCTGAACGGGAAGCAGCAGCATCAATGCGCAGAGAGTCCTTGAGAAGCCTTCTCAGAACCTTGCCAGCAGCTGACTTGGGTATTGCCTCCACGAATATCACCTTGCGAACTTTCTTGTACGGAGACACCTGCACCCACCATCATCAGATCAATTCGCAGCTTCACCAATAGAAAAAAGAAAATCTTTTACTGTCTACAGAATCGCAAGTAAATAAATTTTCGGTGTAATAAACCACTAGTCCTATCTCACTACTTGGACATGGTCAAGAAGAAACAACAAATTCATGCCGCAATCTTTCCTTGAACGTCTCTCTTCCTGCCAGACAAGGTCTCCCGGGAACAGCCGAGCTCCTGTATTTTGTCCAGCACCGCGCATCACTCTTGAATGGATCATGGGTTCGATTGGTGAGTCAACAAAGAGATGGGGGAGGAGTGCATGCCAGCCTGACCTAGCATACGCCACTAGCTCTGGAGTATAGAATGGCGTGTGTGCCAAACAACCTGACCTCATGTTAGTGAGTATGCGTTTCCATCCGCACAGCGAGTCAGGACAGGTGGGGAGCATGCACAGCAATCACTCATGGTCATGGAAACTGTCTTGACAACCACTGATATCTCAGGATTGCTTAGAATGTTTGTCATGTTTGATTGGACTGGAAATTTTATGATTAAAAGGATGCGTCATACTACTGTTATTATGACAGGTGGGTTTCAAGGAAGGAAGCAGAAGAGTGGTGATGTGCTGTGCTGTGCAATGTCGTAGCATCTTTTTACCTGCTTGGCCACATATTCCATCACTTGCACACAGGTCAGACGGCTTCCAGATCTCCTCACCACGAAAGCTACTGGTATCTCTCCAGCTTCTTCATCTTCAGCACTACGTGTAAGTCGAGAAAAAGCGAAAGAAAAGGGTTCAGTTCCATGCCGACAGATAAGTTCAACCAGTGTAATATTATCTAACCGACGGTTTCAAACTTACGATGTCACAGCAACATCAACAATTTCAGGGTGCTGGACCAAAACTGCTTCAAGGTCAGCTGGAGCTATCTGATATTCAGAATGATAATTTGTTATAACCAATTAACTTCTTGCGCAATTTTTTACTATAAACAAGAGCAAGGTCGGTGTATTGTACGGCCTGCTACATGAAGGCATACCTGAAATCCTTTGTACTTGATAGTGTCTTTCAAACGGCCCACTATGTATAAGTAACCATCTGAATCAAAGTAAGCAAGGTCACCAGTCTGCAACCAGCCATCATTTCTCGTGCATGTGTCCTCATCATTCAAGTAACCTGTGAAAAAAGAAAATTCCGACAACCCAAATATAAATGAGTAAAAATGGCATGGATTATAGCTCAAGTAATCCAGGGGGCGTTAGCCTCGGCCCAGATAATGCTAAAGACTAGACCTGAGAGCCGATTCTATTTACCTTTCTAAAGAGAAAAATAATCACATAGCAGTAAAGGCAGTACAAATCAATTCTTTTGTACTGGCACAATTAGATATTTAAGCACTACAATGATAAGAAGTGCCCATATCATAGACACAAGGGAATTATATGTAAATAACAATGAAGAGGAGGATGAAATCATGTGTAAGTGAAAAAAATGATCTTATTATCTAAGGGAGCTAAAAAGGAATAGCAGAAATGCAGAGACAATGCATATGCCAAGTCTTCATAGGGTCTTCATGGCAGGTCCGGTTAGCAATCTCAAACCCTGATATTGATATATGCAATCATATTAACCAGCTCAGCACTGGGTTAAGTAAAGGCCAGCCACATATTATTAAAGGCTACACCTGAGAGCTGATTCTGTTTACCTTTCTAAATAGAAAAATAATCACATAGCACAGTAAAGGTAGTATAAATCCATTTTTTGTCGCATAATTAGATACTTAAGCACTAGAATGATAAGAAGTACCTATATCATAGACACAAGGGAATTGTATAAAATAACCATTAAGAGGACGAAGAAATCATGTTAAGCACAAAGAATGATCATATTTTCTATTTTCTAAGTAAGCTGAAAAAGAATGGCAGAAAATGCAGAGACAATGCATATGCCAAGTCTTCATAGGGTCTTCAATAACCACCTCAGCAGTGAGTTAAGTAAAGGCCAGTCAATTTGTTTTTAAGGAATATTCAAGTCACTTGAAGTGATCTTTTTAACTAGACATCGGTTTGCATCAGACAACAAATGCCAAAATTCAAGGTGTGTGTTTTCGTTGCAGTGGCTGAGTTGGGCTCATGAAATGTTACCTTTCATTATAGCTGGCCCATGGAGCCATAACTCCCCACAAGAGCCAGGAGGTAAACATAAGCCAGTTTCCAGATCAACAACTTTGGCATGCATGTTTGGGGCTAAAAGACCTACAGATGCATACTTCTTGTGCTTCGAGGTATTGAAGCCACGAGTTCCCACAGCAGTAGATTCTGTCATGCCATAGCCCTGTTCAAAGTGTAAACATTTACTCAGAATATTACAAGTAGTTGGAACTGGGGCAGTCTATTTCAGTGATTACATTGCAACTATTTACTCAAAATAGTGCAAGCAATTGGAATGGGTAATTCCGAATCACACTACTAACTTTCAGTGCTCCAATTGCATACAAAATAGCAGTTTACTCTGAATACTGCAAACAACTGGAACTGGAACTGCAGTAATAGTTTCACTGCTTGATTGCAGAAGTATTAATTGTTTATAAAGTTCGTTTTAACTAGTTAATCCCTACTTGGTTATCACATCTAAAATATGTACATACATGTCTGTAATGTTTGCAAAGTCAAATCAACTGCATCTTCATCTGCAGAAAATTGGTAGGCTGAACTTTGAGGTGATAAAACAAAAAGGACCAACATACATGAATGGATACACCTATGTAATAGACTAAGTATTATTCATCACATATCAGCAACAAGGCATATGATTAAATATTATCACTATATTATTTTAGTACCCGCTTATCTGGCGAACATCAGCAGCTGGGAGGGGTGGCAGTTGCGAACATTTTGACTGGCAATTTACGTATAGTGGGAGGATGGCAATTTCTTCAGAAGAGGGAATTGCACAAACCACAACTTCTTGGGGCTGGTGTTGCGCAAAAAAACCTACTATACAGGTTTTGTTGCGGAAAACACCACATATTGGTGTAATACATTGCAGATAGGTCTAATCTAGTATTTGGATGCATTGACGTAATTACAAACAAATGAGCCCGCTTGTAAGTGCACGCGTGGCAATAAAAAACGGCCACATCAACCAACATATATTAGACCAAGAAGTGAAAAGACCAGAGTTAAAAAAAAACAGTTTAATAAGTGGGCTGGAAGTCGACTCAAAAAAAAAAGATGGGCTGAAAGCCCATGTCGATCAAACAAGATACCAACCATCTCGTACAGAGTGGCAAGCGCCCCCCCTCACGCAAACTCTGCTCGTCTTCTCCCCTACCTTCTAGGTCTCCTTCTCCCTCATGAAACCCCAATTTTGGGCAGAAATTTTGCCGTCGATCGACGTATTTTTGTTTAGGATCCTATTTTTTTGGGCGTTTGTGTTGTTATTACTTAGGTTATGCGCCGATATGAAGCCAGCAGATTGTTTTCCTACTTCACTCCAGGTCTAGGGTACCAACCTCGTCAAGAATGAATGGCGTATAGTAGTTTGTAATGGCCATGTTGCGATTTTGCAAGTACTTGGATGTTCAAACCTGATGAAAATCTAATGGGAACAATATCTACCATGTTTTTGTGTTGGTGATCTCATGCCGAACTTGCTTTATTTAAATTTGGGTTCAAAATTTAACAATTTTAGAAAAGTGTGAAAAAATTCTAGTAGATTACACATGTGTACAGTGCCATTCTGGAAAGTTTTACCCCATTTGGATTAATGATTTGCTAAATAATGGAAGTTTTAGTTAGCCCATTCATATTCTTTTGTTTAAAATTTGAACTTTTCAGAAAAATGTGAAATAATTCCAGTAAATACTACATGTAATAAATACTAATCTGGGAAAGTTTCGGCTCAACTGGACCACATGTTTTGAAGATAATGACAGTCTAATATGTTGGTTGATGTGGCCGGTTTTTATTGCCACGCGTGCACTTACAAACGGGACCCATTTGTTTGTAATTACGTCAATGTATCCAAATACTAGATTAGACCTATCTGCAATACATTACACCAATATGTGGTGTTTTCCGGAACAAACCCATATAGTAGGTATTTTGCGCAACATCAGCCCCAATAAGTGGTGGTTTGTGCAATTCCCTCTCTTCAGAAACATAACTTCTGGGAAAGAAGAAAAAGTTTGCTGCAAAAAGGGGAGGATTTGCCGTCTCCCACCACGTAAACTTGTCATAAAAAACGTTCGCATGTCACCCCTTCCCAGCTGACGTTTGCCACATAACAATACCGTTATTTTATACTCAGAATATGGACACCTGGACTACAACAATTGTTTGCCTTACCTACCAATGTTTCCCAGAATACTACAAACAATTGAAATTTGGTAGGCTATATGTACCTGAATGAAATCGACATGTGGGAAAGCCTTGATAAAGTCTTGAACAAGTTTGCCGCTGAGTGGAGCTGCACCGCTGGAGACCTGCACCAAGGAGTCCAATGACGAGGCGCCTGTGGCCTTGGCTCTCAGCAGCGCCGCCATGATGGGCGGCACGAGCGGCAGGTGCGTGGCCTTGTACCTTTGGACGGCCCTGACGGCCTCGCCGACGTCGAACCTCCTCATGACCACCACGGTGGAGCCGAGCGAGAGGAGGCCCGCGGCGAAGAGGGACAGGCCGTAGACGTGGAACATGGGCAGCGCGGCCAGGTAGACATTGTCACAAGCAGGTCGCGCGTACTGCGACGCCTCGAAGCGCACGAAGAGCTCGACCATGGCTATGAGGTTGCGGTGCGTGAGCACGACGCCCTTGCTCCGGCCGCTGGTCCCCGAGGAGTAGAGGACGGCGGCGGCGTCGTCCTGGCCAACCTCCACCGACGGGAAGTCGCCGGCGTCGGAATCGAGCAGCGCGCGGAAGGGCGCGAACTCGTGGCCCGCCGAGGGCGTAGGATGGAATGTCTCCGGCACGAGGAGGACCGGGGCGGCGGAGGGCGGGAGCTTGGCGGCGTTCTCGGGCGACGCGAGCACGAGGGACGGGGCGGTGTCCCGCAGGCGCTCGGCGATCTCGGCGCGGGAACTGGAGGGGTTCATGGTGGTGGCGACGCCGCCGGCGGCGAGGACGGCGAGGAAGGCGACGGGGAAGGCGACGGAGTTGGGGAGGACGAGGAGCACGACGGCGCCGGCGCGGATGTTGTGGGCTCGGCGGAGGCCGTGCGCGAGGGAGGAGACGAGGCGGCGGACGTCGGCGCGGGAGAGGGAGGCGGCGGTGGTGGCGTCGAGGAGGCACGGCGGGGAATGCGGCGGCGGCGGGCCGAGGGGAAGGCGGGAGAAGATGTGCGGGACGAGGGAGAGGCCCGGGTCGGCGGGGAGCGGGATGGGCGGGTGGGTGCTGGCGTAGAGGCCGGCGGCGGCGGAGTAGAAGGTGGCGGCGCTGGGGTCGTGCGCGGCGTCCTGCATTGCTGCTGCTGCTGCTGCTGCTGCTGCTGCTGATCTCGCTGTACTACTGAAGTTAAGATCCATTCGTCTTTGCTTTCGGGAGACGGTTAATATAGCCGCTGAAGCAGCGGATTCGCATGACCCGTGCGTTCTTCTTCCTTCCGTTGATCCACGCTCTGCTCTGCTGTTGCCCTGTCCCGAGCCTTCACGTTTTGCCTCACGCGGTTCGTCTTTGCTTGATTGGTTCATGCAAACGGCCGTCAATCTCATCAGCGGAAGCACGTTTTGGCCAAACTTTTTTTAGAAAAGAACACTAGTAAACTGTGGATGCTCGTGGCTTGACAGGCATGCACTGAATGGCTTTACATGTTTGGACAAATTCAGACATTAAAGAAGAAAATGCCATATTGAAGAGACAAGAGCACTAGAGAGCCAGAAACTTTGCGTTGGATGTGATGGTTTAGTCCAGAAACTTGTAAAAGATGATCAACTAGTCCATAAACTTGCAAACTATGTGATGGTTTAGTCCACAGCCAATCAGAGACGGACAATTGACGCCCAGCTGGCTACTTCGTGGCACACCTGGTCGGACCAGCTTTTCTGCGGAAAACCCCTCAACATTAATGGAAATCACGCCCACAGTCCTTGTTTTCCTCAGCCTTGGTTATTTAATGATGCGGCCCTCCACCTGGTCGGGAATCCTGTTCCTGTTTCCCTCGGCCTCTGTTGCAGGAGCCACGGGGAGTGGCGGCGGCGCCCATTCCCTGACGTCAGCGACGGCGGCGACGTCGCTGGCCATTGCGGCGGCCATGGAGCCACCAGAGTCCGTCGGCCGTCTCATGAACAAGGCGCATTTCGCGCCGGATTCATTGGAAGGCCCCCTCCTGCACCTCTGCTTTCCGTCTTCTTTTTTGGCACTCGCGGGGGTTGGTCGCCACTGTTACTCGCCGTTTTGAGGCGTTCAGGTAGATTAGAAGGTTGCTGCGGAGTGGATGGAGAGGTTCGGTTCGGTTGCTAGGGTTTATGTTGTTGGAGCAGAGGAAAGTAGGGGTTTAGGGCTCTAAAGTTGATGTTTTGTGTCATAAAGTTCAGTTATTTTGCTAGGAAAGATGATTATCTGCTCTCAATAAGTTGTGGTTTAAGGCATGTACTGGTTTTAATGTTGGAGTTGGCCCCAAACATGTTGATGCTGAAGATTGTGCCATAAAGTTGGGGTTTTGTGGTAGGATAGATAAAAATGTGTGGTTTTTAGGTAGGATAGATGAAAATGTGTGGTTTTGGGGTAGGGTAGGTCTGCAATCTTTGTAGTTGATGTTTTCTGGATATTGTAGTGCTCTGAATAATGTTGACACTTCTGAATATTTTCATGGTCTGAATATTGCTGACAATGCTCTGAATTTGTTGTGCAGTGTGTGATGTAGCAATGGGCATGCATGTGGAATCTACATTCTTCACCTTGCAAATTGAGCATGTATTTTTTTGTGGACCAAGTAGCAACCTGGAGTATGCAAGTGCTAGTGTGGAGATTCTGGACTATTGTTCTGCTGCTAATTTCTCATATTCATTTATTGAGAAGCATCTGCAATGGTTGAGCTATCCTATGTGGGAGCATGATACGTCCATTTTGCATCATGTTTTCTTATTGTTATTTGATATATCTCCAACGTATCTATAATTTTTGATTGTTCATGCTATTATATTATCCATCTAGGATGTTTTGTATGCATTTATATGCTATTTTATATGATTTTGGGGACTAACCTATTAACTTAGAGCCCAGTGCCAGTTTTTGTTTTTTCCTTGTTTTTGAGTATCGCAGAAAAGGAAAACCAAACGGAGTCCAATTGACCCGAAATCTCACGGAGATTACTTTGGACCTGAAGAAGCCCACGGAGTATCGGAGATGGACCAAAAGAGTCCCGAGGCACCCACGAGGGTGGGGGCGCACCCTACCCCCTGGCCGCGCCCCCTACCTCGTGGCCGCCTTGGAGACCCCCCCTGACTAGTTCCCGACGCCAACACCTCTTATATATACCCAAACTTCCAGAACATAACCTAGATCGGGAGTTCCACCGCCACAAGCCTCTGTAGCCACCAAAAACCAATCGGGATCCTGTTCCGGCACTCTGCCGGAGGGGGGATCCCTCACCGGTGGCCATCTTCGTCGTCCCGGCGCTCTCCCTGACGAGGAGGGAGTAGTTCGCGGGCTGAGGGTATGTACCAGTAGCTATGTGTTTGATCTCTCTCTCGTGTTCTTGATTCGACACGATCTTGATGTATCGCGAGTGTCGGTGTCAAAACCGGCGGATCTCGGGTAGGGGGTCCCGAACTGTGCGTCTAGGCAGATGGTAACAGGAGACAAGGGACACGATGTTTTTACCTGTGTTGGGCCCTCTCGATGGAGGTAATAACCTACTCCTGCTTGATTAATATTGATGATATGGGTAGTACAAGAGTAGATCTACCACGAGATCAAAGAGGCTAAACCCTATAAGCTAGCCTATGGTATGATTGTTGTTCGTCCTACGGACTAAAACCCTCCGGTTTATATAGACACCGGATAGGGTTAGGGTTACACAGAGTCGGTTACAATGGTAGGATATCTACATATCCGTATCGCCAAGCTTGCCTTCCACGCCAAGGAAAGTCCCATTTGGACACGGGACGAAGTCTTCAATCTTGTATCTTCATAGTCCAGGAGTCCGGCCAACGGTGATAGTTCGGCTATCCGGACACCCCTAATCCAGACTCCTCAAGAGCCCTGAACCAGGCTTCAATGACGACGAGTCCGGCGCGCATATTGTCTTCGACATTGCAAGGCGGGTTCCTCCTCCGAATACTTCATAGAAGATTTTGAACACAAGGATAGTGTCCGGCTCTGCAAAACAAGTTCCACATACTACCGTAGAGAGAATAACCTTTGCATAGATCTGCTGATGTATTCCGCGGCGTGACATCACACCACGGCCAGGCCTTTATACGAATCGTTTTTACTGTTCCACCTCAGCGTTTTTAGCGAGGCGGTTTCCTTGGCATGTCTTATCAGAGCGGAGATCGTGCCCCCTTATTCCGGGATCCTCATCAATACGGGCGTGGGTAACCCAACCGTGCCCGTTGGCACGCCTCCTCCATTGAAGGCGAGTCCCGAACGGTCACGGGGAGGGCTCTTGGTATTCAACCTCTTTATAACGAGACCAAGGTCCGCTCTTATTTTTCAATCTCAATCGAATCTGCCCCTAGCCTCGAGTTCCAACACCCAAAGCTCCAGATTTAGGCGCTTCGGACCTTCAACGATGTCCGGCTCCGACCTGCACGGCCAGTGGATGTCTTCCTCCGTCACGGAAGAAGATGTGCTAAAAGCGAGAGACGCCAGTATCTCACCGCGAAATTTCAGATAGGCTGCCTCGCCCAAGGGCAGGTTATTCCCACTCCCGAGCCTGGTGAGAGCGTGGTATTCGTGTCTCACTTCCTTTGGGGTTTAGGCTTCCCGACGGATCCTTTCGTGAGGGGGCTCATGTTTTATTATGGGCTGGAATTCCATGACTTGGATCCGGAGTCCATCCTCCACATCTCGTCGTTCATTGTCGTGTGTGAAGCCTTCCTCCGCATTACCCCTCACTTCGGATTGTGGCTCAAGACCTTCAAAGTGGAGCCGAAGATGATCGAGGGGCATCAGGCAGAGTGCGGAGGGGCTGTTATAAGCAAGAATGCGGATGCTCCATGGCCCGAGGGTTCTTTTCAAGAGGAGCTCACTTTATGGCAACAGGAGTGGTTTTATATCACCGCCCTGGGGGCACCAAATGGGCGGCGCCACCTGCCTTCCGCTCGGGTCCTCCACCGCGGTGGCGTCATGGGTCAATAAAGGGCTCGACTGGGACCGCCCAAGGACGTACCTACATTGCGTGGGCAGATTCGAGACCTCCGAGAGGGAGATCAATCTGGTCATAGTAGCGCAGTCATGCTGATTCGCCGCACCCTGCCTCGCAAACGCCCCCTCCGCCTGTGGGAGTTTAATCCGAGGGACCACGAGCTCTCCAACATTTTATGGGCGTAACGCCTGTGGAGATGTACCAACTGTTCTTCGGATCACAAGCAAGTGTGTCCGGACTTAACCGAGGACGCAGGTCTGAGCTGCAATCGCCCGGATACTCAAGTAAGTAGTCCTGCATCGGACATGCTATCCGCATATTTATCATATACTTGCCCTTAAAAGAGCTATCCTTTAAACAGGAGTGGATAGCAAAAGCAAACTGATCAGTGTCCGCCGCCTCCCCGAGACCACGCCGGATCCGGTATTAACCAAGATGTTAGAGGTGTGCCTTTTGAAGAAGGCGAAGGGGGAACAAGAGAACTACTACCTCCGTGAAGGAGGCTATCAAGAAAGGGGGATCGAGAATCCTCCTCCAAGGGGAGAAGAGGACCGCTTCTGAAGATCCGGAGGCCAAAGCCTCGAAGCGGGGGAAGAAATCTTCGCCAGAGGGTCCTGCGGCGGGAGATGCCCCGGCCGCACTACTTACCCAAGGAGATCAGCCCTCCAGCAAGCCGTAAGTAAAGGGGGGCGTTTTTCCTTAAATGAGAGACATCCCCATTTTATTTCTGAAGGTAACCAAAAGTTTTACCTTGTAGTTCGGATCTCAGCGCTTCACAGCAGAGCTCGTCTTCAGGGGATCTTGATCCGGAGATGATGGAGAGCGAACGCCTCCGCCTGCCGTCATCGTCATGCGAGGTAGGCGACCTTGAGGTGTCGTCCGGAGGGCTTCTCCGATCCGGCGGGCCGAAGGCAGCCAGATGTCCCTCAAAGCCCTCCGTGTCCGGCCTTGAAAAAGGCCACCGGACGAGTCCGCACCAACAGTGTACGGTCGGAGGAGTGAAGGATCTGCTCGGACGAGCATCTATTCGAAGATCACCGTACGTTAATGGGTACGGTGATTGAAAGTATTTCATCCGCCGAGAGCGGATTGCATGAAGCCGTCAGAAGTTTATCGACGGGTTTTAAGGTACGCAAAATGATGTACCTTCTGACCAGTTTTGCATATAAAATGCGCCCTGTATAGATAGTAGCCCCTGAGACTTGGTGCGGTGTCAAAGATGACGGCGCGCCGAGGATCATAACCCTGTATAATATGCGCTCTTCCTATGTAGGTGGCGGCGTCCGTGGCTAGCCGGGCTGATGAATTTGCCGAACGAAGCGCAACTTGACGTGGCGGATGCGGAGATCACGCTTGTTAATAAGCGGCTTGACGAGTCACAAGGTATGCAACTTCTTCGCGGACACCTGGTAAGGGAGCTTGACGCCCATGCCTTACAACATGTATGCTTAATGCAGATGGTGCCGCTGCTATGGAGAACCTTCGGGCAGAGCTCGCCCGAGCCAAGGAGCAAGCCAGAAAAAGTGATGCGGCTGCCTTAAAGGCGGCCGCAGAGCTAAAAGCCGAACAGGCTGCTCACTTCCGAAGCAAGGAAGAAATGGCCGAGATGGCGGTGAAATTGAAGAATGCTACTGACCGTTGCGAGCTTCTTGAAAAAGAAGATCGAGCGAAACAAGAGGACCTGAAAAAGGCCGCCACCGAGGCCAAGGAGACTCGCTCTACGATGAGAGCTATGAAGGAGGAGCTACATCAGGCCAAAGATATTGCGGCTGGAAAGCCCTTTCTGCAGCGGAGGAAATTCACGGATCCTAAGTACGCTCAATTGGACCGGCTATGGGGTGCGGAGGATGCTTATCTGGACTTGGCTGCGAGTGCCGCAGACGCGGCTGAACACTTCCGAGGTCAAAAGGATCACGGAATGGAAGAGCTTTTTGGGTTGCAGTTCCATAGTCCAGAGCGTCCACTTTCGTTAACCGATCGTTTGGCCGAATGGGCTGAGCTGAATAGGTTGTCCGGACTTGCCATGAAGGCTGTCGCGACTCATTTGTGGCCGAAAAGCCCCAGGCCGAAGAGTTATTTTGGCTTGGTGCAACAGCTCTTTGGTGCGGTGCCACATATCAATGCAATGAAGCGGTCAGCATGCATAGAGGGTGCGCGGATGGCTCTTGCCCGTGTCAAGACATACTGGGCGGAGATGAAGGCCACCGACGTTGCATCCCAAGATTCGGACAGAAGCCGAGTACCGCCGAGCACTATTTTGAGGAAGTCTGCAGGCGCTGCTTAATAGAGACGCAGATGCTCAAGGATATTATGTTTAAATGACATGTATGATTTGTGAAAACAATGTTTCAATATAATATAAGAGCTTTTTATACTTGTGCGTTCAAGTATTAAAACACCTCTGGCGGCCGTTGATGTATATGTGTATATAACTGAAAGATGGCAGTCCTTGGTTTCAGCCCCCACGCACATAGTGCGGGGTGTTTACAAAAGGCGCATTGTCACACTTAATCCAACGTCTTGGTCCTGTAAAGGAGGTGATAGCGTAGCAAACTAGGCAACCGGACTATAATGCTTTATCACTTTCACTTAGCCATAGGAGTTCGATGGTGGGGCTACTATATAGCCCCTAGGGGCACCGCACTCTCCCGAATTCAGGGCGCATATGTGCCTGACCGGGAAACGGCCCTTCGTCAATGCGGGGGAATTCTAAACATTCCACTGGGTCATCGAGTGGTTGACCAGTCTCACGCTATATCATGACAGTCAGTTTTAGCTTTCTCCACTGAGGTGCTCAACCCAGCTCAACCGGGGCACAATCGCAGTGGTTCTCCCAGCGCTACCTTAGCCGATATAACGAAACGTAAGGTATCAAAACATGGGAGCCGCGCAAACCCAACATTTGACCAAAGACATGATTCGGAGCTGATGCATATAAGGCCTAACTCAAGACGCCGAACACTCCCTAAGGTATTCGGTCTTTATGAAAACGGGCAGAATAAAGCCCTAAGCCCCTGGTGTCCAGGTACGCGCAAAAATTCTGGTGCGGCCGATGCCAAAACACCAGCCTCCTCCTCGGTTATAGCAAGAAACCGGGATGTGTATCAACAAGAGACAGTAAAAAGGTTTACGCAGGTCTTAATCTGAAAAGAATCCTTGCAACGGGTCCCTGCTGCACGTCTGCGCCTGTGTCTCCGTTGTGCCGTATCCTGGACGGGTGTAGCATGGTGTTCATCTGTAAAAGAGAAGAACTTAGTTGAAAAGAAAAAAGATCATGCGTAAAATGTACTTTATATTAAATAAACAGAGTACGGTTCGAAAAGTGAATACGATTGAGCTTTATTGTCTCTTGTTGTACATGCGTGCAGCCCCTTGTATGGGGGTATGCCGCTAGTAGGCGCCGGACTCGTCTAGCCATGTCCGGGGTTCGAATGAACTATTCAGGTGCTTTGATTAGCGGAGCCGGATTGTTGTGGGGCTGTCAAGGCAGTCTCACGTTCTTCCATGCTCAAGTAACACTTAATACTCCCTTTTAATGAGATGATGCCGCGTGGACCGGGCATTTTAAGTGTAAGAGATGCATAATGCGGAATTGCGTTAAAGCGGGCGAAAGCTTCAAGTCCAAGTAGTGCTTGATAGCTACTTTCGAATGGGGCGATATGGAAGGTTAACTTTTCGTGGCGGAAGTTGTCGGGTGAACCGAACACAACTTCTAGCAGTAGGGAGCCCATACAATGGGCATATAGGCCTGGTATTACCCCTTTGAAGGAGGTGTTGCTATGGCGAATTTTGGTTGGGTCTATCCCCATTTTGCGGATTGTATCCTGATATAGCAGGTTTAGGTCGCTACCTCCGTCCATTAGGACTTGGGTAAATTGGAGTCCGTCGATTATAGGATCTAATATCAGGGCAGTCCATCCTGCGTTCCGGATACTTCCGGAATAGTCCTGATGATCGAAGGTGATTGGTTTTGACAACCATCATTGGGACTCTCCTGGGATAGATCGTGCGACGCGTGTTTCTATGGGCGCCGCTCTGTTTTTCCCTTTTGTCACTTGAAGTGAGTTCACTGTTTTGACTTTTTGTGGGAAATTCTTTTGTCACTTGAAGTGAGTTCACTATGGCTGGGTCTTTGTCGAGGCGGGACTTGGTGCGGTGTTTACGTTGCCGTTTTGACTGCTTTTCGAGGGATTTATCCTTCGTAGTGTCCCGTTGTTCCTCGTCGTCACTTCCTTTAGGTGTATCCACCATGTATACATCATGGGGTGAGGTGGCTGTCCAGTATCCTATAGGTGCTGGTTCATGGTTGTCTCCTACATCGTCGTCCATACCGTCGATGTCTTCGGAGTCGAAATCGAGCACGCCATTTAAGCTTTCGGCGTGGCTACAAAGTGGGCGGTGGGTGGGCGTTGAATTTCTTCGTCGTCGATCCCAACCTTCCCGACCATAGTCCGCCGTGGCTCTCCGATAAAGAGAGAGACTTTAGTGAATTCAGGATGTCGCCAAAGGGCGAATGCCGAAAGATGTCATGCGATGAACTCCATAACCGCGCCCAATTGGATTCAATTGGCGGGCGCGGGGTTCGAGTCGGAGAGGAGTTCGCACCTTGAGTCACGGTCTTCGCAGCGACAGGATGGAGTTCGCTCAATCGCCGAGAGATCGTAGCCCCGAGGCGGTGTCCAACCACTCGCCCTCGATCGGCGGAGTCGCTTCGAGCTAAGGGTCGGAGCGAACGCTGGTGCGGCCTCCGTGGCTTTGCTCGCGGCGAGCTAGATCGTGCCCATCGAGACAAAGGCGGCGCGCTTGGTTGTGGCTCGAATCCGTCAAGATCAAGTCTCCGCGGATGTCATCTCAGATAGTTCAAACTCCCAAATCTGACCTGATGGCCTGGGGCGAAGCTTCGATCTACTCCAGATAGCCAAGTGAATTGGCCCGCGAGTAAAGCCGCCAAGCGAAGATCTGTCCGGGAGAAAAGTCTCACCTGGACCGCGTCGTTGTTGATGATCGAAGGAGCCATCGGGCCTAAGGATGACGACACAGAGGAACTCTCAATGAAAGCACGAATGTCGGTGTCAAAACCGGCGGATCTCGGGTAGGGGGTCCCGAACTGTGTGTCTAGGCGGATGGTAACAGGAGACAAGGGACACGATGTTTTTACCCAGGTTCGGGCCCTCTCGATGGAGGTAATACCCTACTCCTTCTTGATTAATACTGATGATATGGGTAGTACAAGAGTAGATCTACCACGAGATCAAAGAGGCCAAACCCTAGAAGCTAGCCTATGGTATGATTGTTGTTCGTCCTACGGACTAAAACCCTCCGGTTTATATAGACATCGGATAGGGTTAGGGTTACACAGTCGGTTACAATGGTAGGAGATCTACATATCCAGATCGCCAAGCTTGCCTTCCACACCAAGGAAAGTCCCATCCGGACACGGACAAAGTCTTCAATCTTGTATCTTCATAGTCCAGAGTCCGCCAACGGTGATAGTTCGCTATCCGGACACCCCTAATCCAGACTCCTCGTGAGCTTTGCTATTATAGTTGGATCTTATGATGTTTCTCCCCCTCTACTCTCTTGTAATGGATTGAGTTTTCCCTTTGAAGTTATCTTATCAGATTGAGTCTTTAAGGATTTGAGAACACTAGATGTATGTCTTGCATGTGCTTATATGTAGTGACAATGGGATATTCACGTGATCTACTTGATGTATGTTTTGGTGATCAACTTGCGGGTTCAGTGACCTTGTGAACTTATGCATAGGGGTTGGCACACGTTTTCGTCTTGACTCTCCGGTGGAAACTTTGGGGCACTCTTTGAAGTACTTTGTGTTGGTTTGAATAGATGAATCTGAGATTGTGTGATGCATATCGTATAATCATACCCACGGATACTTGTGGTGACATTGGAGTATCTAGGTGACATTAGGGTTTTGGTTGATGTGTGTCTTAAGGTGTTATTCTAGTACAAACTCTAGGATAGATCGAACAGAAAGAATAGCTTCGTGTTATTTTACTACAGACTCTTGAATAGATCGATCAGAAAGGATAACTTTGAGGTGGTTTCGTACCCTACAATAATCTCTTCGTTTGTTCTCCGCTATTAGTGACTTTGGAGTGACTCTCTGTTGCATGTTGAGGGATAGTTATATGATCCAATTATGTTATTATTGTTGAGAGAACTTGCACTAGTGAAAGTATGAACCCTAGGCCTTGTTTCCTAGCATTGCAATACCGTTTACGCTCACTTTTATCGCTTGTTACCTTGCTGTTTTTATAATTTCAGATCACAAAAACCTATATCTACCATCCATATTGCACTTGTATCACCATCTCTTCGCCGAACTAGTGCACCTATACAATTTACCATTGTATTGGGTGTGTTGGGGACACAAGAAACTCTTTGTTATTTGGTTGCAGGGTTGTTTGAGAGAGACCATCTTCATCCTACGCCTCCCACGGATTGATAAACCTTAGGTCATCCACTTGAGGGAAATTTGCTACTGTCCTACAAACCTCTGCACTTGGAGGCCCAACAACGTCTACAAGAAGAAGGTTGTGTAGTAGACATCATTATTTATAATGTTTTTATCCATAACAATGCTTTTTGGAGTAATTATAATGTCTTTTATCTCATAATTTACAAGGTACACACCAAAAGGGAGAATTCCGGCAGCCGAAAATCTGGACCTGAAAAAGCTATGTCAAGCTACCTATTCTGCACCAACTCGAAATAAGCTGAAACTTCACGGAGATTTTTTATAATATATTTAAGAATTACTGTAGCCAATAACTACCAGAGGGGGCCCACCAGGTGGGCACAACCCACCTGGGCGCACCAGGGCCCCCTAGCGCGCCCTGGGGGGTTGTGGCCTCCTCGGCCCACCTCTGGTGCGCACCTTCTGGTATATAGGTCATTTTGACCGAGAAAAAAAACAAGAGGACTTTTGGGACGAAGCGCCGCCGCCTCGAGGCGGAACTTGGGCAGGAGCACTTTTGCCCTCCGGCGGAGAGATTCCGCCGGGGGAACTTCCCTCCCGGAGGGGGAGATCATCGTCATCTCATCACCAACAACCCTCCCATCTTGGGAAGGGCAATCTCCATCAACATCTTCAACAACACCATCTCATCTCAAACCCTAGTTCATCTCTTGTGTTCAATCTTGTTAACGGAACTATAGATTGGTGCTTGTGGGTGACTAGTAGTGTTGATTACATCTTGTAGTTGATTACTATATGGTTTATTTGGTGGAAGACTATATGTTCAGATCCAATATGCTATTTAATACTCCTCTGATCATGAGCATGTTTATCATTTGTGAGTAGTTACTTTTGTTTTTGAGGTCACGGGAGAAATCATGTTGCAAGTAATCATGTGAACTTGATATGTGTTTGATATTTTGATAGTATGTATGTTGTGATTCCCTTAGTGGTGTCATGTGAACGTCGACTACATAACACTTCACCATATTTGGGCCTAAGGGAATGCATTGTGGAGTAGCAATTAGATGGTGTGTTGCGAGAGTGACAGAAACTTAAACCCCAGTTTATGCACTACTCCGTAAGGGATCGATTGGATCCGAAAGTTTAATGCTATGGTTAGAATTTATTCTTAATACTTTGCTCGTAGTTGCAGATGCTTGTGGGAGGGTTAATCATAAGTAGGAGGTTTCTTCAAGTAAGAACAACACCTAAGCACCAGTCCACCCACATATCAAATTATCAAAGTTGCGAACACAAATCGAACCAACATGATGAAAGTGACTAGATGAAAATCCCGTGTACCCTCAAGAACGCTTTGCTTATCATAAGAGACCGTTTTGGCCTGTCCTTTGCCTCAAAAGGATTGGGCCACCTTGCTGCATATTTTTTACTACTATCGTTACTTGCTTGTTACAAATTATCTCGCTATCAAACTACTCTGTTACTTACAATTTCAGCACTTGCAAACATTACCTTACTGAAAACTACTTGTCATTTCCTTCTGCTCCTCGTTGGGTTCGACACTCTTAATTATCGAAAAGAGCTACAATTGATCCCCTATACTTGTTGGTCATCAAGGCTATTTTCTGGCGCCGTTGCCGGGGAGTGAAGCGCCTTTGGTAAGGAAACATTTATGTAGTGTGCTGAAATTTATTGTCACTTGATACTATGGGAAACAATCCTTTGAGGGGTTTGTTCGGGGTATCTTCACCTCGTCCGGAACCAAAATTAGCTACCCCTCAACCTACTGCACCTACTGAAACTATTGAATATGAAATTCCTTCGAGTATGATAGAACAACTGCTAGCTAATCCTTATGAAGGAGATGGAACCGAACATCCTGATATGCACTTGATATATGTAGAACAAATTTGTGGATTGTTCAAGGTTGCAGGTCTACCCAGGGATAAGCTTGAACCCAAATTGGAGAAGTGCGTCTTCATAGGATACCCAAAAGAAAATGTTGGGTACACCTTTTATCACAGATCCAAAGGAAAGATCTTTGTTGCTAAGAATGGATCCTTTCTAGAGAAGAAGTTTCTCTCAAAAGAAGTGAGTGGGAGGAAAGTAGAACTTGATGAGGTAATTGTACCTTCTCCCGAATTGGAAAGTAGTTCATCACAGAAATCAGTTCCAGTGATGCCTACACCAATTAGTGAGGAAGTTAATGATGATGATCATGAAACTTCAGATCAAGTTACTACCGAACCTCATAGGTCAACCAGAGTACGTTTCGCACCAGAGTGGTACAGTAATCCTATTCTGGAAATCATGTTACTAGACCATGACGAACCTACGAAGTATGATGAAGCGATGATGAGCCCAGATTCCACGAAATGGCTTGAGGCCATGAAATCTGAGATGTGATCCATGTATGAGAACAAAGTGTGGACTTTGGTTGACTTCCCGATGATCGGAAAGCCATAGAGAATAAATGGATCTTTAAGAAGAAGACTGACGCTGGCGGTCATGTTACTGTATACAAAGCTCGACTTGTTGCGAAAGGTTTTCGACAAGTTTAAGGAGTTGACTACGATGAGACTTTCTCACCCGTAGCGATGCTTAAGTCTGTCTGAATCATGTTAGCAATTGCCACATTTTTAAATTTGGCAAATGGATTTCAAAACTGCATTCCTTAATCGATATCTTAAAGAAGAGTTGTATATGATGCAACCAGAAGGTTTTGTCGATCCTAAAGGTGCTAACAAAGTGTGCAAGCTCCAGCAATCCATTTATGGACTGGTGCAAGCCTCTCGGAGTTGGAATATACGCTTTGATAGTGTAATCAAAGCATATGGTTTTATACAGCTTATGGAGAAGCCTGTATTTACAAGAACGTGAGTGGGAGCTCTGTAGCATTTCTAATATTATATGTGGATGACATATTGTTAATTGGACATAATACATAATTTCTGGATAGCATAAAAGGATACTTGAATAAGAATTTTTCAAAGAAAGGCCTCAGTGAAGCTGCTTACATATTGAGCATCAAGATCTATAGAGATAGATCAAGACACTTGATAAGTTTTTTTTTCAATGAGTACATACCTTGACAAGTTTTTGAAGTAGTTCAAAATGGAATAGTCAAAGAAGGAGTTCTTGCCTGTGTTGCAAGGTGTGAAGTTGAGTAAGACTCAAAGCCCGACCACGGCAGAAGATAGAGAGAGAATGAAAGTCATTCCCTATGCCTCAGCCATAGGTTCTATAAAGTATGCCATGTTGTATACCAGACCTATTGTATACCCTGCCCTGAGTTTGGCAAGGGAGTACAATTGTGATCTAGGAGTAGATCACTGGACAACAGTCAAAATTATCCTTAGAGAACTAAGGAGATTTTTCTCGGTTATGTAGGTGATAAAGAGTTCGTCGTAAAGAGTTACGTCGATGCAAGCTTTGACACTGATCTGGATGGCTCTGAATCTCGATCTGGATGCATATTGAAAGTGGGAGCATTTAGATAGAGTAGCTCCATGCAGAGCATTGTAGACACAGAAATTTGCAAAATACATACGGATCTGAATATGGCAGACCCATTGACTAAACCTCTCTCACAAGCAAAACATGATCACACCTTAGTATTCTTTGGGTGTTAATCACATGGCGATGTGAACTAGATTACTGACTCTAGTAAACCCTTTGGGTGTTGATTACATAGCGATGTGAACTATGGGTGTTAATCACATGGTGATGAGAACTATTGGTGTTAAATCACATGGCGATGTGAACTAGATTATTGACTCTAGTGCAAGTGGGAGACTTAAGGAAATATGCCCTAGAGGCAATAATAAAGTTGTTATTTTATATTTCCTTATATCATGATAAATGTTTATTATTCATGCTAGAATTGTATTAACCGAAAACTTGATACATGTGTGAATACATAGACAAAACAAAGTGTCCCTAGTATGCCTCTACTTGACTAGCTCGTTAATCAAAGATGATTAAGTTTCCTAACCATAACCATAGACATGTGTTGTCATTTGATGAACGGGATCACATCATTAGGAGAATGATGTGATGGACAAGACCCATCCGTTAGCTTATCATATTGATCGTTCAGTTTTATTGCTATTGCTTTCTTCATGACTTATACATATTCCTTTGACTATGAGATTATGCAACTCCCGAATACCGAGGAACACCTTATGTGCTATCAAACGTCACAACGTAACTGGGTGATTATAAAGATGCTCTACAGGTGTCTCCGTGTTGGGGAACGTAGTAATTTCAAAATTTTCCTACACACACATAGGATCATGTTGATGCATAGCAACGAGAGGGGAGAGTGTGTCCACGTACCCTCGTAGACCGAAAGCGGAAGCATTAGCACAACGCGGTTGATGTAGTCGTACGTCTTCACGATTCGACCGATCCAAGTACCGAACACACGCACTACAAAAAAATACACTTCCGTGATGATACATGTTTGTCATAGTAGGTCACGTTTTCTGTCATGCATGTACATCCATGACAAATTTATGACAGAATCAAGATAGTCATGCTCGTCTTTGTCGAGAAGTGTTCCATGACATTACCAAAATTATCATCACGGAAGTGTCCACTTCCATGACGATAAATCGCGCGTCACAGAAATGCTTTCGTCAAGGGTGACTGACACGTGGCATCCACCATAACGGAACGCCGTTAAGCTATCGGGTCCGGTTTTGGATCCGATAACTCGTTAACAGCCCGGACCAATGGGGATTTTCCACGTGTAAAATCATCTTTGGCCGGAGGAAACACGTGTTGCCTCACCGTTGGGACAGATGTCATCCACTCATTGGACAGGAGGCGCCTATGATAGGTCGACACGTGGCACGGCCAAACAGTGGCCCATTCTGGTGAAAAGACCGGCCCAGTAAAAAATAACTGGTCGGCCCATATAAGGCCTACTTGTGTCAGGTCCATTTAAGCCCACGGCCCATACGAGATGTGCCAATTCGGCCCGTCAACGACCCGTTAAAGATTTGACACCATTGCAGCCCATCGTCAGTTCGAGCCCGTCAACAGACCGCTATATATTTGGGCTCAATATCGGCCCGATGAGATTTTGGCCTGTTAACGGCCCATTCAGTGGATGGGCCAATTTTCACGATGTACATCTTTCGGCCTTTTAGCGACCCATTTAAATATTGGGATAATTTCCGGCCCGGTGTGTCTTTCAGCCTGTTGACGGCCCATAAATCAGTTGGGTCATTTGTAGTCGGACCTGAGTTTCGGCCTTTTAGCGACCCATTTAAGTGTTGGGCCAATTTCCGGCCCGGTATGTCTTTCAGCCTGGTGACGGCCCATATATCTGTTGGGCCATTTGTAGTCGGACCTGAGTTTTGGCCTTTTAGCGACCCATTTAAGTGTTGAGCCAATTTCCGGCCCTGTGTGCCTTTCAGCCTATTAATGGACCATAAATGAGTTGGGCCATTTATAGTCGGACCTGAGTTTTGGCCTTTTAACGGCCATGCCCTTCATGGTCCAATACCAGCCCGGTTTCTCTTTCGGCCTGCTAAAGGCCCACAACACAGTTGGGCCATTTACAATACGACCTGACTTTCGACCTCTTAGCGGCCCATGCCCTTCATGGTCTAGTACAAGCCCGCTGTCTCTTTCGGCCTGCTAAAGGCCCACAGTATAGTTGGGCCATATGTAGCCCGAACTTAGTAAGGGCATGTTAACGGCCCGTGAAATCAATTGGGCCCACATTGTTCGCTTCGATGTCACCGTTAATGACCCAGAGTTAAGAGGGCCAACCATTAACTTCGGCTCGGTAACGACCCATTAACTTAATGGGCCCACTAATGTTCGTACATGTCTTTAGGCCAAATTAGATAATTTGAGCCCATTACGACGATCAATTATGCACATGACCAAAACCGATCAAGCAAAGGTACGTCATACAGGGAAAAACGTTGCACATCCAACATATATTATAGGAAATTACATCCACTGGGCAATCAAAGATTGATGCCAGTGCAAATAAATGAACAGAACCTAACGATCTACAACGTCACAATCTGCAACCTCAGCACGGATGACGCCCATAAGCATGTGGGCAAGTTTTTGCTGCTTTGTTACACTGTCTCTGAAAACATTGATCAGTTGTTGTGTCGCACGACTCTGCACCTCTAATTCCTCCACCATTTCCATCATTCCTTCAGCCATTAATTGGTTCACAAACATACATTTTTTCCGTTGCATTCGAGGCAGAGGATACTGAACAGATTCAGATGGCGATTTTGGCAGGCTTGTATTATTGATAGTGGAGAGTGTCTTGACCACTGCATTATAACATAAATTAGGAGCAGAACCAAACAGATTAATCATGAGTTATTGGCATATTACCTGGCCTAGATTTATTGGAAAGAAACAATGGGGTTGCCTTTTTGTTTTCGAGTTTGTCTTCTTATCTTGACTTTGCACCAAATTAAGACACTAGCATTGTTATCATTGGCCAAGTCAGATAATACGAAAGCAGCATTGGCACAACGAACGTTTGGGCAACTAGCCAACACCAAATTAACACAATATGGCACATCTATCATTAGCCAGGTAAGGTAATACGAAAGCAATATTGACACAATGAATGAATGGGCAACCAGAGCAGCACTACAATTCAGTAATGTGCATGATATGAGATAGTACACTCATGCAACTGAGTATCCAAAACTACCAGGCAGTTTTCTTTACAAAAATCAACATTGACGCCTTTAACATTTTGCTACAACTAATTTTAGATCAGACAAAGGTTGGATTCACGCCGATTAACAAAATACATGCTGATGTAAAAATATAGTGATATACAACAGGTACTTACATCAGCATTGGAGCACAGAGAATTCCCGCAAGATATTTTCCTCGAATACAATCCCAATGAAGGAAATATTCTATCATTTAACCCTATTTTCTAAAAGAGAGATGGGTAAGAAACATGTAGAAAATATGATCAGAATGCTATAAAATTTCATGATGCGAGGATACACACACGCTTCTTAGAATGGAGTTGACATTCTTTTGCTGGACTGAAGCGGACTAGTTCTTTGGCCACTGAAATCTGCTTATTATCAGTTGGAGTTGGGTTTCTCTGTGCTAGAGTAGTATCTATGAAAAATGGAGTTGGTTTATTATCTCTTGGCGTTTGGATCTTTTGCAAAGACCTGGTTTGTAACCCTTTAGATTCTAACATAGCCGTCTTCTCCTTGCATGCCTTATATAGAAGAATGGTGCTTCAATTATAAAACATGCTACAACAGAGATGGAATAGGTACTGAAGAATAGAAAGGCATGACATATTGACATGTATTCCCTCCGTCCGGAAATAAATTGATGGGTCTAGGCGTATTTCAGTTCTAGATACATCCAGTTTTATCCATTTCTGCGACATGTAATCCGGGCGGAGGGAGTATGATGTAAGAGCTAGGGATACGACAGGACAACACAATAAAAAACACACACTGAAAACCCACTGCAAAACCAAAGTAATCAAACCCACTGATATGAGATAGTACACTCATGCAGCTCAGGATGCAAAACTACCAGGCAGTTTTCCTTACAAAAATCAACATTGTGGCCTTTAATCATACATTTTGCTAGCCGATTAACAAAATACATGCTGATGTAAAAATATAGTGATATACAACAGGTACTTACATCTGCATTGGAGTATAGAGAATTCCTGCAAGAATCTTTCCTCACAGACGATACCAGTGCAGAAATTCTTCTATCTGTTAAGCTTATCTATAATACCTAAATAGCTGATTCTCACTATAATATTTCTCTTGACATGCAGCCTATCCACACCAGCAATGCTGCCACATCATCAATTAGTTAGAGGCTTACATGCGGGACCCACCACAATACAAAATAGCCACGTTGGCTTCAGTTACTGCCAGCTGGACCGGTGAGAGAGGCTGCCCATGGACGTCTCTGCCGATTCCCATCGCATCCTTCACAAATCCAGCACCTCACCGGTTCCACAAGGCAGTGGGTTCCCCTTCGCCTTCATCTTCTCCAATCTCCATCAAATCCCACTACACAATTACCCGTCGATTCAGTTTGCTCTTACTGATCTCGTATTTCTCTCCGGACCGCATGAGATTTGGCAAGCGATGGCGAGGGCGTCCCCCCTTGCGACGAGATCGGCGGACTTCACCGCCCGGCGTCCGGCTTCCCCAACATAGGGGCCCCCGCCCCTGGAAGAAGAGATCCTCACGGCGGATGCCGCTGCGTCGACATCGACCCCGGTGAGAAGGCTCCCGTGGAGTGGCCATCCCTGCTCGACAACGAGGCCACGGAATCAGGGACGACATGCTCCTTTCTGCAGGTGCTGCGAGGTATGTGAAGGGTACTATGTACACGAGTCCTATGTGTGCCTCGAGGTGGGTGGACGGCTACAAGTATTGTGGTGAAGCGGCGAGTGGATTCTCATCTGTTTTCTGGTGATCGCTGGAGTTGGTTGCACGGCCAAGGTCAGAGGAGAATGTGGCGGTGCGGTGCCCCGCTATCAACTAGAAAACATCCAGGTTTGCTCTGGTGCTTCTTGCGGCCCGACAAATATTCTGATGGTGCTCCTCTTTGTTGTGGTGTCCTATCGACGTTCTTTCCCTGCTCCGACATGTACACCGGCGATGGAAGAGCAGGCGTGGTGTGGCCAAGCTTGGTTGAGCCAGAGCTTCCCAGTTCCCAGGGACCTGGTTATGAGCTCGGTGCATATTTTGTAGGGTGCTTTTGTGTGGATGACTTGGTCGTACATTTGCCGTATGTACTGTATGTGCACGCCTGGGGACAATTCAGGTATGTGATATTATATTACTATATGCTCATGGTGATGTGGTAATGAAATTGTGCAGTACTTTTTTGAAAGAAAAATATCTATGTTGTTGTTGAGGATGGTGATGCCTCCCTTTATCGGTTTGGTTGCAGGCTGCTGCCTCCCCTGCTTCTCTTAGCTGAACTGCGGGTGATAACGCTCACATATAAGATGTAGTGTCCTCTGTTTTTTTAATGCCAAGATGTAGTGTCCACTGTTATTTTCTTATGTAGAAGACAGTTACAGTGACGACCTAACCAAATTGATGCCACCGCACTACTGGACCTATCAGCATATACAAGCATCTTGTGAGCAGTGACGTGAAGCCATCGGAGTTCTCACTTTGGTCGACGGCGGAGTCCGGGCGGCATGGACTCCAGGTAATTCTGCAACTAACCTTGAATATATCTGATCAATATATTATAGTTTATTTTAGTATGCTTATGCGAGATGTGAACTCACAAATTCAATTACACATGAACAATATATTTGTGTGGGGCAAAAGATTCTTTTCCTCTATGATTTTCTAGGATGATTTGTTAATTAAGATACCCTATTTGCTTCAATCCATTATGTCTTGAGCAAGCAAACAGGTCGACACTATGTGCCACTTTTACTTAATTAAGGTGCCAGCCATTGCAGCCCATATATTGTTATTTTAGAAATCAGCCGAGCGTGAAGTAACAATGGTGATGTTTATCCATGCATGCCTGCTTATTCATCCTTCCCTGGTGTTTGCTTTGTTGTATGTCACAGAATAAAATCTAATACGTTTTTTTGGCATACTGTATTGTTTCTTGATTGTGTTAACCTCTAACTTTTTGCCTTGCTATTATGTAATTTCACTCTTAGTTTGTTAGCCAATTAGGTGTCAATTACTCAGGAAATTCAGTTTCAATTGGTTGGTTCTTGGATCAGATGGAAGGTAAGATATAGTTGTTCTTCAATGATTAGCTTAATCCACTTTCCGCATTAAGAAAATTACAAACGTGGATTATCTTACGTTGTGTTTTAGGATGTAAACTATACTGGAGTTATACAGTCGTCAATCTGTAGCTTACCAAGGCCGGTAATGAAAGGAGCTTGGGATGTTTCTAATCACAACAAGGTGAACTTTACTTTTTTTTAAATGCAAAGGTGAACTTTATTACATGCAGGTTGTTTCTTTTCATCTTTTTTTTAGCACAGACCAGGTTTTGTATGGGTTAATCTGGAATTCCTCTTTGCATGCTAGATATTTCCTTACCTTCTTTTACATTCCTTTAGGTAACACACATGCACACATTAAAATTAGATGGAGTGGAGATAGCAAATGGGAGAACCAGGGAGTGAAGGAAGACTAAGAGGACTAGCATGTTTGTGTATCATTTTTCCTATTATCCTTTGAATTAGGTCATCGTCCTCCTTTATTCATTTAATAGCTTCAATCCATTATGTCTTGGGAAAGCAATGTGTTCTGACATGTTTGTTGCCTTTCATAGCATCTCCATTTTGGAATCACCATTCTTACTATGTTTATATACATTAGTATTTGACCAGCTCACATAATTCACATAACCATTATAATTATATTCCAACTACTGCGTCCACTGACTATTGCAATATTTTCATCTTATAATCATATATCTACTTTGTAAACAAAGTTATTCGACTTATTGACTAAGAGTTTCCGCAGCAACGTGCGGGGTATCATCTAGTTTTCTAAAAGAGAGATGGGTAAGAAACATGTAGAAACTATGATCAGCATGCTATAAAATTTCATGATGCAAGGATACGCACACGCATCTTAGAATGGAGTTGACATATTTTTTACCGGATGGAGCAGACTAGTTCTTTGGCCACCGGAATCGCTTATTATCGTGAGGAGTTGGGTTTCTTTGTGCTGGAGCAGTATCTATAAAAACTGGAGTTGGTTTATTATCTCCTGGCGTTTGGATCTTTTGCAATGACTTGGTTTGTAACCCTTCAGATTCTAACATAGTCGTCTTCCCCTTGCATGCCTTGTATAGAAGAATGGTGCTTCAATTATAAAACATGCTACATCAGATAGATGGAATAGGTACTGAAGAATAGAAAGGCATGATATATTGACATGTATTCCCTCCATCCGGAAAAAAAGGGATGGGTCTAGGCGTATTTCAGTTCTAGATACATCCTTTTTTATCCATTTCGGCAACATGTAATCCAGACGGAGGGAGTATGGTGTAAAAGCTAGGGATACGACAGGACAACACAGTAAAAAAAACACTAGTTGAATGTAAAACTGTATGCTAGCGGAATAAGGAGTGGCAAGAGCCTAAGCTTGGGGATGCCCATGGCACCCCCAAGATAATCCAAGGACACCAAAAATTCAAAGCTTGGGGATGCCCCGGAAGGCATCCCCTTTTTCGTCCACTTCCATCGGTAACTTTACTTGGAGCTATATTTTTATTCACCACATTATATGTGTTTTGCTTGGAGCGTCTTGTATTATTTGCGTATTTGCTTGTTAGTTTACCACAATCATCCTTGCTTTACACACCTTTTGAGAGAGCCATAAATGAATTGGAATTTGTTAGAATACTCTACGTGCTTCACTTATATCTTTTGAGCTTGATAGTTTTGCTCTATGTGCTTCACTTATATCTTTTGAGCTTGATAGTTTTGCTCTAGTACTTCACTTATATCTTTTAGAGCAAGGTGGTGGATTTGTTTTAAAGAAGGGAGCCCTTTAAAGAAACTATTAATCTCTCATGCTTCACTTAGATTATTTTGAGAGTCTTAAATAGCATGGTAATTTGCTTAAATTAATAATATGCTTGGTATTCAAGATTTGTAAGACTTTCTTTTGAGTGTGTTGAATACTAAGAAAAGTTTGATGCTTGATAATTGTTTTGAGATATGAAGGTGGTAATATTAGAGCCATGCTAGTTGAGTAGTTGTGAATTTGAGAAATACTTGTGTTAAAGTTTGTGATTCCCGTAGCATGCACGTATGGTGAACCGTTATGTGATGAAGTCGGAGCATGATTTATTTATTGATTGTCTTCCTTATGAGTGTCGGTCGGGGACGAGCGATGGTCTTTTCCTACCAATCTATCCCCCTAGGAGCATGCGCGTAATACTTTGCTTTGATAACTTGTAGATTTTTGCAATAAGTATATGAGTTCTTTATGACTAATGTTGAGTCCATGGATTATACACACTTTTCTCACCCTTCCACCATTGCTAGCCATTCTAATACCGCACACTTTTTGCCGGTATCATACGCCCACCATATACCTTCCTCAAAACAGCCACCATACCTACCTATTATGGCATTTCCATAGCCATTCCGAGATATATTGCCATGCAACTTTCCGCCGTTTCATTTATTATGACACGCTCCATCATTGTCATATTGCTTAGCATGATCATTTAGTTGACATTGTATTTGTGGCAAAGACACCGTTCATAATTCTTTCATACATGTCACTTATGAATCATTGCATATCCCGGTACACCGCCGGAGGCATTCACATAGAGTCATATTTTGTTCTAAGTATTGAGTTGTAATTGTTGAGTTGTAAGAAAAATAAAAGTGTGATGATCATCATTTTTAGAGCATTGTCCCAAGTGAGGAAAGGATGATGGATACTATGATTCCCCCATAACTCCGGATGAGACTCCGGACGAAAAAGAAAAAAAAAGAAAAAAAAGAGGCCATAAAAAAAAGAAAAGGCCCAAATAAAAAAATGAGAGAAAAAGAGAGAAGGGACAATGTTACTATCCTTTTACCACACTTGTGCTTCAAAGTAGCACCATGATCTTTATAATAGAGAGTCTCTCGTTTTGTCACTTTCATATACTAGTGGGAATTTTTTCATTATAGAACTTGGCTTGTATATTCCAATGATGGGCTTCCTCAAATTGCCCTAGGTCTTCGTGAGCAAGCGAGTTGGATGCACACCCACTTAGTTTCATTTGTTGAGCTTTCATATACTTATAGCTCTAGTGCATCCGTTGCATGGCAATCCCTACTCACTCACATTGATATCTATTGATGGGCATCTCCATAGCCCGTTGATACGCCTAGTTGATGTGAGACTATCTTCCCTCTTTTTGTCTTCTCCACAACCACCATTCTATTCCACATATAATGCTATATCCATGGCTCACGCTCATGTATTGCGTGAAGATTGAAAAAGTTTTGAGAATGTCAAAAGTATGAAACAATTGCTTGGCTTGTCATCGGGGTTGTGCATGATTTAAATATTTTGTGTGGTGAAGATAGAGCATAGCCAGACTATATGATTTTGTAGGGATAACTTTCTTCGGCCATGTTATTTTGAGAAGACATAATTGCTTAGTTAGTATGCATGAACTATTATTATTTTTATGTCAATATGAACTTTTGTCTTGAATCTTTCGGATCTGAATATTCATACCACAATTAAGAAGAGTTACATTGAAATTATGCCAAGTAGTACTTCGCATCAAAAATTCTCTTTTTATCATTTACCTACTCGAGGACGAGCATGAATTAAGCTTGGGGATGCCTAATACGTCTCCAACGTATCTATAATTTTTGATTGCTCCATGCTATATTATCTATTGTTTTGGACTATATTGGGCTTTATTTTCCACTTTTATATTACTTTTGGGACTAACCTATTAACCAGAGGCCCAGCCTGTAATTGTTGTTTTTGCCTATTTCATGTTTCAAGAAACGGAATATCAAGCGGAGTCCAAACGGAATGAAATCTTCGAACGTGATTTTCTCATCAGATAAGATCCAGGAGACTTGGACCCTCCGTCAAGAACGCCACGAGGGTGGAGGCGCGCCCCTGCCTCGTGGGCCCTCGGCTACACCGACGCATTCTTCCTCCTATATATACCCACGCACTTCAACAGATCGACACGGAGCCAAAACCTAATTCCACCGCCGCAACTTTTTATATCCACGAGATCCCATCTTGGGGCCTGTTCCGGAGCTCCGCCGGAAGGGGATTCCACCATGGAGGGCTTCTACATCATCATCATAGCCTCTTCGATGAAGTGTGAGTAGTTTACCTCAGACCTTCGGGTCCATAGTTAGTAGCTAGATGGCTTCTTCTCTCTTTTTGGATCTCAATACAATGTTCTCCCCCTCTCTCGTGGAGATCTATTTGATGTAATCTTCTTTTTACGGTGTGTTTGTTGAGATCGATGAATTGTGGGTTTATGATCAAGATTATCTATGAGCAATATTTGAATCTTCTTTGAATTCTTTTATGTATGATTGGTTATCTTTGCAAGTCTCTTCGAATTATCCGTTTTGGTTTGGCCAACTAGATTGGTAGTTCTTGCAATGGGAGAAGTGTTTAGCTTTGGGTTTAATCTTGCGGTTTCCTTACCCAGTGACAGAAAGGGTTGCAAGGCACGTATTGAATTGCTTCCATTGAGGATAACAAGATGGGGTATTTATCATATTGCATGAATTTATTCCTCTACATCATGTCATCTTGCTTAAGGCGTTACTCTGTTTTCATTAACTTAATACTGTAGATGCATGCTGGATAGCGGTCGATGAGTGGAGTAATAGTAGTAGATGCAGGCAGGAGTCGGTCTACTTGTCTCGGACGTGATGCCTATATACATGATCATACCTAGATATTCTCATAACTATGCTCAATTCATCAATTGCTCAACAAGAATTCGCTCACCCACCGTAAAATACCTATGCTCTTGAGAGAAGCCACTAGTGAAATCTATGGGCCCCGGGTCTATTCTCATCATATTAATCTTCCTACGCTTTATTATTTCTTTGCTTTTTTACTTTGCTTTTTATTTTACTTTGCATCTTTATACCAAAAATACCAAAAATATTATCTATCATCTCTATTAGATCTCACTCTCGTAAGTGACCGTGAAGGGATTGACAACCCCTATTCGCGTTGGTTGCGAGGAGCTATTTGTTTTGTGTAGGTACGAGGGACTTGCGCGTGGCCTCCTACTGGATTGATACCTTGGTTCTCAAAAACTGAGGGAAATAATTACGCTACTCTGTTGCATCATCCTCTCCTCTTCGGGGAAAACCAACGCAAGCTCAAGACATAGCAGTCTTCTTCCCCAATGGTTAGCTTGTTTTTGCCCCCATTGTTGAGCTTCTTTGAGCTTGCTAACTCTCAATCCCTCCATGGATTCTTGCTAGTTTTTGAGGGAAAAGAGAGAGGATATCTAGATCCACAATTCCACCAATCACTTTCTCCTCTATGTAAGGGGAACCCCTTGGATTTAGACCTTGAAGTTCTTGGTGTTCTCCTTCTTGTTCTTCCTCTCACTTTCCTCCCTAGCATTAGTTGCTTTGGTGGGATTTGAGAGAGAAGGACTTGGGCACTCCGTGTGCCGTTGCCATTGCATTTGTGCATCGGTTTGAGTTCTCCACGGTGATACGTGGAAGTTACAAGTTGAGAAGCTTATTACTCTTGGGTGCTTGGTACCATTGAGCTTGTTCCTCGTGGGTGCTTGGGCGCCCTAGACGGTTGGTGGTGTTCGAAGCTCAATCATTGTGGTGTAAAGCTCCAGGCAAGCGTCGGGGTCTCCAATTAGGTTGTGGAGATCGCCTGAGCAATTTGATGGTACCGTGACCGCCCCAAGGGTTACCAAAGTGTACGGGTTCGGTGACCGCCCCCAAGGGTTGCCATTTGTACGGGTTCGGTGACCGCCCTCAAGGGTCCCTTAGTGGAATCACGACATCTTGCATTGTGCGAGGGCGTGAGGAGATTACGGTGGCCCTAGTGGCTTCTTGGGGAGCATTGTGCCTCCACACCGCTCCAAACAGAGATTAGTATCCGCAAGGGTGTGAACTTCGAGATACATCATCTTCTCCACATGCCTCGGTTATCTCTTACCCGAGCCTTTTAGTTATGCACTTTACTTTGTGATAGCCATATTGTTTCTTGTCATATATGTTGCTATCACTTAGTTGTTTATCTTGCTTAGCATAAGTTGTTGGTGCACATAGGTGAACCTAGTCGTTGTAGGTTTTGTGCTTGACAAATTAACCGCTAGGTTTATTCCGCATTTGTTCAAGCCTAAATCGTAATTATTTTAAAGCGCCTATTCACCCCCCCTCTAGGCGACATCCACGATCTTTCAATTGGTATCAGAGCCTCGTCTCTCTTTCTTAGGCTTAACCGCCTAGAGAGTAGAGATGTCGACTAGGGGATTAGGTTTCTCTGACACTCTTAGTTTTGACGGCACAAATTTTTATGCTTGGGTTATTTGCATGCTTAATCCCTTTAGGGTCATGGACCCAAATTTAGAGCGAATTGTAGATATGGGTTTTTCTCCTCCATAGGATCCCCAAAGATTATCTTTAGAGGATGAGAAAAACTCTTATCTCAATGCTCAAGCTTCTAACGTGCTTTTCGATGCTTTGAGAAATGTAGTCATATTTCAACTCATGCCGTTCCTGGATGCTCATGAGTTGTGGACAAAGCTTCAAGATAAATATGGTGTGTCCAAGATTTGTGGGGATGATTGTTCTCCCTCCACCTCCGGCCGTGTTGCCTTCTCAACTTCTTCTACTTCACCTACATGTGGATTTCCACAAGGTAATGTTATGGTGAGTAGTGTTGGTCATTGCAATGATGATAGTGTGCTTATCGTTGATGACTCTTCATCACTATCTTGTTGCAATGCTCCATCTTTGGACTTTAACACTTCGTGCACGTTACATGTTTCACATGCTTGTGTTGATAGTCTGTGCATATAATGTAGAAATTGCTTGACTAAATCGCATGATGATATGCTTGCTGTATCTTGTTGCCATGATAAAAATGCATGTATTTCCTTGAGTTGTTGTGCTAACAATGTAGAGGAAACCCAAGACTCCATGGAACAAGATGTGGTCTTAAATGGTGCTTCAAGGGATCCTTCATCATCATCTATTTCTTTATGCCTTATGGCTAAGGCTTCAAAGGTATCTCCTACTTTGAACCCCAATATGTCTCTTGATGATGATGGTAATGCTAATGATGATGAAGATAATGATGAAGAGAATGATAATTTTGCCTCCTTAAAAATTAAGGGGGAAATGATTTTTAAAGCTCTTCATAAAAATAAAATTGCTCGTTCAAACTTCATGGAAATCATGTCCATTGCCATTGAGGGCAAGAAATATATTGAGGATTTGGAATCTCATATCGAGGAGCATGAGGTCACCATTGATAAAATGGAAGGTCATGAGCGTGATTATGCTAATGAGATTGCGGACCTCTCTCAAGCTCTTGAACTTGAACAAACCACCAAGGAATCTCTTGAGGAGACCTTTGCTCTAGAATTATCTAGAATAAAGGAATCTCATGATAGAGCACTTGAGGTGGCCAATGATTTTAAAACTAAAAATGCTAAGCTTGAAGTTGCTCATGCTAGACTCCTTGAGGATTTTGAGCACCTCGAAAATGGCTCAAGGGTCATCAAAGGTGATCTCATCAAACTCACCGAGTCTCATGCTCAACTTGAAGCTTCTTATTTAAAAGAGCTTGCCAAGTTGTCCTCTCCTCTTGTTGTTAATTATGATGCTTGTTCTACTAACTATATTACTTGTGAAGCATCCATTTTGAAGGAGAATGTTGAGCTTCGGGCTCAACTTGAGTTTCTATCTAGCAATTATGGGAAATTGGAAGAAAGCCATGAAAAGCTCTCAAGCTCTCATGATGATCTTCTAGTATCCCATAATGTGCTAAAGATAGCTCATGAGGCCATGATTGCTAAGGTAACATCTAGTGAGCCTCATGTGGATATTAGCACTACCTTTAGTCAAAATGCTATATTGCCTTGTGCTAGTCCTCGTGATTCATCCATGCATAACATTGGTACATATTGTGATGAATTGCTTTCCTTGCCTTGTTGCTCTAACAATGAAGCTTATACATCCTCTAGTGCTTGTGTTGAGACTAACCATGTAGAGGAAATCAAAGAGCTCAAGGCCCAAGTCACTTCTTTGAAGAAAGACTTGGAAAAGTGTCATGAAGGAAAATCCACTCAACAATATCTTGAGTGTGCAAAAATCCCCCAATGACAAAGCTGGACTTGGATTCAACTCCAATAAGAAGAAGTCCAAGATGAACAAGAAGAAGGGCCAAGAACAAGTCAAGAATTCGGCCAAGATTGTTTGCTTCAAGTGCAAAATTGAAGGGCATCATGTTAGATCTTGCCCATTGAAGAAGAAGGCCATTAGTGACAAGCAACAAGGGAAGTGTCCACAAGTTCAATCTCATGCTCAACTACAAGTTGAAGAAAGGCATTTTCCCAAGAATACTCAAGCTAATGCTTCTCAAGTTGAGAAATCAAGTGAGAAGAAAGTGAAGAGTAGATGTTGCTACTTATGTCGTGAGAAAGGTCACCTCGCTTCTTCATGCACTAGTGGTAACTCATCCAACCCAATTATTATTAATGATATCCATTCTCTTGGGAAGGATAAGATTGGCAATGTGTTTGCCAAGTTTGTTGGTACTCAAAGTGGTGTCAAGCAAAGAACCATTTGGGTAGCCAAGCCTATTGTGACTAACCTCTTAGGACCCAACTTGGTTGGGGACCAACTAGCTCAAACTTGATCAGTAGGTGTTGTTGGAGGGCATTGGAGACTTGGCTACATCATGAAGAATTAAGGGATCTTCATCATTCATATTGTCTCAAGCCAAGTCAATTGGGTTATCAAGTTTCTATCTTATATCCAATGTGCCTCCTTGCGGTAACTTTTACTTAAATTGTTTACATTGAAAGTTACTTGCCCCTATTGCATGTTTTGGTTTTGTACCTTGCATGTGTTTGTATATGTTGTGCTTCCAATTTGCTTGTCTTGAGTAATCATGTATGTGTATGTTGGTTTGCATCATGTACATGTGAGAGTGGTGTTGAGCCTTTTGCATCTTGTTTGTATCCTAGTTGGCTCGTGTGAGAGATTAATGGAACATCCCATTTTGGGGGAGTGATGTCTTTGTGCACCTCACAATCCTATAAATGTGTGTACATGAGGAATACCATCTAGTATTGATATTATAAGATTATCTAGTCGCTAGGTGGTATATCTCTCATGAGAGATTCAAATTCTAAAAATTCCATTGATTATCTCTTGTTGGTTCCTCTTATTGCCTCTTGTTAAGTTTTCTTGGTATCACATCATGGGGGAGTAATGTGCTATGTGCATATTACAAGCCTAGAAAATGTGTACATTTGAGATATTGTCACTTAGAGTTGATATTATTAATTATCTTGTTCATAGGTGACATGTTAGCTCTACAAGTTGCAATTTGCTTGTGTTTGTTGTGAAGATGATGTTGGATATCCTTGTTATCTACCACCAGAAATTATTTCCAAATACTTCTTGTCTTTTGACAATTGGTACTCACTTATGTGTGGTAGAATTTATTGATCATCTTTACATTGGCTTCTGCTTTTATTTGCCTTATCTCTTGCCAAGGATTGTGTCAACTCCCATTTTATTCCATATCACTTGTGGATCTTGTTAATTTCTTGGTCTTGTCTATTGTTTTCTAGATATAGTGAAAGTGGTGATCCCACCTTGTGCATTTTGTATTCAAATGCAAATTCTCTATAATGCACTACTCCTGGGGGAGCTATCGTATTTTCTATAGAACACTCATATTGTGATCCTTATCAAGTGTGTTGGTGGAAGGCAAGCCGTTTCCTTTTGGTACTTTGTGCCATCATGAAACTTTTGTAGAGAGCTTGGTTTGTTTGGAACTAACCTCTCTTTTGGGGGTTTGACATCTTTTTTTGGCGTGTTTAATGGATATCTCATTCCTTGATGTATCTTTTAGTGATATCTTCCAAGTGATGATTTCTCCATTTCGTATTCTATTTTCACTTGGTATTTCTTTTCATTTGGTTTCGGTCCTTGAAAGTCTTGAGCATGCATATATCATTCATGTATTTTCTTTGGCATGCTTTCTTTCTTTGACCCATTATATAGGGGAAACTCCACCAAGTCTCAAATTGGATGAGATGTGCATGAAATTCTATTTCCTATCTATGTGCACATATTTTTGTGGAGTTTGTCCTATGTATTGGTGTTTCTAACTCTTTGGTCCCAATGAGTTTGGGTACCATTTTGTTTGTGTTGTTGTTCTAGGAACAATTGGAGATGCATTGAATGCTCGGCTCACTCACAAGGAAGGTGGTGTCACCATGTGCTTATTGGAGTCAAGCTAGGATGATCAATGAACTACTATCTACCTTTGATTGGTATCTACCACATCCTTCCATTGATTTCCCGGTAACAAGTATCATCATGTTCTTCATGCACACATTTCTTGCATCAACCTTGTGTAGATTGCATCATGGCATGTAATACATTCTTTCTTGTGATACATGTTTCCTTTCTCAAAGCATCCCAACAATGATCTTTTGTTGCTAGTTGTGATGTCTTTGATGTTCGTGTGTGGAATTCTTTGATATACAATAAGACAATATTTAGCCTTGTGCTATGCTTTTCAAGTAAAGATCTTATCAGTATATTTTATGACTTCCGTTTGGGTATCCTATTATTCCCATAAGTAACCATTTCTTGTGTGCATCCTTCTTTGTGGATTGATATCATTTCATCTACCTAGAATCTTATACACTTGAGAGAAGTTACATCTTTAGTGTACATCCTTATTCTTTCACGTCCACCTTTCTTTCCTTTGTATTTCGTAGGTGGCTCCGTGAAAGGATTTGTATTGAGTGCGGATCTTATATCTTTGCATCTTGTTGCACTCTTGTGTGGTGAAGATTATTTTCCTCATGCTTGTCTTTACGAGGCTTTTGCCATCTTAATTGGTATCCCTCGTCTTGATGAGGCTTT
This sequence comes from Aegilops longissima, assembly GCA_021605205.1. Taxonomy (NCBI): domain Eukaryota; kingdom Viridiplantae; phylum Streptophyta; class Magnoliopsida; order Poales; family Poaceae; genus Aegilops; species Aegilops longissima. The sequence goes on from CM038676.1 coordinate 365,960,092, forward strand.
CATCTTCTATCTTCACCATGGGTTGTCGAAAGCCTTGTTGTTAATTCTCATTTTAGTGAGCTTGTGAACCCATTTGCTTGTTGGGTGTGTGGGGGGAGGACTTTTCATGCACCATGTATCTCATTTATCCAAGACTATGTTGATGCTTTATGCTCATCCTTATATTAGTGTTCTCAAGTGCTTTGTCATGACTCAACACATCATTTTGGTTGAGCCTATTCTTAAGTTGCCTCTTTTACATGTTGCTCAACCATTTGTTTGTTGCAAGTGCTATGCTTTGTTTCCTATATGCTCGCTTGCACTTGTTGTGAGTTTCTATTGATTTTGTGGGAGCCATGATCCTATTTTGTGTATTGTCCAAATACAAAAATTCTTATGTGTGCACAAATCATGGGGAGCTTCTCTAGTTTCTTTAGAACACTCCTTTGCTCATATCGTAATATCCTTTTTTTCTTATGGCTCATAGGATCTTGGTCTAGTTTGGTTCAATTGATATCCTTTGATTGCTTGCTTCAATTGGTATCTTTTGATTGCATGATTGCTTGTTTCTCTCTTTGCTATATCTTTATGGCATATCATTTTTTTTGCAATCTTTGGGCCTCAATATATTCTGTCTTCCTCAAAGTATTTACCATTGGATATGTGTATTGCATTCCACTCTCTTGTTGAGAAATACATAATTTATGGAGGAACAATTTTTTTTTGGCCTTCTAAGCTTTTCGCCCATTTTGGCAATCGATTCCAATGGGGGAGAAGTTTCAGAGAGTTTTGTGGATAATTTTACAGAGTTATTTCTTCTTGCTTTAATTTTGTTCCTAAGCATTTGCATCTCATGCGCATGCATCATTGGTTATTGCATTGCATGGTGTTGCGTAATTCCTTGTATAAACTCTCTTGAAAGTGATTGTCATTAATTACCAAAATGGGGGAGATTGAAAGAACATGCGGTGCCCCCATGTTTGGTTTTGGTAATTGATAACAATCTCTATGGACTAACAGTTGCCTTGAGTTATATTTGAAGGATTTATCCATAGGATTGTCTTGAAGTCCATGTGTTGGTTTCAAGGAGTTTATGAGATGGCCAAAGTGCTTTTCAAGGAATTATCCAAAGATTGGTCATGTGAGAGTTGAGCTTATTGCAAGCATGTCTTGAAGAAAAAGATTGTGTGAACATTCAAGTTTACCTTCAAGACGTCATCCTAATAAATAGAGTTGGAAAGATTCAAGGTTGATCAAGACTAAGTACAGATAGTGATTCAAGTTGATCAACACACAAAGCACACAAGTTGTACCGAGAGGGACCAAGTGATCCCATGGTATGGTAAGCATTGTGCATTACGCTTTGTGTACTAACCCATGGTCTACGTGAGAGTTCTTTGTGGGGTTAGGTATGTTTTCCATGGTCTTGCGTCAAGACGAAGATCTCATACAACCCATGGAGGATGACATCCAGTGGTGATCGTCATCAAGTTTGTAGTTGCAAGTTCAAGTGGAGCAACACGAAGAGTGGCTCACCCATAATGGAGTATGGGGGAGCAATCAAGCTTGAAGCTTGTCGTCCATTGTGGTGTCAATGGAATTGTGAAGATGTGACGAAGAGTGGCTCACCCATAGTGGAGTATGGGGGAGTAATCAACTAGTCTTCATCGAGCCAACACAATCAAGAAAGGTGGTCCAACTTGAGGAAGTCAAGATCGTCATCATCTAGCTCAAGTGGACTATGTGCAAGGCAAAGTTTTTCCCTTGATAGGTTTTCTATTTTACCGATCTCATAGTGGTAGTTGGGAGACCGGGTTGTAGGATCGATTGCCGTACTATCAAGGGGGGCTCTCTAGTGAGTAGCTTGATCGTATCGTTCATCGAGAGCTCAAACCATTGCATCCTTGCATCATCTCTCTTGGTTCTTGTTTGGTTGTTTTCCTTGTGAGATTTGGATCTCATGGTCATCTTCTTGACAAGCTCGAGTTCATCGAAAACCGATTTCATATGCATCTTCTTTTGTGTTTTCGGTGTCGGAGGTTTTACCGGTCTTAATTGAGAAAGGGTTCTCACCATTTTATTTTGGGTATTTTCTCAATTGCTATTTCTTGATATTTCTATCAAGATTGTGTTTTCTCTTCTCCTTAGCTTTCCAAAAAACTTGATTTTGTCGAATTCGGAGCTCGTATGTGAAAGGTGTGGTTGTTTTGATATTGCCTGTTTTACATAGAGAGGTTGTACCGCCCCATAGAGAGGTTGTACCGGTCAACCGGTACAACCGGTGTTTGGAGCGGTTGTACTGCTCCAGAATTGGTCCGGAGGTTGTACCGGTCATGTACCGCTCTACCACCGGACTAGTTTCTATTGTGGTGCAGTTGTTGGGCGGTTGTGGACCGGTTGTACCGCTTATTGCCTGTTACCGGTTGTACCGGTGCTCATAGCAGTTGTACCGCTCCTATGTTATTCTGCACATAACGGGCAGATTCGTGGGGACCTATTTAAGGGGGTCTTCTTCCCCAATGGTTCCCTATCTATTGAGCTCGTTTTTGCCCCCATTGTTGAGCTTCTTTGAGCTTGCTAACTCTCAATCCTTCCATGGATTCTTGCTAGTTTTTGAGGGAAAAGAGAGAGGAGATCTAGATCCACACTTCCACCAATCACTTTCTCCTCTATGTGAGGGGAACCCCTTGGATCTAGATCTTGGAGTTCTTGGTGTTCTCCTTCTTGTTATTCATCTCACTTTCCTCCCTAGCATTAGTTGCTTTGGTGGGATTTGAGAGAGAAGGACTTGGGCACTCCGTGTGCCGTTGCCATTGCATTTGTGCATCGGTTTGAGTTCTCCACGGTGATATGTGGAAGTTACAAGTTGAGAAGCTTATTACTCTTGGGTGCTTGGTACCCATGTGCTTGTTCCTCTTGGGTGCTTGGGCGCCCTAGACGGTTGGTGGCGTTCGGAGCTCAATCATTGTGGTGCAAAGCTCAAGCAAGCGCCGGGTCTCTAATTAGGTTGTGGAGATCGCCTGAGCAATTTGACGGGCACCGTGACCGCCCCAAGGGTTGCCAAAGTGTACGGGTTCGTGACCGCCTCAAGGATTGCCATTTGTACGGGTTCGGTGACCGCCTCAAGGGTCCCTTAGTGGAATCACAGCATCTTGCATTGTGCGAGGGCGTGAGGAGATTACAGTGGCCCTAGTGGCTTCTTGGGGAGCATGTGCCTCCACACCGCTCCAAACGGAGATTAGCATCCGCAAGGGTGTGAACTTCGGGATACATCGTCGTCTCCAAATGCCTCAGTTATCTCTTACCCGAGCCTTTTACTTATGCAGTTTACTTTGTGATAGCCATATTGTTTCTTGTCATATATCTTGCTATCACTTAGTTGTTTATCTTGCTTAGCATAAGTTGTTGGTACACATAGGTGAGCCTAGTTGTTGTAGGTTTTGTGCTTGACAAATTAACCGCTGGGTTTATTCCGCATTTGTTCAAGCCTAAATCGTAATTATTTTAAAGCGCCTATTGACCCCCCCTCTAGGAGACATCCACGATCTTTCAGCAAGTGTGCTCAAGGTAATGAGGTTTGGCGTACTCTGGCGCAACAATGAATGACGTGCTGATCACCGCAAGCGTCTAAGCCTAAATGACAAAGTCTCCACAGAAGCTGAATTTGTTTTTGAAACATCAAGTGGCTAGAGACTCGAAAACTTATTTGGCCATTAGTGACTTGTCAGGGCGGTGGATTTTAGTTTGTAAGATAATGCTGCATCCTCCTAAAGTAACGGAAGTTCTTACGTAAACTTCCTAGTAATTCCCTATTCGTAGGTGCAGCATTACTCCTAACATTTGTAATATCAGTTTGAAACTTGTAATATTGCCGTGTCCTATTCCTGCGTTTTCAAAATCCTGCGAATCAAACAGGTCCTGAGTTGGTGATGATGTTGTGCCTGCTATCTTTCACCAATAGCCGTAGGATCTAGATCTGACGCATACAAACCAAACTTCTCCAGTTTTGCAAAAAGATGCCCGGACTTGTTCCCTATTTACAAACAACTCCTTGTCTCTCGCAATCAGCCTTATCTCCTCCCCACCACATCTAGAAGGCCATGGAAAAATCTGGCGCGTTGGCCGCTGGCGGCGCCGTCCACCCCCCAATCTGGAGCAATGCACGGGCATCTACGCACAGGAAATTATGTTGAACACGGCTAGTTGTAAGGATGCTAGGTCTACAGCCATGATGGTAGTGACTGCAGACGGTGAGGCTGACTATGGTATGCCGAACACGGTGCCTATACTCAGGTGTCATCTCCGGCGTAGGGTCTTGTCACTTCACTGTGAGGAGCAGCACGTAATAATTTGACCAACGGGTAGTACAGTGCTACTACATTGGTAGTAGTACTACTACTAGTACTAGCACCACCGTCTGGATTTAGTAGTACTACCACGTCCATCTGGATTTAGTATTTGACTAGCAATATCTAGTAATGCATGTCACAAAAAATGTACTACTCTCTCTGTAAATAAATGCATGGTGTATTGTTTTATTCCTATCGGCGATATAACTTAATGTCTTTTTGCTACTTAATAGGATTACATGCAATGAACTAGCCACTGCATGTGATGTTTGGTAGTCTCAAGTCATTGAAAGCATGCACGGCACAGAGGGGACGCAGCTTATTGATTTATCGCACTGCTTTGGATGTATGACACGTGGGCCCAACGGGTGGCTGGCCAACCTGTCATACAGCCAAAGGCAGGTGCAGTAGAGGGGCGAGGAGTAGATGGCCAACACGCACGTGAATTCAACGCTGTCTACACTTCTCATATAAAGGCTCCCCGCAGTCCAATCTACGAAAACCTACGCACCTACGCACCCAAGGGCAAGAGTGATCACTCCAATCGCAAGATCAGTTGACTAGAAGCTAGACCCATGGAGGCGATGAGCGCGAGCATCAGTCGGCTGTGCCAGATGGTCCACGACGCCGGCCAGCGGCCCGGCACCAAGGAACGTCTCCAGGTAGTGCTTGAGGCCGCCAGGGCGAGGGGCCGCTTGGACGACAGCTTCGTCTCCTTGTTCGACGAGGTCCTCGTCAGCTTCCTCGACAAGTTCACCGTTGTCAAGAAGCTCACGGACGACCTTGACGTACGCCTCCAGCCCACGTGCCCAGGCTCTGCGATGCCTGCCACCCTCAACGGCCTCTATGGTGACAACCTCTCAACGACCGGTGGCCTCAAGAACTGCCCGCCGTCGCCGGAGAATGTCCACTCGAGGTCGCTTCGCCAGCAGCTACCGGCGCAGCAAGACACCATCGACATAATCACCCACGTCTACACGCAAATCGCCCACAAGGACTACTACATGCAAGAGGAGGACGATAGGACGCTGGCCTTCTTGGACCGCAGGCAACCTTGGACGGCATTGTTCGAAGCACGTTGAGCTTGCCGCCAACGCCGCTGCTCCTCACACGCCGGTTGGTGACCCGTGCACTAGGGCGTGAGGATGTCGTTGATGGATCCGTATGTATCTTTATCTTTCCGTCAAATCCATGTAGTAGTATATGGTACTACTAGTAATTATCTTACCTTTCGCATCAACTTCATACGTACTCCATGCATGAACCGCGCCAGAACCAAACTTCTCATTACTCTAGGGGAAATCGTTATTTCTATCTATCGGTCGCGCCATGGAGCAACACCAAATTTTACAAGTTACAAGTTCAAAAGGAAAAGCCTGCCGTGTTTGCGTCACACCCCCACACGGTTGGTCCGGCAGGCCGCTCAAAGGGGAATGCGTGTTGTGTTGCATTTTCACTTACAAGTGGGACCGCAGTTGAGCAAACCGACTATCGGCAAACCCCCACCCCGCCCACCGCACGATGGCTGAGAAAACAGGAGGGAGAAGAGATGGCTGTAGCATGGACTCCAAGAAAATTGGTGTCGGATGGGACTCGTGTGGGTGGCGTGTGCCGTACTGCTAGACATGAATGCTAGTTATGGCCCATGCCACCCCACTATATCGAGGTGCTGGTTACGTAGAATAAATTTTCTGGAGTCGGTGCTCAGCCCTCCTCTATCTCTCTTCTCAGCCAGCCAGCAGACGCGCGGAGCCCATCATTTGTTTGCTCATATGCGGTCCCACATGTCAGTGAAAACGCAAGAGGACCCACTGAACCTGCACATCTTTCACCTCGACGTGCTGGTGATGAAAAACAAATCCAATAAAGATCTTCGGTGGCCGCTTTTGGAGTTAATCAAGAGTAGTAAGATTCTATTTACAGTTTAACCCAAGATGCACATCACGCGGCTTCAACTACCACTCTATTTTCTTGCATGACACGACACGGATGTCGGATGTCCCACGGTCAAAAAAGGAGGAAGAACTCACCAAATCTTCGGTTGTGCTCTCGGATTAGACTAGTTGTGCTAACTTAAAATTTTATTGTGTAGAATGGATGCAAGTTATGGTATTGGGAAGAAGAGTACAACGATATATTGATAGAGCACAATTTAGTAGATGTTCTAGCACTTTTAGCTAGCATAGAGGCTAGAGAAGAGACTAGTGCACTTGTTGATAGAATAGAGGCTAGACACGTCTACTTCTTTACACTCGAAGAAGAAAGAAGCACGCAAGATCGAGCCTCCGCAGATCAACAATGAATGCATCAATTTCGCAAAAAAACAATGAATGCATCGAGATGGCACTAATCCAACTTCCAGGAGCAGTTATGGAAGTTGGATATCTTCTAAAATGTATTCTTGTGGTTCTTATTTTCTTTGGTCTTGCTTTTCTAGTCAAAATTTTGGTGATGTATTTCCATGTACCAAAAAATCAATAATGAAAAAAAGATATGTGTTTGCAAAGAAAAATGTACGCGGCCGGGATGCGGTCGCGCGTTCGGCGCACGACCACCGCATCCGAGAAATGGCCCGGACACGACCCCATTACCCTACCCAAACGGACAGAATCCGGGCAAAACGGAGGTCCGTTTGGGGTCGTGCGTTGGAGTTGGCCTTACAAGTGGGACCGCAGTTGAGGAAACCGACTATCGGCAAACCTCCACCTCGCCCGCCACGCGATGGCTGAGTTAGAGAAACGACGAGGTTGAAGAGATTGTTGTAGCACGGACACCAAGAAATATGGTGTCAGATGGAAGTCATGCTGGTGGCATGTGCCGTACTCCTGGACATGAATGCTTGTTTTGGCCCATGCCACCCTACTACTCCTACTACTTATAGTAGTAGTATCGAGGATTCGAGGTGCTGGTTACGTACAGTGAACACATTAACATATGGCCCACCTCACACTGTTGCCAAATTTCCTGGAGTCTGTGCTAGGTTAAAAAGTGTTCTTTGTGAGGATGGGTGGCTGGTCTCAAGTTTAAAACTTGTTGTATTACTTACATAGACATAGAGATAGTGCAGCATGTGAAGCTAGTACAAATAGTGTACTATTGTTGATTGGCCTCATCTGATGACCTGTTGCAATGCACGTACAATTATGTATTCGGAAAATATTTTTTTGCCTCGTCGTAGCACCCACTCAAAGAAGCGACTCGAAAGCCATTCATAAATTTAGTAAGTTTATCACAGGCATATCATTTTATTACATACAACAGGTCATCAACCCACAACGACAATGAGGATACATTATAAATACTAAAGTTTTCATCACACAACAAATAACAAGCAATGAAATGAACTTCAACTCAACCAATCCTCGACATTGGAAACCCTTGCTTTGAACCACAAGCAATTCTCTGGGAAGAGCCAGCTACTGTCAATCTCGAGACCAATGCAGGACTTATCATCCAGGCTGAAGTGGCCTACTATATCACGACCAGGGTAGGGAACCACCGCAATGTCCGACGTATAGATACATTTGCTTCTCATAAATGGTAGTAACGTTGTGTCAACAGCAGCTGGATCGCCTTTAACCATCATTGGATAGTTTGGTCCAAGGAAGAGCGAGTTTGCTCCAAGACTACCAATACTGTACCAGGGAGAAGGTGTTGGTGCTAGCACACCAGTACCCATCCCGAATACCTTGCAACGGGTGTTGGAATAGGTCTGGAGAGGGCGACCATGGGAGAAAACACATGCTTCCTCAGTAGTAACAATCTCAGTGCACTGTATACAGACAAGAAGAGGTGATCCATCAGAATTAGTTGCCAGCCGCTACTGAGTATATAAGCCCTGCTCATCCTCATGATCGTCACCATCTTCATCTCCCCCTTGGTTACAAAATTTTTCAAGTATAGGCGGTGGAATGTTCACAGGACCTTGGAAACACAAGAAGAAGGTTAATTAGTAGAGAAGGGAAACTTGCTAACTCGCATGTATGTGGATGAAACAATTATAATTATGGTGGAAGACAAACGTACCGAAACTACGATGATCCCATGCAAAAACAGTGCCACGAGTGGTGGTAGCAAACACAAGACCCTCGTATTCAATTGCATCACAGTACACATCCATGTATTGAAACTGATTTTTGAGAAATATCCATCAAGTCGAACCACGAAGGACGGCAACAAACTTGTCGAAGATAGCAACAACTTGATAGTTCTTGTAATTCCAAGAGCAGTTGGGAACTCGAGAAATTGCTATCTTCCGTAGACGACAGTCACCATGATCATATTTGAACGTACGTAGATCATCTGCGTGCTCAACCTTAGGGCACTCGGAGATTTTTCGAAGTGGAATCTGCTGACGAGTGTACACATTCACAAGTTCCCACTCGCAATTGTACCCAATATAAACAACCCAATCTCCATTTGCGCCTGCCCAAGCCTTGCCCTCAAGCGATGGTATCTTAACATCATACGTATCATTATCAAGCGGCATCAACTTGCACAAGGAGAGGCCTCCCTCATCCCCGCGCCAGTCAGCAGGGTCACGGCAAAGAAGATAGGGGAGATCAAACCGCTCCTGGACCCTTGGGTTCCTTGTAATGATGTTATTAGTTGAGTCGAGAATGTTCTTGAACGAGCCTGCCATGCTAGCCGAGGTGAAGACGTCACACCGATCAATGAGTTCCCCCACCATGTCATCTTTCAGATCGGGGCAAGAATAACGGGGTCGTGTCCGGCTTGTTCCCTCCATGGAGAAGACCATCGGACAATGGCAGAAGGAAGGATGAAGGCAAATGGAGGAGGGAGGAAGAGCGTGCGACAACAGTTCCAAATCGAGAGGGAAAGGCGAAGAGTCGGTGGATGGTTGCCAATTTGCCACGGTACACGAAGAGGCGCCCCGGCCTACACGTCCTTTTGGAAATTGTACAAAAGGACTCGCCGTCTTCTCACTGACATGTTGGAACGGGACCAAATGTCAACGAAACATGGTGTGTAATTTCTCATGCAAAATGCGATCTGGCCGCGTTGGCCCGAGGTGCCGCATTAGTTATCGACCTTTATTTTTTAACATACAATCTGAGTGGATAGCTCCAGTGGTCATCACACGTGAGCGGATATATAGGTGGGCTAGGTGGGCAGGCGGCAACAATCTAAGTGCTAAAAGAGTTGATCTTGAAAAAAGAGTTGATCCAATGATTGGTTTTGTTTGGATTTTCCAACTATGACCATTGGATAGAGTGAATCAATGGCTTACGTTCAAAGTTATTCTCATACTATAGAATGGTATAGGAACGTGGAAAGATTTGCTTGATTTTATATCGCTGAATAATATAAAATATTATGAGTGCAGATGCTCCATCCCGAGGTTTGCAGATCCTTCTCGGTCGTCGGGAATCTATGTTCTTCCACTCTTTCATTTAAGACATGAGCTTCGTTCATCATGTTGCCGACACGCGGGACATCTATATGCCTCCATTTTACAAAATCATACTATATGCCTCCATGACACGCGAGACATCTAGCATCAAGGTGGCGTGTCATGTGAGAAAATGGAGATATGCAGTGCGTAAGTGAGTCATGCACTTTTATGGCACCTAGTACTACGCAATATTTTTTCTCCTCGATGGCACGTGAATAGTGCACGTACTCAATGACATAGCACGGGATGGTAGCCATGGACATGGCCGGCCCTTTTTGAAGAGAGTACTAATAAATACGTAACTTTGATGTGTCCCGTCAACTCACAAAATGACGAGAAGCTTGCTTACTACGCCTTATCCCTCGCCAACGCGTGCGCGGTGGCTCGCAGCACGAGGAGAAACTTTTGCTTACAAGCGGTGGACGTGCAGCAGTTCATTTGGTGTCAGATTGCCAGAAGTAGTACAGTACCATCATTATTGTTCGACTTCCGGAAGAGGAGAAGAGCCAAGCGCAAGGTCACCTACTAACCTAGTACAGTACTACTACAGCCAAAGCTGGTCCACCTTTTTAGAGCATGGTTAATTAATATAGGCGGCTCTTGCAGCGGCACATCATTTAGAGCAAGTACTCTCTTCGTAGGATCAAAGGAAGTGAAACAAAAGTTGGAGTGGATGCTAGATTGCCAATTAAAACATGATTACATAGGAAAAAAATCCTATAGCATTCTATCCTATGAATCAAACGACCAATGTAGGAAAATTATGAGGGGGGTCTCTCCAACAGTGTTCCTCGGCTCGCACCTAGCATCACAGTGGTCGAACTTGGAGTCATTCATCTGGTACAAGTGGCATCTCAGATCTGGTACTCCAGTTTTAGGTTGGCTCTGTGATGTGGCAACTTCATATACTAACCGGATGCTGGCTATACTACTACGGTACTCACACTCCAAGAAGTGACTCAAAAACCATTCATAAATTGAGTCTATGACACACATTTGCAAATGTACCATTCATTACATACACCAAGTCATCAACACACAACGACAAAGATGATACATGTTGGATTATAGATTATTTTCCAACAAAACGTTCTAGTAAATACTGAAGTTTTCATCACACAACAAATAACAAGCAATGAAATGAACTTCAACTCAACCAATCCTTGGCGTTGGAAATGCTTGCTTTGAACCATAGGTGCTCTGGGAAGGGCCAGCTATTGTCAATATCAAGAGCTACGCAGGATTGATCATCCAGGCTGAAGCGGCATATATCAGGAGCAGGGTAGGGAACCACCGCAATGTCCGAGGTATAGATACATTTGCTTCTCATAAATGGTAGTAGCGTTGTGTCAACAGCAGCTGGATCGCCTTTAACCATCATTGGATAGTTTTGTCCAAGGAAGAGCGAGTTTGCTCCAAGACTACCAATACTGTACCAGGGAGAAGGTGTTGGCGCTAGCACACCAGTACCCATCCCGAATACCCTGCAACGGGTGTTGGAATAGGTCCGGAGAGGGCGACCATGGAGAAAACACATGCTTCCTCAAGAGTAACAATCTCAAAGGTAATCAGATACAGACAAGAAGAGGTGATCCATCGGAATTAGTTGCCAGCCGCCAATGAGTATATAAGTCCTACTCGTCCTCATGATCGTGATCATCACCATCATCATCTCCCCCTTGGTTATAAAAATTTTCAAGTATAGGTGGTGGAATGTTCACAGGACCTTGGAAACACAAGAAGAAGGTTAATTAGTAAAGGGAAACTTGCTAACCCGCATACATGTGGATGAAACAATTATAATTACGGTGGAAGACAAACGTACCGAAACAACGAGGATCCCATGCAAAAACAATGCCACGAGTGGTGGAAGCAAACACAAGATCCTCGTATTTAGTTGTATCATAGTACTCATAATCCGTGTACAGAAACTGATTTTTGAGCAATGTCCATGGACGAACCATGGAATCAGTAAGGACAGCAACAAGCTTGCCGAATATAGCAACAACTTCATAGTTCTCGTAATTCCAAGAGTGGTTGGGAACTTGACAAATTGCTATCTTGCGTAGACGACAACCACCATGATCATATTTGAATGTACGTAGATCATCTGTGTGCTCAACCTCAGGGCACTCTGAGATTTTTGGAAGTGGAATCCGCTGACGAGTGTACACATTCACAAATTCCCACTCGCAATTGTACCCAATATAAACAACCCAATCTCCATTTGCGCCATCCCAGGCCTTACCCTTAAGCGATGGCATCTTGACATCACACGTATCATTATCAAGCGGCATCAACTTGCACAAGGCGAGGCCTCCGTCGTCCACGCCCATGCGAACAGGCTTATAGCGAAGAAGATAAGGGAGATCAAACCGCTCCTAGACCCTTGGGTTCCTTGTAATGATGTTATTAGTTGAGTCGAGAATGTTCTTGAATGAACCTGCCATGCTAGCGGAGGTGATGACGTCGTAATGAGTTCCCCCACCACGTCATCTTTCAGATCAGGGCAAGAATAACAGGGTCGTTTCCGGCTTGTTCCCTCCATGGAGAAGACGATCGAACAATGGCAGAAGGGAGGGTGGAGGCAAATGGAGGAGGGAAGAAGAGCATGCGACAACATTTCCAAATCGAGAGGGAAAGGCGAAGAGTCGGTGGACGGTTGCCAGTTTGCCACGATACACATGAGACGCCCCGGCCTACACGCCCTTTCGGAAATTATACAAAAGGACTCGCCGTCGTCTCACTGATATGTTGGAACGGGACCACATGTCAACGAAACATGGTTTGTAATTTCTCGTGCAAAATGCGATCTGGCCGTCGTCGGTGTCAAAACCGGCGGATCTCGGGTAGGGGGTCCCGAATTGTGCGTCTAAGGATCGATGGTAACAAGAGGCAGGGGACACGATGTTTACCCAGGTTCGAGCCCTCTCTATGGAGGTAATACCCTACTTCCTGCTTGATTGATCTTGATGATATGAGTATTACAAGAGTTAATCTACCATGAGATCGTAGAGGCTAAACCCTAGAAGCTAGCCTATGATTATGATTGTTGTATATCATCTATCGACTAGCCTGGCCTCGGTTTATATAATGCACCAGAGGCCTAGGATAACAAGAGTCCTAACCGAATACGCCGGTGGGGAGGAGTCCTTGTCTTGATCGCCAAGTCTTGTGGAATCTTCCTTGTATGCGGCAACTGTCCGGATTGGCCCATGAGTATACGGCCATGGGGGTCCTCGGCCCAATCCAACTGATTGGGAGACGACGTGGTGAGTACCCCCTAGTCAGTAGCCCCCTGAACCGGTCTTCAAGTTAGGGACGCTCCTCGATTCTTCCGAACTGTTCTTTATCTTCGGTCGCCGGTCTTGAAAACTGGTTCAACAAATCTTCTCATCTTCGATCTTGAGGATCGCCGAAGTGCATCCGAAGAGTTTACACGTCGGGCACCCGAGGAGCCCCTTTAAGTTTCCGGCCTTTATCAATGCCTTGTTATTTTTATGCCACACCTCGGGTTTGAAGTTGTTCCCGGTAGGCAGTGTCCTCTTGTGTACGAGCTCTAATGCCGGACTGCATTCGAGGTATCTTTTGCAGCCGAGCACCAATGCCGGACTGCTTCCGAGCTCCAATGCCGAAATGTATCCGAGCTCCAACGCCGGACTGTGTCCAAGCTCCAACACTGGACTATATCCAAGATGTCATAGATCATCTTGGTTCCAAAAAGTTGAAGGAGTTTAGCCGAGCTTAATGCCGGAAATGCCCTCTATGGAGCTAGCCGCTAGCGCCCGAGCTTTATGCCGGACTGCTTCCAAGGTGGTGCACTACCCCGTCCGCGGGCTGATTTTCTGTGAATATTTTTAACTGATGCAGTTTATTCTCTGCCGATGTATATCTAGTAGCCCTCAAGGTGTGTATCAGTCTAAAACCCGAGATGCACCTGAAGGCAAGCATAAAACCGATGTTCCTAGTAGCCCCTAAGACTCAGGTCAATGCGCGAAAGCGGCCTGAGGATCAACTCCTAGCTCGGCAGCATACATAGGAGTAAAAACACAGTGTCATATATTAGAGATAAGAGTGAACGGAGAACGGTGTCGGCGTTCTGGGAACGGGGGTCCCCAGACTGCCTGCCTGCGGCCTGCGGCGTGGCTCGAAGGAGGCCCAGCACGACCCATCTTCATCAACACAAGCTCAAGACCCTCGGGAGGGGCCAAGCCTCGCGGGGCGGACGACAAGGAGCTTCCTCGGGCACGGCCTCGTCAGGCTGGCTCATGAGGAGGCAGAGAATTCAAGGCAGGGTACCTCGCGAGGTGCCCATGACGCAAGCCATGATTTACTAAGGGCGCCAGCCGGCGCCAGCCCAGCAAGAAGGTCCTCCTTTCCTCTTTGGTGCAAAGGGAGCAAGCGCAGCGAGAGCATCAAGCAAAGGCATCCGCTTGCAACAAGACCAAGACCAACCCAACGGCTGGAAGGGAGTCATCATGGAGCCCAAGCAAAGGCCATCACCAGAGTTTTGGCAAAGCGAGGACCAACTTTAGTCGATAAGTGTACCTGTTGTTCCCTTCAAATGGCTAATTGTTGGTGCCCTTCCCGCCAATATTTGGGAAGAGGCCTAGGGCCTTCGCCTATAAATAGGACTAGCCACCCACAGGGTAGAGGCAGCTGGAGAGATAGGAGGAGATCCGAACCCTCATCAAGAAGCCAGTAGCTAGAGCCACTGAACACCACCTAGTAGTTCATCGCACCCGCCAAGAATAGACCCTCGCGAGGCTGTTCTTCCTTGTATTGTTCCTCATCAGCCCAAGAGGCAATCCACCACACCACACACTGGAGTATGGTATTACACCACAATGGTGGCCCGAACCAGTATAAATCTCGTGTCTCTTGTAGTTTAGGTCCCAGTGATTCGGCGAGGTGCGAGACGGTGGAAGGTTGGATCTCTGCGCGCACCCCAGTGTTCGAACCTCAAGGGTCTGCCGGAACCCGAAATCCGACATTTGGCGCGCCAGATAGGGGTGCGCCGGAATCTGCCTTTCGTCGCCTCCTTCTTCCCCGACCACCGCAACCATGTTCGACGCTGTCGGGCTCAAGACGGAGCACCGAGCCGCTTCGCCTCCCATGTCGCCAGACAGCTCCTGCCGGCGGGCGCCTCGTCGTTCCTCGTCGCCGCCGTTAACGCCGCCACCGCCCGGTGGGGAACGAGCAGCAAGCATCGCCCCAAAGACTCGCCCATGAGGCGGGACGGCCGCACCGCCACGCCTTTCGCCACCCCAGCTGGTTTTTCATCACGCGCTTCGCAAGCGCCATGGAGGCCCGAGCTGCACTCATCGCGCAAACGAAGCTCCTGCACTACCGCCTCGCCGACGACATCTACGAAGAATGGCTCGACCGAAGTCGCCGAGCTTGTCCGCGCTGCAGAGGCGCCTCAAGATCGTCCGCCTCGCTGCACCGCCGCCCGCTGGCGATGAAGCTCCCGGGCGCCTCGGCCGCCGCCTCCTCAAGAAGGTGCCTCGCCCCAAGGCGCGCGCCTCGGGCGGAACCCGCTCCACCAGCGCCGGCGCTGCAAGAGCAGAGCTGTCAAGAAGTTTCGCCCACGAAGCTGCCCGAGCGCCCCGCCCAAAGACGTCAGACCTGCGTTCCCCAGCAGGGCGCAAGGAGGCCCGCAAGACCAAGCTCTCGCCGTCCGAGGCCCCCGCTGCCATGGCGGGCTGCCGCGCTTTCACCTCCGAAGGCGCAGCGTCGCGTGGCTCGCCAAGTTCAAGCCGACCTGCCTCCCGCCACGACGGCACAGCTGACCCACGGAGTTCCTCCAGCTCTACGAGCTGGGCATCGAGGCTGCCAACGGGATGAAAAGGTCATGGCGAACTGGTTTCCCATGGTGCTCAAGGACGGAGCCCGCACTGCTCCTCGACCGCCCTGTGCACGATCTCTTCTGGGCCGAGATGCGCACCCGCTTCATCGCCAACTTCCGTGGTACTCATGACCGCCACCCGCCGTGAGCGACATGCGCCGAATCAGCAGCAGCCTGTGGGAAACCCCGCAAAAGTACATCTAGCGCTTCAACAACGCGCTACCAAGATCCCTGTGGTAACGGAGGAGGCCATCATCTCGCTTTCTCCGACGGGCGGCGCGACGTCAATATGAAGGAGGAGCTGGCGATGCATGAAGATCTGCACCTCCTTGAGCTGTTCAACTTGGCGACTAAGCGCGCCAGGCTGAGGAGGGCGCCTCCTCCTCGAGCTGCCCGCCGCGATCCCAAGAAAAGAAGTCCAAGGCCAAGGACGTGAAGCGCAGGGGCTGCCGATCGCGCCGAACCAGACACCAAGCGAGGCGTAGATCAGCCCGAGTCCTCCAAAGGCGCCGGTACTGCGGCACCACGACCTCCACACCCACAACACCAATGAATGCCAAGAGCTCCGGCCGACGCTGAAGGAAGGGTCGGCAGACGCCTGAAGCGCAGCGACCGGGCTACGGCCGAGGAGGAGGAAGGAATGCAGACGCTGGAAGATCATGCCCGCGCCAAGGGTGGCGCGACCAACCTCGTGGAGGACCGCTGGCAAGACCTGCCTCAAGGGAGGCTGGAGGATCAGCCTCGCGAGGATCGCCCGCAGGGGAACGCAGGCTCCCTCCGCCGCCGCCGCAGCCAAGGAGAAATGAGGACCGCCATCAGACGAGGGGCTGGGGCTTCCAGAACCGCGGCGATCGCTCAGATCCCGGGCGGAGCTCAAGCCCCACCTCTCAACGATCTTCAAGCAGTTCGCTGCGAAGTGAATGCAGTCCTCCCTGCTCGAGGCGCGCGCCTCTCGTGGTCGGCGGCGCCATCACGCTCGGGCTCAGCGGATCAGCTCAAGTGCGCGCCACAGCCGGAGTTCTCCCGATGCTTTGTTCCCCAATCATCGCAATGTGCTGGTCACCAAGACCTCATCGACGGCGGGCAGGACTCAACCTCCGTCTGTGGAAACATTCAACAATCTTCAAATGCCTTATACCGCCTTCAGCCAACCAAGCCTTTCTCCGAGTCACCGACGGCTCCACGGTCCCGATCAGCAGATCCGCCTTCCTGTCACCTTCGGGCTCGCGACAACCACCGACCGAGCTCATCGACTTCGACGTCGCCCACATTCGCCTTTGCCAGACAATGCCATCCTCGGTACCCGGCGCTGGCTAAATTCATGGTCAGAACTCCACCACAGCTACAACGCCCTCAAGATGTCAGAACGGCGGGTCATCACGGTGCCTCGTGGAGAGAGAGACGCAGCATGTGCTCCCCGGAGCGAGCCTTTCAGCCGCATCGCTAGAAGACCTGCACCACAAGCAGCAGGAGGCCTCCCGAGGCCGCACCCAAGAAGAAGAAGACATCGACCGCCCGGCCTCAAGAGGCAGGCCCTCAGGCCCAGCGCCGCCAGGGGAGCCTCCTTCCATCGCAGATAGGAAAGCACGCCCGGCGCCTCCTCAGCCGGGCTCGGGGCTCTCCCCCGAGGGCCGCCGCCCCGCCAAGGTCACGAGGAGGCGCTGGGCACCACGTGAGGCGTGCCAAGCACGCTTCCTACAAGCAGGATCAAGGAAAGGAGGGCCGAACCTCGTGAGTTCGCTGCCAAGGCCATTCAGAGCTACAGAGTCAAGGGTCATGAGGGGCCGCCGCCTACTCAGCTGTGGCCCCCATCCAGCGAGGATGGTGGGCTGCGGCTCTGATCGACATACCAGGCTCAACCGAGCCGCATCTCAAGAGCGCCTGCCTCGCGAGTGGGACGCTATGCAGGGCCCGCCCCACAGCTACGGCGCATGCCTCACGGCCGCTAAACGCGGTTGCTGCGCACCAAAGATCTCATGAGGACCATCCCGAGGCTCGAGAGGTCGTGCACGCCACAACCTCGGGCGGAGATGGAGATGGCCCCGAGGAGCCGCTGGCCGCCGGATCCTCCCGAGGCCCCGGCCCGGGGCTCGTGGAGGATCGCCCCGCAGCCCACCGAGTCTGCTACACCAACACCCCTTCGCCCCAACATCACCGGTGACATCTTTAAGTTTTGTTCCGGCTGGGAGCGCCTTCAGTCAGATTATTCCTGTGCAGCGTGGGTCCGCCCCTCGCTGCATGTATCCCTTTATTTCATGTCATTAGCCTATCCTGTTGGGGGCGCCTCGGCTGCATCATCCCCAAGCTGCTCGGGCCTGCCCCAGCGGCATGTATCCTTCTTACGCTTTTCTTAGGATTATGCTCTCGCCCACCATGCTTGTTATTTGTGCCTTTCCCGGGTGACGGAATCTTGCACGTTAAAGGGGGTGCCCGAGCATCGCGACTCAGGGCTCCTACCGCCCTCCGCCCTCACCCTCTGGTCTTGTCCATGGCATCGCGACCTGGCTTGCCAAATGACACCGAGACCAGCCCGAGAGCTGGGACCCGAGGACGAGAGTTTCACATCTAACCCAAAGATGCGCTGTTAGAGGGGGGTGCCCGAGCATCGCGACTGTGGCTCCTACCGCCCTCCGCCCTCACCTCTGGTCTTGTCCATGGCATCGCGACCTAGCTTGCCAGCCGATGGCTGAGACCAGCCCGAGAGCCGGGACCCAAGGACGAGAGTTTCGCCATCTAACCCAGCTTATGCTAAAGGGGGGTGCTCGAGCATCGCGACTGTGGCTCCTACCGCCTCCGACCTCACCCTATGGTCTTGTCCATGGCATCGCGACTGGCTTGCCAACGACGGCCGAGACCAGCCCGAGAGCCGGACCCAATGACGAGAGCACAGCATCCGCCAAATTTGCAGGAACACACTCAAGATAAGGCCCAGAGCCAGCGCAACCCGCCTTGAGGTAGGGGCCTCAGGAGCCTGCGCTGGCTCAAGGGTGCCCTAACACACCTCGCGAGGCCTCTCGCTCCCCCAAGCAACTAATGGCAGGATTAACGACGCCACGGCGAGCTCTTGTTCCTTTGTGGTGAACCCGCAGGTCCCTCCAAGGAGCACGAAACGACCTCGCCACGCAATCTCTCGCCGCCTAAGCACGACCTAGCGCTGCACCAGAAGCATTGTCCCGACTCGAGAGAAGTCACCCCGGCACACTAGTTATCGTAACACCATCCCCACACTCAATGCGACTTCGTTAGCAACGTTGCTCTCCTTTCGCCAATGATGGCTGCTTGAGCGCCAGGGGACCCCCGAGCATCGCGACTCGGGGCTCTTATCGACCTCGCCGCCACCTCCTGGCCTTGACCACGGCATCGCGACCTGGCATACCAGCGACGGCTGAAGCCGCCTTGGGACTGGGACCTGTCGGCGCAGAGCATCAGGCCCTCGTGAGGACTGAAAGGAGGAAACTGAGCTAGAATGGAATGAGCATCTCGCACTGCCTCATGAAAAGGGTTATATTGACAAACGAAGCTACAGACATCTTACAAGCCCCCGCGGGGTACATTCTTGTCTCCTCGCAGGAACAAAAGGTGCGAACCCTGAGGAATCCTAACTACAGGGGGCATCGCGGCAGATGCCATCATCAACAGTGGGTTGTCCGGCACCGGCGCCAACCCCATCCAGATCAGGGCGGCGACGGCCTGACGAGCCCGCCTCGCCCGGGAACGATGCAGGCTCGGGGCTCGAGGCTGTCGCCGCTGCCTCTCGAGTCGCGAGGAGCTCGGGCGGAGTCGCTGATCCTCCGACGCCCTGTCGCCGAGGAGCCGCCGAGGGAGTGGTCGGTCGGCCTCGCCACCGCAGCAGATCCCACCACCTCTCCCGGGCAGCACTTCCACCGACGACCCTCCGTCAAGACCTTGAAGGACACCACCAAGCACCATCGACCTGTGGATCGTGAGGGCGCCTCGTCCCGCAGACCAGGCGACTCGCCCAGCCTCGAGTCATGAAGACCTCGCCAGGAACCATCGCGACCTCTCCGCCTGTCACAGGTGCCGCAATGGGCGTGTTGCAGCAGAGTCCTGTGGGGTTCCTTCACGGACGATGGAGGCGAAGAAAGAAGGAAGACTAATCCAAGATTTAGGAGGCGTGGCGACGTGAAGCACGAACTCCCGGCAGAGCCTCGGCGTGGACCTGTGGGGAAGACACACACCTTCGTGACTCCGGCATCGCCGGCGGCGCCGGCGTGGCGCCCGGCGCCGCCTCCTTCAGAGCTACCAATGTGCGCGACAAGGGAAGAGGGAACCCTGGTGGCGGCCGCCGCACTGGGCACGGGCGCCTCGGCGAGCGCTCTTGCCTCGACACTGAGGGCAAGCCGCTTTGGGGGAGCAGGTTAGATCCTCTTGAGGAGCCTTTCCTTTCTTCCTTGGAGAACCGGCGGATCGGAGCCATGGCAACCAGATTTAAACGAGGAGGAGGAGAAGCGTATGATAGACTGAAGGGTGCACGCTGCCTGCATTTATAGCCGGCGAAGGCCAACCGTCGGCCTCCACGATCACCGTAATCATGACCGACCGCATGGAGGGACTTGTCGAATCCGGTGGTTACCGAGGCATCGTGGGGAAGCAAAGCGCGACACGCCCAATCAACCGCCACGCTGGCGCCTAAGGTCATGAGCTGTTAGGGGCCCGCGACGCCAGACTTGCCATTTCGCCTCCGCCGCTGTTCGGCGCGCCAGGCCCGGGCTATCGCCGGGCGCTCGGGAACGGGGTCCCCAGATTTGCTCGCTCGCGGCTCGCGGCGTGGCTCAAGGAGGCCCAGACGCCCATCTTCATCAACACAAGCTCAAGACCCTCGTGAGGGGCCAAGCCTCGTGGGGCGGACGACAAGGAGCTTCCTCAGGCAGGGCCTCGTCAGGCTGGCTCATGAGGAGGCGGAGAATTCAAGGCAGGGTACCTCGCGAGGTGCCCATGACGCAAGCCATGACGACCAAGGGCGCCAGTCGGGCGCCAGCCCGCGCAGTGTCCTCCTTTCCTCTTTAGTGCAAAGGGAGCAAGCGCAGCGAGAGCATCGAGCAAAGGCATCCGCTTCGTGCAACAAGACCAAGACCAGCCCAACGGCCGGAAGGAGTCATCGTGGAGCCCAAGCAAAGGCTATCACCAGAGTTTTGGCAAAGCGAGGACCAACTTTAGTCAGATAAGTGTACCCGTTGTTCCCTTCAAATGGCTAATTGTTGGCGCCTTCCCGCCAATATTTGGGAAGAGGCCTAGGGCCTTCGCTTATAAATAGGACTAGCCACCCACAGGTAGAGGCAGCTGGAGAGAGAGGAGGAGATCCGAACCTCATCAAGAAGCCAGAGCTAGAGCCACCGAACACCACCTAGTAGTTCATCGACCCGCCAAGAATGCACTCGCGAGGCTGTTCTTCCTTGTATTGTTCCCTGATCAGCCCAAGAGGCAATCCACCACACCACACACCTGAGTATGGTATTACACCACAATGGTGGCCCAACCAAGATAAATCTCGTGTCTCTTGTGCTGTTCCGCTTAGTAGTTTAGGTCCCAGCGATTCGGGCGAGGTGCGAGACGGTGGAAGGTTGATCTCCGCGCGCACCCAGTGTCGAAACTCAAGGGTCCGCTGAACCCAAACCGGACAAACGGGCCCCGAGAGAGGGTTGTGAGAAGTCGCCGTGATATATAGCTTGATGCCGATAGGTCCAGATGGTACTTATTGCTGTCCGAAGACGCTTCCCATAGTTCGATCAAGCCAACATCGAGCCTTTTGAATTTTCTGCATTGAATAGGCAATGCGAAGCCCTCGAGACACCGGTCGGGTGGCAACACCGATCAGGGGATCGATATGCCCCTTTAATATTTGTAAATAATGAGCGCAAAGCCCAGTAGCCCCCGAGCCTTAATGTGGGCACGGGTGGCCGAATTAAGGATCGATATCCTGAGTAAAATCACAGATTATGTTTAATGATTCTATGTATCCAAGTACTTTACATCATTATTTTGACTCCATTATGACCGTTTATCAGTTGAAAGTGGCCCATCGTCGGCTTCTACCCCTTTGTAGATACTACGCAGGGTGTTTCCGCAATAACAAAGCAACCCTTAGCCGACGCCTTTGCGTTCAAGGCGGTTGTGTTAGCGTAAACGAGGCAATCAGATATGCGGGCTTTAAAACTTTCGCTTAGTCATAGGAGCTTTAAACCGGGAAGCTAGCTATGAGCCCCCGTTATCGCTCGCCACATCCAAGGTCAAGCTATAAATAGTTCGCCAATGTTATGAACAACCCGTCATTTAACATAGTCATCGAATCGCGGACCAGTTTACGCCTATTGTGACAGTCAATTTTCGGCTTTCTCCACTGAGGTGCTTGACCATGCGAGCTGGAAGCACAATCGAAGTGGTTCTCCCTTTGCACACCTAGCCGAACAAAGTGGAACGTAGGAGGCAAGCACAGGAGCCGGGCAACCCAACTATTGACCGAAGACACAATTCGAAACCGATGCATGTATAGCAATATCTGAGAATGTTTTTGCCGAATCCCTAAAGGTGTCCGGCGTTGCACTGCGAGACTAATGCTGGAAACGCACAAATAGTTTAAAAGTGCCATAGGCTCGAAAAGCCAAAAAACTTATTCAAAAGTTTAATGTCTGAACTAGATCAAGTGTTCGGTGCCAATCCAAAAATTGGACTTTAAAAAAAAGTGCCGTGCTTTAACATGACACATCCTATCTCAAGAATCCAAGCGGGTCAGCCTATGGCCTCAACCTCCTTATCCCGAAGGCGGCGTGCATCTCCGAGGCTAGTTTAGCAAACTGCACTCGAGCGGATTTAGAGAGAAGCAAGGCTATCCGGCTATTGACCACACACTTGCATCGAGAAAGGAGTGATAGAAAAAAGACTTTGCAACGACCAAGAAGAAAAACAGCTCATACTAATTTAAGAGCCCCCAAGTGACTTGGGTAAAAGAATTTTATGTATAATGATTGTATGTACCAAAGTAGTTATATCATATCTGTGTTCACCCGAACTTTATACGCGTCTTAACCGACCGTCGGCTTCTCCCTCTTCGGTCAAGGACCGAAAAGTGTTATGTACTCCACCTGTCAAGAATGTCGACGGTGTTTCCGGAAACAAGGCAATCAGGCCATAAGGCTGTAATGCATAAAGCGCGCCAGGAACTTATGCTATATTATCGATGAAGTGTAAGAAGCATCTTCAAGAAAATAGTACCCCACCGATACCTTTCTTGATGCTCATTGTTACTACGTGACTTGTGCAATAGATTTTTGTACTCATGAGTTCCGTGTGCCGACCATAATTGAAAACAGAAGAGCGCTTAGCTTTCGGCTTCACCTACCGAGGTCCGCTCGGATGAACCGATCGTGACAATCGCAGAGGTGCTCCCTTTACTCCCTAGCCGAACAATCGGGAACGTAGGGGTAAACATAGGAGCAAGGCAACCCAACTTGCAAATCACTTAGGTCAATATGGTGCATACTGTGGCGTAATACACGAACAAGGAACGAAGTCGTACAAGTATAATCATTTGCAAGAGGAAAGGCTTCATAAAGGAAGCCCCCAAGTAAACGGGGTATTTGAATTTGTGTGTCACAAACAAAGTTTGGACAAGGAAGTTTTTCGCAAACAACCTTTTGTCAAAAAAGGTATAATGCTTGGACGGACCGAACAAAATTTAAAAATGAAAGTTTTTGAGCATGATAGCGATTTAGCTGGTTAATGTGCTCGGTGTTGATGACGCGGTCCTAGCTTGATGCGGGACAAGGTCCCAGCCCCCCAGGCCGGTCTCGATGTGGCGGAGCGAAGAGCTCGGCAATCCGAAGTGGTGACGTAGCACGACCAATGTAGGCCGACAGAGTGACGCCGAAGAGACCACGCGACGCAGTCAAAGTCCATTACCTGCACATGTAAAATAGTGCGGTCTAGGAAATAATAATAATATAAATAATCCTTGCATAATTGCTTTGCGCAAAAATAATTTATTTAAAGAGACGTGGCCTTGTGCTGAAGCAAATGTCGATGCAGGGCGTCAGCGTGACGCAATGACAAAGCCTGAATTTGCGGTATGTCCGGTCTCGATGCGGCGTCACGAACTATGTATGAAATTGACCGAACCACCACGCCGACCGTTTTTAATGTGGCCGCCATTTGATAGACCTGTGTACAGATGATGGAACAAACCAGAGTAATAATTCCTTAAGAAAAATAAACCCAACAAGCAAAAATTGTTAGGATTAATAGCACCTGGTTTATTCGTTGTAGCAGTCCGAAGAAAAGCGACTCCCAAAATTGGGACTCGATCCGCATACCCATTCCCTGATGGGCGATGAAGCGATAGCATGGCGACGCTGGTAAAGGTTGACTCGCCGAGGCAAAGCCCCCGGTCCAGCTGACGTGACGAAGCTAGTCGGCTGGTGTCGTCAAAGTTACCAGAGTGTGCTGAGATGGAGGGATGACAAAGCCCGCGGTCCGAACAAGGAGACGGAGCAGATCGATGAGGAGATGCTGCAGCTGCCATGTCAGCCGAGTTGTTGAAGTAGTTCGGCATTGGTGGACATTGGCTCGATGAAGCAACAGTTCGGCCATGCCGATGCAGGTAGTAACTTGTGACGTGGTCAATACTGGCTTGCTGAAGTGGCCGTGTGGCGATGCCGGTGTGTCGCTCCGTGTAATCCGTGGGGCGGTGATGTTGGTGATGATTTATCTTTGGCGATTCTGAACTCTTGTTCGGCTCGCCGAGTTGAGTATCCGAAGAAGTTGAGCTCGGTTCAAAAAGCGACGACATGTCTAGCGCAGGTCGGCAGCCGTGGAGCTATATTGCCGGACTGGTTTGACACCAGCGTGATGGCGAGATTACCTCAGAGGAGGATTAAAATTTTATGGGCGCGTGTTAAAAGCAATGCGCAATACCTTAGAAGAAAATTCCTTTTAAAAAGGTTGTAAAATATCATGTTCATAAAGAAACATGAATTCGGGTCGATTCCGTATTCGCGTAGGAAACAGATCTGAAAAGTGATGCACTAATCGGGAGGTTCCCGGAGCTTGGACGGTCGGATCGAGCTGAATGTTTGACAGGTGGTAGATATAGGAATTCCACAGCCGATCAATGGTTGGATCTTCCAAAGGACATCCGAGCTAGATGCTGGACACCACGCTCCAAACTCGTCCGGATTCTCGTCCAGATTCAATGCGGCTCCGGTATATCGGAGATCGCCGGAGATTCCTCCATCGGAACTCGTCGAAATTTTCTAGGGTCGTTGTAGACTCAATTCCTCACAATTATACCGAAGCAATCGTTAAAGCGACACTCGAGGAGGCGGTGGTGGCAGATACAAGTTCGCTGTCCAGAAAAGCAACGCGGTCGCCCGAGGGCAATGTTGACGTTGAGCCCCTGAGCGCCATGGATGATTCCTCCATGATCTTGATAGAGATCGGAGTTGATGTTGATGAAGGCCCTTGTCCGAACATGATGATCGGAGGCAGGGCACAGTATTCGGTCGAGCCGGTGACGAAGAAGTCGACGTCGCAGTTGATCTGCTGACGAGCCATTGATCCTTTCGCCGATCACACAGCGGAACTCTCAATGAAAGCACCAATGTCGGTGTCAAAACCGGCGGATCTCGGGTTGGGGGTCCCGAACTGTGCGTCTAAGGATCGATGGTAACAGGAGGCAGGGGACACGATGTTTACAGGTTCGGGCCCTCTCTATGGAGGTAATACCCTACTTCCTGGTTGATTGATCTTGATGATATGAGTATTACAAGAATTGATCTACCACGAGATCGTAGAGGCTAAACCCTAGAAGCTAGCCTATGATTATGATTGTTGTATATCATCTATCGACTAGCCTGGCCTCGGTTTATATAATGCACCAGAGGCCTAGGATAACAAGAGTCCTAGCCGAATACGCCGGTGGAGAGGAGTCCTTGTCTTTATCGCCAAGTCTTGTGGAATCTTCCTTGTATGCGGCAGCTGTCTGGATTGGCCCATGAGTATACGACCATGGGGGTCCTCGGCCCAATCCAACTGATCGGGAGACGACGTGGTGAGTACCCCCTAGTCCAGGACACCGTCAGCCACGTTGGCCCGAAGTGCCGTATTATTTCTCGACTTTATTTTTTTAATGGCGTGCCGCTCAGTTTTGAAGCACGACTAATCGGTAATCGCTCGCAGAGAAAATATAAACTACTCTACCACTACCCCACCTCTAGTACTAGTAGTATAAAAAAGAAATATAGGCTGGAGCTTCAGAGCTTTCTTGCTAAGGGCTGCCTACTTGCTTCTCACACTATCACCCTCTCTCCAGATCTAAAAAGACGACCTCTCTCTCCCTCCTCACCGGCGGTCACAGATCCGCCGGGGAAGAAAAGGATCGCAGTAGCGCCGACGACTCGTCGTCCGAGCGAGGTCACGACTAACGACAAGGCCGTCCTCTCAGACCTAGCGCTCACGCGGGATGGCCTCCGTCCCCAAGCTCGCTGCCGTAGTGCGTGCGGAGGACGACGACCATGAGCGAAGCCACTTCCCGCTGACCCTCAGGTATGCTACCTCTTTTCGAATCATACCCTTGTTCTATTGCCCCATCTGCCATGTCGATGCATGTGGAACTTTTTCCACTCCACCATCTTCCCAATTTGCTATCCTCTGCTCTGCTGGTCACGCAGACGAAAACCTTAATTTGCACTATTAAAGGAAACCCTACTTCATGCAGACTAATCCACTTCTGGGTTGAGTAAGGAAAGGAAGGGAGACTGTACTGTCCAAGAGAGTAGGCATCAAACTCGCATCTAGGTTGAAAAGGGGAAAATCAGTAGCTAAGGAACGAGTCTCGTGTCTCTTGGTTGAAGAAGGGTAGAAATGCATGACAACACAATAGAGAATGACCAGGTCGATCGGTTTGTTGTCCTCACATAGGAAAAAGGTGGCTAAACATAACAAAAATGGGATGTAATCCACATATGCTGCCTGGATATTTGTTGCTCTGGGCAACCATACCTCCCTCACCACTCTATGCGTCCGTGGAGGTACATCGTACTGGTACACCTACTATCTGAATGGGCCTCCCGTGCTCTTATTGTCACTTTTTTGCTGTTAGTATAACGCCAGCAGTCAAGTCAAGCAATGCTACTGCTAAAGTGATGCCACATTTAACTAATGTCGCACACAGTCTAATGCCACCGATAAATTTAAGCAATGCCATTTAGTGTCACTGGATTATTTCAGGGTTAGCTGTTGATTGTGGATGTATTAAAGATTTTTCAGCTAAGGCATTCTAATGCTGTTGCACAACTAGTATACCAACGATGAAACTTGTTACTACCTTCAGATTTTTGCACTGTTAATGCTTATATATTACATACCTCACTTTCATGAGATAAGTTAAATTTTTTGTACAGTGTCACCAAAATGCCAAGGCGCTGATGTCATTTTATTTTGGTTAAACTGCACAAAAAATTATGAAGACAAGAGGAAAGGTCAAGAGTGGGCACCTCCTCCTCCGGCTGTTCTCTTGATTCGTTCGATCAAGTTTTTATGTTTGATCGATTATCAAGATTGGGATCGAAATTTTTAAGGTCCCCCCGAGTTCGAAATGATATTTACCTTGGAGGTACATGGTTTGTAATTTTTTTATACTGTCATTAGTTAATAATGCTAGTTACCTTCAGACTTTTGTATTTGCTTTAATGCTCATGCACAACTAGTATACCAATGCTGAAACGTGTTACCTTTACATTTTGTATTGTTAATTTTATAGAAATCTTCCAAATTGCGAGTTTATTGAAATCTGTCCAAGAAACCATTGTATTGTACCTCGTAATAAAATAACTACTCTATTGTTGCACTAGCCCATCGGATTAGTGTATATTTGTAGTATTCAAATTTCAATGGTGTTGCATTAGCGTATGGACATAAATAAAGTGTGGCAAGATTTCCCAGATATGTGCTCAAGAAAACTACTACTTGTTTTTCTAAATACTAGACGTTTGGGTACTTTAAACTGAACCGCGAAAATGTCTTATATTAAGGAACAGAGGGTGTAGAGTTCACTCAAATTATCCCGTAAAGCTAGTCACACCTTTGTTAAAATTAATGTTCATTATGTTATCGGAGGAGGTCTCGTAAGTTTGTCTCTAATGCTTGTCGACTACATACCGACATCATGATGTAATGTTAAGTCATTTCCTTTGTACAAGTGTCACTTTGAATTGTCAAGGCGGTGATGGCATTTTATTTTAGTTGAACTACACAAAATATGCTTAAAAGAAGAGGAAAGGTCAGAATCGATCATTCTTTCGTAAAGAACTATATATGCCTTTTCGACATCACCATTGTTGCCTTATTTATTCCTTCAAACAGTGGTTAGAAACAGTCTTGCTACCTTTTCCCATTAAGAAATTGGAATGCTTATATTTGTGAGTCTATGCTTCAACTAGTGCCACTTTTATAGTAATCACACTTTCAATATTTATGCAAATAGGGATGCTCGATTTTAGTGGAACTGCACAAAAAGTCCAACTGGTTCAACATTAGGAGCATGTTTTCTTCCAAACCTTTATATGCAATTGGTGGCAATATTTTTGCTACTATCTTGCTACTCTTTTTGTACTGCCATTAGATAGTAATACTAGTGGTTTGCATGTGAAGTTATTGGCAGGGTGGACCTACATTGGAGGTGCAGGACAGGATTCAATGATTGGATGCTCAATTTCGATTGTATCGATTTCACCTCTTCCATCACTGCGAACATGGATATCCTTGGTCTGATGAAGAATAGGCGCTATATTTCTGCTCTGAACAAGCAAATCAATTCAGTATGAAATTGTCCAGGCAAAACATGATCAGATCAAATTGTCCAAAGGCAAAACATGACAGATGCTAAGTTTAAAGAGACATGTTTAAACCGAAAATACAAGGTGGGGTATATGTTTACTAGCTGCTTGATATTTGTGCAGACAGAGATGTCTTCCCGTTGCTATTTGGAAAACACACAAAGTGACCGCAATTTTGGTTGAACTGCACAAGAGAATAGTATAGTCATTGCATGCAAGTGCCATTTGAAAATAGACACAGAAAGATTGGATAGTCACCTCATGGACTGCAGAAAAGTAGTACTGTACTATTTATTGGCCAACACTAGGTGCTTCATTGCTTTGGTCTGATTATACAATGGGCATCATTTTGCCAAAGTTAAAGTTTGTATTCCGAAAATAGTCTCGCCGTGTGATCAAGAGAAGACCAAATCATATTGCAGTGGATGTTCGTCCATCATGTGTGGTTCATTCTCATGGTTCCAGCTGTTGGTGAAACCACTTACGTTTGCAAGAGGAATTGTAGACTTCACAAACAAATTTGTCTTTCAGTCTGTACTGAATGTTGGCCAAGAGAAGCATCCATGTTAGTCGGAAGAACATATGTTTTTTCTAGATCTTTGCTTTTGGAGCTACATATTTGTATATGATCTGTGAATCATTGAGATGCATTATAATGTTGATCTTATGTATGGGAATCATACTAGTTGGTTTTAGTTGTGGCTGTTCTTTGCTTTTGGAGCTACATATTTGTATATGATCTGTGAATCATTGAGATGCATTAACAGTTCCTTATATCTGTTCGCTCAGTGTTTACAAGTTACTGATCGATCACTAGCTAGCCTACTAATGCTCTCCTCGCAGTTTTAGTTGTGACGCAAGATCCGAAGTGGCAGTTTTTTGAATAAAAATGCCTACCTCTGAAGAAACTGACAAGCTGCTCTGAAGAAAATGCCATGCGAATATGAAGAAACTGCCAACGAAAACGTTCGCAAATGCCTTATCTCCCAGCTAAAGTTCATCAACTAATGTCCTCGGTTGCGACTCGTTGCATGCTGCTCCGCGTACTGGCTGCGAGTGATTTTGAGTGCCTGCATGCAGCCGGCCATAATTAAGGCAGCTAACTGATGTGAAAAAAGATGCTCTTTAGTTGTTGCGGGCCTTTTAAATCTGTGGAATCATTATTGACAAGGAGGGAGATGATTCGAGTGCACTCGTTTGACCGCCATGCCGGCGTGCGACCCAACACGGACGGGACAGGACGAAACAGTCAGAATTTTAGTTTCTCTAGTTTTCCATGGCAAGCTGGCGCGCTAAGCCATGCCTGCTTAATTATGCATTGAATTCCGATGACCGTCGCGCTACTTTTCGCCTATAAGTACTGTTTCCCGGCCTTCTATGGTGGCACCGTGACCCAACTCGCCCTATCCTAATATGCCCCCACCGGCCCGACGTCGCTCTCCACTTATCCTCGCTCTCGCCTTGTCCATCATGCCCCCGCCCGTCCATGATAGGCGAGGCCGGAGGCGGTCACCGCCAGAACTAGTGTTCGGTTTTTCACCGGAAGGCAGACGGCGGGAGGAGGCATTCTATCGGTCTTTAGATGGCAATGCGGAGATCGATGACTTGTTGGAGCGCGACCGCCTGGCGGAGGAGCAGGAGTTGTTGGAGCGCGACCGCTTGGTGGAGGAGCAGCGTATCGCTGATTTGCGCTGCCAGCGGGACATGGAGCAGCAGCACACCGACGCTTTGAGTCGTGAGCAGAGCGCCCGCAACTGGGCCGACTACGTGGAGGCCGGCGCCCGGCAAATAGCCCTAGAGGCTGTCGGGCACACACGCGTTCGCGACGCCGATTTTTACTACCATCTCATCAAGTAGGTTTCCCGCTTTGAAGCCGAAGCTTCGGTGGACCACGCCGGCATGGAAGGGCCAACGCGCACGAGCAACGCACCCTATCGCACCTCTGGAAAGTCCGAGGTGAGGCAGAGGACGCCGGTGCCAGCGTTTAGCGTGTACCGCAGAGGGCGGCCGACATCGTCTAGTTAGCTAAGAGTAAGTTAGTACTTGTATGCTACTAGAGTATTAGTGGGAGTAGATAGTTAACTTGGCTATCATGGTTGTCAACATGGAAGTTCAAGATTTAAATGTGGATCGACACATTACTTTGCTCTGAATGTTGAACTTTCCGTTTGAACGTATGGAATGGGCTGTTATTTTTTTAAATGGGTTGTATTTGTCCTCCATGGGTTTAGAGGCTGACTTGTGGGCCTACCAAGTTGATGCATACACAATCAGGAGATGATTGTATGTGGAGAGGATGACAGCAGGGACCCGCCAAGGTCATGGCAGTATGCAAGCAAATGCCTCCTTATTTCAAGCCAATAAAAAAATGGCTCCTCCTAATGGATTTCTGACATCTGGGTCCCATGCCATTGTCAACGTAGTCAATAAACGAGAGAATTGCACAACGAGCGGCTGACACCAGGGACCCAATAGCTCGCCCAGTTATTTTTGTTTTGGGTTAATTTGATAAATGCCACTCCAAATCTGGTGTTTCTGAGAAATGCCACTGCAATTTCCAAACTTTTAAAAATGCCATTTCAGTGGCATTTTTCAAGTCTGAGTGGCGTTTTCAAAGTTTGCAATTGTATATGCGTTTTCCAAAGTTTGCAAAATTGCAGTGGCATTTTTCAAAGTTTGGAAATTGCAGTGGCATTTTATGAATCGCCATAATTGGAGTGGCATTTATCTAATTTTTTGAGACGGAAGTAGGGTGTCAACTGGCTGTAAGGTGGCACTCGCCTGTCTAGACAGCCTTCTCTTTTATGTTTACCACAGACCAGCCCAGAGTTTTTTTTCTTTACGAAAATGGCTAGCCCAGTTTTTTTGTGATTTGCCAAGTAAGTCGCTTTGTCAGGCCTGTTGGGCTGCAAATCTTTCAAGACGAGGAGAGCTTCATTCGGCTGGACGAGAAAATGGCCTATCAGTAATGAGAAATGGGTTGTACATTTTTTAAACACATCAAACCAACAATTAGTTTCAAATTACTTTTTTTCATTTCGAGATTTTAAATTGCATTAATTTTTATGCATGGACAATTTGTTGGATTTTATATTGATATACATCTATTTTTAAAATCAGTTTGAATGTGACTCGAAATTTCGGGATTAAAAACAGTTCGGACCGCACCGAAATATGCAAATTTTCGTATAATTTTTTAACCGTGGTCACAATATGGGTTGTAATGCTAACAAAAAGAATATGGGCTAAAAAAACCTTAAGAATTAGCAAATGGGCTGTAAATTATTAGAAATAATGGCAGATGGGCTGTATGTTGTTTTCCATGATTTGAAGCTTTCCTAAAAAGGTTGACGACAGCAAAGGATCGTTGGATGTCCATCCAACGGCCTTCGTGCTTCTTCAATCTCTGCTCTTCCTGCTCCAGCCGCTCAAACAAGCGCTGGCGGGACTGCCTACTCCCTCCTCCCGTCGGGCGGCTGTGCTGCCACGCAGGCCTCACCACCCCATCGTATTCCCATCTCTCGCCTAGCCATCCCTCTACTCACCCACACCTGCTGTTATTCTCCGGCGGCGGCAGAAGAACCAGTAAACCCTCGTACAGTCATACTCCCCTCCGCGTGGGAAACAACTGCCGAGTCTTCCCTGCCTCCGGGTCGTTCCCTTCCTAGGTCTCGCCGTCATCCACTGCCCTGGTGCTCTCGGCACGGCCTAGTCAACGTGGTCAACGACCAACATGCATCTGAAGTGGACTGTACGTGGAGAGGCTGACAGCTGGGTCCACGGCCGCACGCAAGGAAATGCCTCCTTATTACGCGCAAAATAATGATTCCTCCACCTCACATCTGGGACCCACCGAAAGGGCCTCTGTATTTCGCGAAAAAAACATTACCGCCACTGACAGCTCGGACCCACCAGCTATATCTTCGCACGCAAGGAAGTGCGTCCTTATTATGCACAAAAAAATGAATACTCCCCCTGCTAGCTGGGACCCAGTATAGTGGCAGGCTGACTTGTGGGCCTACTAAGTTGACGGGGACGGAGGGCTTTGTCAACTTGATACGTCTCCAACGTATCTATAATTTTTGATTGCTCCATGCTATATTATCTACTGTTTTAGGCAATATTGGGCTTTATTATCCACTTTTATATTATTTTTGGGACTAACCTATTAACCGGAGGCCCAGCCCAGATTTGCTGCTTTATGCCTATTTCAGTGTTTTGAGGAAAAGGAATATCGACGGAGTCAAACGGAACGAAATCAAGCTGGAGAAGTTATTTTGGAAGGAAACCCACCGATGGACTTGGACTCCACGTCGAAGATACGGAGGTGCTCACGAGGGTGGGGCGCGCCACCCCCGGCGCGCCCCGCCTCGTGGGGCCCCGTAGCTCCACCGACGCATTCTTTCACCCATATATACCTACGCACCCTAAAACTTCCGTAACAGAAGATAGATCGAGTTCCGCCGCCGCAATCCTCCAGAACCACCAAAAACCAATCGGGACCCCTTTCCGGTACCCTGCCGGGGGGGGGGGGGATCCATCTCCGGTGGCCATCCTCATCATCCCGGCGCTATCCATGACGAGGAGGGAGTAGTTCACCCTCGGGGCTGAGGGTATGTACCAGTAGCTATGTGTTTGATCTCTCTCTCTCGTGTTCTCTCTCGTGTTCCTCTATGGCACGATCTTGATGTATCCCGAGCTTTGCTATTGTAGTTGGATCTTATGATGTTTCTCCCCCTCTACTCTCTTGTGATGAATTGAGTTTCCCCTTTGAAGTTATCTTATCGGATTGAGTCTTTTATGAGAACACTTGATGTATGTCTTGGTGATCAACTTGCGGGTTTCGTGACATTGGGAACCTATGCATAGGGGTTGGCACACGTTCTTGACTCTCCGGTAGAAACTTTGGGGCACTCTTTGAAGTACTTTTATGTTGGTTGGATGAATCTGAGATTGTGTGATGCATATCGTATAATCATGCCCACGGATACTTGAGGTGACAATGGAGTATCTAGGTGACATTAGGGTTTTGGTTGATTTGTGTCTTAAGGTGTTATTCTAGTACGAACTCTTTTATAGATGTATCTGAAAGAATAACTTTGAGGTGGTTTCGTACCCTACCATAATCTCTACGTTTGTTCTCCGCTATTAGTGGCTTTGGAGTGACTCTTTGTTGCATGTTGAGGTCTTGTTATATGATCTATCTATGTTATTATTGTTGAGAGAACTTGCACTAGTGAAAGTATCAACCCTAGGCCTTGTTTCCTATCATTGCAATACCGTTTACGCTCACGTTTATCACTTGTTACCTTGCTGTTTTTATTATTTCAGATTACAAAAACCTATATCTACTATCCATATTGCACTTGTATCACCATCTCTTCGCCGAACTAGTGCACCTATACAATTTACCATTGTATTGGGTGTGTTGGGGACACAAGAGATTCTTTGTTATTTGGTTGCAGGGTTGCTTGAGAGAGACCATCTTCATCCTACGCCTCCCACGGATTGATAAACCTTAGGTCATCCACTTGAGAGAAATTTGCTACTGTCCTACAAACCTGTGCACTTGCAGGCCCAACAACGTCTACAAGAAGAAGGTTGCGTAGTAGACATCGAGCTCTTTTAAAGCGCCGCTGCTGTGGAGGCTAGGTAAGTGAAGGTATATCTTTAGATCTTGCAATCGAATCTTTTTGTTTCTTGTTTTAGCACTAGTTTAGTTTATAAAAGAAAACTACAAAAAAAATGGAATTGAGTTTGTCTCATACGCTTCACCTTTTTAATATCTTTTGTGAGAATGATGGAAAGGAAAATTGTGCCAAAGTGCTAGAAGAAGAATTACATAGAATGCTTGGCACTAAATATTTATATGATGAGCATGATTGCAATGTTGTTAGTATGAATTCCTTGAATACCCATGATTCTAATGATATGCAATGCCACAAGCTTGGGTAAGCTATGTTTGATGAAGATGATATTTTTTGTCCCCCAAGCTTTGATGAGCAAATTTACTATGATGAAAGCATGCCTCCTATCTATGATGATTATTGTGATGACACATATGCTTTAAAGAATAATTATAACCATGAAACCTGTCATCTTGATCTTAATTTTCAATCACATAATAGTTGCTTTGTTGAGCTTTCTGCCACTACTATTCTGAATGAGAAGAATTTTTCTTATGTGGAGAGTAGTAAATTTTCTATGCTTGTAGATCATAAAAAGAATGCTTTAGGTGCTGGTTATATTTTTGAATTCATTCATGATGCTACTGAAAATTATTATGAGGGAGGAATATATACTTGTAGGAATTGCAATAATATCAAGTTTCCTCTCTACGTGCTTAAAATCTTGAAGCTATGCTTATTTTACCTTCCTATGCAAGTTGATTCTTGTTCCCATAAGTTGTTTGCTCACAAAATCCCTATGCATAGGAAGTGGGTTAGACTTAAATGTGCTAGTCATATTCTTCATGATGCTCTCTTTATGTTTCAATTCTTATCTTTTATGTGAGCATCATTGAAATCATAATGCCTAGCTAGGGGCATTAAACGATAGCGCTTGTTGGGAGGCAACCCAATTTATTTTAGTTTCTTGCTTTTTGCTTCTGTTTAGGAATAAATAATCCATCTAGCCTCTGTTTAGATGTGGTTTTATGTTTTAATTAGTGTTTGTGCCAAGTAGAACCTTTGGGAAGACTTGGGTGAAGTCTTTATGATCATGCTGTAAAAAACAGAAACTTTAGCGCTCACAAGATTAGCTTCAAATTTTTACTGGAGAGTGCTATTTAGTTGATTCTTTTTGCAGATGATTACTAGACAAATTCCTCAGATCCACCAATTTATTTTAGAGTAATTGGAGTTCTATAAGTTTGCGTTAGTTTCAGATTACTACAGACTGTTCTGTTTTTGACAGATTCTGATTTTCGTGTATTGTTTGCTTATTTTGATGAATCTATGGCTAGTAAAATAGTTTATAAACCATAGAGAAGTTGGAATACAGTAGGTTTAACACCAATATAAATAAATAATGATTTCATTACAGTACCTTGAAGTGGTCTTTTGTTTTCTTTCGCTAACGGAGCTCACGAATTTTCTGTTAAGTTTTGTGTTGTGAAGTTTTCAAGTTTTGGGTAAAGATTCGATGGACTATGGAATAAGGAGTGGTAAGAGCCTAAGCTTGGGGATGCCCAATGCACCCCAAGCTAATATTCAAGTACAACCAAGAGCCTAAGCTTGGGGATGCCCCGGATGGCATCCCCTCTTTCGTCTTCGTTCATCGGTAACTTAACTTGGAGCTATATTTTTATTCACCACATGATATGTGTTTTGCTTGGAGCGTCATGTCATTTTTTTTGCTTGCTGTTAGTTAGATTAATGTTTTGCATCTTTGGTTCCAATAAAAAAGTCAAGGTAGCCTTTGCCATGCTTATTTTGCTAGTATACATGTTGCTGTTTGAAAACAGAAAGTTTGCCGCTGTTGCAAAAATTCTCTAGAAAAGTCAGAGAGTGGTATAATGTTGGATCTTTTTGCATATTGAGCTATTATAAATTTATTAATTTTAGTTCATAATTTTTGGAGTTAGGGAAGTACTGATACTCTTGCATTCTTTACAGACTGTACTGTTTTGGCAGATTGCTGTTATGTTTGCATATGTTTGCTTGTTTAATGATTCTATTTAAGGATAGGAGTATTAAATATGCAGAGGCATTTAGTATGCAATGTTGAATAATAATTTTAGTGATTTGTTACAGTATAAAATGATAAGGTTTTGCATTGGTTTATACTAACCTATCTCACGAGTTCTTGTTGAGTTTGTTGTGAATGAAGCTTTTGATAAAAAAGAGAAACCATGATATGAGAGGAATTAAGGAGACACAAAAGTTCAAGCTTGGGGATGCCCAAGGCACCCCAAGATAATATTTCAAGAAGTCTCAAGCATCTAAGCTTGGGGATGCCCCGGTAGGCATCCCACCTTTCTTCTTCAACAACTATCGGTTAATATCGGTTGAGCCTAAGTTTTTGCTTCTTCACATGAGCTGTGCTATCCTTGCAATGTAGTTTTATTTAGCTTTGCTTGCTGTTTGAATAAAGTATCAAGATATGAAATTATTAAATGGGAGAGTCTTTTCATAGTTGCATAATTATTTAGCTACTCATTGATCTTCACTTATATCTTTCGGAGTAGTTTGTTGTTGCTCTAGTGCTTCACTTATATCTTTTAGAGCACGGTGCTAGTTTTATCTTGAAGAAATATATGAACTCTCATGCTTCACTTAGATTATTTTGAGAGTCTTAAATAACATGGTAATGTGCTTAATTCTAATATGCTAAGCATGCATACAAGATTTGTAAAAATTCATATGAGTGTGTTGAATACTAAGAGAAGTTTGATACTTGATAATTGTTTTGAGATATGGAGGTAGTGATATTAAAGGCATGCTAGTTGGGTGATTGTGAATTTTAGAAATGCTTGTGTTGAAGTTTGCAAGTCCCGTAGCATGCACGTATGGTTAAAGTTGTGTAACAAATTTGAAACATGAAGTGTACCTGGCTTGTGCATCCGTATGAGTGGCGGTCGGGGACGAGCGATGGTCTTTTCCTACCAATCTACCCCCCTAGGAGCATGCGCGTAGTACTTGATTTTTGATGGCTTCTAAATTTTTTCAATAAGTATATGAGTTCTTTTGACTAATGTTGAGTCCATGGATTTTATGCACTCTCACCTTTCCGCCTTTGCTAGCCTCTTCGGTACCGTGCATTGCCCTTTCTCACCTTGAGAGTTGGTGCAAACTTCGCCGGTGCATCCAAACCCCGTGATACGATACGCTCTATCACACATAAACCTCCTTATATCTTCCTCAAAACAGACACCATACCTACCTATTATGGCATTTCCATAGCCATTCCGAGATATATTGCCGTGCAACTTCCACCATCATCATCATGACATACATTACCTTTGTCATATTGCCATTGCATGATCATGTAGTTGACATCGTATTTGTGGCAAAGCCACCATGCATTATTTTTCATACATGTCACTCTTGATTCATTGCACCATCCTGCACATCACGGAGGCATTCATATAGAGTCATATCTTGTTCTAGTTGCGAGTTGTAATCCTTATGTTGTAATCAATAGAAGTGTGATGATCATCATTCAATAGAGCATTGTCCCAAAAAAAAGAGAAAGGCCAAAGAAAAAAAAAAGAAGGCCCAAAAAATATATAAAATAAAATAAAAATAAAGGGGCAATGCTACTATCCTTTTTTTCCACACTTGTGCTTCAAAGTAGCACCATGTTCTTCATGTAGTGAGTCTCATATATTGTGCTTCAAAGTAGCACCTTGTTCTTCATGTAGTGAGTCTCATATATTGTGCTTCAAAGTAGCACCATGTTTTTATATAGTGAGTCTCATAAGTTGTATTTTTCATACTAGTGGGAATTTTTCATTATAGAACTTGGCTTGTATATTCCTACGATGGGCTTCCTCGAATGCCCTAGGTCTTCATGAGCAAGCAAGTTGGATGCACACCCACTAGTTTTTTTTTGTTGAGCATTCATAGCTCTAGTGCATCCGTTGCATGGCAATCCCTACTCTTCATGTGGACATCAATTGATGGGCATCTCCATAGCCCGTTGATTAGCCTTGTCAATGTGAGACTTTCTCCTTTTTTGTCTTCTCCACACAATCCCCATCATCATATTCTATTCCACCCATAGTGCTATATCCATGGCTCACGCTCATGTATTGCGTGAAGGTTGAAAATGTTTGAGATAATTTAAGTATGAAACAATTGCTTGGCTTGTCATCGCGGGTATAGAAGTTGGGAACATCTTTGTGTGACGAAAATGAAGCATAGCCTAACTATATGATTTTTTAGGGATGAACTTTCTTTTGCCATGCTATTTTGAGAAGACATGATTACTTTGATTAGTATGCTTGAAGTATTACTATTTATTTTATCAATATGAACTTTTGTCTTGAATCTTTCGGATCTGAATATTCATATCACAAGTAAGAATAATTACATTGAAATTATGCTAAGTAGCACTCCCCATCAAAAATTATCTTTTTTATCATTTACCTACTCGAGGACGAGCAGGAATTAAGCTTGGGGATGCTTGATACGTCTCCAACGTATCTATAATTTTTCATTGCTCCATGCTATATTATCTACTGTTTTAGGCAATATTGGGCTTTATTATCCACTTTTATATTATTTTTGGGACTAACCTATTAACCGAAGGCCCATTGATTTGTTGTTTTATGCCTATTTCAAGTGTTTCGAGGAAAAGGAATATCGACGGAGTCAAAACGGAACGAAATCAACTGGAGAAGTTATTTTGGAAGGAAACCCACCGATGGACTTGGACTCCACGTCCGAAGATACGAGAGGTGCTCACGAGGGTGGGGCGCGCCACCTGGGGCGCCCTCCTCGTGGGGCCCCGTAGCTCCACCGACGCACTCCTTTCACCCATATATACCTCACGCCCTAAAACTTCCGAACAGAAGATAGATCGAGTTCCGCCGCAAGCCTCCGAACCACCAAAACCAATCGGGACCCCTTTCCGGTACCCTGCCGGAGGGGGGATCCATCTCCGGTGGCCATCTTCATCATCCCGGCGCTATCCATGACGAGGAGGGAGTAGTTCACCCTCGGGGCTGAGGGTATGTACCAGTAGCTATGTGTTTGATCTCTCTCTCTCTCTCTCTCTCTCTCTCTCTCTCGTGTTCTCTCTCGTGTTCCTCTATGGCACGATCTTGATGTATCCCGAGCTTTGCTATTGTAGTTGGATCTTATGATGTTTCTCCCCTCTACTCTCTTGTGATGAATTGAGTTTCCCTTTGAAGTTATCTTATCGGATTGAGTCTTTTATGAGAACACTTGATGTATGTCTTGGTGATCAACTTGAGGGGTTCGTGACATTGGGAACCTATGCATAGGGGTTGGCACACGTTCTTGACTCTCCGGTAGAAACTTTGGGGCACTCTTTGAAGTACTTATATGTTGGTTGTTCAGAATCTGAGATTGTGTGATGCATATCGTATAATCATGCCCACAGATACTTGAGGTGACAATGGAGTATCTAGGTGACATTAGGGTTTTGGTTGATTTGTGTCTTAAGGTGTTATTCTAGTACGAACTCTTCTATAGATTGATCCGAAAGAATAACTTTGAGGTGGTTTCGTACCCTACCATAATCTCTACGTTTGTTCTCCACTATTAGTGGCTTTGGAGTGACTCTTTGTTGCATGTTGAGGGCTTGTTATATGATCTATCTATGTTATTATTGTTGAGAGAACTTGCACTAGTGAAAGTATGAACCCTAGGCCTTGTTTCCTATCATTGCAATACCGTTTACGCTCACGTTTATCACTTGTTACCTTGATGTTTTTATTATTTCACATTACAAAAACCTATATCTACTATCCATATTGCACTTGTATCACCATCTCTTCGCCGAACTAGTGCACCTATACAATTTACCATTGTATTGGGTGTGTTGGGGACACAAGAGACTCTTTGTTATTTGGTTGCAGGGTTGCTTGAGAGAGACCATCTTCATCCTACGCCTCCCACGGATTGATAAACCTTAGGTCATCCACTTGAGGGAAATTTGCTACTGTCCTACAAACCTGTGCACTTGCAGGCCCAACAACATCTACAAGAAAAAGGTTGCGTAGTAGTCATCACAACTTAGTCAATATGCAAATTCTAGCTCCAGTGACCGTACGATGTCCATCCAACGGTCGTAGTGCTTCTTCAACCTCTGGTCTTCTTGCTCCAGCCGCCCAAACCAGCGCCGGTCGTGCCTCGTGCTCCTGCCTCCCGTGGCCGGCTGCGATGCGGCGGAGGCTCACCGCCCCCTACTACTCCCACCACTGGCCAGGCCATCCCTCTACTCACCCACACCCCCTGTTATTCTGCAGCGACGGCAGCCTCACGCCGCAGCGAACCAGTGAATCCTCATACTCTCTATGCGTGGGCATCCACTGCCGCGTCTTCCCCGGCTCCGCGTCGTCCCCTTCCTAGGCCTCGCCGCTGTCCACCGCCCTGGTGCTCTCGGCGTGGCGTGGTCAACATGGTCAAGGAACGACTTCCATCGAAAGAGTACTGTACGTGGAGAGGCTGACAGCTGGGTCCACGGCAACCGCAAGGAAGTGCCTCCTTATTAGGCAGAAAATAATTATTCCTCCACCTAACAGTAGGGATCCACCAGACGGGCCACCGTATTTGGCGAAAAAATGTTCCCCCCTGACTGCTGGGACCCACCGGACAGGCCACCGTATTTCGCGAAAAAACGTTCCCCCGTTGTCAGCTCGGACCAACCGGAAGTGCCGCCTTATTACGCACAAAAAAATGAATACTCCCCCTGCTAGTTGGGACCCACCTTGGTGGTTGGCTGACTTGTGGGCCTACTAAGTTGACTGGGACGGAGTGCTTTGTCAACTTAGTCAATATGAACGATTCTAGCTCCAGTGACCGTACGATGTCCATCCAACGGCCGTAGTGCTTGTTCAACCTCTGGTCTTCTTGCTCCGGCCGCCCAAAGCAGCGCCGGTCGTGCCACATGCTCCCCGCCTCCCGTGGCGGTTTGTCTTTGCCGTGGAGGCCTCACCGCCCCTACTATTCCCATCGCTGGCAGGCCAGGGCGACGGCAGCCCCACATCGCAGCCGAACCAGTGAACCCCCGCACTCCTCTCCGCGCGGGCTTCCACTGCCGCGTCTTCCCCGGCTCCGCGTCGTCCCCTTCCCAGGCCTC
The DNA here is from genome assembly GCA_021605205.1 of Aegilops longissima. Taxonomy (NCBI): domain Eukaryota; kingdom Viridiplantae; phylum Streptophyta; class Magnoliopsida; order Poales; family Poaceae; genus Aegilops; species Aegilops longissima. The sequence goes on from CM038676.1 coordinate 366,001,303, forward strand.
GCCGTCGTCCACCGCCCTGGTGCTCTTGGCGCGGCGTGGTCAACATGGTCAAGGAACGACTTCCATCGGAAGAGTACTGTACGTGGAGAGGCTGACAGTTGGGTCCACGGCCGCAGCAAGGAAGTGCCTCCTTATTACGCGCAAAATATTTATTCCTCCACCTAACAGCGGGGACCCACCGGACGGGCTACCGTATTTCGTGAAAAAACGTTTCCCCCTTACTGCTGGGACCCACCAGCTACATCTTCGCACGCAAGGAAGTGCGTCCGGGCAAAAAAAATGATTCGCCCCCCGACTGCTGGGACCCACCAGCTACATCTTCGCACGCAAGGAAGTGCCTGACAGTCGGGACCCACCTGGTCGCGAACGTGCACGTACATATTGGTCGATGTAGAGGCGCACACGTGTCGTAGTAGAGGCGTGCACATAGCATGTACATGTACGCACAGCGCCGGTGCAAGAAAGTAAATACGCCACGCACGCATACACTGGCGAGGTCTCAAAGCCTACTCTGCTGCACGCACGGCCGGGCTCGTGTACATGGTTGGGTCGGAACGGAGAAACTGCGTCGTTGTCGTGTTCATGGGGAGCCAACTGGCTGGGTCGGAACGGAATGCGTCGTCGTGTTCATCGGGAGGGCTTGTATGGAACAGTCGATGGAAACGAGGACTGGCGTACGGCAGAACGGAGGAAATGGCCTTGTGTTCGACCGGCCACGTTCAAAACGGGATCCTGTTCATCGGGAGGGGTCTGGCGTACCGCAAAATTGAGGAAATGGACCTCCTACGGTCGAAACGGGGGTCCTTTTGATCGGGAGGGGTGTGGCGTACCGCAAAACGGAGGAAACTGACTTGTGTTGGAGCGCTATGGTCGAAACAGAGGTCTTGTTCATCGGGAGGGGTGTGGCGTACCACACAACGGGACTCCACGGGATACTGTTCATCTCCACCGTCGACCCCCTCCAGCCTCCATGGGCTATTGTTCATCCACCGTCGACCTCCTCCAGCCTCCACCTGCGATTGTTCATCCATGGGCTCCTATTCATCCAGCCTCCACCGCGCGCTACTCCACCGGCTATTGTTCAACCAGCCCTCTCCACGGGCTCCTGTTCAACCACCCCTCCACGGTCTACTGTTCATCCAGCCCTCCACTATCTATTGTTCATCCTTCCCTCCACGGGGTGGTCCTGTTCATCCTGCCCTCCACAGGGTCCTGTTCATCTAGCCCCAACCGGCTCGATCAATCGGGGTCCTGTTCATCCAGAGGCAACACCACGGGGTCCTGTTCATCCACCCCCACCGGGAACTGTTCATCCAACCCCCCCAAAGCAACGCTCACTGTTCATCCAGAGGCAGCATCGATCGGCTTGATTAGCAGCGAGAGCGGCGAATCACTCGATCGGGTTCGATTAACAGCCATCGATCGATCGCCGGGTTCGAGAACGCGTAGCTCGCAGAGGCAATCGCCGGGTTCGATTAGAGCCTAATGCCTCGCTCGGGTTTAGTTAGAGCCCAACACCTCGCACCCACGCGTGTGCGTGTATGAGAGGAACGCGCATCGCTCGGCCCCGACCACCCACAGTAACCGGGAACACCCCAATATTTTCCTCGGCCTCGCTTCTACCACGGTTTTTTCCGTCATGGACGGCCCAAAGAATGTCATGCAACTGCGACTCCGGCCCGCCCAGGACAAAAAGCCCATTTTCTGTCATGATTTTTTGTCATAGAAGTAGGACCCCACCACATCTATGATCATACCGGGTTTTGTCACAATTATCGTCATAGAGGTGTCATAAGTATGACAGAAAAAAATTTCGTTCGGCCCAAAATGCATGGATGTGTCTTTTTTTCTGTAGTGACGGCACCTCTGAGTTCAGCACATGTTCAATTCGATGAAGTCCCGCGAGCTCCGATCCAGAAAAGCTTCGCGGGAGAGTTTCGTCAGCACGACGGCGTGATGACGGTGATGATGATGCTACTGACGCAGGGCTTCGCCTAAGCACCGCTACGATATGATCGAGGTGGATTATGGTGGAGGGGGGCACCGCACACGGTTGGGAGAGATCAACAGATCAACTTGTGTGTCTATGGGGTGCCCATTGCCCCCGTATATAAAGAAGCTAGGGGGGAGGCGGCCGTCCAGGAGGAGGGCGCGCCAAGGGGGGAGTCCTACTCCCACCGGGAGTAGGACTCCCTCTTTTCCTAGTTGGAGTAGGAGGGGAGAAGGGAAGAGAAGGAAAGGGGGGCTTCGCCCCCCTCCTTGTCCAATTAAGACTAGAGGGGGAGGGAGCGCGCGGCTGCCCTTGGCCGCCCCTCCTCTTCTCCCAGTAGGGCCCATGAGACTCAATTAACTCCCCGGGAGTTCCGTAACCCCGGTACTCCCAAGATATGTCCGAAACCTTTTGGAACCTTTCCGGTGTCCAAACATAGTCGTCCAATATATAGATCTTTACGTCTCGACCATTTTGAGACTCCTAGTCATGTCCTTGATCATATCCGGGACTCCGAACTACCTTCGATACATCAAAACACAAAAACTCATAATACCGAACGTCACCGAACTTTAAGCGTGTGGACCCTACGGGTTCGAGAACTATGTAGATATGACCGGGACATGTCTCCGGTCAATAACCAATAGCGGAACCTGGATACTCATATTGGCTCCCACATATTCTACTAAAATCTTTATCGGTCAAACCGCATAACAACATACATTGTTCCCTTTGTCATCGGTATGTTACTTGCCCGAGATACGATCGCCGGTATCTCAATACCTAGTTCAATCTCGTTACAGGAAAGTCTCTTTACTCGTTTCGTAATACATCATTCCGCAACTAACTCATTAGTTACAATGCTTGCAAGGCTTATAGTGATGTGTATTACCGAGTGGGCCCAGAGATACCTCTCCGACAATCGGAGTGACAAATCCTAATCTCAAAATACGCCAACTCAACAAGTACCTTCGGAGACACCTGTAGAGCACCTTTATAATCACCCATTTATGTTGTGACGTTTGGTAGCACACAAAGTGTTCCTCCGGTAAACGGGAGTTGCATAATCTCATACTCATAGGAACATGTATAAGTAATGAAGAAAGCAATAGCAACATACTAAACGATCAAGTGCTAAGCTAACGGAATGGGTCAAGTCAATCACATCATTCGCCTAATGATGTGATCATGTTAATAAAATGACAACTCATGTCTATGGTTAGGAAACATAACCATCTTTAATTAACGAGCTAGTCAAGTAGAGGCATACTAGTGACACTCTGTTTGTCTATGTATTCACACATGTATCATGTTTCCGGATAATAAATTTTAGCATGAATAATAAACATTTATCATGATATGAGGAAATAAATAATAACTTTATTATTGCCTCTAGGGCATATTTCCTTCAGTCTCCCACTTGCACTAGAGTCAGTAATCTAGAATACACAGTAATGATTCTAACACCCATGGAGCCTTGGTGTTGATCATGTTTTGCTCGTGGAAGAGGCTTAGTCAACGAGTCTGCAACATTCAGATCCGTACGTATCTTGAAAATCTCTATGTCTCCCACCTGGACTTGATCCCGGATGGAGTTGAAGCGTCTCTTGATGTTCTTGGTTCTCTTGTAAAATCTGGATTCCTTTGCCAAGGCAATTGCTCCAGTATTGTCACAAAAGATTTTCATTGGACCTGATGCACTACGTATGACACCTAGATCGGATATGAACTCCTTCATCCAGCCTCCTTCATTTGGTGCTTCTGAAGCAGCAATGTACTCCGCTTCACATGTAGATCCCGCCACGACGCTTTGTTTAGAACTACTCCAACTGATAGCTCCACCGTTCAATATAAACACGTATCCGGTTTGCGATTTAGAATCGTCCGGATCAGTGTCAAAGCTTGCATCAACGTAACCATTTACAATGAGCTCTTTGTCACCTCCATAAATGAGAAACATATCCTTAGTCCTTTTCAAGTATTTCAGGATGTTCTTGACCGCTGTCTAGTGATCCAATCCTGGATTACTTTCATACCTCCCTGCTAAACTAATAGCAAGGTACACATCAGGTCTGGTACACATCATTGCATATATGATAGAGCCTATGGCTGAAGCATAGGGAACATCTTTCATTTTCTCTCTATCTTCTGAAGTGGTCGGGCATTGAGTCTTACTCAACTTCACACCTTGTAACACATGCAAGAACCCTTTCTTTGCCTGATCCATTTTCAACTTCTTCAAAACTTTGTCAAGGTATGTGCTTTGTGAAAGTCCAATTAAGCATCTTGATCTATCTCTATATATCTTGATGCCCAATATGTAAGCAGCTTCACCGAGGTCTTTCATCAAAAAACTCTTATTCAAGTATCCTTTTATGCTATCCAGAAATTCTATATCATTTCCAATCAATAATATGTCATCCACATATAAGATTAGAAATGCTACAGAGCTCCCACTCACTTTCTTGTAAATACAGGCTTCTCCAAAAGTCTGTATAAAACCATATGCTTTGATTACACTATAAAAACGTTTATTCCAACTCCAAGAGGCTTGCACCAGTCCATAAATGGATCGCTGGAGCTTGCACACTTTGTTAGCACCTTCTGGATCGATAAAACCTTCAGGTTGCATCATATACAACTCTTCTTCCAGAAATCCATTCAGGAATGCAGTCTTTACATCCATTTGCCAAATTTCATAATCATAAAATGCGGAAATTGCTAACATGATTCAGACGGACTTAAGCATCACTACGGGTGAGAAGGTCTCATCGTAGTCAACTCCTTGAACTTGTCGAAAACCTTTCGCAACAAGTCGAGCTTTGTAGATAGTAACATTACCGTCAGCGTCTGTCTTCTTGAAGATCCATTTATTCTCGATGGCTTGCTGATCATCGGGCAAGTCAACTAAAGTCCACACTTTGTTCTCATACATGGATCTCATCTCGGATTTCATGGCCTCAAGCCATTTTGCGGAATCTGGGCTCATCATAGCTTCCTCATAGTTCGTAGGTTCGTCATGGTCTAGTAACATGACCTCCAGAACAGGATTACCGTACCACTCTGGTGCGGATCTTACTCTGGTTGACCTACGAGGTTCGGTAGTAATTTGATTTGAAGTTTCATGATCATCATCATTAGCTTCCTCACTAATTGGTGTAGATGTCACAGGAACCGGTTTCTGTGATGAACTACTTTCCAATAAGGGAGCAGCTATAGTTACCTCATCAAGTTCTACTTTCCTCCCACTCACTTCTTTCGAGAGAAACTCCTTCTCTAGAAGGATCCATTCTTAGCAACAAAAGTCTTGCCTTCGCATATGTGATAGAAGGTGTACCCAACTGTTTCTTTTGGGTATCCTATGAAGACACATTTCTCCGACTTGGGTTCGAGCTTATCAGGTTGAAGTTTTCTCACATAAGCATCGCAGCCCCAAACTTTAAGAAACGACAACTTTGGTTTCTTGCCAAACCACAGTTCATAAGGCGTCATCTCAACGGATTTTGATGGTGCCCTATTTATCGTGAATGCAGCCGTCTCTAAAGCATAAACCCAAAACGATAGCGGTAAATCAGTAAGAGACATCATAGATCACACCATATCTAGTAAAGTACGATTACGATGTTCGGACACACCATTACGCTGTGGTGTTCCGGGTGGCGTGAGTTGCGAAACTATTCCGCATTGTTTCAAATGTAGACCAAACTCGTAACTCAAATATTCTCCTCCACGATCAGATCGTAGAAACTTTATTTTCTTGTTACGTTGATTTGCTCTTCACTCTGAATTCTTTGAACTTTTCAAACGTTTCAGACTTATGTTTCATTAAGTAGATATACCCATATCTGCTCAAATCATCCGTGAAGGTGAGAAAATGACGGTACCCGCCGCGAGCCTCAATATTCATCGGACCACATACATCAGTATGTATGATTTTCAACAAATCTGTTGCTCGCTCCATTGTTCTAGAGAACGACATTTTAGTCATCTTGCCCATGAGGCATGGTTCGCAAGTACCAATTGATTCATAATCAAGTGATTCCAAAAGTCCATCCGTATGGAGTTTCTTCATGCGCTTTACAATATGACCCAAACGGCAGTGCCACAAATAAGTTGCACTATCATTATCAACTCTGCATCTTTTGGCTTCAACATTATGAATATGTGTGTCACTACTATCGAGATTTAACACAAATAGACCACTCTTTAAGGGTGCATGACCATAAAAGATATTACTCATATAAATAGAACAACCATTATTCTCAGATTTAAATGAATAACCGTCTCGCATCAAACAAGATCCAAATATAATGTTCATGCTCAACGCTGGCACCAAATAACAATTATTTAGGTCTAAAACTAATCCGAAGGTAGATGTAGAGGTAGCGTGCCGACAGCGATCACATCGACTTTGGAACCATTTCCCACGTGCATCGTCACCTCATCCTTAGCCGTCTTCACTTAATCCGTAGTCCCTGTTTCGAGTTGCAAATATTAGCAATGTAACCAGTATCAAATACCAGTGTGCTGCGAGCTCTAGTAAGGTACACATCAATAACATGTATATCACATATACCTTTGTTCACCTTGCCATCCTTCTTATCTGCCAAATACTTGGGGCAGTTTCGCTTCCAGTGACCAGTCTGTTTGCAGTAGAAGCACTCGGTCTCAGGCTTAGGTCCAGACTTGGGTTTCTTCTCTTGAGCGGCAACTTGTTTGCCATTCTTCTTGAAGTTCCCCTTCTTCTTCCCTTTGCCCTTTTTCTTGAAACTGGTGGTCTTGTTGACCATCAACACTTGATGCTCCTTCTTGATTTCTCCCTCCGCAGCTTTTAGCATTGCGAAGAGCATGGGAATTGTCTTATCCATCCCTTGCATATTATAGTTCATCACAAGCTCTTGTAGCTTGGTGGCAGTGATTAACTCCCAGTTGAATCAGGTGGTTGTTATACCCAGACATTCTGAGTATATGCTCACTGACAGAACTATTCTCCTCCATCTTGCAGCTGTAAAACTTATTGGAGACTTCATATCTCTCAATCCGGGCATTTGCTTGAAATATTAACTTCAACTCCTGGAACATCTCATATGCTCCATGACGTTCAAAACGTCGTTGAAGTCCTGGTTCTAAGCCGTAAAGCATGGCACACTGAACTATCGAGTAGTCATCAGCTTTGCTCTGCGAGCCGTTCATAACATCTGGTGTTGCTGCTACAGCAGGTTTGGCACCAGCGGTGCTTCCAGGACATAATTCTTCTGTGCAGCAATGAGGATAATCCTAAAGTTACGGACCCAGTCCGTGTAATTGCTACCATCATCTTTCAACTTTGCTTTCTCAAGGAACGCATTAAAATTCAACGGAACAACTGCACGGGCCATCTATCTACAACAACATAGACAAGCAAAATACTATCAGGTACTAAGTTCATGATAAATTTAAGTTCAATTAATCATATTTCTTAAGAACTCCCACTTAGATAGACATCCCTCTAATCATCTAAGTGATCACGTGAGCCAAATCAACTAAACCATAACCGATGATCATGTGAAATGGAGTAGTTTTCAATGATGAACATCACTATGTTGATCATGTCTACTATATGATTCATGCTCGACCTTTCGGTCTCAGTGTTCCGAGGCCATATCTGCATATGCTAGGCTCGTCAAGTTTAACCCGAGTATTCTGCGTGTGCAAAACTGGCTTGCACCCGTTGTAGATGAATGTTGAGCTTATCACACCCGATCATCACGTGGTGTCTCGCACATTTAACTTTGGCAACGGTGCATAGTCAGGAGAACACTTTTACCTTGAAATTTAGTGAGAGATCATCTTATAATGCTACCGTCAATCAAAGCAAAATAAGATGCATAAAGGATAAACATCACATGCAATCAATATAAGTGATATGATATGGCCATCATCATCTTGTGCTTGTGATCTCCATCTCCGAAACACCGTCATGATCACCATCATCACCGGCGCGACACCTTGATCTCCATCGTAGCATCATTGTCGTCTCGCCAACTATTGCTTCTACGACTATCGCTGCTGCTTAGTGATAAAGTAAAGCAATTACAGGGCGATTGCATTGCATACAATAAAGCGACAACCATATGGCTCCTGCCAGTTGCCGATAACTCCGTTACAAAACATGATCAGCTCATATAATAAAATATAGCATCATGTCTTGACCATATCACATCACAACATGCCCTGCAAAAACAAGTTAGATGTCCTGTACTTTGTTGTTGCAAGTTTTACGTGGCTGCTACGGGCTGAGCAAGAACCGTTCTTACCTACGCTTCAAAACCACATCGATAGTTCGTCAAGTTAGTGTTGTTTCAACCTTCACAAGGACCGGGCGTAGCCACACTCGGTTCAACTAAAGTTGGAGAAACTGACACCCGCCAGCCACACTCGGTTCACGATCCGACCGATCCAAGTACCGAACACACGTCACCTCCGAGTCAGCACACGTTCAACTCGATGACGTCCCGCGAGCTCCGATCTAGCAAAGCTTTGCAGGAGAGTTTCTTCAGCACGACGGCGTGATGACAGTGATGATGATGCTACCGACTCAGGGCTTCGCCTAAGCACTGCTACGATATGATCGAGGTGGATTATGGTGGAGGGGGAGCACCGCACACGGTTGGGAGAGATTAACAGATCAACTTGTGTGTCTATGGGGTGCCCATTGCCCCCGTATATAAAGGAGCTAGGGGGGAGGCGGCCGGCCAGGAGGAGGGCGCGCCAAGGGGGGAGTCCTACTCCCACCAGGAGTAGGACTCCCTCTTTTCCTAGTTGGAGTAGGAGGGGAGAAGGAAGGGAGAGAGGAAGAGAAGGAAAGGGAGGCGCCGCCCCCCCTCCTTGTCCAATTTGGACTAGAGGGGGAGGGGGCGCGCGGCTGCCCTTGGCCGCCCCTCCTCTTCTCCCACTAGGGCCCATGAGACTCAATTAACTCCCCGGGGGGTTCCGGTAACCCCCCGTACTCCGATATATGTCCGAAACCTTCCGAAACCTTTCCGGTGTCCGAACATAGTCGTCCAATATATCGATCTTTACGTCTCAACCATTTCGAGACTCCTCGTCATGTCCGTGATCATATCCGAGACTCCGAACTACCTTCGGTACATCAAAACACAAAAACTCATAATACCGATCGTCACCGAACTTTAAGCGTGCAGACCCAACGGGTTCGAGAACTATATAGACATGACCGAGACATGTCTCCGGTCAATAACCAATAGCGGAACCTGGATGCTCATATTGGCTCCCAAATATTCTACTAAGATCTTTATCGGTCAAACCGCATAACAACATACGTTGTTCCCTTTGTCATTGGTATGTTACTTGCCCGAGATTCGATCGTTGGTATCTCAATACCTAGTTCAATCTCGTTACTGGCAAGTCTCTTTAGTCGTTCTATAATACATCATTCCGAAACTAACTCATTAGTTACAATGCTTGCAAAGCTTATAGTGATGTGTATTACCGAGTGGGCCCAGAGATACCTCTCCGACGATCGGAGTGACAAATCCTAATCTCGATATACACCAACTCAACAAGTACCTTCGGAGACACCTGTAGAGCACCTTTATAATCACCCAGTTACGTTGTGACGTTTGGTAAGTGTTCCTCCGGTAAACGGGAGTTGCATAATCTCATAGTCATAGGAACATGTATTAGTCATGAAGAAAGCAATAGCAACATACTAAACGATCAAGTGCTAAGCTAACGGAATGGGTCAAGTCAATCACATAATTCTCCTAATGATGTGATCCCGTTAATAAAATGACAACTCATGTCTATGGTTAGGAAACATAACCATCTTTAATTAACGAGCTAGTCAAGTAGGGGCATACTAGTGACACTCTGTTTGTCTATGTATTCACACATGTATCATGTTTCCGGTTAATACAATTCTAGCATGAATAATAAACATTTATCATGATATGAGGAAATAAATAATAAACATTTATCATGCCTCTAGGGCATATTTCCTTCACTCCGAAGGTGTTTTTTTGGGTTGGCATAGATCGAGATTAGGATTTTTCACTCCGTGTATCGGAGAGGTATCTCTGGGCCCTCTCGGTAATGCACATCACAATAAGCCTTGCAAGCAATGTGACTAATGAGTTAGTTGTGGGATGATGCATTACGGAACGAGTAAAGAGACTTGCCGGTAACGAGATTGAACTAGGTATGAGGATACCGACGATCGAATCTCGGGCAAGTAACATACCGATGACAAAGGGAACACCGTATGTTGTTATGCGGTTTGACCGATAAAGATCTTCGTAGAATATGTAGGAGCCAATATGAGCATCCAGGTTCCTCTATTGGTTATTGACCGGAGATATGTCTCGGTCATGTCTACATAGTTCTCGAACGCGTAGGGTCCGCACGCTTAACGTCCGATGACGATTTGTGTTATGAGTTATGTGTTGTTGGTGACCGAAGTTTGTTCGGAGTCTCGGATGAGACCACTTTCGGATGAGACCACGTACATGACGAGGAGTCTTGAATGGGAGAGAGGTAAAGATTCATATATTGGACGATGATATTTGGATACCGGAAGTGTTCCGGGTGATATCGGGTCACCGGAAGGGGTTCCGGGCACCTCTCGGCAGAGGTATGGGCCTATTGGGCCAAGTAAGGGACAGACCAGCCCTTGGTGGGCTGGTGCGCCCCTCCTAGGCCGAATAGGAGTAGGAGGAAAGGAAGGGGAAGTAGAAAGGAAGGGGAAGTAGAAAGGAAGGAGGAGGGTTCGGCCTCCACCCTTTCATTCTCTTCCCCCTTCTCTTTCCTTCCCATATGTTGAAATAAGGAAGGGGGGCGAATTGGGCTTGCACCCCAAGTAGGATTCAGCCTACTTGGGGGCGCCCTAAGGCTACCTCTTCCCCCCCTACAACCTATATATATATATATATATATATATATATATATGTGTGTGTGTGTGTGTGTGTGTGTGTGTGTGTGTGTGTGTGTGTGTGTGTGTGTGTGTGTGTGTGTGTGTGTGTGGAGAGGGGGCACCTAGAACACGCAAGTTTTTCTTAACCGTGTGCAGTGCCCCCCTCCACAGTTACACACCTCGGTCATATCATCGTAGTGCTTAGGAGAAACCCTGCGCCGGTAACTTCATCATCACCATCGTCGGCCGTCGTCCTGACGGAACTCTCCCTCGGCCTCAACTGGATCAAGATATCGAGGGACGTCATCGGGCTGAACGTGTGCTGATCGCGGAGGTGTTGTACGTTCGGAACTTGGATCGGTTGGATCGCGAAGACATTCAACTACATCAACCGCGTTACTAAACGCTTCCGCTTTCGGTCTACGAGGGTACGTGGACACACTCTCCCCGCTTGTTGCTATGCATCTTCTAGATAGATCTTGCATGATCGTAGGTAATTTTTTTGAAATACTGCGTTCCCCAACAGTCAGGAGAAGTGAAGATGTAGTTAGGTATGCTGATCTATATATTGGCATATAAGTTACCAACTATTTTGAGCTGCTATCTATCTAGCTTGCTATGTATCTATGTTGAACTGCTATCTATGTTAGGGCCTATGTTGAACTAGAGAACCTATGTTTATGGCCTCTGTTTCCTATAAATGATGTTGCAGTGTTGCTATAATCATGTTGATATCGCCCATGTTGTGTGTTGCTATCAGTGTTGCTATCAAGTAGTGTGTTGCATGTTTTCTGCCCATGTTGTGCCCATGTGCACACATCCAAAAATAGAATGTACCAGGTGCTCACTTTCTGCCAAATATACAATGTGACCAATGTACAACTTTCCAAACTGTACTACTTGAAGATCCCTGGGCCCCTTCCAAATAAAGTGGTCTGAATTTTGCTTACAGTTAAGTTAACTAAAATTTGCTTGCATTATCAGAATTTTGCTGCAACTATCTGAATTTTGGTACAATGCACAATTTCAGTTCTCTAAAAAACTATGAATATCAGTCCATCATCATTTCTTCATTTGGTCACTACATCAACATTTCTCAGCACACTAAAAACACCCTACTTGCTAACAATGACAACTATCAGAATGGCAAACATGCCAACATACAGAAGAGCTCCAAAACATAAAATCTTATCCCTAAATTGCTCTTTTTCCTTCTGCATCTTAACAATTGCACTCTTTTCTTTCTCATTCCTTTTAGTTTCTGCTTCAAGTACTTTAATCCTGGCCTCCAACTCCATGTTCTTCATGGCTAGATCCTTAATCACTGACTTGGCTCTTCCATCCCACTCCCCAGCCCACTCCTGAAAAAATGATGAGCAATTCAAGTCAAGTCCTTAATCATCCTATAAAAATGGAATTTTTCATATCCCCAAAGTCAAGAACTGAAGTGACTCCTACAACTTTTGGTACTAAGTCAAGAACTGCAGTTCATGATTCATGATTTCTGTACTTACCTTCTTGCCACCGAAGTCAAGAACTGCAGTGACCCTGGTGCTGGGTTCTCCCGGCCCGCCGCCGCCCAGGAACCCGTCGGCGTCGGCGCCTACTCCATGGGATCGGAAGCCACTGCCACCCCCGCTCTTCTTCTCGCCGCCGCCGCTACCGGACGCTCCCATTCTCTCGCCGTCAGGATTTGGACAGGGGAAAGGGGAAATGGGAGAGAGCTAGGGATTTGGACAGGGATAAAGAAGACAAGGGAAACAGGGACTGCGGGCGTGATTTCCATTAATGTGGAGGGGTTTTCCGCAAAAAAGCAGGTCCGACCAGGTGTGCCACGAAGCAGCCAGTTGGGCGCCAATTGTCCGTCTCTGATTGGCTGTGGACTAAACCATCATTTGCAAGTTTATGAACTAGTTGATCAACTTTTGCAAGTTTCTGGACTAAACCATCACATCCAACGCAAGTTTTTGGGTTTCTAGTGCTCTTGCCTCCGAACCACGTCTCGTCCTAAAAGGCGTGTCACCCATGCGTGGCTTGATCACCTCACCTCTGAGCCCACCCTTGTGCATACACCGCCTCTGCTTCAAACAATGGCTTACATTGTCTCTATAGGAAGTTTGCTGGGGTAACGCCCTTCCCCTCCCCCGTTGGCATCGCGAGGCGACGGGGAGGGCGACCCCATATCTTGCCGCCGGTCTCCCCCCTCCTTCCCTCGCCATCGTCAGGGGGCGCGGCCGGGCAAAGTCCGTTCGGCGGCAGCGGCAGGGGGAGGTGGGCCTGTGTCCTCGCACGTGTCAGGGCCTTTGCGGGCTGGTCTCTCCATGGTCAAGCGCGGCGCTGGTGTTGGGCACCACGGTGTGGCGGCGCTTGGGTGTGACGGCGGTGCCCTGCGACGGTGGCGGTGGACCGAGGAGCCTGCAGTGCAACAGGTTGCGCGGTGGGCGGAGCTACGTGTTAGCAATGGTAGGCTATGGCCTGCCCATCCCGTAGCAAGTTTAATGAAGATTGATAGGTAAATTGGGCCATGCTAGCAAAATAGTTGGCTTTCTTTGTAATGGCCCACCCAGGTTTGCAGTGGCGGAGCATGCCTAGGCGTGGCGACCAGATTAGGTCGACAGGCAGCGCGGGCTGCAGCTCTGCCTCCCAGCGATGGCTGCCTGTTGGGAAATGCAGTAGAAAAAAAAATTGCCCTACGGTCATTCAAAATGATATGAAGATGCATTAAGCGGTTTGATGCAGAGACATTGAATTGCCCTAATTCCAAAAGATGTTTGGGAGTTAGGTTTTTTCGGATTAATCAGAGTTGCCGTAAGTATCGCCATCCAACGCCGATTCGCATTAGTACTCAAGGTAATTGCTTTCTCCATTTGCAGAAGAAAATCAATCAATTCATAAGATTATCATCACACGACTACATATTGGCATGTACATCATACATCAGCATCATCTGGACTGGACTAGAGGGGCAAGCATTTTCACGAAAATGCGAGGCAAAAGGTCAAGTTAGGGAGTGCTAAATTCGCAGCATCAATGCTCGACTCCAGGGTGGTAGACAAAGTGTGGCGGCGACTGCTCACTCCTCATGTGAGTTTCCTCGTGCTGGTACTCATACTGGTGCTGGTACTGGTACTGGTACTGGTTGCTGCTCCTCTCCTCATGGTGGTAATGGGTCTGTGCGCTCGTCTCCTCCTCATACTGTGAGTGCGAGCTTCTCACATGTTGCTGCTGCTGATGCTCCGATTTGTCGATTCTCACCTCTATGGTGGTCTCCTCCTTCTGATCCTCCTGCTCAAACATATGGAAGATGGGGTGCAGGTATGCATTTGCTAGGTAGGTCTTGAGGTTCAGGCTCGGCTCCGACGCGTGCTCCATCACGTCCTTCTCCATCGCTTCCTGAAGTTGAGAAAAGCAAACAACATCTCAGGTTCTGCAAACGATCTTCCAAGCAAAATTACCAATGAAAAAAATAGCGTGCTACGGCAAAATAATGCAACCTTAAAATCCGCTACAGTGACCCTATATCATGCTATAGTGAACGACCATACACTGATTTCATTTAGTAAGACAATGCTCAGAACGTTGTAGTGTGCTATTAGCGGTGCTATAGCGCGCTATTTTTTTTATTGAAAATTACACATGATACAGTAACAGAGGTGACGCACTGACCTCTAGAGGGTACTTGCGGAACGCGGGCTCGAACCGACTCTTGCAGTACTTGTGGAACCATAGTGTCAGCAACGGCAGGAAGATGAGCAGCGGAGTGGAGTAGGCGGCTTTCATCGTGCTCAGCAGCCCAAAGAGAGTCACATGAGAGATGAGCAAGCTCGCTATGATGCGCGAATGGACCTGAGGCCAGAACGCTGCCGCGCTTTCATACTCCTGATTGTACACATTGATGATCTGAAACCCGAAATAAAGGTGGGTGGTCAGTGCACTGGCTCTGATGCGGCAAATGGATAGATAGAGGTCAAAGCTGTATCCGTCAACTCACCTGATGCCTGTAGACAAGGTAGGCGAAGGCGAAGAAGACGATTATGAAAGGGAGGAGAATGGGGGTGACCACCGCGTACACGAGCCCAAGGAGGAAGTACAACTGCAGGGATGGAAGGTTTTCTCCAAGTGCAATGCTGCGTGGATCCATCGCCCTCTCCCTGTCCCGCTCGGTTTTCACGATGAACATGTTCTTCAGATGGTATATGACCAGTGGCTTCACTCGAAGGATCTCGTTAGCGATGCCGGCCCAGCCATCGACCATTATGTATGTCATGAAGAATGTTGCTTTCATTGGTACAGCCACTCCAATGGTCCTTGGTATTCTGTAAAGAAATAAAAGGAGATGTGACGGATTATTACTGTTTATGACTATGCATCCAACATTTTTCATTTGCACATTTTGAGAGTGAGTACAAGTACTCCCTCTGTAAAGAAATATAAAATGATCTAAACGCTCTTATATTTCTTTACAAAGGGAGTACATTCTAGTCATATGAAGCGGTGGCACAATGATTAATGAAATGAAGACATGGGAAAATAAGTTTTGGTTCATGTATGTACTATGTTAGCAGAAGAATATTTGAAGAAACTTACTGTGAAGGAGGATCATGAAAAAAAGAATCTAGCTGCTCAAAAGCTGTGCCAGCAATTATGCTTCCAAGAAATACATTCACCAGCATGAAGTAGTAATATTTTGAAGCGGTTCTTCTTTCCAGCGATGACAAAGAGACATAGCCTTCAACTTTCGACATGATCATAAGAACCGTAGGGAGGATATAGAGAAAGAGCTTCAAAGCCAGACCGGGAAGGAAACCCTGTAGGAAGGACTTCACCACCTTTCTGCAAGTTGAAAATAAGTCGGGTGAATGAATAGAAATAATGAGCAATCTCAAGAAGAATGATTCGCAAAAGGAAAAACAAGAACCCTTACACTTCTATCACTGGCCTCAAGAAAGGCGCGACTCTTTCAATACCCTCGAGATTGGCAAGTGATTGCACAAATGCAATAGGTATCATGTAGAAGAACACCAAAGCAAAGACCGCGATTGATATGAGAAACTTGCGTATGCTCAGAGAGAAAAAAGGAATAGCAAGATTTTGCCAATAAACGTCACGTGGTTCAGGAGCCCAGTTGGTCAGCCATTGTGTGGGATTCTTTGACTGCTGTGTCTGTGCACATACAGCAGCACCCCATCTCGAGTCAAATGTCACAAAAGAAACTGGCATAACGGCTTTTGGATCATTCAGAACTCTCTGACGCTCTGATGCAATCTGAAAATATAAACGTAAACGTAGACTGCGTTGAAATCATAAACATAGGTACATGTGCCTGGGGTCTAGAAATTCAGCAAGCACGGTGAAATGCTTTTTTCCTGTCAATAAGGAATCCTAACACCAATAAGTTGTACACGTACCCTCTTATCAAGTTCGCTAATTCTAGCCCGGTAGTAGTCGATTTGATCCACTTGTCTACCACAGAAACCAAAGCATCCGGTCTGAAATACCATCAACAAGGTTAGCAGATAAGTTTATTTGCACATATCCAAAAGTAACAAAAGCAATGATTGGAACATTACCCTTCCAGTCGGTCTTTTCTCAGGATGCCTTTCAAACTTTAGCTGGTAGTAATCCAGCCAGTTTTGAAGTCTCTCCTTTTGCTTTACAAGTTTAGCATACCGGTTTGCATTGTAAACAGCCTGAAATAAAAAATAAGGTAAGCTCTATAATCAAAACACTAGCCAGCAACCGTTATTTGCGAGTGTGTGTGTAAATATCAACTAGAATGAGGATAGTATACCTGCTGACCAAGATAGTGGTCTGGATGGTTCCTGCGGAAGAACTCATCAACTGTCTCAGACGTCGAATGGCTTGAAACACGAGGTATGTTTCTAACAATCACCTGGCATTGATAAAAATATATTAAATGCTACAGAAGGAATGTAGGACAGTTCTTTATGCACAGCAAAGTTTGTTAATGTACTTACAGTGAACTGATCAGCACAACGTTTCTGAGAAGCCAGGAAATGTAATCTCATGAACGCCACGTTACTGTACTCTTTGTACAGCATAAAGCACGTCCAAAATGTGAACACATACGCCATTAGAAGATGAATAAAGAACCTGAAATGAAGTGGGATGGCAATGATCAACATTTAGAGTACTATTGCAAATCAGAACATACAACCTGGAGCAACATAGAGTTTTAAAGAACAATGTTCTGGCTTTGTGTTAGGATAAAAAATGAACTGGCAATTTGGAGTCCATAATTTACTGAAGATTACCTGTTGGAGCCCGGGCTAACATTTGATATGGACAGCTTATCAATATCACTGAACATAACATCTTTTCTCAGGTTCAGTAGTGTCCCACCAGAGACATTGACTGGAATGAGAACCAGCAAGGCGACAACCATGACGGGCAAAAAAATCTTGAGGCTGCAAGAGACCACAGGAAAAAAAAGTTAAGTGTACGAAACACAGGGCTCAAATTGAACCTGTAAAATAGCCACAAAAAAAAATAATACTAGTAGTACTATACTGAAGATTTGAAGTGCATGAAACACAAAACAGTAGTCCCATCTCCTGCAACAGAGTTCTAAATCTTTTCCTTGACAAAAAGGGGGAAGGGAAAGGTAAAATTTCTCCAAAAGCACTGCCTGAGCAACTAAGGTCAACAGAATAATTTTTGCTTCTTGGTCGGGTGGCTGTAAAGCATCGCCCACATGCGAGGATAAACGTGAAGGAGAAGGTTCGCCGGATCGAGAAACGCTTATATTAGATGGTGGGATTAAGTTTTATGGCCCGTCTGTACAGTAGAAGGGACCAGCGAACCAGGTTGTCGATACACTTTTACTATTGAAAACATGGCTGCATTCTGAAGAGGGAAACCTTTGGGATGAAATTCCGTCCAAGGCGGCAAGGAAAGCATCTCCAGTTTGTTGTAAACGCCGGTGATTGGTCCCCACATGCTGAATAATCGGTTGGAGCCACACAGAAAAGTTGCGTGTTGTTTAGTGCGCGAGCACTACTACTTAGCCAGGAATATGATACGGGTCGGTGGCGGAGTATACTCGATTACACCAGGCAGGCTAAAGTACTAGTCTAAAGCTGGATAAGTCCGTGCCTTGGCTGAAAGAGCGCCCGTGATCGTGCAAAACAATCCACGGATATCTGACGGGCGGACGGCGCCATTTTCAACGCACAACTGAATTGGATGGCAGCCACGACGTGCCAGGGTGACCTCTATCGCCAACGTTGTCACCAGACACAAGCAACATTTGTCCGGATAATCACGCAACCCGTCACTCTGAGATCCAATCAGTTGTGGGTTGACTGACAAGTCTAGTTAGCAAGGATTAATATCAAAAGCACAAGGGTTAAAACCTTGGGGAAAAATTGTTAGTGTTTCGTTGGGGAAGAATGCTTGTTTGGGTTTGGGTGCGCAATCTCCAGAGCATGTGAGGATCACATGTTCCCTATGACGACGAGAGAACCGAACAAGCATTGTGCTGTGCAACAAAGGAAACAGCTACTAGTAGTAGAAGTGAGAAGGCAAGGTATAGGCATGCATTATTGACACGCAAACCAACAGCTCATCCAGGCAGGCAGGCCATGGTTGCAATTTTGGCGAAAAGCGCTTGTAACATTAATGGCAATGGCGTAATCCGCTGCCGTTAATTTGGCGAAAAATGAAAAGATGAACCAAATGCGGCTGTTATACTATCTGGGGATCAGAGCAAATTTGCTGTCGAGGAATTAGGTTGAAAAAATAGTAACCGATCGCACTCCCAAATTGCAGAATTCCGTAGTAAGTAGGATAAGTCGAGCAGAGCAGAGCAGCGCAGTAAGTACTAGTGGCAGTGGGAAGATGGAAATTGTAGTGTACCCGAGCGTGTAGATTCGGAGGTAGACGGCGGAGTCGAGGCCGGCGTGGTGTATGAGCTCGGTCTGGGTCATGCGGAGCGCGCCGGGGACCCAGCTGAGGAACTTGAAGTAGGTGCAGAGGTTGAGGTTGATGGCCCTGCGGGCGCCGCGGTGGTCGGCAGCGCGCTTGCCGGCGATGTAGAGCTTGGGGAAGTAGACGCGGTCGTTGATGGGCTGGATGCGGAGCACGGCGAAGAGCAGCAGGAAGACGAAGGCCCCCAGGATGTTGATGAAGGCCGACACCCCGAGGTCCTGCAGCGTCGCCATGGCTGGGATGGGCTGCTAGTGGCCGGGTGTTGCCGTCTGCGCCGCCTAGCAGCTGCCGCGCCGGCGCATGCGCGGCGAGGAAGGAGAGAGAAGGCAGGCGGGCGGGAATTGAGGGCGCGGGGGCGGGGGTGGTGGCGTGATGGAAGGTGGAGTAAATGGAGGGAAGAGAGGAGGAGAACGGCAGGCAGTCGAGCCGGGTTCCTCGCTTGGAATTTTGTGGAGCCCACCGCCACCGCCGCTTTATCTTGTCAGGCCCCTCCCAATGCTCCATCTTCAGACGGATCTTAAGCACGCTATCGTATGATTTAAAAATCGATGTGGCAAGCGATTAAGAGAGAGATGGGTTTGGTGACCCATGAAGAACCAACGCCAAACACGTGAACCTAGCCAAAACATTTAAATGAAGCAAACTCATCAATGCATTAGAGAGTTTAGTAGCTAAATCATTAAATGAAGGGAGCTTAGCTACAAGAAGCTAAGCACCTATGCATTAAGGAGTTTGGGCACCCCATCTAAGCACCGGTCCATTAGGAGCAGCCTCACGGATGCTACGTAGCGTTGTCTCTGCTTGGCGTCACAATCCGTTATGGCTATGTACAGGCAGCATGGATGAGTGAGGATGGTGTTGGCGAAGGTGCCTTCATGCCCCCGAGCTCATTTGAGCTCGGTGAACAGTAAAATAATTTTTTTAAAAAAGTTAAAAAAATTCTAATTTTTTTGGAAGAAACATTGACAAAAGTTCTATGTGCTTGCAAAAATTATCATGAAATCGCATTCCTATAAGGCGTGGCAAAAATAACAAATTCAGTGCTCCAAAATGCTTTTAAAAGTAGCATTTTTAGAGTGTTGATTTTGTTTTTTTGCCACATCTTCTAGAAATGTGATTTCATGACGAATTTTTTGCAAGCATTTAAAACTTTTGTCAATGTTTCTTCAAAAAATTTTTTTTATTTTTTTTTAATTTTATTTTGATTTTACAGTTCACCCGAGCTCATTTGAGCTCTGGTGTTGGTTTCTTCTTTCCAATCCAGAGAAATTGGGTGTAAACTGGTGACGGACGACATAAACGCACTTCAAGTACAAAGCGGCCGCACGGGCAGCTTTTTTTTTTAGCTAGCTGGTACTACTCGAATGCAGTGCAGGCGGGTTTTGACTACTGTATGCCTAGCCTGCCATTCTGTGCTCCGCGTGGCCACGTAGGGCAAGTAAAGTTTGCGCGTTAAACTTTCATTCACACGCCTACCTGCGTGCCTGACACCCATTTTTGTAACAACCTTAAAAATGGAAGGTTGCATCACATGCACCATGAATTGACTACTCACTCTATCATCGCAGGCGCGGAAAGACGGAGAGGGAGCCAGGCCGAGCGAGCTATCCAATTAAGACAGCTTGGCAGGCATTTGCAGCATGTGAAAGTCTGCTCGCCGCAACGCGTGCCATGTCCATGTGCATACACACCGCGCCCACGCGCCTCAACTTTTAACCCTGCCAACGGAACAACAGCACGAAAAGAGGAGGATATGTGTGGGACGGAGGGAGGTGCAATGCAAGAAACAAATGATCCAACGCCTACCTCGGGCACATGGGGTCGGGGCTCAAAGCTTGGCATTCCCTAGAGAGCTTCCTTCATTTCCGGTTACCTATTCTGCGTACTACCGTTCTCTAGCTCATATCAACGGCCGGGTCACATGCATACATGCTCTTGTCAGATAGATGGAATTATAGTACTTTATAGATAGGCAGCTAGCTAAACTGTGATGCTGGTCGATCGGTTAACATTACGTGTTTTTTTCATTTTGGAATAGAATTATTAGGCCTATCATGTTTAATAATTCAGAATTCTCCAATAATTCCTAGTAATCCTAGGGCATATGTGGCTCATTCATGCACGACAAAAAGGATGTGAAAAGTTTAGTCTTTGCTGGAATTTAGTCTATATTGGGGCAGTCCAATAACTATTTCAGAAATTCCTAATAAATCCTAGAGGTCCACTTAGCTCATTTGTGCAAGGCAAGGGATACTACTAAATTTTAGTCCCACATTGCTAGTTGAGTGGGAATTGGACCTCCTTATAAGGAAGGTTCTTTCCCCACTTGTATGAGCATGAGAACAAGAGGGACATCGCGCGCTCCTCCTCCTCCGCCCGCCTCGCTTGAGCCTAGTCACGACAGCGCCGCTGGTTATGGAATGAGCCGAGCCGATGTCTAAATGCTACAAGTTCTCGAGCACTGCATTATTACGTTCTTCCTCATCCCGCGACGACATGGCAAGGCGAGGACGCCGACCCCAAGTCCAAATGCTGTCTTGCTGTGTCAGACGTGTTCTTCTCCTTTCATTAGAAGTCCTACTACAGTTCTTGGCTCTAGTTTCGCCCTATGTATGTTAGACTCTATTTCATATGTGCAACCTGCTATATCTTTCTGCTCTAGATATGTTTAGTTACGGTACATATATGAACATCTTGTTTACCTTCTCTTTGTCAAATCACATGGCTTATTTTATCACTGCTATACTAGCCATGTTTTATCTACTATTTCTGTTAATAAAATCATTCGGTAAATTGCTCATATTTCCAACAATCCAAAAACCTTATCATAGGCAATTTACCCCAAGTGGTTTTGCTGCTTCCATGATACCTCCTATGTTTGAGGGTATCCACTATAAGAGGTGGCGCGTGAGAGCAGTCTTATGGTTTCAAACCATGAGTTGCTATGACGCCACTCTTGGCAAACCTGAAGGAGAGCAAGATGCCCAACATGCACAAGCTTTTCAGAAAATGGATACCTTGTTTAAGGCTGCTCTCTTGAGTGTTCTTGGTGAGAACATAGTTGATGCTTATGCATCAATTGACAATGGAAAAGATATGTGGGGCCTTTTCGAGGCCAAGTTTGGGGTCTCGGATGCAGCAATCGAGCTGTACATCATGGAGCAATTCTATGATTACTGGGATGGTCAAGAGCGCCGTGGCTAGAGAACTTGAGCACTTCAATTGCATACTACGGACAAGTTTGTTGCGGGGTATCATCACTAAGCTTCCTCCTTCATGGAGGAACTTTGCTACTCATGAAGCATAAGAGACAGGAGTTTTCCGTTCCGGATCTCATTGGTACTCTTGATGTTGAAGAAAAGGCGAGAGCAAAGGACACACGTGCTCGAGGTATTGAGGAGGATCTAGTGCCAATGTGGCATGTAGCGAACTTCCACCCCACAAGTTCAAGAACAAGGGCAAGTTTGATGGTAAAGCAAAGTTTGATGGGAAGAACAAGGTGTGCAACACACGAACTTCAAGAAGAAGAATGGCAAGAAGAAAGGTGCTTGTCATGTGTGTGGAGATCCTGATCATTGGGCTCTGGTTGCCCTAATCGCTATGACAAGCGTCATCTCAGGAAAGGCGGCAAGACCGCTAATGTTGTCATTGGAGACAACGACATGAAGGATGCTTTGGGTATGGTATATTTCCCACTATTCTTTCAGCATGTCATTCTCCGATTGGTTGATTGACACGGGTGCTAATGTGCATGTATGCGGTGATATTTCCATGTTTTCGTCTTATCGGATCGCGGGGACTTCAACCATGCTGATGGGCAACGGTTCAAGTGCTTCATTTGTGGTGTTGGCACGGTCGATCTGAAGTTTACTTCGGGAAGATCGTGTGGTGAAGAACGTGCATTATGTCCCTCCGTCAATAAAAATCTTGTTAGCGGTCTCTTACGTGTAGAGATGGCTACAAGCTTGTCTTTGAGTCGAATAAATTTGTAATATCCAAGTATGGAACCTTTGTTGGTAAAGGCTATGAGTCAGGAGGCCTGTTTCGTTTATCCTTATCAGATGTTTGCAATAAAGTTGTTAATCATATTTGCAACAATAGTGAATCAAATATGTGGCATTCACGTCTTTGTCATGTTAACTTTGGTTGCATGTCGCGACTAGCGAAGTTGAACTTAATCCCTAGTTTCACCACTGTCAAGGGATCTAAGTGTCAAGTGTGTGTGCAAGCTAAGCAACCTCGTAAGTCTCACGTGACTGCGGAGACAAGAAATCTTGCACCACTAGAACTTATACATTCGGATCTATGTGAAATGAGTGGTGTTTTGACAAAAGGTGGAAAGAAATATTTCATGACGTTAATTGACGACTCCACTAGATACTGTTGTGTGTATCTTCTGAAATCTAAGGATGAGGCTTTGAACTTTTTCAAGATCTATAAAGCTGAAGTGGAAAACCAACTTGATCGAAAAATCAAGAGGCTTAGGTCCGACCGTGGTGGAGAGTATTTTTCCAATGAATTTGATGCTTTTATGCGGAACATGGTATAATCCATGAGAGGACGCCTCCTACTCACCTCAGTTAAATGGGGTGGCGAAAGAAAGAACCGTACTCTAACTGATTTGGTTAACGCCATGTTAGACACATCGGGTCTCTCAAGGCATGGTGGGGGAGGCGATATTGTGACATGTCATATCCTAAATCGAGTCCCCACAAAGAACAAAGAGATAACTCCATTCGAGGAATGGGAGAAGAAAAGGTTAAAATTCTCTTATCTGCGAACATGGGTTTGTTTGGCGAAAGTCAATGTTCCAATTCCAAAGAAGCGGAAGCTTGGACCAAAGAGGCTGTGGATTGTGTTTTCTGGGATATGCTTTTCATAGCATTGGCTATAGATTCTTGGTTGTAAAATCTGAGGTACGACATGCATGTCGGTATGATCATGGAGTCGAATGATGCGACTTTCTTTGAAGATATCTTTCCCATGAAGGATATGGCTACCTCATCTAATCGGGAGATGCCTAGTTCATCGAATCAGAACGAGTTACAATTACGAACCTGGCATTTCGATGGAACACTTTGAAAGTCTGTGGAGGAGAACAATGAAGTTCCTACTAGGAGCAAGAGATGAGGACTGCAAAGTCCTTTGGTGATGATTTTCTTGTGTATCTCATAGATGACACTCCTAGTTCTATTTCAGAAGCCTATGCATCGAAGATCTTGACCATTGGAAGGAAGCAGTTAAGAAGCGAGATGGATTCCATCTTGGCGAATGAAACTTGGGAGATAACTGATCGTCCTTATGGGTGCAAACCTATAGGATGCAAATGGGTATTCAAGAAGAAGCTTAGGCCCGATGGTACTATCGAAAAGTACAAGGCTCGGCTCGTGGCTAAGGGTTATACCCAAAAGGAAGGTGAAGACTTCTTTGATACTTACTCACCGTGGCTCGATTGACCACTATCCGAAGTTCTACTTTCACTAGCTGCCTCACATGGTCTTCTCGTTCATCGATGGATGTTAAGACTGCTTTCCTAAATGGAGAGTTGGATGAGGAAATTTATATGGAACAACCAGATGGGTTTGTAATAGATGGTCGGGAAGGAAAGTGTGCAAGTTCTTTGAAGTCTTTGTATGGACTCAAGCAAGCACCCAAAGCAGTGGCATGAGAAGTTCGAAAGAACTTTAACAGCTGCAGAGCTTTTTGTGAACGGTTGACAAATGTGTGTACTATCGCCATGGTGGGGGCGAGGGAGTTATGCTTTGCTTGTATGTTGATGACATACTGATTTTTGGAACAAATCTGAATGTTATTAAGGAGGTCAAGGAGTTCCTATCTCGCTGTTTTGAGATGAAGGATTTAGGAGTGGCTGATGTCATTCGAACATCAAGTTGTTGAGAGATGATGATGGTGGGATTACATTGCTTCAATCTCACTATGTGGAAAAGATCTTGAGTCGCTTTGGCTATAGTGACTGCAAGCCCTCTCCAACACCATATGATGCTAGTGTCTTTGCTTGAAAGAATCGAAGAATTGCTAGAGATCAATTGAAGTATTCTCAGATTATTGGCTCGCTTATGTACTTAGCTGCTACAAGACGACATCTCTTTTCTTTGTCAAAAAACCGAGTCGGTTTGTCTCAAAACCAGGAGATGTGCATTGGAAAGCTCTAGAGAGTTTTGCGTTATTTGAAAGGCTTTGCAAATTATGGAATTCACTACACGGGCACCCAAAGGTGCTTGAAAGGTATAGTGACTCAAATTGGATCTCGATCTTGATGAGATAAAGGCCACGAGCGGATATGTATTCACTCATGGAGGTGGCGCTGTTTCTTGGAAGTCTTGCAAGCAGACCATCTTAACGAGGTCAACAATGGAAGCAGAACTCACAGCACTAGATACAGCTACGGTTGAAGCAGATTGGCTTCGCCGGCTCTTGAATGACTTGCCGGTTGTTGAGAAACCTGTACCGGGTGTCCTTATGAATCGCGACAATCAAACTGTGATCACAAAAGTGAGCAGCTCAAAGGATAACATGAAGTCATCAAGACACATTCAGAGAAGGTTAAAGTCTGTCAGGAAAATGAAAAACTCCGAGTTATTGCGTTGGATTATATCCAAACGTCTAAAAATCTGGCAGATCCTTTTACTAAGGGTCTATCGCGTAATGTGATAGATAATGCATCGAGGGAGATGGGTATGAGACCCACAATATGAGTTGTTCACAGTGGTAACCTATTCTTTGTGATCGGAGATCCCGTGAATTAGATGTGGAAGACAAGCTGTTGGTCAACCGAGAGGAGAGTATCCCTACTATTCCCAATACCACTCCATGAAGATGCAATACTCTCCTAATCTGCATGGCAGGTTGATGTATATCTTAATGTGTTCTAAGTGGCTTATTTAAGCAGAGATGTTATCTGCAGAACATCTTTTGAAGAACACACCTATATGAGTCTGATTGTTAAACGTCGCAATCTATGAGAGTAGGGTTCTCTCTAGTAAACTCATGAAAGGTCTCGAGTATGACGATAAGCTCCACCATGGGAAGACCCACGGTAGCCACGTGTCGGTCAAGGCTTTATGTGAAGCTAGATTCAGAAAACTTGCGTTCAAGGCCCGATCCATCTGTTCAAGTTGCTTACTAGTGTAGCATAGAGTTCTAGGTGGAAGTTCAACTTAACAGTCTCCACTGCAGATACCGGTATATAAAACAGTGTTTTGGAACCAAAGGCAAAATTCTGTGTGCCTCTGGGATCTGGTGGGGGATTGCTGGAATTTAGTCTATATTGGGGCAGCCCAATAACTATTTCAGAAATTCCTAATAAATCCTAGAGGCCCACTTAGCCCATTTGTGCAAGGCAAGGGATACTACTAAAGTTTAGTCCCACATTGCTAGTTGAGTGGGAATTGAACCTCCTTATAAGGGAGGTTCTTTCCCCACTTGTATGAGCATGAGAACAAGAGGGACATCCACGTGCGATCCTCCTCCGCCGCCCACCTCGCCGCCACGCCACGCCTTGTCACGACGCGCCGCGGGTTGCGGGAATGAGCCGAGCCGATGTCTAAATTTTTGCCACGCACTACGGGTATGCGAAAGGTCACTCGGAAGCTGAAACATTTTTTCTGTAGTGGACACTGAATCCGAACGGCGCGCCTCTTCGGCTGCTGTCTGTTCGTTTCGTCTCCCGCATTCCCTTCAGCTCCCGGCGCAACCTCTCGCCTCCTTCTCTTGCGCCTATAAAGGGAGGTCGCTCCTCTCGAGAGACGCACAGAATCTCTTCCTCCTCTCGCCACAAGTTCTCGAGCACTGCGCTGCTGTTACGTTCTTCCTCATCCCGGCTTGCGGCGTGCACCGCTGGTCGGGACAAGAGGCCTCCGGAACCGCACCCTTTGAGTCATGTACGGAGAAGGGTGATAAGGTTTTGGGGCGCTCAGCGCGACTCTGGCTGCTTCATCACGACGATCCGGTCGCCGACGACTACTTCCCCGACGACGACTTCTTCCCCGACGTCCACGACCTCCTCGACGACATGGCACGCGAGGACACCGACCCCAAGTCCAGCGCTCCTTCTGCTGCCGTGCCGTACGTGTTCTTCTCCTTTCTCTTAGAAGTCCTACTATAGTTCTTGGCTCTAGTTTCTGCCCTATGTATGTTAGACTCTATTTCATATGTGCAACCTGCTATACTGTCTGCTCTAGATATGTTTAGTTACGGTTCATATATGAACATGCTGTTTACCTTCTCTTTGTCAAATCACATGGCTTATTTTATCACTGCTATACTAGCCATGTTTTATCTACTATTTCTGTTAATAAAATCATTTGGTAAATTGCTCATATTTCCAACAGTCTCATCACGCTAATGGAGACAGTGGCGGACCTAGCCGGTGTGCGGTGGCACACCAGAAATCTGACATTTTTTTTGTCATATAAGAATTGAGCCTAGGCTCACCTCATCTTCTCCCTATGTGAGCGAGCGAGAGGCAGAGCCACAGAGCGACGACCTATCCCCGGCTCCCCGCTCGCGCTTAGTCGTCGCCGCTCAAAAATGGGACACTGGGACTCGTCAGTATGGTACCGTGAAATGTGAATCCATGTGTCGCTGCTGTATCTATCAACTTTCCCGTCAATGTCATCCCCTACCTCCCGCTGGGGATGACCGTGGAGCTTGGACCGCCGGATCGCCGGGTGAGGGACGATATGGTGATTGGCCCCGTCCCTCCTCTGCGCCACAATTTCCTCGCCATCGCCGAAGCTGACAGAGTCATCCCCTTCCACCACAAGGCAGCTCTCCGTCACATCATCGAAGGTTTGCTTCACGAATCTGAGTTCTTTCCTACTGAAACTGGTGATCATCCTCTGGGAGTTGGCATCTTCGGTTTTTCGCACACGATTGTGAGAGATGCTGTCGTTGGAACCACGTTTGAGATTGATGAGGATGAGTTTGATGAACATGTTGTGATCTCATTTGTTCCTCACGATGCTGCTCTTAATATGCGGATTAATTCATTTGGGCCGGAAATTTGGTTGCTTTACATAGGATTCCCATATGATTATCAGACGCAACATTACATGCATAAATCAGTTGACAAGTTTGGTCAACTAGTGGAGTGGCACAATCCGCGTGGTGACCGTCGTTTTGTTCTGATAAAAGTCAGAGTCATCCACCTCAAATTTGTCCCGAAGAGCTTAGTTATGTGGCAGCTTGGAGGAGCGCGACAGAGCTGGACGGTTGCTGTCACAATGCTTCGCAGCAGTGACTGGAATGCGCACATCCCAGATGTCCCGCCTGCTACTGAAGACCCAGCCCCTAAAAATGGTCTTCCTCATCCTCTTTATGGAGATAATATCACTGCTGAGCAAATTTACCAGATGCAACTCCATAACTGGATCACTCAAAATGCTGCTGCTAATGTGAATGAGGATGCTGCAAATGATGTTGCTGCGCAGGAGGATGCTGCCAATACATAGTTTCAACCTCAGTGGGGAGTTTGGCCTCCTTCTCCTCCGCACTCACCTCCGACAGTGTTCGACTTTCAGGCTTGGATGGCAGGTGAGGGTCTGCAGGTTTACCATGGTGTTCATCCCATTAACAATTTGCAGGATAGCCCGGCAACGGCCTGAAATGATTCCATCTCAATGTTCAGTAGCTCTGACTCTAGTGCAACCCTGTCTGATGGATATGCTGTGGTGCCACTGAACATCTTCAATCAACTAATTGCTGTCAATGGTTCTTCTCTTGATGTTTCGGCACTTGGTGCCTTGAGCTCAAATGCCCCTGCTCCCCACAGCCCCGTGCGCACTCTGGCAGTACCAACCACAGATATATCAATGACCATTTCAAATGCTGGTTTACATCTTCAGGTGCAATCACCTGAAAGCACATATGCTTCTATTCTGCTCAATGACTGTGTTCCAATGTTGAGGCTGAACACCTATCTGATAGCGGCTATTAGGCCGATCATTGCTGCTTATGGGCCCTGGAGCTCGGGTTTTGGATTCCGTGATATTACAGTGCAGCTGAATGTTAGTATTTCTGAGCATGAGGGTCACTTTTCAGTTATGTCTGCTACACGCACTGTCCAACACTCTCAAGATTCAGCTCAGGTCACTGATTTGATCCCTGGCAGCAGCACTTGGACTCTGTCTTGTTCTGAAGGTTTTAACCAACCAACTCATGAATTAGCTGTTGTTCCAAACCCTCCTAAATCTCAGGTGGTAATCACAGAAATCTTGGATGAGAACGACACTGTCACGCCCAATATGCGACCCTATCCAAAAGGAACTCGAAGGTCCCACCAAGGATAGACCCGCATATTGAAACGCTTTTGCAAGGTGGATATCATTACATCAACATTACATAATAGATGGGGATACATACATAAGGCACAAATGCCACAAGAATACATCAACATCATATACAAGAGATCAACATCCGACTACGGATGGAACATAAACAAACTCAAACGACATCCACCTGCTATCCTGGGCTGCCGACCGGAACCTATCCCCGATCGAAGAAGAAGCAGAAGAAGAACTCCAACACAAGCAAACATCGCTCTCACGTCATGATCATCGCAAACCTGTACCTGCAACTGGTGGTGTAGTAATCTGTGAGCCACGAGGACTCAGCAATCCCATTTCCATGGGTATCAAGACTAGCAAAGCTTAAAGGGAAAGGAAGGGGTAAAGTGGTGAGGTTGCAGCAGCGACTAAGCATGTATGGTGGCTAACATACGCAAATGAGAGCGAGAAGAGAAACAAAGGGCGGTCGTCAACTAGTAATGATCAAGAAGTGATCCTGAACTCCTACTTACGTCGGACATAACCCGAAACCGTGTTCTCCTCTCGATCAACCCGAAAAGAGACACTCACGGTTACGCTACGGTTGGTGTATTTTAGAAGAGTTTGCTTCAAGTTTACTACAACCGGATATTAACAAATTCCCATCGCCACATAACCGCATGGCACGGCTCTCGAAAGTTTATACCTGCAGGGTGTCCCAACTTAGCCCATGATAAGCTCTCGCGATCAACGAAGGATATTCCTTCTCCCGGGAAGACCCGATCGTCTCGGAATCCGGCTACAAGACATTCGACAACAATAAAACAAGACCAGCAAAGCCGCCCGATCGCCGACAATCCCGATAGGAGCTGCACATATCTCGTTCTCAGGCAACACGGATGAGACATCCTACGAGTAAAACCAAACCTCGAGTTGCCACGAGGGGCCCCTGATCTACTCGGTTCGGGCCAGCACTTAGAGAAGCACTGGTCCGGGGGCTAAATAAAGATGACCCTCGAGAGAGCGACTCCCAAGGGAAAAAGTAGGTGGTGGTGAGGCAAATGGTAAAAACAATGTTGGGCCTTCTTTGGAAAAGTCTTATTCAAAGCGAACTGTCAAGGGGTCCCATAAATCACCCGACCGCATTAGGGACGCAAAATCCGGGAACATAATACCGATATGGCGGAAACTAGGGCGGCAAGAGTGGAACAAAACACCGGGCATAAGGCCGAGCCTTCCACCCTTTACCAAGTATATAGATGCATTAATAACATAAGATATATTGTGATATCCCAACAAGTAAACATGTTCCAACAAGGAACAACATCTCCATGTTCAACAAGGAACAAACTTCATCTTCACCTGCAACTAACAACGCTATAAGAGGGCTGAGCAAAGCGGTAACATAGCCAAACAACGGTTTGCTAGGAAGGGTGAAAAGATTAGAGGCTGACATGGCAATTTGGGATGGCTTGATAAACAGGTAATAGGTAGCGCAGCATAGCGATAGAACGAAGCAACTAGCATAGCAATGATAGTAGTGAGATCCAGGGTAGCGGTCATCTTGCCTGAAATCCCGCAAGGAAGAAGAACGAGTCCATGAAGAAGATGAACGGATGAAGCCGAACCAAGCGAAGACGAACGAATACTCACGATCGCAACGAAATAAGAACTAACAAGAAGAAGCACACAACATAGGTAAACACACCACACATGAACAAGGCATGATGCACAAACAAGCATGATGCATGACAAATCTAGATGAGGCTATTCATGGCAAGAGATGATGCAAAACAAGAGCAACACATCAAAACAAGTTTAAATGAGGCCGGAAACAACATATAACAATTCCGGTAAGTCCTCATATGCAAATTTCGAAATTGGTCCAGATCTGAATAAACCTTATGTTCAAGTTGTTAAACAGCAATTTAAGATGCACCACGATGAGTTACACGGAATTCTAGTCAAGTTACATATAAAGTTCATTAGATTCGGAGCTACGGCCTAGAAGATATGAGCAAAACAAGTTAATCATGACATTGATGCAAAATGCATACAAACATCAAGCACACACCTCAAATCAAGGATGCAACATGATAATATGAAGCTACATGCAAAAGCAAGCAAGTTTCATATAGAGCACACTCAAAACGGAGCAACGGTTCAACACATACACCCTATACAAGTCATGACAACAATCTGTCCATAACAGCAAGTAGGCATATTGCAAGCACCAAAACAACATGCTACAGGACCTTAACATAATAACAAAAGACATGGGCATGAAGTACAGGTAAAGTATGACAAAACATGAACACTGAGCTATCTCCAGAAACAACTAGAACATGCTCAAAAACACATGGCAAGATTGCAAATAATAACAGTTTCAGACTTTGCAGAACTTAACATCAGGTTGCAATCTTTAGAGCTATCAAACAACATGTTACAGGAACTTATCATGACAAACAAAGGCATGGCATGATTCTACGAATTTCATAGATCAAAAGTCCTTTACTGACCATGAGGCAAAAAGGATTAGAAAATATGATGGCACCCATGTGAACATAGCAAGTTATATTACAGATTCATACATGGCAGGAACAACAATAAGTAGGCATGTTGGTGAGCTTGAACCACTCACCACAGAGCAAAACATGGCATGGCAAGGCAACTCACAGTAAGAAGACATGGCATAGAAGCTATACATGGCAAGAACAACATCATAGCATGCATGGATCAACTACAACAACCTTGGCAAAATTGAATAACATGTAAACAACCTGCCAGGAAACATTTTATAGCAAAAGTAGAGCTCGATTGACTCAAGATAGGGCACTCCATAATTGCAAACAAGGACATGGATGGATATAGCAAGACATGTATAACAAAACATCCTTACTGAAGTATCTCAAAATATGCATGGATCTCTCGGTAGCATCAAGTTAACATGACATGAAAATATCAGCAAAACAGGGACTAAAACAGCAACATTACGATGCCTAGTTTGCAAGCTTGTGCTAGTCACCACATAGATCACAAAAATACATGGCATACACCCTTGTAAAGATGGCATGGCATATTACAAAACACATGTAGGACTCAAGTTCATAGGGTGCACAAATCAATCATGGCAAAAATGACAAAAGTGCATGTTCTGATAAAAATCAGAAACTAACATCACAAAGCACTCTTCTAACAGCATTTCGGGCATCAAGATGAGCTCAAATGAAAATGGTGCAATGAGATGAAATGATCTACTCTTCGAGACGAACATTTTGACATATTCACGCACGAAACGGAGCTACGGATGCAGAGTTATGATGCAATGAAAATGCAACAAAAAGTTAGCAGAATCGGGGACTTGGCAGATTTTTGAAAAAAAAACAAGGGGAGCGCTAAATGACTATACGTCGCACGAGCGGGTTAAAAGGGCTGCTCACCCATGGGCTTCGGCCCAGAAGGAAGGAGAGGCCGGCCTGAGTGGCGGCGAGGTCGGCTGGGGCGAGGCGGCGGCGAGCTCGGTCGCCCGAGTCGGGTCATGGGCGCAGGCGACGGGCGACGGCACGGAGGCGCGGGCCGCCGGCCGTGGGCGGCGGCGGCATGCGGCAGCGGGCAGCGAGACGGCCACGTGGCGGCGCTCCGATTAGGGCGCGGCGCGCTGGTTTGTCCGGTGGCAGACGGACATGTCCGTCATGCGGAGAGGAAGATTTTAGGGTTAGGGGAAATGATCCGAATTTGGACGGGAGGACATATTTATAGGTAGAGGGAGCTAGGAGAGTCCAAATGGAGCACGGTTTTCGGCCACGCGATCGTGATCGAACGACCGAGAGCATGGAGGGGAGTTAGGTGGGTTTTGGGCCACTTTGGAAGGGGTGTTGGGCTGCAACAAAAGAGGCTTTTGCGGTTACCCGGTTAACCGTTGGAGTACCAAACGACCTCCAAATGATCCGAAACTTGACAGCGGTCTACGGTGCTATACCAAGGCCGCTTGACAAACCTCGAGCCATTCGAGAAAGTTTAACACCCGCTTTACTAAAAGAGGTAAAGGGGGCGCCGGAGACATAGGAGTGCCGGATTGGAAAACGGACAACGGGGAAAATGCTCGAATGCATGAGACGAACACGTATGCAAAATGAAATACACATGATGACATGATATGAAATGCAGATGATGACATGGCAAAGAGAGACACGCAAGCACATGACATGGCAATGACGGCAAATAACTGACAGACACCTGGCCCATCGGATTCGGGGCGTTACAACACTCCTCCACTAACAAGAGATCTCATCCCGAGATCTTAGGACCGAGACGGAAGGGGAAAAGGATGAGGTGAAACAAGAACTCAAGAGACGAAGCAAAGAATCGAGAACACTCTAGAAGAAGAGATGAGCGACAAGAATGACGAGAATGACGAGAATTGAAGGCTCACGGAATCAGTTAGACTATGAACCCACTCGTTCTAACCGGAGTGGTTAGAATGAGAAAAGAAACAAATAAGACTGAAAGGATTTAGGCAGCACACCGGTTGAACAAGGAAAGAGTTGGAACTGAGTTTGACAGAATGGAACGAAAGTTGACGAGAGGAACAACACAATGCCTCCGGAAGAATTGGAAAAATTGAATGAAAAGAACTTTGAAGGAAAGATTGACTGGAGTTGTTGAGAAAATCAACAACGAAAGAATAAGCTTGTTGTGGACTTATGGAAAACATCTCGAAATTAATGAGGTGATAACCGGCCGCAAACGGAAATGATTGAAAAGCTGAGAAGAACGAAGGAATGCAAAACTCCACTTCAAAAGAATATGGGGAATTAATTGCCCTTCGGGACGCGAGAAGAAAAGATACTTGAATTCCACCAACAAGAATCTTGATGAACTCTTGAAGAATGAATTAAATCATGAAGAACCACCATGAAGAACTCCGGTAACAAAAGGATGAATGAATAGATGAGCGTTGCGATGATTCCGATGGAGGTTCCGACGAAATGGCCGAGGAAACTGAACTCCGGATAAGAAAAGATGAAAAGACTTGGAAGTAGAATTTATTCGTTAAGAACAAACTCCAAAGGAAGGGATTAGTCACTTTGAGGAAATAAGAATAAGATTTATTGTATGCTTATCCTTCATCAAATTAAATTGATGACAAGCAATGGATTTTGCATACTACTTATTCTTCTTGGAAAAGAATTAAGGGGAAAATAGCACAAAACTTGAGAAAGGTCTTCATGAACCACCGGTAGGATTGGAAAGAACGAATGAATTAATATGATAATCAAAGAAAAAGAATCTTGAACGAACCACCGTAAGGAATGACAATGAACGAAGAAAAGAGAAAGAATCGCCGGGAAGAATTAGAAGAACAAATAAGCAAGAGGGGATTTAGATACAAGAGAACAAAGAGATCATGAGCTGATTAAAGAACACTTGAGCGAAACACCGGGATAAATAGAGAACGATAACTGGAATGATGAGGGTGAAGAATTCTTCTGGAACGATGGCCTCCAAAAAAACAACTGCTGACAAACTCCGGATGGATGAAAAGAATTTGCAAGACTGGAAACAATTAGATAGGATAACATTGAGCTAGCACCATGAACCTCCGGGGGAACGAACAAGATTTAAGAGAAACTCTACTACGGTCTTCAAAGACGACGATAAACATCACCAAAATTACTGAGATACTCCGGGAGAATGAAAAGCGAAGAGGTTGAGCCAATAATGAAAAGAATTTGAAAGAGATCTTGGAAAAGGCATGTGACTGATGGAATCCATTCTTACGTCACACTTTGAAAAGAATTGAGAAAAACTCCGGGGGAATTAGAAGAGTCAGGTAAGATCCTGGGAAAAACCTGTGGGTTAGGGCCCACTAAAAGAAAACACCGTTGGAAAGGGATGTTGAACAGATAGATGATGCACCGGAATAATTAAAATATTTGAATAAGGTGAGAACCTCGGATTAATTGGAACACAGACGAATCTCCTGAGATGTCTTGAGCACTCCGGAAGGATAAACTGGCGAGAGGCGAACGAGCAAGGGGTAAACACTTGAGCCGAGGAAAAGAATATGATCAACACCGAAAAAAAACTTGAATTGAGTGCGCAAAAAGAAAGGGATGAAGAATGACGAACAAGACGAGAATTCACCAGTTGAGATAATTGACGAAGGACTGAAGAGGCTCCGTGCGAATGAAATAGATGGTCGGAAGAAACTCGAACTCCGGGAATAATAGGGTGGAGGCGGAAAACAAAGGCAACTTGGAAGGAAATCGGCGAATATCTTGAAGAGAAAACACGGTTGAAATCATTGAGGAAAGAAAGCAAAGACTTCGCACGAGTAGAATGGATACTCGATTCACGAACTCCGGTTCCGAGAAGAAGAACAGGGAGGGCGGGTGGGAAAGAAAACAACTGAGGATTGAACTCAAAGATGAAGAGGCTCGAGTCAACTGACGAGAAATGCACCGGATGCACAGGGCCGAGGAACAACTACCGGAAAACCAACTGCGTGATCCTAAAGAAAAAATTGAAGGGGAAGAGAAGTAATTCAAAACACCTACGTCAAGATTTCTCACCAGAGCGACGAAGGGGCAGAGGAGTAAAAAGAATTCCTACTCTCCGATATAGACTCCGAAAATAGTTTTCTTCTAGACTGAACTACGGCCAAACTACACGATCAATTAAGGGGGCTCCTAAGGTCGGTCGAGGCTCTGATACCAACTTGTCATGCCCAATATGCGACCCTATCCAAAAGGAACTCGAAAGTCCCACCAAGGATAGACCCGCATATTGAAACGCTTTTGCAAGGTGGATATCATTACATCAACATTACATAATAGATGGGGATACATACATAAGGCACAAATGCCACAAGAATACATCAACATCATATACAAGAGATCAACATCCGACTACGGATGGAACATAAACAGAAACTCAAACGGCATCCACCCTGTTATCCCAGGCTGCCGACCTGGAACCTATCCCCTGATCGAAGAAGAAGCAGAAGAAGAACTCCAACACAAGCAAACATCGCTCTCACGTCATGATCATCGCAAACCTGTACACGCAACTGGTGGTGTAGTAATGTGAGCCACGAGGACTCAAGCAATCCCATTTCCATGGGTATCAAGACTAGCAAAGCTTAAAGGGAAAGGAAGGGGTAAAGTGGTGAGGTTGCAGCAGCGACTAAGCATGTATGGTGGCTAACATACGCAAATGAGAGCGAGAAGAGAAACAAAGGGCGGTCGTCAACTAGTAATGATCAAGAAGTGATCCTGAACTCCTACTTACGTCCGACATAACCCGAAACCGTGTTCTCCTCTCGATCAACCCGAAAAGAGACACTCACGTTACGCATTACGGTTGGTGTATTTTAGAAGAGTTTGCTTCAAGTTTACTACAACGGATATTAACAAATTCCCATCTGCCACATAACCGCAGGCACGGCTCTCGAAAGTTTATACCTGCAGGGTGTCCCAACTTAGCCCATGATAAGCTCTCGCGATCAACGAAGGATATTCCTTCTCCCCGGGAAGACCCGATCAGTCTCGGAATCCCGGCTACAAGACATTTCGACAGCAATAAAACAAGACCAGCAAAGCCGCCCGATGCACCGACAATCCCGATAGGAGCTGCACATATCTCGTTCTCAGGGCAACACCGGATGAGACATCCTACGAGTAAAACCAAACCTCGAGTTGCCACGAGGGGGCCCCGCAGTCTACTCGGTTCGGGCCAGCACTTAGAGAAGCACTGGTCCGGGGGGGGCTAAATAAAGATGACCCTCGAGAGAGCGACTCCCAAGGGAAAAAGTAGGTGGTGGTGAGGCAAATGGTAAAACCAATGTTGGGCCTTGCTGGAAAAGTCTTATTCAAAGCGAACTGTCAAGGGGGTCCCATAAATCACCCGACCGCGTTAGGGACGCAAAATCCGGGAACATAATACCGATATGACGGAAACTAGGGCGGCAAGAGTGGAACAAAACACCAGGCATAAGGCCGAGCCTTCCACCCTTTACCAAGTATATAGATGCATTAATAACATAAGATATATTGTGATATCCCAACAAGTAAACATGTTCCAACAAGGAACAACATCTCCATGTTCCAACAAGGAACAAACTTCATCTTCACCTGCAACTAACAACGCTATAAGAGGGGCTGAGCAAAGCGGTAACATAGCCAAACAACGGTTTGCTAGGAAGGGTGAAAAAGATTAGAGGCTGACATGGCAATTTGGGATGGCTTGATAAACAGGTAATAGGTAGCGCAGCATAGCGATAGAACGAAGCAACTAGCATAGCAATGATAGTAGTGAGATCCAGGGTAGCGGTCATCTTGCCTGAAATCCCGCAAGGAAGAAGAATGAGTCCATGATGAAGATGAACGGATGAAGCCGAACCAAGCGAAGACGAACGAATCCTCACGATCGCAACGAAACAAGAACTAACAAGAAGAAGCACACAACATAGGTAAACACACCACACATGAACAAGGCATGATGCACAAACAAGCATGATGCATGACAAATCTAGATGAGGCTATTCATGGCAAGAGATGATGCAAAACAAGAGCAACACATCAAAACAAGTTTAAATGAGGCCGGAAACAACATATAACAATCCCGGTAAGTCCTCATATGCAAATTTCGAAATTGGTACAGATCTGAATAAACCTTATGTTCAAGTTGTTAAACAGCAATTTAAGATGCACCACGATGATCTACACGAAATTCTAGTCAAGTCACATATAAAGTTCATTAGATTCGGAGCTACGGCCTAGAAGATATGAGCAAAACAAGTTAATCATGACATTGATGCAAAATGCATACAAACATCAAGCACACACCTCAAATCAAGGATGCAACATGATAATATGAAGCTACATGCAAAAACAAGCAAGTTTCATATAGAGCACACTCAAAACGGAGCAACGGTTCAACACATACACCCTATACAAGTCATGACAACAATCTGTCCATAACAGCAAGTAGGCATATTGCAAGCACCAAAACAACATGCTACAGGACCTTAACATAATAACAAAAGACATGGGCATGAAGTACAGGTAAAGCATGACAAAACATGAACACTGAGCTATCTCCAGAAACAACTAGAACATGCTCAAAAACACATGGCAAGATTGCAAATAATAACAGTTTCAGACTTTGCCGAACTTAACATCAGGTTGCAATCTTTAGAGCTATCAAACAACATGTTACAGGAACTTATCATGGCAAACAAAGGCATGGCATGATTCTACTAATTGCATAGATCAAAAGTCCTTTACTGACCATGAGCCAAAAAGGATCATAAAATATGATGGCACCCATGTGAACATAGCAAGTTATATCACAGATTCATACATGGCAGGAACAACAATAAGTAGGCATGTTGGTGAGCTTGAACCACTCACCACAGAGCAAAACATGGCATGGCAAGGCAACTCACAGTAAGAAGACATGGCATAGAAGCTATACATGGCAAGAACAACATCATAACATGCATGGATCAACTACAACAACCTTGGCAAAATTGAATAACATGTAAACAACCTGCCAGGAAACATTTTATAGCAAAAGTAGAGCTCGATTGACTCAAGCTAGGGCACTCCATAATTGCAAACAAGGACATGGATGGATATAGCAAGACATGTATAACAAAACATCCTTACTGAAGTATCTCAAAATATGCATGGATCTCTCGGTAGCATCAAGTTAACATGGCATGAAAATATCAGCAAAACAGGGACTAAAACAGCAACATTACGATGCCTAGTTTGCAAGCTTGTGCTAGTCACCACAGAGATCACAAAAATACATGGCATACACCCTTGTAAAGATGGCATGGCATATTACAAAACACATGTAGGACTCAAGTTCATAGGGTGCACACATCAATCATGGCAAAAATGACAAAAGTGCATGTTCTGATAAAAATCAGAAACTAACATCACAAAGCACTCTTCTAACAGCATTTCGGGCATCAAGATGAGCTCAAATGAAAATGATGCAATGAGATGAAATGATCTACTCTTCGAGGCAACATTTTGACATATTACACGCACGAAACGGAGCTACGGATGCAAAGTTATGATGCAATGAAAATACAACAAAAAGTTAGCAGAATCGGGGACTTAGCAGATTTTTGAAAAAAAAACAGGGGGAGCGCTAAATGACTATACGTCGCACGAGCGGGTTAAAAGGGCTGCTCACCCATGGGCTTCGGCCCAGAAGGAAGGAGAGGCCGGCCTGAGTGGCGGCGAGGTAGGGCTGGGGGCGAGGCGGCGGCGAGCTCCGGTCGCCGGAGTCGGGCCGCGAGACGCGGGCGACGGGCGACGGGCCCGGAGGGCGGGAGGCTGGCCGGCCGTGGGCCGGGCGGACGCGCGTGGCGGCGGGCAGCGGACGGCCACGTGGCGCGCTCCGATTGGGCGCGGGCGGCGGCGCGGTTTGTCCGGCGGCGGACGGACATGTCCGTCGCGGAGAGAGGAAGATTTTTAGGGTTAGGGGGGAAATGATCCGGAATTTGGACGGGGAGGACATATTTATAGGTAGAGGGAGCTAGGAGAGTCCAAATGGAGCACGGTTTTGCCACGCGATCGTGATCGAACGACCGAGAGCATGGAGGGAGTTAGGTGGGTTTTGGGCCACTTTGGAAGGGTGTTGGGCTGCAGCAAAAGAGGCTTTGCGGTTACCGGTTAACCGTTGGAGTACCAAGCGACCTCCAAATGATCCGAAACTTGATTGGCGGTTCTACGGTGCTATACCAAGGCCGCTTGACAAACCTCGGGCCATTCGAGAAAGTTTAACACCCGCTTTACGAAAAGAGGTAAAGGGGCGCCGGAGACATAGGAGTGCGGATTGGAAAAGCGGACAACGGGAAAATGCTCGGATGCATGAGACGAACACGTATGCAAAATGAAATACACATGATGACATGATATGAAATGCAGATGATGACATGGCAAAGAGATACACGCAAGCACATGACATGGCAATGACGGCAAATAAGCGCAGACACAGGCGCGCCGGTTCGAGGTGTTACGGACACATCCGCTTTCGAGGATGCGGCATTACTACGAAAACTCTTTGAACACCTCCTTTGGTTTTGTGACTACTGGTTCTTCTAGCTCCTCTGGAAATGTTGAGTCATCTAAGACAGCAACAAGTAGGCGAAGCAAAGTTAAAGCTCTGGAATCTGTGATTGAGGTACGTCGCAGCAACCGTTCAAACAAGTATGATGGGTTCAAAACACACTCAGTATCTGACAGCATGGCTAGAACTTCACGAGTCAAACCCAGATGCATCCCTACTGCTGCTGCTCAATCAAGCCATGGTGAGACTGATTCCTCCAAGAATGACATGATCCCCTAGCCAACTCCAGTTCCCGTGCTGCAGCAAATCGGAATCTCCAAGTGTGCCATCCCACCAGAAGAAATAACAATTTGAAGCTCGCTTTCACGAGCACGAGGATGGCCCCTCCAATGCCTAAATTATCTGCCTACTTTCTTTCAGTTGCTGCTCTTAATTTCCTATAGTTTATCATGGCACTTTTAGCAAATTGGAATGTTTTGTGCTGGAATGTAAGAGGATTAAATTCTGAACCTAAGCTTTTGGCCTTGTCGAATGCGATATCCTCCAGTGGTTGCGTAGTAATTTGTCTGCAAGAAACAAAAAAACCTCACATTGATAA
Source organism: Aegilops longissima (assembly GCA_021605205.1). Taxonomy (NCBI): domain Eukaryota; kingdom Viridiplantae; phylum Streptophyta; class Magnoliopsida; order Poales; family Poaceae; genus Aegilops; species Aegilops longissima. Next base: position 366,042,132 of record CM038676.1, read on the forward strand.
CTTGTTCCTCAAGTCTTGTTGCCCGCGACGATTTGATAAATTCGCGTACATACCTTCCCAGGGTGCCTCTGGTGGCATTGTCACCATTTGGAACAGTGCCATCTTCACAGGAACAGTGCTCTTCCAAGAAGATTTTGCCCTTGTAATCAAATTTCGCTCCACGCAATCTGCTCAAGAATGGATCCTAGTTAATGTTTATCGCCCGTGTCAGGGCGACCCTCGTGTGATATATACTCAATGGCTTCACAACCTGCACATTCCCTCCAATGAAGATTGGTTGTTACTTGGAGACTTCAACTATATTCGCAGCCCTGACAACAGAAATAAACCTGGAGGTAATCCTAATGATATGATAGCCTTTAATGACTTCATCCGCTCTCAGCAATTAATTGAACTACCAATCAAGGGGCGTGCTTACACATGGAGCAATATGCAAACCGACCCCCTCTTGGAGCAGCTAGACTGGTTCCTCACTTCTATCAACTGGACCGCAACTTATCCTAATACACTTGTTATGCCACTAGGGAAGCCAGTCTTTGACCATATCCCTTGTGTTGTCAAAATAGAAACTTCTATCCCTCGCAGCAAAATATTCAGATTTGAGTCTTATTGGGTGGAGCATCCGGGCTTTTTGGATTTAGTTCAAGCTGTTTGGACAAGACCTATAAAAAATGCCAATGCAAATGCGGCCACTATCATTTGCAGAAAGTTCAAAGCCCTCAGATATGAGTTAAAAAAGTGGAGCAAGCGAATCTCTAAACTCAAGGTGGCAATTGATAACTCTAATCTTGCTCTGGCCAACATTGATGCCCTAGAAAATCTCCGACTGCTATCGACACCAGAACATAATTTCAGAAAGATTTTAAAGAAACACATTCTATGTCTTTTGAACTACCAAAGGCAATATTGGTAGAAGTGGTGCACCATTCGCTGGGTAAAGTTGGGTGATGAAGACCCGAAGTTTTTGATGGCGATGGCCTCGGAAAGATTCAGACGCAATACGATCCCAACTGTAAAAATATCTGACGGCACACTGGCTGACGACCATGCAAGCAAAGAGGTGATCGTATATCAAGCGTTCAAAGAGAGACTTGGTAAATCCGGTGAGTTTCAAATGAAATTTAACCTGCAAAACATAATCAAGAAAGTTGAGGGTCTGGATCAGTTGACAGTCCCGTCACCACGGATGAAATTGATGATGTTATCAAGGAAATGCCGGCTGACCGAACACCTGGCCCGGACGGCTTCACCGGCCTATTTCTGAAAAAATGTTGGCACCTGGTTAAACAAGACTTTTATGAGCTATGCAATCAATCTACGAGGGTGGTCTCAACCTTGAAATCATTAATGATGGCTTTATTACACTCATACCCAAGGTTCGATCACCCGAGTCTGTGTCTGATTTTCGGCCAATCACTTTACTGAACTGTTGCCTCAAGGTCATCACGAAAATACTCGCAAACCAATTACAAAAGCTCATTCTTAAAATCGTTCATCGCAATCAGTATGGATTCATCAAAGGCAGATCCATACAAGATTGTTTAGCTTGGGCATTCGAGTACATACATCAATGCCAAGCTTCAAAACAAAAAATTGTCTTGCTCAAACTAGATTTTGCCAAAGCTTTCGACACGATCGAACATGATGCCATGATTAAAATTATGGAGCATATGGGGTTTGATGCCAAATGGCTGGATTGGATCAAATGCATCTTCTCATCGGGAAAATCTTCAGTCCTCCTTAATAGTGTTCCAGGCCGACAATTTCTCTGCAAGTGTGGTGTTCGTCAAGGTGACCCCTATCACCACTCATCTTCATTCTGGCTGCTGACCTTCTTTAGGCTGCTATTAATGACGCGTTCCGACAAGGCCAAATTCAGCTACCATTCCAGAGACCAAACCAGAATGATTATCCGGTGATCCAGTATGCCGACGTCACGATTATACTACTTCCAGCCTTCGTTGAGCAAGCTACCACAATCAAGGGCATTCTTTCTGATTATGCTGCTTCAATTGGTTTAAAGATAAATTTCCACAAATCCACATTAATCTCGATCAACTGTGAACCCGATTGCTACAACGACATCGCCTCTATCTTTGGCTGCAAGGTAGGATCTATGCCCTTCACTTACTTGGGATTGCCTCTTGGAATAACCAAGCCCACAGTCCAAGATCTGATGCCTCTAGTCTGCTCGATGGAAAGAAGAATGACCAGCACTCTTGCTCTAATGTCATATGGTGCAAAATTATCGCTCCTCAACACAATGATCACTTCACTCACAATATTTTCTCTCTGCACCCTCAAATTCCCACCGAAAATTCTAGAGCTGCTTGATAAACTCAAAAGAAAATGCCTTTGGACAAAAAACGGAGCAAGGAGATAAATGCAATTCACTTGCGGCATGGGTCATGGTTTGCCGACCAAAACAAAGTGGTGGCCTCCGTATCATCAATCTCCGTATCCAAATCGAGGCCCTCCTCCTCAAATATCTGCACAAATTTTACAACCACCACGAGCTACCTTGGGTAGAGCTGATATGGACAACATACTACACACACAAGATCCCACACGCGTCGGACCCATGCGAGTCATTCTGGTGGAAGGACATGCTGAAACTCACACCACTATATAGAGGTATATCCAAGGCAATTGTAAATGTTGGGGACACGATCCTTATGTGGAAAGATCTTTGGTTGGAATCTGTGCTGGAAGAATCACACCCTCGGGCCTTCTCTTTTGCATTGAATGAGGACATCTTTGTCAAGGATTTCTTGGGATCCACCTCCCTCCATGAAATGTTTCACCTTCCCCTTTCAGTGCAAGCACATGATGAAGTCCGTGACCTGCAACAAAAAGTGTTACACGTTGGTAATCATGAAACTTCATACACGCATGACACATGGGAATATTGTTGGGGCTCGAAGGACTTCAAAGCAAATAGATACTACAAGTTATACTTTCGGGATGTGAAGGCCCACCAATCCTATCATTGGCTCTGGAAGTCCAAAGTCACGCTAAAAATCAAGATGTTTGGGTGGCTGCTCCTCTCTGATCGACTAAATACTCGCAATATGCTCAAGAGAAGACACTATAACATCGGAGATGACCTCAGCTGCCTCTTATGTAACCAATAGGTTGAAGAGGATGTGGAGCACATGATCTGCCAATGCCCCTTCAGAAAATACTGCTGGTCCAAAATTGGGTTCTCGTGGGAAGCAACTGGATCTAGATTGCAATGGATAAGTAAAGCCTCTAATGATTGGAATAAACCCATGTTCATGGAAATCTTCTTACAAGCAGCTTGGAGCATATGGAAAGAAAGGAATAACAAACACTTTAGAGGCATCCCTCCAACATATCATAGCTGGCTGGATAGGTTCAAAAAAGACTTCACCCTACTTCAATACAGAACCAAAGTTGATTTGAGAGACTTTATTCTCTCCTTTGTAAACAACCTTCAACCCCACTAGTTAGTCTAGGATTTGGTTAGATCACACTCTATCCCAAAGTGGAGGATGAGCTGCTTGTAAATATGGATTGTACAGTGTACCTTACTTTTTGAGTAATACAAACACAGTGGGGGCCTCTCCCATTGTACAACTTGTCAAAAAAATAACGTGAGGTGTTCAGCCACTCCAATCTAGAGGGTGACGATGTCCTGGACTAGGGGGTACTCACCACATCGTCTCCCGACCAGGTGGATCGGGCCGAGGACCCCCATGGCGGTTCACTCATCGGCCACTTCGGGTAGCCCATGCCGCATACAAGGAGTATTCCACAAGACTTGGTGATCAAGACAAGGAGTTTTCTCCACCAACGTATTCAGCTAGGACTCTTGTTATCCTAGGCCTCTAGTGTGTATAAGCCAAGGCCAGGCTAGTCGATAGATCATGACGAAATTAATCATCATACCCCTAGGGTTTGGACCGCAACATATGATCTCGGGGTAGATCAACTCTTGTAATGTCTATATTCATCAAGATCAATGAAGCAGGAAGTAGGGTATTACCTCCATTAAGAGGGCCCGAACCTGGGTAAACATCGTGTCCCCTGTCTCCTGTTACCCATCGATCCATGACACACAGCTCGGGACCCCCTACCCGAGATCTGCCGGTTTTAACACCGACAATGGTGCTTTCATTGAGAGTTCCGCTGTGTGGTCGGCAAGACGATCAATGGCTCGCCTGTAGATCAACTGCGGCGTCGGCGTCTTCGTCGCCGCCTCACTGGTCACCTTGGCTTGACCGAGGATTGTGCCCTACCTCCAATCATCATGTTCGGATGAGGTCCTTCATCAACATCAACTCCGATCTCTATTAAGATCATGGAGGAATCATCCATGGAGCTCAGGGGCTCAACGTCAACATTGCCCTCGGGCGACCGTGCTGTTTTTCGGGACAGCGAACTTGTATCCGCCGCCACCGCCCCCTCGAGTGTCATTTTAATGATTGCTTTGGTGGAATTGTGTGGAATTAAGTCTACAACAACCATGCAAAATTTTGTCGAGTTCCGATGAAGGAATCTCCGGCAATCTACGATATATCGGAGCCCTGTCAAATCTGGGCGGGAATCTGGACAAGTTTAGGGCGTGGTCTCCAGAGCCTAGCTAGGAGGTCCTTTAGAAGATTCAACCGTTCATCTGCTGTGGAATTCCCATATCTACCACCCCTCAAAATTTCAGCTCGATCTGATGGTTCAAACTCCAGGAACCTTCCGATGAGTGGACCAAATTTCTGATCTGTTTTCTGCGCGAATACGGATCCGACCCGAATTCATGTTTCTTTATGAACGTGATATTGGACAACCTTTTTAAAGGAATTTTCTTCTAGGGTATTGTGCGTTGTTCTTAACACGTGCCCATAAAATTTTAAGCCTTCTCTGAGGTACTCTTCATCATCACGCTGGTGTCAAACCAGTCCTGTAACATTGCTCCACGGCTATCGACCTGCGCTAGACACGTCGTCGCTTTGTTGAGCCGAGCTCATCTTCTTCGGATCATCATCTCGGTGAGACGAAAAAGAGTTCGGCATCGCGAAGGATAAATCATCACCAACAACGCCACCCCACGGATTACACGGAACGGGCACACGAGCATCGCCCGTTCTGTCACTTCATCAATCCGGCTTTGACCGCGTCACAAGTTATAACCAGCGTCGGCATGACTGCACTGTTGCTTCTTCAAGCCGATGTCCATCACGCCGAACTGCTTCAACTCCTCGGCTGAGATGGCAGCTGCGACGTCTCCTTACCTACCCGCTCCATTACCTCGGCTGGACTGGGGGCTTCACCATCTCATCATCAACCTACTCTGGAGACTTCGACGTCACCCGCCGACCAGCTTCGTCACATTAGCTAGACTGGGGGCTTTGCCTCGGCAAGACAACCTTCGCCAGCATCGCCATGTTGCCGCTCCATCACTCATCAGGCAATGGGTGTGCGAATCAAGTCCCAATTTTGGGAGTAACCTTTTTTCAGATTGCTACAACAGATAAACCAGGTGCTATTAATCCTAGTAATTTTTTCTTGCTTGGGTTTATTTTTCCGAAAAATTATTACTATGGTTTGTTCCATCATCTGTACACAGGTCTGTCAAATGATGGCCGCATTAACGATGGTTGCGTGATGGTTCGGTCCGTTTCCCATCTGCAGTTCAGCGAACGCCGCATCTAGAGCCCGGACCGCCCTGCAAATTCAGGCTTTATCACGCCTTCACTGCGTCACGCCGATGCCCTGCATCGACATTGGCTTCGGCGCCAGGCCACATCTCTTTAAATAAATTATTTTTGCGTAAAGCAATTATGCAAGGATTTTTATATATATTATTTTTTTGGACCGCACTGTATTATGTGTGCAGGTAATTGATTTTGACTGCGTTACACGGTCACTTCGGCATCACCAGCCGACCTGCATTAGACTTCGGCATCCACCGATCACAGCTTCGCCATGTTAACTGGACTGAGAACTTCATCTCGCCACATCGGCCGCGCAGCGCCGCCGTCAAATCAAGCGGCGTCCACCAGGCCGAACAGGTCGACTGGCGTGGGGGATTCATTGTCACCTTGCTGACCAACTCCGCCAGCTCGGCTATACTGGGGGCTTCGCCTTACCACATCGGCCGAGCCGTGTCACTACTCCGGAGTGCCGAACTCCTTGCTCGGACACCTCGGGCTTGGGGAATGGGACCTCGGCAATGCCGCGGACTGCGAACCTTGTCGGATCTGTCACAGATCAATGGGTGTCTTTGTCCCACTACAAGCCCGAATCGCGTCATCAACACCGAGCACATTAACCAGCTAAGTCACTTTCATGCTCAAAGACTTTCAGTTTTAAATTTTGTTCGGTTTGACCAAGCATTGTACTTTTTTTGTCAAAAAGTTGTTTGTGAAAAACTTCCTTGTCAAAACTTTGTTTGTCACACACAAATTCGAATACCCCGTTTACTTGGGGGCTTCCTTTATGAAGCGTTTTGTCTTGCATATGATTATACTTGTATGGCTTCGTTCCTTGTTCATGTATTACACCACAATATACACCATGTTGACTTAAGTGTTCCACAAGCTAGGTTGCCTTGCTCCTGTGTTTACCTCTACGTTCCCGATTGTTCGGCTAGGGAGTAAAGGGAGCACCTCTGCGATTGTCACGATCGGGTCATCCGAGCTCGGACCTCGGTAGGTGAAGCCAAAAGCTAAGCGCTCTTATTGTTTTCAATCATGGTTGGCACACAACGGAACTCATGAGTACAAAAAATCTATTGCACAAGTCTCATAGTAACAATGAGCAACCGAAGAAAGGTATCGGTGGGGGTACTATTTTCTTTGAAGATGCTTCTTCACTTCGTCAGTAATATAGCATAAGTTCCTGGCGGCGCTTTATGCATTACAGCCTTATGGCCTGATTGCCTGGTTATCGGAAACACCATCGATATTCTCGATAGGTGGAGTACATAACACTTTTCGGTCCTTGACCGAAGAGGGAGAAGCCGACGGTCGGTTAAGACGTGTTTAAAGTTCACGTGAACATAGATATGATATAAGTACTTCGGTACATACAATCATTATACATAAAATTCTTTTACCCAAGTCACTTGGGGGCTCTTAAATTAGTATGAGCCATTTTATAGTAAATGTGTTTTCTTCTTGGTCGTTGCAAAGTCTTTCTCTACCGCTCCTTTTTTGACTCAAGTGTATAGTCAATAACCGGATAGACTATCTTCTCTCTAAAAGCCGCTCGAGTTTAGTTCGCTAAACTGGCCTCGGAGAAGTACTCCGCCTTTGGGATAAGGAGCTTGAAGCCGTAGGCTGACCCGCTTGAAAGTCTTGAGATCAGATGTGTCATGTTAAAGCACGACAGAAGCACAATTTTTTTTCTTTTTTCTCCAATTTTTGGATTGGCACCGAACACTTGATCTAGTTTGGACGTCAAGTTTTTACTGAAGTTTTTTGGTTTTCCAAGCCTATGGCACTTTTAAACTATTTATGTGTTTCCAGCATAAGTCTCGCGATTACAACGCGGACACCTTTAGAGATTCGCAAAAACATTCTCGGATATTGCTATATATGCATCGGTTTCAAATTGTGTCTTGATCAATGGTTGGGTTGCGGCTCTGTGCTTGCCTCCTACGTTCCGCTTTGTTTGGCTAGGTGTGCAAAGGAGAACCACTGCGATTGTGCTTCCAGCTCGCATGGTTAAGCACCTCAGTGGAGAAAGCCAAAAAATGACTGTCACAATAAGCGTAAACTGGATAGCGATCCGATGACGCTGTTAAATGACGGGCCGTTCATAACATTGGCCGAAGTGTTTACGGCTTGACCTCGGCTGTCACTGAACACTAACCAGGGGCTAGTAGCTGGCCTCCCAACTTTAAGCTCCTATGACTAAGTGAAAGTTATAAAGCCCGCATATCTGATTGCCTCGTTTCTGCTAACACAACCTCCTTCGGGCACCGAGACGTCGGCTAAGGGTTGTTTGTTATTGCGGAAACACCCTGCATAGCTTCTACAAGGGGGCGGAAGCCGACGATGGGCCACTTTCAACTGATAAACTGTCGCAATGGAGTCAAAATAAACATATCATCAGCATTTGTATTTAATATACAAGGGCCGCCTTCCGTAATCATCGTTATAAAGCCATAAATGTGCATCAATTTGACTTGAGATTTCGGCCAAGCTGGGTTGCGTGGATCCTGTGATTACCCCTACGTTCCCGATTGTTCGGCTAGGCGGTAAAGGGAGCACCTCTGTGATTGTTACTACCGGGTCATCCGGGTTAGTACCTCAGACTGGCTGAAGCCGAAATCTAGCCATCTTAAAGGATATAATTGGTCGGCAACGACGGAAGTGAAAATTTGGGTTCACTAAAGACCACATAGTTTGGGAACTTTCCCCAAACTAAATCCTCAATATTTTGCTCCCACATTGATCGGACTGAGGTCTCATGATCATGCTTAGCATGACAACCCAAAGAAAGGAACCGATAACGAGACTATTTTCTTTAGAAGATATTTCTTAGGTTAAACAGTAATATAGCATATCTCTCTGCGTACCTTTGTTTATAAAACCGTATGGCCGGATTGCCTTGTTTGTCGTAAATCTTCGCCCTCATAAAGGCTTTATAAAGTAGGACAAACACTCCTCGGCTAATTGCCGAGGAGGTGGAAGCCGATGGTCGGTCAACAAAGTTTTGTACAATGCGGATACGAGCATTAATGATGTAAAGTACATGGATACATAGAATCATTACACATAATTTGTGATTTTACTCTGGATATCGATCCTTAATTCGGCCATCCAGGCCCACATTAAGGCTCGGGGGCTACTGGGCTTCCGGCTTATCATTTACTAATATTAAAGGGGCACATCGATCCCCTAATCAGGTGTTGCCACCCGACCAATGTCTCGGGGGCTACTGCATTGCTTATTCAATGCAGAGAATTCAAAGTGCTCAGTGTTCGGCATGACCGAACTATGGGCAAGCGTGTCGGTGTAGAGGGGGCGCACCTTTGTACCCCTTAACATGTGCACGGAGAGTCAGAGCCGCGCCCACGGCCGCACCAAACAGAACAAGGGAGGTGAACCAAGGTAAAGCCGAAGCCCAAGACAAACAAGACAACGACAAGGCCAAAACCATAGAGAGCAGAGGGACGAAGCAGGTTACCCCGGCAAGACCCTTGCCGGTGCAGCCTCCGCGGCCCCGGCAAGGCCCTTACCGGGGCGGCTCGTCCAGCACCAGCGGAGCGCACCACCCTTGAGCCCTTGGTCTCCCACACCATCAACCGCGTTGGGCCAGGGCTCGGGAGGCGCCTCCATGGTGGCATGCAGATCTTTGTGGATACAAGGAACACTCAAGATCAGATGAGGATTGGAAGAAAACGATCCTCAGCAAGATCCTTGCCGAGGAAAGACCACAAGACCCCCGGCAAGATCCTTGCCGGGGACGACAGCACGCCACGGCAAGACCCTTGCCGGGACACCTGGCAAGGCCCTCGCCAAGGGCGTCAGCGGGGCCACCACCAGGCCCGCACCAACCAAGTCTCCACCGTCGTTCGCATGCAGCTGCCAGCCCAACCAGCTGGGCAGGCACCTGTGTGGCAACATGCAGCTTCCAGGACAACGCAGCACACGCCTGCATGGCGGCATGCAGATCTTCGTGAAGGCTCCACCACCGCACCACCTCAGCTGCCTGCCTGCCTACATGGCGCCGCATGCATCGCTGGCTAGGGCGCGTGTCAAAGCGAGGAGGAGCGGCGACGGACGGGACGGGCTTCACTCCCGTCCCGATAAAGCTGGGGACACCTCAGTGGCGCATTAAATGCGTCTTGTCATGTAATGCGGGCGATAAGCTCGTAGTACTGTAGGCCTTTCCACCTCCTGTGTGCCACTGTGGCAGCCCCTATTGACTATAAAAGGAGGTCCATGGCATACTGGAGGGGGATTCGGTTCTTTTGGACCACGCAGCCACCGTAGCTAGTTCAAGAGCTCAAGAACACGCAATACAACCACCAAAGAAGGGCTAGGGTTTTACGCATCCTCGCGGCCCGAACCTGGGTAAACGATCCTTGTGCTGATTACTACTCCTGCTCTTCTTGCAACCCTGCGCCCCGGCAACCGTAGTAGGGATTATTGTGATCCCATAGGTGTCGTTCTACACCGACATCTTTGGTGCGCCAGGTAGGGGGCGCAATTGTGAGAATATGTTCTAGTAGTTAGCCTAGCTTTTCTTCGTCGCCATGGCTCCCAAGAAGAAGACGGCCACGTCGATCGGCTCGTTGTGAGCCGAACGGCCCGTGCGAGCGCGGGCGAGCAGCGGGCCGGTCGCGAAAAGGACCCGGGCGACGGTCCGCGAGCACCAGCATCGCCCTGGCAGTCAGCATGACGAAGGAGTTCAGCATGCCCGCCGAAGTGCTGGCGAAAATGGCGAGCAGCCGCTGGGTCGTGATAGAGCTCCTTCTAACGTGGTTAGAAGTCGAAGCGCTCCACGGTCCATGCAGCTGTCGTCGCCACCCACGCCAACATAAGCTTTGGCGCGCGCGCAACTGCTCCTCGACTTTCCTCCAGCTGCGGAGAAGCTCGACGAGTGGAGGGCCACCATCCGGAGCCTCGTTGCTGTTGCCAACAAAGATGATCCGCGACCGGCAGGGCCCTCGGGCCGGCGCCCCGTCGAGCCACCACATGCCAGCGCTGGGAGGACCGGGGGTGTTGCGGTCACGGTGCACTCTCCTCCTCCTCGCCAGCCGCCGCGGGCGTCAGCCCGTCGTGATGACGCTTGTGACAACATCTCTATAGCGTCGTCCGACCCGCAGACCCTCCGCGACCAGCGCCAAGTTCTTCGAGAACGAGCTCACGAAGATGCTCGAACCAGTATCGAGCGCCAGTGTGATACACGCCACCAGTCGGACAAGTGGGCGGGACCCACTCTGGACCACCCAGCACCGGGGGGCTCCGGCGGCCTACCTTACAAGGTGGGCTGCCTGGCCTTTACCCGCGAGCTGCGGCAGTTCCAGTGTCTGTCCCACCGCACGTTCAAGCCCGACGTCAGCGAGAAGTATACTGGCAAGACCCATCTGTCCGAGTTCCTCAGCATCTACACCATCGTGATGCAGGCTGCCGGAGCTCGCAACGACAAGGTGCTCAGCAATTACTTCCCGTTGGCACTGAAGCCCAATGTTATGTCTTGGTTGATGCACTTACCGACGGATTCCATTTCTTCTTGGTCGGATCTGTGCCATGAGTTCGTCGGCGCCTTCACTGGAGGCCACCAAGCTCATGGACAGGCTAGTGATCTGCATATCATTCCCAGAAGGAAGGGGAAACCCTGCACAAGTACATCCAGAGATTCAGCCGGGTGCAGTATAACATCCCCGACGTTCATCCCGCCGCTGTGATCAGCGCGTTCCACCAGAACTTGCGCAACCGCAAGATGCACGAAGAGCTGGCGATGACCAAGGTTAAGGATGTGGCCGAACTCTATGTTTCGGCCGATAGATGCGCCCGGGCTAAAGAGGGAAGGAAGTACCCCGGCGAGGACGCCGGTGCGGAAACCGACTCTACTGATGAAGACACCACCGCCCCGCCAAAGAAGGGCCGGTGTCGCAACAGGAAAGGCAAGGGCAAGGCCGTGCTTGCTGTTGAAGGGTCTGACAACACCGGCGCTGCCAAGGAGGTCAAGGCAGACGACCCCGGCAAGGAAATTGCCGGATGCGTCGCCTGCCGGGCCTTAGCGGCTGCCGACAAGCCAGGGAGCTCCGACAAGCAGTACTACAAGATCCACCGCACCAAGGGCCACGACCTCCAGAACTGCCGGCAAGTTGAGCTGCTTGCTGAAAAGCAAAAGGCCGAGTATGAGAGGCGGGACAAGGAGAAGGGCCAGGACGGTGCCAAGGGATCCGTCAAGAAGCGTGGCTGCCAGGGAGGCCGCCGCGACAAGGACAGCCAGCAATAGAGGCCCGCCCGGGGCTGTCACAAGAAGCAAGAAGACGATGATCATGACGAGGACGATGAATCCGGCGAGCAAGAGTTCCAGAAGGCTACAGAGGCCATGTGCATCGACGGGGGCGCCTCACTGCATACTTCTCACCACCAGCTCAAGCAGTGGGCGCGTGAGATTATAGCAGCGGAGCCGTCGTTCGCCTTCGAAGCCAGAAGTGGTCCAAAGACGCCCCTCATCTTTGGCGCCGAGGACCACCCGACCGCACAACCGCGGTCGGGTGTTTGCTGTTGTTGGTCTCACCAACGATACGCAACCTCAAGGTGAACAAGATGTTGGTCGACGGCGGGGCCGGCCTGAACTTGATCTTGCCCGTCGTGATCAAAAGGCTGCAAATCCCTGATGGAGACCTCGAGGAAACGGGCACGTTTCAAGGGGTCAATTCGGGAGGAGCCAGCCAAAGGGGAAGGTCACGCTGCCCTTGACGTTTGGAGGGGAGTTGAACCACATGACGGAGAGGATCGTCTTCGACGTGGCCTAGATCCCCTTGCCCTACAACGGGATCCTCGTCCACCCGGCCCTAGCCAAGTTCATGGCGGCGTCGCACTACGCCTACAACATGCTAAAGATTCCCGGGCCGTTGACCATCATCTCCATCCCCTCTGACAAGAAGGACACGTTGATTTGCACCGACCAACTCTACCGGGAAGTAGTTGCAGCAGATGCCGCCAGGGCACTTGCTCCTGCCACTGAAGCCCCGGCGAAGAAGAAGAAGCCCGACAAGACCTCTTGCACCCACTCCGGCAAGCGCACCTCCTCGGAGTGTTGTGCTACCGTCGAGGACGTGCCAGAGAGCTCTACCGGCAAGAGCAAGAAATCCAGAGCTGAGCCACCACAGACCAAGAAGGTGTCCGTTAGAGAGGATGGCATGGAAGGGGATTTCACCATAGGCTCCACCCTCGACAGCAAATAGGAAAACGCGCTCGTCACCTTCCTGTGGGTGAATGTCGACGTGTTTGCGTGGCAAGCATCCGACATCCCCGGTGTTCCTGTGGAGGTGATTGAGCACCACCTAGCTGTACGTCCTCGCTTGCGCCCGTCAGCGGAAGGTCGTAAAGCGAGGCTCGGAGAGGCAGGAGTTCATCACAGAGGGGATCAGGAAGTTGGAAGTGGCGGGTTTGGTGAGAGGAGTGCTCCATCCGACATGGTTGGCCAATCCGGTAGTGGTGCGCAAGGCAAATGGGAAGTGGAGGCTGTGTATTGATTACACAGATATCAATAAAGCTTGTCCTAAGGACCCCTTACCGTGGCCGCGCATCGACCAGATTGTCGACTCCACGGCCGGGTGTGATCGCTGTCGTTCCTCGACGCCTATTCGGGCTACCACCAAATCTTCATGACAAGAGAAGATGAAGAAGACAACATTCATCACCCCATGTGGTACGATTGCTTTTAGGATGCCTTCGGGTTGAAGAGTCTTTGGCTCGACGTTTGCAACAGCAATCCAAATTGGTTTTGAACCCCAGCTCCATAGAAATATGGAGGCATACATGGATGACATAGTGGTGAAAACCAAGGACGGGGCAACTCTTGTGCAAGATTTGGAAGAGACATTTGCCAACCTGCGCAAGATCAACCTTAAGCTGAACCCTGAGAAGTGTGTCTTCGGCGTTCCGTCCGGCAAGCTTCTCAGATTCTTTGTGTCACAACGCGGGATCGAGGCAAACCCAGACAAGATCAAGGCTATTGAATAGATTGAGGCGCCCAAGCGGATCAAGGATGTGCGTCGGCTCACCGGCTGCGTCGCCGCCATGAGCCGATTCATCTCCAAGTCCGCTGAGCGCGCCCTTCCCTTCTTCAAAATCTTGAAAAAGGTAGGCCCGATGGAGTGGACCCCAGAAGCCGAGGTGGCGTTGCAGAATCTGAAGAAATACCTTTGCTCCACGCCAATACTGGTTGCGCCTAAACCACAAGAACCGTTGCTGCTGTATCTAGCGGCAACGAATCAAGTGGTCAGCGCCGCACTGGTGGCACAAAGGGAGGTCGATGAGGAGGTGGTGGCGACGGCAGAACCAGCGGACGGCGAGCCAAAGATTCCCCCGGCAGGGCCAGGTGCCGTCAAGGCAAGGCCCCTGGCAGAGTCTTACGCCATCAGGGCAACGCCCGCATAGTCAAGCGAAGTGGTGCAGAAGAAGAAGATGATGAAGCACCCGGTTTACCTGGTCAGCTCCCTCTTGCAGGGGGCTAGGTCGAGGTACTCCGGTGTGCAAAAATTGCTCTTCGGCCTCCTTATGGCCTCGAGGAAACTGCGTCATTACTTCCATGCCCACGAGATCACTATCGTCACCCGCCTCCCGCTACAACAGATACTGCACAACCCAGATGCAACCGGAAGGATTTTGGAATGGGCCTTGGAGTTGTCGAGCTTTGGGTTGAAGTTTGAAAGTACCTCAACAATCCAGAGCAGAATCTTGGCAGAGTTCATTGCGGAATGGACCTCAACACCTGATGAAGAAATCCAAGAGACCACCCTCCCTGGCAAGGAAGAGGACCGCGACTGGATCATGTACTTTGATGGGGCTTTCTCGCTGCAAGGCGCCGGTGCTGGTGTGCTTCTTGTCGCACCCACCGGAGAGCACCTCAAATCGTGATCCGATGCACTTCCCAGGAGATGTCCACAAACAACACCACGAGTCGAGGGCTGCTTGCCAGTCTCAGGATCACGGTAGACCTCGGGGTGAAGAAGCTCATCGTCAGGGGTGACTCGCAGCTTGTCGTCAGACAAGTCAACAAGGATTACCAGAGCCCATTGATGGAGGCCTACATAGACGAAGTGAGGAAGCTGGAGGAGCGCTTTGACGGTATCCAAGCGGAGCACGTTCCCCGGGCAGAGAACGACATCGCCGATTACCTATCAAAGTGTGATGCATTCAAGCTACCTGTGGAACCAGGTAACTTTTTTCTCCGGTTAACTCAGCCATCTGTCAAACCATCAGCAAGGCGGAACAAGCGAAGGAAATCAGGTCCCGGAAAGTACTTTCCTACCGAGCCCCCTGGGGCTGCCGTCAAGGATGCTGCCGTGGACGCTGAGCCTGCCAAAGAGCAACTGGCTCCGGCAGGGCATGAAGCACTGGCCATGGAGACAGCCGTGCCCATGGCAGAGGAAATGCCTTTGGTCCTTGCCGTCGAGCCCAGGCTCTGGCGTGGACGTAGCATACTATCCGATTCCTCCAAACAGGGGAACTTCCCGAGGAACATGAAGAAGCGGAAAAAGTAGCCCGTCGGTCTGCTCTGTACTAGTTCGTCGATGACGTCCTGTACAGGAGAAGGCCGAACGGTGTGAAATTGAAGTGCATCTCCCGAGAGGAAGGACTGGAGCTGTTGGCAGAGATACATGGAGGCATATGTGGCTCCCACATAGGGTCAATGGCCCTTGCCAACAAGGCGTTCCGGCAAGGTTTCTTCTGGCCCACGCCCTCCAGGATGCAGTGACACTAGTAACCAAGTGTGAAGCGTGTCAGTTCCATTCAAAGAAGCTCCATCAACCAGCTCAAGCCCTTCAAACGATCCCTCTCCCCTAGCCCTTCTTGGTCTGGGGGCTCGACATACTGGGCCCTTTCCCCCGTGCTGTCGGGGGCTTTGAGTACTTGTACGTTGCAATCGACAAATTCACAAAGTGGCGGAGGTGGAACCAGTGAGAAGGTGGCAACCACATCGGCCGTCAAGTTCTTCAAAGGGCGAGTCTGCCATTTTGGTGTGCCAAACAGAGTCATCACCGACAACGGCAGCAGTTCACAAGCCACACCTTCATGCGGTACATTCAAGACCTCAAGCAAGGTCTGTTTTGCTTCCGTGGCACACCCTCGAACAGCGGCCAGCAGAGAAGGCGGACGCTGAAGTGTTGCGAGGCACGAGGACGAAGATCTTTGACGAGGCTGCGAGAAGAGCGGAAGCGGCTGGATTGATGTGTTGCCAAGCAGTTCTTTGGTCGATCGGGGCGGCCAAATCGAGCCACGGTCGGACACCCTTTGCCCTAGTATATGGAGCGGAGGCGGTTCTCCCCACGGAACTCATATACGGGCCACCTCGGTGCTTTCGCTTATGATGAGCTTGAGCAAGAGCGGTTGTGGCAAGATGACGTGGCGCTCCTTGAGGAAGATCGTCTTGGTGTTGTGAGAGCAGCGTGCTACCAACAAGCCTTGCGCCCGCTATCATAGCCGCAAGGTTCATGCCCAAGCTTTGAGGAAGCGACCTTGTTCTTGGCCGCGTTGATCGGCCAAGAATTCCGACAAGTTGATGCGAAGTGGGAAGGCCCTTATCGGGTGTCGTGTCACGGGCTTGGCGCGGTCCATGGAGGCGAAGATGCTGTCGATGAAAACTCACGGAACATCGAGCATCTTCAAGTTTTACCCATAAAGTAGCGGCTTGCAGGGCCTCCCGACAAGCCACCTTTTGTACAAGCTTTGCCGGCAAGGCATGTAACCCTTTGTACAAAGCCGGGCACAGACCCTGAGCATAAATAAATGAAGCGATGGCGCCCTAAGTTATAGCATGCATGCTAGGTCGAGTCTCTTCCTTGGTTAGGGTTGATAGTGCTTAGCGGCGACTAACCCCTAGCTTAGAGGTCGAGTGTGCGTCTCTCTGTCTTTTTCTGTCCTCTTTTGGTTCGCAGGGCTGAGCTACTTGGAAGAAAGGGCACGGACCGGTGTCCTAACCCCGGCAAGCCAAAGTTGCCGGGGGCTGCAATACAAGGATCCAACCGTGGCAAGATGAGGTTGCCGGGGGCTGTAGATCCAGATAAGTCTTTTATCCTCTGTCATGCATTTCGATATGGAACTGGGATATATGAAACCTCGTTTTATTTCTAGGCCACCGTGCTCCCCTTTTCTATACCCAAGGATTATCTCCTGGGCCCGGATTTGGTCATAGTCGCGGCGGCAAAGAAATAGAACAAGGAGCCTAAGCCCGCTTCATCCCTGCCTCCGCCAAGGGCGCGAGAATGGTCGAGCAAAGTGGGGGGGGGGGGGATGGCAAGGCCTATTCCCAGGCGTAAAACGTTTATCTTAAGTAATAACAAGGATTCGCTCCTTGTCGCGGGTTCCACCCACAAACGAAACCCGCGGCAAACACCCTTTTTCATTAAGAACATCGCGTACAGGTACAGTTCATACGAGATGAAAAACATGAGCAAGGGGATTACAAGTTCTAAATTTAACGAAGGCCCGAAGGCTTACAAACTAAAAAAGAGATGAGATGCCCGTAATCCCTTTCTTGTCCCTCTCCTCAGGAGGCAGGTCAAGGAGGCGAAAGAGCAAAAGGGGCGCCTAGGCGAGCTACGAGCAGCAGAAAGCGCCAAGAGGACACCTCAGTGGCTACCCAAGGGCAGGCCGGTGATGATGGTGCCAGGAAAGGAGCTGGAAGACGAGGCGGCATGATGCCGGACATGCGACGAAGGCGTCGGTGTCCGCGTACTCCGAGTTGACGGCCTCCCCGCCCGCCCTCTTCCTCTTCCGCAGCCTCCCGACGCCAGCCGCCCAAGGAGACGGCCCCGATAAGTTAAAGGAGCTGGCCCCTCCCCCGACAAAACTCTACCGGAGGAGCGGCCAGGTGCAGATGCTGCTACTTCCGCACCCGCCTAGGCGCGGGGCGTCCGACGCCTAGTCGGACTCGTCCTCGTCATCTGCCCCACTGTCCTCCTCATCACTTTCGCTCGAGGAAGAGCTTCCATCGTCGGAGTCTTCGTCGGAGGAGCTCTCCACGCAGCACTTTAGGCGAGTCCCGAAGTCTCCGAAGACCTTGACGGAGAGCAGGCCGTCCTCCATTAATTTGAAATAGAGGACAAGCCCCGCTATCAGGCTGTGGATGCGGCGAGCGTCTTCCATCCTGACGGAGGTACATGACCGAGGCCGGGAAGTCGGCGTCGACCAGCGTGCCCCATTCCCATAGCCCCTCATGTGCAATCTGAGGTGCAGGAGCAGTCACGCTCCATCTCCCGAGCAAGCAGGCGGGAAGGCGAGGCGGCGATGGGGGGTGGCGCAGCTGATGAAGAACTTCATGAGGCTGGTCTCAACATGGCCCTCCATTGGGAAGGCATCATTAGGCGGGGCGAGGCCGGTGCGCCGCCCCGTCCTCCTCTTCCCCGATCACCACGACCTCTGCCACGTCCTCGCCCACGGCCTCGTCCCCTCCCCCTTCCCCTCGTGGCAGGTTCCACCACCACGGACTCAGGAGGAGGAGGGACGCGCTGTCGAGCGGCGACCCTCGCCGCCACCATCGAGGGACCGGGATTCCCCTTCTCCATGGCGGGTGAAAGGAAGAAGCAGAAGCAGGAGGAGATAGATGACAGAAGAGTGCGGGATGCCATCCTTCCCTTCCCTCTCCTTATAAAGGGACGGGGCCGGGGCTCGGCCGCCCCACTTGGCCAATCCAGAAATTCGGAGTCGCAGGGAGTCGAGACCGACCCGCTGCCCCACCCACCCGATTTCCCGCCTCCACCACTCGCCACCTCAAGTGCATGGAGGACGCGTGGCGAACGTGCAGAACCGAGGGGACGGGTGAAGCGACCTCTCCCCACCCCGTGATCGTGGGGTGTGGACGCCTTGAAGACCGCGACCCGGCCCCGTGCAGTAAATGAGCCGCGCCTCCACGCCTCCCCCTTTTCGTGGGGAAGGCGTGAGCCGCCTCTTTACCATGATGTGACGCTTGCATGCGGAAACCGCCCCACGCATGCCGCCCACGTCATGCGCCACTCCCCCACGTCACGCGTTCGACGCAGGTCGTGGGGAAGCGCGGCGGACGAAAAATTACCGCGGTAAAAACCGCCTCGCCTGCCCGCGCACCGTTTTGGGCCTGGCCCAACAAGATGTCGCACTTATGTGTGGCCCAGGCCCGGGGGCTCCTGTCGGTGTACAAAAGAGGGGGTGCACCTTTGTAGCCCTTAACATGTGCGCGGACAGTCGGAGCCGCGCCCACGGCCGCACCAAGAAGAACAGGGGAGGTGAACCAAGGTAAAGATGAAGCCCAAGACAAACAAGACAACGACAAGGCCAAAACCACAGAGAGCAGAGGGACGAAGCAGGTTTCCCCGGCAAGACCCTTGCCGGTGTAGCCTCCGCGGCCCCGGCAAGGCCCTTGCCGGGGCGGCTCGTCCAGCACCAGCGGAGTGCACCACCCTTGAGCCCTTGGTCTCCCACACCATCAACCGTGTTGGGCCAGGGCTCGGGAGGCGCCTCCATAGTGGCATGTAGATCTTTGTGGAGACAAGGAACACTCAAGATCAGATGAGGATTGGAAGAGAACGATCCTCAGCAAGATCCTTGCCGAGGAAAGACCACAAGACCCCCGGCAAGATCCTTGCCGGGGACGACAGCACGCCACGGCAAGACCCTTGCCGGGACACCCAGCAAGGCCCTCGCCAAGGGCGTCAGCGGGGCCACTGCCAGGCCCCCACCAACCAAGTCTCCACCGTCGTCCGCATGCAGCTGCCAGCCCAACCAGCTGGGCAGGCACCTGCGTGCCAACATGCAGCTTCCAGGCAAACTCAGCACATGCCTGCGTGGCGGCATGCAGATCTTCATGAAGGCTCCACCACCGCACCAACTCAGCTGTCTGCCTGACTACATGGCGCCGCACGCATCGCTGGCTAGGGCACGTGTCGAGCGAGGAGGAGGCGGCAGACGGAGACGGGCTTCACTCCCGTCCCTGGTAAAGCTAGGGGACACCTCGGTGGCGCATTAAATCGTCTTGTCACATGTCTGGGCGATAAGCTCGCGATCTTGTAGGCCTTTCCACCTCCTGTGTGCCACTGTGGCAGCCCCTTTCGACTAAAAAAGGAGGCCCATGTCATACTGGAGGGGGATTCGGCTCTTTTGAACCACGCAACCACCGTAGCTAGTTCAAGAGCTCAAGAACACTCAATACAACCACCAAAGCAGGACTAGGGTTTTACGCATCCTCGCAGCCCGAACCTGGGTAAACAATCCTTGTGCTGATTACTACTCCTGCTCTTCTTGCAACCCTGCGCCCCGGCAACCGTAGTATGGATTCTTGTGATCCCATATGTGTCGTTCCACACGGACAAAGCGCGTCTTCGGACAACAGTAAGTACCATCTGGGACTTATCTGGCATCAAGCTAATATATCACGACGACTTCTCACAATCCTCTCTGAGGGACCTGTCTGCCGATCATTATTTCTAATATATTGAACTGCGTTTCTATTCCTACGTATGCTGCCGAGCTAGGAGTTGATCCTCAGGCCGATTTTGCCGTCGACACGAGTCTCGAAACTACCGGGATCAACAGTTTATGTTTTCCTTCAGTTGCACCTCGGGTTTAGACCGACACACACCTTGAGGGCTACTGGATATACATATACTGGCTATATATCTCGGCAGAGAGTAAATTGCACCAATAAAAAATATTCACAAAAATCAGCCCGCGGTCGGGGTGGTGCACCACCTCGGAAGCAGTCCGACATAAAGCTCGGGCGCCATTGGCTGGCTCCATAGAGGGCATTTCCGGCATTAAGCTCGGCCGAATTTGTTCAATCATTTAAAATACCGAGGTAGTTTACGACACCTCGGATGCTGACCATCGTTGGAGCTCGGAAGTGGTCCAGCATAAAGCCCGGATTCGAATGGCTCGTTCCATAGAGAACTTTTCAACGTTAAACTCAGATAACCTCCTTCAAACTTTTTCAAGCCAAAGTGATCTTTGACACCTCGGATATAGTCCAGCGTTGGAGCTCGGATATAGTCCGGCGTTGGTGCTTGGCTGCAAAAGATATCTCGAATGCAGTTCGGCGTTGGAGCTCGGATGCAAGAGGACACCACCGCACGGGAACAACTTCAAACCCGAGGTTTTGCGTAAATAATAATAATAAGGCATTGATAAAGGTTGAGAACTTAAAGGGGCTCCTCGGATACCCGACGTGTAAACTCTTCAGATTTACTTCGGCAATCCTCAAGATCGAAGATGAGAAGATTTGTTGAACCAGTTTTCAAGACCGACGACCGAAGATGAAGAACAGTTCAGAAGGATTGGGGAGCGTCCCTAACTTGAAGACCGGTTCAGGGGGCTACTGACGGTGTCCTGGACTAGGGGATACTCACCACATCGTCTCCCGACCAGGTGGATCGGGCCGAGGACCCCCATGGCGGTTCACTCATGGGCCACTTCGGGTAGCCCATGCCGCATACAAGGAGTATTCCACAAGACTTGGTGATCAAGACAAGGACTTCTCTCCACCAACGTATTCGGCTAGGACTCGTTATCCTAGGCCTCTGGTGCATTATATAAGCCAAGGCCAGGCTAGTTGATAGATCATGAGGACATTAATCATCATACCCCTAGGGTTTAGACCACAACATATGATCTCGGGGTAGATCAACTCTTGTAATCTCTATATTCATCAAGATCAATCAAGCAGGAACTAGGGTATTACCTCCATTAAGAGGGCCCGAACCTGGGTAAACATCGTGTCCTGTGTCTCCTGTGACCCATCGATCCATGACACACAGCTCGGGACCGCCTACCCAAGATCTGCCGGTTTTAACACCAACAGAGGGCTCCCCATGTGGCACTACAATGGGGAAGACGACGCATCCCACTGCGGGCGCAAGGGGCCGGACAATTTTGCCGCCTTGACTGCCATGTTGGCTGACCTTTACAAAGGGGAGAAAGAATACTTTACTCGCCTTAAATGTCGAGAGGGATTTTCCATATACAACCCTCCTAGTGGGGTGAGCTTTCGCTCCATTACTTTATTCAATCCTCTTCTTGAGTCGTACCCATTTGAACTTAATCCGACTATTTTTGACAGGAATGGAGAAAGGTTGTCGCGGGGATCTATAGCCCCGCTCCACAGCCGGAGGACCATATTCGAGACCTGGATCCCAGATTTGAAGAGGATCCGGATATATTTATAGAGCTCAAGGAGGGGGTCTTCTATCAGGCGAGCTATGACGGCACAGAAGTGGCCATTATAGCCGATTACCCTGGCCTTCTCCCCTTTTCCCACGTAAGTACTCAGGAGACGTCTCCTCCAAAAGAGTTTCCTCATTATGCCTCACCCACCGCACTGTCTTGTGCTCCAAAGGGGCGGCGCTTGTCTTGCCATGTCGTATCAGAGGCGTCCCTTAAGATGGTGGAGCCTACACAGGGCGGGTCTTCGGAGAGAAAGGTGGATGGCAATACCACCGTGCCCTCATCAAAGAGGTATGGTTTTTAATATGCCCTATTGCAGTCATACCGAATGGTGAGTTTCCTCATGTGTCTTATTTCAGGCAGATCGTTCGCCGGACAGTGTCCGGAGACCTCGCTGGACATGCATCAACCAATCCGACCCCGGACCCTGCCTCTAGGGATAGAGTTGATACGGGTGCAATGACAGATTGTCCTCTCTCCGAAGATTCGGATAATGTATCCGTCAAAAACTCCGAAGTGGAGAGTGCAATGAACCATTGGTGCAAGAGGGCAGCTATGCGCGATCCCAACTTCACTGAAGAGGCATTCAATGCCTTCAGCTCAGCGGATGCATACATCCGAGCTGCTTGGGATGGACTTGCTGGAGCCACTCAGTAGCTTCCAAAGGATATGCGGGTAAAGGCTATTGTGTAGATTTAATAATCACATGCCAGTAGCCCCCGAGACTTGAAACAGTTGACGCAACTGATTTAAGGATCGTTGTATAATCAGGTACTCACAGAGAAGAACAACATGCTGTCTCAGGAGCTGGAAAAATGTCGAACCCAACTAACTATTGTGACCGCCGAACTTGAGAAGTCCAAGGAGGCACAGACTGGTAATGTCCACTACTGTCCGGAGAATATAATCATATACCAGCCATGTTTTTGGAATAAACACTGTTGTATTTATGATGCAGGATCGCCTGATCAGCTGGAAGAGAGACTGAATGCCGCGCAAGTGGATAAACAACATGTCGAAAGGCACGAAGCCGCTGGTCAGCGTATACTGACACAGACCAGGGATGAGAAGAACAAGCTACAAGATGCCAACATCAAGCTAGCCGAAGAGCTGAAGGATATATGAGCCCAACTAATGGATGCCTTGAAGGAAAACAGAAAGCTGAAAGGTGGCATATTCAGTATGTTCCTAAACCTTACTTCCGTATGGTCCCCTGGTGGAAAGTTCTAACAAGTTTGTCTCTGCAGGTGTGCTGACCGGTCGGCCCGAAGGAGAAGTGTCCGGATTTCAAGGCGATCTGCTACAAGAGCTGTCCAAAGTGCATGACCGAGCTCGGAAAGCAATGAGGAGCATTGCTAAGGCCTTATGGTCGTCCGATTCTCCTCTAGGAAGTATGGATGAGCTCGTGAATTTATTCAAGGGAGCTCGCCGCCGTTTTGGGCTATGGAAGATATCGGCATGCCGAGAAGGCGCCCGAGAGGCCTGATCCATGGTGAAAACGCGGTATACCGGACTTGATTCGAATCATATGGCTTGGGTCGGGCCCCGGGAACCAGATGGACAAGAAATTCCGGTTAGCTTGGTATATGACCAAGTGATGATAGCCGCCAAGTTTTCACAACAGTATTGTAAACTAGACAACCTGTTAGATGGTCTAGAGGAAGAAGAAATTTTTGAGTCCAAGTAGCAATGTACTTTATCGACAAATTAATCTCTAGCCGAATTATAAAACGATTGTCATGGCGGTAGTCGGCGTTAAGGAGCGGGGTCCATGAGACTTGCTGCGCTTGACCTGGCGTGGCTAAGTCAGCGGGCCGTACGACCCATATTCACCAACAAGGCATCCAAGACCCTCGCGAGGGGCCAAGACTCGCGAGGCGGATGACGCAAGACCTCCTCTGGAGTGGCCTAGCCAGGCAGGCTCATGAGGAGTGGAGATATCAAGGCGGGGCAAACCTCACGAGGCTCTCGTGACGTGAGCCATGACGATCGGCACCAGGTGGGCGCCAGCGCACGCAACGTCCTTGTTTCCTCTTTGGTGCTAAGGAGGCAAGCACAGGCGAAGAGTACCAAGGCATTAGGCAAAGGTTGCCATGTCGATTTACTGATACCAAGACGGAAGGACTGCGGGGCGGAGGTCATCGTGGAGCCAAGGCGGCTTCACCACGGAACCTTTCGCAGGCGAAGACCACCTTTGTCAGGATAGCTTGTACTAGCTGTCCCCTTTCAAATTCGCCCGCCGTTGTTGGCTCCCTTCCCGCTCAATATTTGGGAAGAGGACCAGGGACTATATAAGTAGAACTAGCCACCACAGTAGGGCATCTCGTCTTGATCTGACCTGATCAAGAGCCTACCTTAGCCATAAGAACACCTCAACCTCAGGAGGCTGTTCTTCCCCTTGTACTGTTCACCAGCCCTAGAGGCAATCCACCACCCACCTTTGGGTAGGGTATTACACCTGGCGGAGGCTGAACCAGTATAGATCTCGTGTCTTTACGTGTTGCGAGTTAAATCGAAGTTCGTCCATGAGATCTTAGTGAGCTAGGGCGTGGATCGGTAGGAGGGAAAGACTTCGCGCGCACCCCAGAGTTCGAACCTTAAGGGTTTTGCCGTAACCCCACATCCGACATTTGGCGCGCCAGGTAGGGGTGCGCCGTAGCTTCCCTTCCGTCGATTCACCGCTCCGTCGCTCCGTCGTCTCCATGGTGGATGCTCGCCGCGCTCGAGTTGAGCGCCGGGCTGCCCTCCTAGCCCGCGTTGCTCAGACGGCTCCTGTCGGCGGGCCACCTCATCATTCTCTATCTCCCTCCGCCAATGCTGCCACCAGCCTAGCGGGGAACGAGCAGCAGGCGTCCTCGCTGCATCCATCTGTGTGGCAGGACGGCCGCACCGCCACTCCGTTGCTGACCTCGGCCGGTTCTTCGTCTCATGCTGCGCGCCGGCCTGGCGGCTGTTGGCGTTCTGAGAGCAGGGGTCCCGAGCTTTCACTGCGGCCCTGGCGTGGCTAAGCCGATGGGCCGTCGGCCCATCTTCATCAACAAGGCATCCAAGACCCTCGCGAGGGTCCAAGCCTCGCCAGGCGGACGATGCAAGACCTCCTCGGAGTGGCCTAGCCAGGAGCTCGCGAGGGCGGAGATATCAAGCGGGCAAACCTCACGAGGCTCTCGTGGCGTGAGCCATGACGAGCAGCGCCCGGTGGGCGCCCGGCGCCCATGGCGTCCTTATTTCCTCTTTGGTGCTAAGGAGGCCATCACGGCGAAAGAGTACCGAGGCATCGGGCAAAGGTTGCTATATTGGTGTGAGACCAAGACCAGGAGGGGGCCGAGACGGAGGTCATCGTGGAGCCCAAGACGGCGTTACCACCAAAGCTTTTCGTAGGCAAAGACCGCTTTTGTCAGGATAGCTTGTACTAGCTATCCCCCTTCAAATTTGCCCGCCGTTGTTGGCTCCCTTCCTGCTCGATATTTGGGAAGAGGACCAGGGCCTCTATAAATAGGGCTAGCCACCAAAGTAGTAGCCATCGAATCCAGAGACGCGCACAAGCTCGTACGCATAAGAACACCTCAACCTCAGGAGGCTGTTCTTCCCTTGTACTGTTCATCATCAGCCCAAGAGGGAATCCACCACCACCACACTGGAGTAGGGTATTACACCACAATGGTGGCCCGAACCAGTATAAACCTCGTGTCTTTCTGTGTTGCGAGTTTGTCGAGTTCGTCCGCGAGATCTTAGCGAGCTAGGGCAAGGATCGGTAGGAGGGAAAGACTTTGCGCGCACCCCAGTGTTTGAACCTTAAGGGTTTATCAGAACCCCACATCCGACATTTGGCGCGCCAGGTAGGGGTGCGCCGTAGCTTCCCTTCCATCAGTTCGTCGCTCCGTCGCTCCATCGTCTTCATGGCGGATGCTCGCCGTGCTCGAGCTGAGCGTCGGGCTGCCTTCACCGCCCGCGTCGCAAAGACGGCTCCCGTTGGCGGGCCACCTCGTTGTTCTCCGTCTCCCGCCGCCAACGCTGCCACCAGCCCGGCGGGGAACGAGCAGCAGGCGTCCTTGCTGCATCCTCTGGTGCAGCAGGACGGCCGCACCGCTACTCCATCGTTGACCCTGCCTGTTCTTCGTCTCACGCGCGCCGCGCTCCCATGGAGGCACGGGCCGCGTTCCTCGCGGCGAAGGAACTCCTGCGCTACCGCCCCGTCGACGACCTCTATGAGGAGTGGCTCGACCGCGTCGCCGAGCTCGTCGTGCGTCGCAGGGGCTCCCGGTGCCGTCCGCTCTGCCTCCCCCTCAACCAGCCACGGGCAACGAGGCTCATGGCGTGCCTCCACCACCTCTGCCCCAAGACGGTGCCTTGGCACCAAGGCGCGTGGCTCCGCGGCATGATACACCGTGCCCGGCGCCCGCGCGCGAAGAGAGAAGCTGCCAAGAAATCCCGCGGCCGCGAGAAGCTGCACCTATGCTCCCCGCGCCACCTCGTCAAGACCGCGCACCGTCCGCAGCGGCGCAGCGCGGATCTCGTCAAGACCAAGCTCCACCTCCGAAGCGAGCCCCGGCAACCACGGCTGGCTGCTGTGCCTTCACCCCCGAGCTGCGTAGCATCGTCTGGCCAGGCAAGTTCAAGCCGGACCTGCCTCCTCGCTATGACGGCACCGCTGACCCCGCGGAGTTCCTGCAGCTCTATGAGCTGAGCATCAAAGCGGCCAACGGCGACGAAAAAGTCATGGCGAACTGGTTTCCCATGGCTCTCAAGGATGGAGCTCGCTCCTGGCTCCTGAACATGCAGCACGGCTCGATCTCCTCCTGGGATGAGATGTGCGACCACTTCGTCGCCAACTTCCAAGGCACTCGCGACCGTCCACCGGCCGCGGGCGATTTACACCGCATCAGGCAGCAACCAGGAGAGACCCTCTAGAAGTACATCCAGTGCTTCAACAACACCCGTCTCAAGATCCTCAAGGTCAGGGACGAGGCCATCATCTCCGCGTTTTCCGACGGCATCCGTGATGTCAAGATGAAGGAAGAGCTCGCCATCCACAAGTAGCTCTGCACCTCTCAGGAGTTGTTCAACCTGGCGACCAAGTGCGCAAGAGCTGAGGAGGGGCGCCTTTCTCTCCTCGAGCTACTAGCCGCAGGAGCGGAGGAGAATAAGGCCAAGGCCAAGGCCAAGGACGTGAAGCGCAAGGAGGCAGTGGTGCTGGCAGCGGAGCCCGACACCAAGCGGGCCAGAGCTCAGCCCGAGTCATCCAAGAACGGCCGACCATTCTGCGCCTTCCACAACCTGAACACCCACAACACCAGCGACTATCAAGAGCTCAGAGCCCGTCTGGGAAGGGCCTTTGGTCGGCGCTTGGCGCAGCGACAAGAGGCTGACATGCAGAGAGGAAGGGCGTGGAGGCGGACGATAGGACGACCGTGGCCCGCGCCAGGAGTGGCGCGAACGGCCTTGTGAGGACCGTTGGCTGGACCAACCTCGCGAGGGCGCCTGGAGGGACCCGCCTCGTGAGGATCGCCCCCAGGGCAACACCGGTCTTCCCCCGCTGCCGCCACCAAGAAGGAACGATGACCACCACTAGGACGAGGGGGCTGGGGGTTTCTAGGAGCCGCGTGCGTTCGCCTGCATCTTGGGCGGCGCCCAAGCCCCAGCCTCTCAGTGCATCGTCAAACAGTTCGCTCGCGAGGTGAACGTGGTGCTCCCCAAACTCGAGGCCACGCGCCCGCTCAAGTGGTCCAAATGCGCCATCACTTTCAACTTGGTGGATCAGCTCAAGTGCGCAGCCACCGCTGGCGCCCTCCCTATGCTGGGTTCCCCAGACATCAGCAATGTGCAGGTCAGCAAGACCCTCATCGACGGCGGCGCAGGGCTCAACGTCCTGTCCGTCGACACGTTCGACAACCTCCAAGTGCCATATAAACAGCTCTAGCCCACCAAGCCTTTCTCAGGAGTGACCGACGGTTCCACCACACCAATAGGGCAGGTCCGCCTGCCTGTCACCTTTGGGGAGCGCAAGAACTACCGCACCGAGCTCATCGACTTCGACGTCGCGCACATCCGCCTGCCGTACAATGCCATCCTTAGGTATCCAGCCTTGGCCAAGTTCATGGCAGTCACTCATCACGGCTACAACGTTCTCAAGATGCCAGGAAGGGGAGGAATCATCACGGTCCCGTGTGAAGAGAGGGATGCGGTGTGCTCCCTCGAGCGTGCCTTTCAAGCCGCAGCAATCGACGACCCCGACAGCAGAAGTGAAGGCCCCCCGGAAGGCATCCCCAAGAAGAAGCAGCCGCGCTGTGCAGGACCTCAGGAGGATGGCATCGCGGCAGGAGCCTCGTCAGGATCAGCGCCCGCTCCAGGGGCGCCTCCCTCCATCGCATAGGAAAGCGCACCCGGCGCCCTCCTCGGGCAGGGCTCGGGGGCTCTCTTCTGGAGGGCCTCTGACCTTGCCAACCTCACGAGGGAGGCGCTTGGGCACCACTTGGAAGTGTGTTTCGCGGCACATGTTCCTCAGGAGAGCAGAGGGCAGGGAGTACCCACCACTTAGGAGTTCGTCACCAAGACCACCCAGGAACTGCAAGAAGCAAGAGCCATGCAGCGACGGCCCGCTCGAGGCACAGCTCGCATCTGGTGAGGATCTTTGAGCTGCGTGTCTGCATCGGCGTCCCGGGCTCAGCGGGCCGCATCTCGAGGCGCTTGGCCGCCGCATGTGGGCCGCTGTGAGGGCCCACCACACAGCTACGTTCGCATGCCCTTCAGCTTGCCGAGCTTGGCGTCAGCCTATCAACGCGACCTGCGGCGTGTCCTGGCGGCTTAGGAGTCCAGGTACCACGCCGTCCTGGAGGAGATGGAGACGGTCTTCAGGGAACCTCCCGAGCCCCTAGAGCCTCCCGAGGCTCAGGGTCCCGGTGGCTCATGAGGAGTCGTTTCTTGAACGCACGCCTTCAGCTGCACCAACTCTACTTCATCTACATAACCAGGTGACATCTTCCAAGCTCGTTTAAGCTGGGAGCGCCCCTCGGGCTGCATTATTCCCAGGCCACATGGGTCCGTCCCTGTGGCATGTATCCCTTTTGCTTATGTCTTTAGCTTATCTTGCTGGGGGTGCCCCTCGGGCTGCATCATCCCCAAGCCGCTCGGGTCGGACCTAGTGGCATCTATCTTCCTGCATTTGTCCAAGTTGAATTGCTCTCTATGCTCGGCCTGCCTACGGCTATCGCCTGCTCGATTGCCGCCCGCCACGGGTCTGTTCATCCTATGCAATTCACTTGCACGTTAAAAGGGGGGCACCTGAGCATCGCAACTCAGGAGCTCTTACTGGCTCTCTAGCCCTCACCCCCTGGCATTGACCACGGCATCGCGACCAGGCATACCAGCGGCGGCTGAGCTCACTCGAGGGCCCGGACCTGAGGACGTAGAGTGCTTGCATCTAACCGCCTTGCAGGAACATACAGTCCCCAAGACTCAAGACCAGGCGCATAACCCGCCTTAAGGTAGGGCCTCGTGAGTCCCCGCTGGCTCACGAGTGCCCAGATACACCTCGCAGCCTGCCGTGCAAGCCACGTGTCGGGCGGGCTGTACACCCAGGGCTTCTCCGGAGGGCCCCCATCCACGCCCAAGTGGAAGCACCATGCTCCAGCTGGCTGTCGACCTTGCCGAGGCGGCTATGCCCGTGCTGGCGGAAGCACTATGCTCCGTCTTTGGTGATAAACAAGCGAGGGCAGCTCCACGATCGTGCCAACCTCGGGGCCCAGGCTCAGCGCCCAGCCTCACCAGCGGCTCCCCTCGGGAGAGCCGCCGAGGGGCTGGGCACGGGCTGCGATCGGGTCACATGGCGCCGCCACCCAGCCAGGTCCCTCGGACCTGGGCGTCGCAGCCCCTCCCGAGCCTCGGCGAGGCAGGTATGGAAATTGTTTGCACGTCAAGGGGACTCTGAGCATCGCGACTCGGGGAGCCTAACTGGTCACGTAGCCCCTCACTCCTTGGTCCGTCCTGGTCTTCGGTCGGCCCAATGTCGGTTGAGGTATGCGCGGGGCCGGGCTCTGCCGATGTAGAACATTAATCTATCCTCACGAACTCTCTTGATATGCTGTTTGCGCATCAAGGGGGACTCCTGAGCATCGCGACTCAGGAGCCTAACTAGTCACGTAGCCCTCACTCCTTGGTCCGTCCTGGTCTCCGAATCGGCCCAATGGCGGTCGAGGTATGTCTTGGGGCAGGCTCTGCCGGCTTGAGCATAAAGCAAATAGGAAGGAAATCGCAAAATCTCGAAGCAAATATTACAAACACATTGTCCTCACGACATCAAACGAAAAGTCTAACGCCTCCACGAGGCCTAATACATGTTGCAGGAACGAAATGGGAGAAAAAGCTGCATGTCACCCCTGGACGTCGCCATCGCCTGCGGAAGGCGCTTCCCCGTGGGCAATGATGTTCTCACCTTCACCACCCGCCGCGGGATCGGCGACATCGCCGAACAGAGGAGCAGAGACAAAGCCGCGGAACTTCTTCAGCAAGGCCTCCACCTGACCTTGCACAGCCGCGGCGGCCGCCTCTCATTGATCTTCAGCTACAGGCTCCAGCAGCTCGTCAAGGCAAGCATTGGGGTCGCGAAGGTGCAGGTGGCTGAAGACACGAGTCAGCGCAGCCGAAGACTGGACGCGAGCTTCCGCCTCCACCATGGGACCGAGGTCGTCAACAACCTCCTCAGGCGCTTTCACCAAGAGAGGAAGCAGCTGCGCGGGGCCGTCCGCATCAGTGGCCAGCGACTTCTCCAGGCCGTGCTCGTAGAGCGTCTTCAGCGCCTTGCGAGACCTCTTCTCGAGGTCGACGAAGGCCGCACGATCTTCATCCAGGACACGTGCCTTGGCGTCGAGATCGGCCTCCCTCGCCTTCGCCTTCCGCTCCAGCTGTTCCAACCGGCTCCTCTCGGCGACCTGTGTGTTCTCCAACTCCGCCAGCTCGGCATCGCGGTTCTTCATGGCGTTCTCCCGGGCCTTCACCTCCTCCTCCTTTGCTTGGCCGCAGCGTGACTCTTCGGCGTGCTGGTCGCGTAGGCTCTGCAACTCGTCCTCAAGTGCACGACAGCGGTCGCGGGCGGCCTTGGCGTCTTTCAGCGCCGTCTCGTGATCGGCTGCGGCGTTGGCGGCGCTCTGCTTCTCCTTCTCAGAAACCGTGGCGGCCTGGCCCAGCACCGCGCGAACAGCCAAATCGGAGTGGAGCCATCCCGAGGCCAGCTCCAGGCGCCCGGCCACAAGACATGGGTCCGTGCTCAGGAGATCCGCCTGCAGCTGGGTCATCTCGAAAAAACACGCTCGAGCAACAGTGAGAGAAGAACACAGGGGGTGGAGGTGCAACAGCGGGGAGGCGACATCATCACGGGGCTTGAGGGATCGCGGGCTTCGGAGCAGCTGGGACCTCATCAGTCGCACCAGGCGCCGGCACCTCCGGAGCCAGCGGGACCCTGGGGGCTGACTCCACGCGGCGATGCTCCTCTTGGCCTCGCGAGGACGGCCGGGATGGGAAGACTCATGCGCTGCTGCCTCCTTTCTCTGGGGGGGGGAGGCACGGCCGTTGTGTCTTCCTTCTTCTTCTTCGTCGAAGATGCTGGCCTGATCGACCAAGGGTGAGCGTCAGGAAACGACGAGTACAAACAAGGACAAGGCGAAGCTTAAGACACCTACCGGTCCACCATGAAGTACTCCACCTTCCGCTTGCGGAGCTTGAAGCCTGAAAACGTCGGGACCTTGGGAGTAGGCGTGCGGGCTTCGGCAGCAGCAGGCGGAGCAGCGGCAGGGCCGAAGCCAGCGCCAGGAGGCGTCGGGGCGGAGGCGGCATCGCGAGGCACTAGCGACGACCCGCCCTTGTCGGGATGAGGGGTTGCTCCCTCACCTCCTGGCGGGCGTCGACCTCGGCGTCGTCAGGCAAGGCGCGGAGGATCTCGGCCTTGCTCAGAGGGTAGGTCTCCCCCACCTCTTCCAGAGTCTTCTCCGAGTCCACCTCCCCTTCCCCCTCCCCGAGGGACTCGCCAGAGGACACCTCCACGGTTTGGCGCCCGCGAGAGCCCTGGGGCGGGCGGCACCAACCCAGCGTCGAAGGTCGGCTGGAGGCAGATTCCTCCGATCCCTGGCTGGAGCAGGGAGCGAAGGCACTTGGCGGGTACTCCTGATTGTCCCCAACTATGAGGTGCAGAACAGGAGCCAATTCATCGTCAGGCAGGGCCCCTGGCCTCAGGCGGGCCTTGTTTCCCTCTTCTTCAAGCTCCCACAGGGGGCGCGCGCGCCTGGAGCGGGGCCACTCGCAGCGTCAGGAACTCCCTCCGGAGCATGACCCCCGTCACCTTGGCCGCCCTCGCATTGCCCGGCTTCAGGTTGGTCACCATCTGCCCCAACACTAGCGATGCCCGCTCATCGGTGAGCTCCGCCTTGGGCCACCCCCCGTTGGAAGAGGGCGCCGCCGTTGGCAACGCCAGGCGGGGATCAGCATGCTGGGCATCCATCATGACCCATTTGGATCGGATGTTGTCGGCCCTCTTCCTGGTGCTCGAGATCGAGTTGGCCTTGCCACATGCGACGAAGTTAGCGCATCCGGAGATGTGACCCTCGCTGACACGGAGGAAGAAGAAATGGCGTAGCAACGCCACGGGCGGCATCACGCCCAGGTATGCCTCACAGTAGTAGGCGAAGATGGATAGGAGGAGGACAGAGTTGGGATGGAGATGCAACGCCTGCAGACCATAGTGGTCGAGGACTTCATAAAAGAAATCAGAGAAGGGAGGAACCAACCCGACGGCGACACCGCTCGAGAAGAAGGGGAAGAAGGTGCTTCCCTCGGGCTCTGGCACATCGGAGGCAAGCCGGAGCTCGGTCCCCCCCCCCCACTCATTGCTCTCGCCCGCCATCAACAGGCGCACGGAGGCGAGGCTTTTCTCCGTGACGTTGGGCGCCTCAAGGGCCGGCTCATACCAAGCCGG
Source organism: Aegilops longissima (assembly GCA_021605205.1). Classification (NCBI taxonomy): domain Eukaryota; kingdom Viridiplantae; phylum Streptophyta; class Magnoliopsida; order Poales; family Poaceae; genus Aegilops; species Aegilops longissima. Next base: position 366,074,940 of record CM038676.1, read on the forward strand.
TGCTGAGGAAGTCTTGACTTTGCGCGGCGCCATGGATTGCGGGTGCAGGATGAGATTGGAGCGGATCTGAAGGTAGCGGTGGCGAGGAGCAAGAAAGGGGATCTGGAGCGAGTCAAGGAAGAAGCAATGAAGGCAATTGCTGCCTGCGCCAGCCTTTTGTCGAGTCAGCGATTGCCGAGGCAGCGTCTTGAGCGGAGGCGCCCAGCGCCTTGGTCAATCAACCGCTCTGGCGTCAACCGAGGCCCAAGAGAGCTTTGGGGCCAGCGGTGCTCGAACTTGACCCTTGGCCGCCCGTGAAGCCAAGCCAGCGCACCTGGGCCCGGGGCTCTTGTCGGCGTTAATGGGAGCAGGGGTCCCCAGACTTGCCTGCCTGCGGCCCACAGCATGGCTAAGCCAGCAGGCCGTACGACCCATCTTCATCAACAAGGCAACCAAGACCCTCGCGAGGGTCCAAGCCTCGCGAGGCGGATGACGCAAGGCCTCCTCTAGAGTGGCCTAGCCAGGCAGGCTCGCGAGGAGCGGAGATATCAAGGCGGGGCAAACCTCACGAGGCTCTCATGACATGAGCCATGACGAGCGCCCGAGGTGGCGCCGGCCAGCAAGAAGCGTCCTTATTTCCTCTTTGGTGCTAAGGAGTCCATCGCAGGCAAAGAGTACCGATGCATCAGGCAAAGGTTGCTATATTGGTGCAACGAGATCAAGACCAGGAGGACGGCGAGAAGGAGGTCATCGTGGAGCCCAAGACGACATTACCACCAGAGCTTTTCGTAGGCGAAGACCGCTTTTGTCAGGATAGCTTGTACTAGCTGTCCCCCTTCAAATTTGCCCGCTGTTGTTGGCTCCCTTCCCGCTCAATATTTGGGAAGAGGACCAAGGCCTCTATAAACAGGGCTAGCCACCACAGTAGTAGCCATCGAATCCAGAGAAGCGCAAAAGCTCGTACGCACAAGACCACCTCAACCTCAGGAGGTTGTTCTTCCCTTGTACTGTTCATCATCAGCCCAAGAGGCAATCCACCACCACCACACTGGAGTAGGGTATTACACCATAACGGTGGCCCGAACCAGTATAAACCTCGTGTCTTTTTGTGTTGCGAGTTCGTCGAGTTCGTCCGCGAGATCTTAGCGAGCTAGGGCGTAGATCGGTAGGAGGGAAAGACTTCACGCGCACCCCAGTGTTCGAACCTTAAGGGTTTGCCGGAACCCCACATCCGATAGCGGCGAACGAGCTCCTGCGCTACCGCCCAGTCGACGACCTCTACAAGGAGTGGCTCGACCGCGTCGCCAAGCTCGTCCGCGCCGCAGGCGGCTTCCCGGAGCCGTCCCTCTCTCTGCCTCATCCTCCGCCAGCCACAGGCGACGTGGCTCGTGGCGCGCCTCCACCACGTTTTCCCCAAGACCGCGCCTTGGCGCAAAGGCGCGCGGCCCCACAGCGTGATCCGCCATGTCCGGTGCCCGCGCGCAAAGAGAGAAGCTGCCAAGAAATCCCTCGCCCGCGAGAAGCCGCACCTGCGCTCCCTGCGCCGCCTCTTCAAGTCCGCATGCCGCCTGTGGTGGCGCCGCACGGACCTCATAAAAACCAAGCTCCACCTCCGAGGCAGGCCCCAGCAACCACGGCCGGCTGCCGCGCCTTCACCCCCGAGCTGCGTAGCGTCGCCTGGCCGGGCAAGTTCAAGCGGGATCTTCCTCCCCGCTACGACGGCACCTCCGACCCCGCGGAGTTCCTGCAGCTCTACGAGCTGAGCGTCGAAGAGGCCAACGACGACGAGAAAGTCATGGCAAACTGGTTCCCTATGGCTCTCAAGTATGGTGCCCGCTCTTGGCTCCTGAATCTGCAGCACGGCTCGATCTCTTCCTGGGATGAGATGCGCGACCACTTCGTCGCCAACTTCCAGGGCACCCGCGACCGCCCACCGGCCGCGGGTGACCTGCGCCACATCAAGCAACAATCGGGAGAGACCCTCCAGAAGTACATCCAGCACTTCAACAACACTCGCCTCAAGTTCCCCAAGTTCACGGACGAGGCCATCATCTCCGCGTTCTCAGACGTCATCTGTGACGTCATGATGAAGGAAGAGCTCGCCATCCATGAGGAGCTGTGCACATCTCAGGAGCTGTTCAACATGGCGACCAAGTGCGCAAGAGCTGAGGAGGGGCGCCTTTCCCTCCTCGAGCTGCCAGCTGCGGCTGCGGAGGAGAAGAAGGCCAAGGCCAAGGACGTGAAGCGCAAGGAGGCAGCTGTGCTCGCAGCAGAGCCGGACACCAAGCGGGGCAGGGATCAGCCCGAATCGTCCTAGGGCAACTGATCATTCTGCGGCTTCCACAACCTGAACACCCACAACACTAGTGACTGTTAAGAGCTCAGAGCCATTCGCGAAGGACGTTTGATCGGCGCCCGGCGTAGCGACGGGGAGACTCTGACATGGAGGAGGGCGTGGGCGGACGCCGGGAGGACCGTGGCCCGTGCCAGGAGTGGCGCGACAGGCCTCGTGAGGATCGCCGGCAGGATCATCCTCGCGAGGGCGCCTGGAGGGATCAGCCTCGTGAGGATCGCCCCCAAGTCCAGGGGGAGTTTTGTTTGCAATTACTTTGATTTAGTTTGCATAAAGCATGGGACTGGGCATTCCGGTGACCAGCCATTTTCTTGTGAGTGAGGAGCGGAGTCCACTCCTCTTGAGAACAACCCGCCTAACATGGAAGATAAGGGCAGCCCTAGTTGATACATGAGCTATTTGAGCATACAAAACAGAATGTTTATTTGAAGGTTTAGAGTTTGGCACATACAGATTTACTTGGAACGGCAGGTAAATACCGCATATAGGAAGGTATAATGGACTTATATGGAATAATTTTGGGGTTTAAGGGATTGGATGCACAAGCAGTATTCCCGCTTAGTACAAGTGAAGGCTAGCAGAAGACTGGGAAGCGACCAACTAGAGAGCGACAACAGTCATGAACATGCATTAAAATTAATAAACATTGAGTGCAAGCATGAGTAGGATATAATCCACCATGAACATAAATATCGTGAAGGCTATGTTGATTTGTTTCAACTACATGTGTGAACATGTGCCAAGTCAAGTCACTTAAATCATTCAAAGGAGGATACCACCCCATCATACCACATCACAACCATTTTAATAGCATGTTGGCACGCAAGGTAAACCATTGTAACTCATGGCTAATCAAGCATGGCACGAGCAACTATGATCTCTAATTGTCATTGCAAACATGTTTATTCATAATAGGCTGAATCAGGAACGATGAACTCATCATATTTACAAAAACAAGAGAGGTCAAGTTCATACCAGCTTTTCTCATCTCAGTCAGTCCATCATATATCGTCATAATTGCATTTCACTTGCACGACTGAACGGTGTGAATAATAATAAGAGTGCACGTGCATTGGACTAAGCTGGAATCTGCGAGCATTCAATAAACAGGAGAAGACAAGGCAATATGGGCTCTTGGTTAAATCAACAATAATGCATATAAGAGCCACTTCAACAATTTAATCATGGTCTTCTCCTATCGACCCCCAAAGAAAAGAAAAGAAATAAAAGCTATTTACACGGGAGAGCTCCCAACAAACAAAAAGAAGAACGGGAAATCTTTTTGGGTTTTCTTTTTAATTATTACTTAGTACAACAAGAAAAGTAAACTAACTAAAAGTTACACTAATTTTTTTTGTTTTTCTTAAAGTTTATTAAACACACAAAAAGAAAGCAGGAAAAAGAAAATAAACTAGCATGGATATTACAGTGAAAGAGTATGAGCACCGACATCTAGCAATGAGTGTGTGTAAACATAAATGTAATGTTGGTGGGAAATACGTACTCCCCAAGCTTAGGCTTTTGGCCTAAGTTGGTTCATTGCCAAGGATGGCCTGGCGGATATCCGTAGGTGTAGCTGGGGTCGTACTGAGATGCAGCGTGGCGGCGAGCTGCCTCCGCCCTCCTCTTGTACTCATCCGCCTCCTCTCTGGTAATAACATATCTTCTTTTTGCCTGATAATCAAAGAAGGCAGGAGCAGGGAGAGTAATACGGACAACACGACATCTGTCAAAGATTAAGTGATGCCGGAGAGGTGATTCATTCCTCTCGACAAACTGGTGGTGGACCATAGCATTATAGTTTAAATAAGTAGGAGGCAACTCAATACCATCCTCACGAATGTCCACACCAAGAAAATCAGCTAACCGGGTTGCATAAATTCCTCCAAAGAAATCTCCATTAAATCTATTATTATGCAACCTACGTGCAACAATGGCTCCCAAATTATAAGATTTATCTCCTAACACAGCACTCCTAAGAATACTGAGGTCAGGCACACACATATGACATGCTTCATCTTTACCATTTATGCACCTACCTATGAAGAGAGCAAAATAATGTATAGCGGGAAAAGGAATGCTCCCTATGGTAGCTTGTGCTATGTCTCTAGATTCCCCCACAGTTATGCTAGCAAGAAAGTTTCTAAATTCAGATTTACGGGTTCACTAACACTACCCCATTGTGGAAGTTTGCAGGCAGAAGTAAAATCCTCTAAGTCCATGGTATAAGATTTTTCATAAAGATCAAACCGGACAGTTGGAGAATTACGTGAAGATGAAAATTCAAACCTCCTCACAAATGTACTAGTGAGATAGTGGTACTGGCGGCATTTGTCTGCCTCAAAGCTCACAAGATCGGCATTACGCAAATATGCGTTAAATTCTTCTTTGATTCCCGCTCGATCCATAAAATTTTCTGAAGGCCATTCACAGGGCTGCACTGGAGCGTCCCTTGGTGGCTCCTCATCGGCATCACGCATTGCAAGCCTGGGTCCTTGCTTCCTTGAAGAACCACCTTGGAACATTTTCCTAAGCATATTTCTTCCTCTGAAAAATTTCTGAAATTTTTAGTAACTTCAAACAAAAGTGAACCAAGCTCAACAAAATTGATAGCAACTACTCCTACAAGTGCTTAGAGCCTATATCAAGCATTAGAACTACTTGGAACCATATAAATTTGACATGCAAGCTCAAGAACATGGTCACCTAGGCAGCACAAATTTGCAATGAATAAAGCACTAGAACAAAAACTAATTAGACCAATGGAGGAGTCACATACCAAGGAACAATCTCCCCAAGCAGTTTTGTGAGAGGTGCTTTGAGCAAGGAGATCGAAAATCGCAGCAAAATGAGCTAGAACTCGTGCTTGAGCTGGATATTGGTGTTTGTGGGAGGAAGAGGGAGTGTATGGGTGCAGGAATAAGTGGAGGAGGGCCACCGTGGGCCCACGAGGCAGGGGCATGCCCAGGGGGTAGGGCGCGCCCCTGACCCTCGTGGCCAGGTGCCAGCTCCTCCTGCTGTGTTCTCAGTACCAGAAATTCTCAAAAATTCTAGAAAAATCATATTCCATTAATAGGGCATTTGGAGAACTTTTATTTTCGGGGTATTTTTATATTGCACAGATAAATCAGAAAACAGACAGAGAAATACTATTTTTACTCATTTCAACTAAATAACAGAAAGTAGAAAAAGGGTACAGAAGGTTGTGCCTTCTTGTTTCATCCATCTCATGCTCATCAAAAGGAATCCACTAACAAGGTGATCAAGTCTTGTTAATAAACTCATTCCGAATAACATGAAACCGGAGAAATTTCAAATAGCACTATGTTACCTCAACGGGGATATGCACATCCCCAATAATAAGAATATCATATTTCTTCTTGACAGTAGGAAGGGGAAATTCAAAACCTCCAAAAATAATCGATGGAATTTTTCCAATAGAGTTGACACTATGAACTTGAGGTTGTTTCCTCGGAAAGTGTACCGTATGCTCATTACCATTAACATGAAAAGTGACATTGCCTTTGTTGCAATCAATAACAGCCCCTGTAGTATTCAAAAAGGGTCTTCCAAGAATAATAGACATACTATCATCCTCGGGAATATCAAGAATAACAAAGTCCGTTAAAATAGTAATGTTTGCAACCACAACAGGCACATCCTCACAAATACCGACAGGTATAGCAGTTGATTTATCAGCCATTTGCAAAGATATTTCAGTAGGTGTCAACTTATTCAAATCAAGTCTACGATATAAAGAGAGAGCCATAACACTAACACCGGCTCCAAGACCACATAAAGCAGTTTTAACATAGTTTCCTTTAATGGAGCATGGTATAGTAGGTACTCCTGGATCTCCTAGTTTCTTTGATATTCCACCCTTAAAAGTATAATTAGCAAGTATGGTGGAAATTTCAGCTTCCGGTATCTTCCTCTTATTTGTAACAATATCTTTCATATACTTAGCATAAGGATTCATTTTGATCATATCAGTTAATCGCATACGTAAAAAGATAGGTCTAATCATTTCAGCAAAGCGCTCAAAATCCTCATCATCCTTTTTCTTGGATGGTTTGGGAGGAAAAGGCATGTGTTTCTGAACCCAAGGTTCCCTTTCTTTACCATGTTTCCTAGCAACAAAGTCTCTCTTATCATAACGTTGATTCTTTGATTGTGGGTTATCAAGATCAACAGCAGGTTCAATTTCTACATCATTATATTTACTAGGTTGAGCATCATCATGAACATCATCATTAACATTTTCACTTGGTTCATGTTCATTACCAGATTGTGTTTCAGCATCGGAAATAGAGAAATCATTTGGATTCTCAGGTGGTTCAGCAATAGGTTCACTAGAAGCATGCAAAGTCCTATCATTCTTCTTGTTCTTCTTTTTAGAAGGACTAGGTGCATCAATATTATTTCTCTGAGAATCTTGCTCAATTCTCTTAGGGTGGCCTTCAGGATACAAAGGTTCCTGAGTCATTCTACCAGTTCTAGTAGCCTCTCTAACAGCATAATCATTTTTCTTACTATTCATTTCATTGAGAAAATCATTTTGAGCCTTAAGTACTTATTCTACTTGAGTGGTAACCATAGAAGCATGTTTACTAATGAGTTTATGTTCACCTTTAACTCTAGACATATAATCACCCAAATGTTCATGCGTATTGGAATTGTATTTCAATTGTCTACCAAAATAATCATTGAAGTTTTCTTGTTTGAAAATAAATTATCAAACTCTTCTAAGCATTGTCTAGCAGACTTATAGTGAGGAATATCACCTTCATCAAATCTATAGAGAGAATTTACCTTTACTACCTGTGTCGGGTTATCAAGACCATGAGGTTCTTTACTAGGTAATGGATTAAGATCATATGTTTCTTCAACAGGTGGTAGATTAAGACCATGTATTTCTTCATAGGAGGTAAATTCTTAACATCTTTAGCTTTAATACCCTTTTCTTTCATAGATTTCTTTGCCTCTTGCATATCTTCAGGACTGAGAAATAGAACACCTCTCTTCTTCAGAGTTGGTTTAGGAATAGGCTCAGGGATTGGCTCAGGAGCTGGCTCAGGAAGTGTCCAATTATTTTCATTGGTCAACATATTATTCAATAGAATTTCAGCTTCATCCGGTGTTCTTTCCCTGAAAACAGAACAAACACAACTATCCAGGTAATCTCTGGAAGCATCGGTTAGTCCATTATAAAAGATATCAAGTATTTCATTTTTCTTAAGAGGATGATCAGGCAAAGCATTAAGTAACTTGATAAGCCTCTTCCAAGCTTGTGGGAGACTCTCTTCTTCAATTTGCACAAAATTGTATATATCCCTCAAAGCAGCTTGTTTCTTATGAGCAGGGAAATATTTAGTAGAGAAGTAATAAATCATATCCTGGGGACTACGCAGACAACCAGGATCAAGAGAATTGAACCATATCTTAGCATCACCCTTTAATGAGAACAGAAATATTTTAAGGATATAAAAGTAGCGAGATCTCTCATCATTAGTGAACAGGGTGGCTATATCATTTAATTTAGTAAGATGTGCCACAACAGTTTCAGATTCATAACCATGAAAAGGATCAGATTCAACCAAAGTAGATATATCAGGATCAACAGAGAATTCATAATCCTTATCGGTAACACAGATAGGTGAAGTAGAAAAAGCAGGGCCATGTTTCATTCTATCATTAAGAGATTGTTGATTCCATTTAGCTAACAACCTCTTGAGATCATATCTATCTTTGCAATCTAAAATAGCTAAAGAAGCTTATTTATCAAAAACATAACCCTCAGGAATAACAGGCAAGTCTTCATCATCACTTTCATCAATATAATCAGCTTCGATAATTTCTTTCTCTCTAGCCCTAGCAATTTGTTCATCAAGAAATTCACTAAGTGGCACAGTAGTATCAAGCATAGAAGTAGTCTCATCATAAGTATCATGCATAGCAGAAGTGGCATCATCAATAACATGCGACATATCAGAATGAATAGCAGAAGCAGGTTTAGGAGTCGCAAGCTTACTCAAAACAGAAGGTGAATCAAGTGCAGAGCTAGATGGCAGTTCCTTACCTCCCCTCGTAGTTGAGGGATAAATTGTTGTCTTAGCGTCTTTCAAGTTCTTCATAGTGACCAGCAGATATAAATCCCAAGTGACTCAAAGAATAGAGCTATGCTCCCCGGCAACAGCGCCAGAAAATAGTCCTGATAACCCACAAGTATAGGGCATCGCAACAGTTTTCGAGGGTAGAGTATTTAACCCAAATTTATTGATTCGACACAAGGGGAGCCAAAGAATATTCTCAAGTATTAGCAGTTGAGTTGTCAATTCAACCACAAGTGGATAACTTAGTATCTGCAGCAAAGTATTTAGTAGCAAAGTAATATGATAGTGGTGGTAACGGTAACAAAGGTTACAGTAGCAAAAGTAATATTTTTGGTGTTTTGTAGTGATTGTAACAGTAGCAACAGAAAAGTAAATAAGCGAGGAACAATATGTGAAAAGCTCGTAGGCATTGGATCGGTGATGGAGAATTAAACTGGATGCGGTTCATCATGTAACAGTCATAACATAGGGTGACACAGAACTATCTCCAATTCATCAATGTAATGTAGGCATGTATTCCAAATATAGTCATGCGTGCTTATGGAAAAGAACTTGCATGACATCTTTTGTCCTACCCTCCCGTGGCAGCGGGGTCCTAATGGAAACTAAGGGATATTAAGGCCTCCTTTTAATAGAGTACCGGAACAAAGCATTAGCACGTAGTGAATACATGAACTCCTCAAACTATCGTCATCACCGGGAGTGGTCCCGATTATTGTCACTTGGAGGTTGCCGGATCATAACACATAGTAGGTGACTATAGACATGCAAGATAGGATCAAGAACTCACATATATTCATGAAAACATAATAGGTTCAGATCTGAAATCATGGCACTCGGGCCCTAGCGACAAGCATTGAGCATAGCAAAGTCATAGCAACATCAATCTCAGAACACAGTCGATACTAGGGATCAAACCCTAACAAAACTAACTCGATTACATGATAGATCTCATCCAACCCATCACTGTCCAGCAAGCCTATGATGGAATTACTCACGCACGGCGGTGAGCATCATGAAATTGGTGATGGAGGATGGTTGATGATGACGATGGCGACGAATCCCCTCTCCGGGCCCGAGCGGACTCAGATCAGCCGTCCCGAGAGGTTTTAGGGCTTGAGGCGGCTCCGTGTCGTAAAACGCGATGAATTCTTCTCTCTTATTTTTTCTCCCCGAAAGCAAATATATAGAGTTGGAGTTGAGTTTGGAGGAGCTCCAGGGGGCCCACGAGGTAGGGGGCACGCCCTAGGGGGGGCGCCCCCCACCCTCGTGGACAGGGTGTGGGCCCCTGGTCTTCATCTTTGCAAGGATTTTTATTATTTCCAAATAGGCGTTCCGTGGAGTTTTGGTCATTCCGAGAACTTTTGTTTACGCATAAATAACACCATGGAAAGTCTGCTGAAAACAACGTCAGTCCGGGTTAGTTCCATTCAAATCATGCAAGTTAGAGTCCAAAACAAGGGCAAAAGTGTTTGGAAACTAGATACGACGGAGTCATATCAGCGAACATGCATTTTCAAAACTAAATTAGGAACATTTAGCTGACCAATTAAATGACTCTGTTTTAATAATATCAGATTCGTATATGAACAACTAAGCTTGTTTAGCTTGATGGGTGGAGCAGTGCTATTCTGACACAAAGCACGTATGATGATCGTATAGTGATCATAAAAGGGGGAAACACTAAGAAATTTTTTTTTGAGCAAAAGAGGGTTTTCCCTCCGATTTCTATTAAAGAAACCACCATGGAACCAACATGATCAATTAAACCCTAAGCATGATCAATTAAACCCAATTATGACTGTGCCATGGCAGATTTAAAGCTGCAAACCGCAGAAAAGCTATTTAGCATCCATTGTTTGCTTCGAACTAAGAACTACATTCTAAGAGCTGAAAAGAAAGTACAGTAACCAAGTTACGATCTATTTTCTTGTTGAGATCAAAAAGTTGAGGAGATATGAAGTACCACCTCTCTTGCGGCGCCGTGTAGGCATCGGGGGTGCGATGGCTGTCGGTGGCGTTGAAGCAGATCTGCAACGGTAGACGGGTCCATCAGGGGATAAGTCCCGTTGTGATGGACGAGAAGGTCGTGTGAGCTGCCTCGGCAATGAGGACGATGCCGCCGATGAAGCGAGAGGACGCGGTGCAAGGCTCCTGGTCCGTCACCATGGATGAGAAACATCCATCTATAGCAGTGGACGGCGTGGTCTTGGTAGGCGCTCTGGCATGGTGGATGACGGTGGTGATGGATGGGGTGGAGGACGACGGCGATGGATGGGGTGGCAGACGGAGGAGGCTGGTGTGGGGATGGTGTTCTAGCGATGATTGGGAAAATGGAGGGAGAGGTACGGGAAACCATGTTTTTGGGATGCGCCTGTCCGAAATATGGGAAAGTTACGAACTTAGCCCCCGTTTAAAATTTGGACGTCTCGTCGATTGGGGATAGGACGGTAATCTCGCATCTCGCCAATATTTGCCCAGAGCAATTTTGGGCGAGGAGAGGGCGTTTTGGCGCCCATGGTGTATGAACGGGGCTGACAGGTAGGGCGGTTGTGTCACGTCTGAGTGAAATTACAAACCTGCCCCTATTGAAAATATTTGCCTACATCGATTTCGGCCGAGTCGAGTTTGTTTTGCCGCCCACCATGTATGAATGGGGAAATGGAGGGAGAGACAGAGGTCTTTCGGACGATCTTGAATCAAATGTGGTTTGCCGCCCATGTTTGGCGCCCACCGTGTCAGAATGGGCTCAGAGGCGGTCGTGTCACGTCTAATTGAAGCTACTAACCTACCCCTATTGAGAGAAGTGGAAATCGGGCCGATGGATTGTCCGTGTAAGGGGTAGGCCGTAATTTCCATCTCCCAAACACTAGCTTCCGGCAGCCGATGTGGGAGTGGATGAAGATGATTCACACTCATAACTCGTCAGAAAGATCGTAAGCAAGCAATAGTAACCACACATAAGCAATCACTCAAAAGATCGGGAAGAACGAAGAAGACAATTCGAAAAACATCAAAACCAAGCAAATAACTCTTGCAACATAAACCAATTTCTAACAGTGCCAAAATTATGTGAATTTGGCCTGATCAGAAAGTTTAGGTCAAGAGCTTCGATTTGCAAAAAGAATCAACTCAAACAGAGTTATAAAACTCAAGTTACGATCAAACGAAGTTCAAATACAAATCTGCTTGAATTAAAATTTTAAAACTTTAAAAAATATGTTTAATTTTTTTTACTGGATAGAGGGGATCATAACGAAGAAGTGGGCATTGGTTTCGTTGGATTTGGACAAATGGTGTAAAAGTTGTGATCGTTTGAAGATCAGGGACTAAACTATAAATAAAATATTCACGGATGGGTCCTTGGCCGAAAATAAAAAGAAAAAGAAAAATCTATCGAGCGAATGCTCGCTACAGAAGCTAATCTAGTGAATCAGTTCACAAATAAAACCTAGACGAACGAGCATTCGTTAATTAGGCGAAACAAGGAAAAAAACTAGAACAAATCGAGATCGTCGGATCTCGATACGACGGCGGGGATCGGGGCTAGGGTTTACCCAAACTACGGCGAGAAGGAACGGCGGCATGTGGCCGGCCCGGCAAGGTGCGGGCGGTGGCTCTGTGGCGAGGCGCTGGGGCGGAAGCAAGCAATGGTGGCGGGAGGCGTCATGGCGGCGCATGAGCAGCAGCATGGCGGATCTGAGGGCGGCTCGGCAGCCTTGAGTACATGGCGTCTTGGCGTCGTCAGGGCAGGGCCCGGCTATATATAGCCTCGGGAGGGCGGCGGCTCGGGACGAGTCCGGCGGTGTCACGGCTTCGCCGCGTCATGCGGGACGAGGACTCCGGGTGTGGGGCGGTTGCCGGCTGGGCTGGGCTTCGGCCCAGTTGGCCCGATCCGGAAAAGTAGAAGTTATTTTAATAAATACAGACATACAAAGAAACTAAACAAAGAGAAATAAAAAAAATACTATATGCATATTATATATAAAAAATTTTAGAAAAGAATTTTCTACAACATGAACATTTTCCTAACGCCAAATAAAATCTACAAAAATTCAAATAAATCAAACAGTGCTACCACTCCAATAAAATCCTGTAAAAGTCATTTTAAAAATACCAAAACAATTTCAAATTTATTTCTCTCCAATTTTCTATTGTAGGAATCATTTGAACCTAATTTCCATATATTTAATTTTTGGAGAAAATAATTTGAATAAATCCCAAATAACTCCAAATTGAAAATAATTCCAAAAGGACTTTAAATTTGATTCTTTGAAACTCCCAACTCATATTTCATAGGTTTTGAAGAAGTCATTTTATCTTCTCTCATGAAAATCATTGAGTTGCTTAGAGTTTCTGAATTTGAAATATTTCCAATTAAAATTCAAATCTTTTCAAAACCCTTTTCATTTATTTAAATGGAATAAGTCATGTCATCTTCGCTCCAGGGTTTTGTGATGAAAAGAATTTGAATTCACGGAGATCATAAATGCAAAATGAAAGTTTGGTAAAAGTCCTTTTATTCCCTCTCATTTAACTTTCAAAAGTTTCAATTTCACTCACTTTCAGTCAATCAAGCATACAACATCAAGCAATCAATCAAATATATCTATTTGATATAACATTCCAAAATTTAGAATTTTGGGATGTTACAGTATTTTTTAAGTTAAATTTTCGCCCCTGGTAACTTGAATTCGTGAATCCGCCACTGCACACAAATCATACACACAGGCCGGTACAAATTAAATGAAATGCAGGGACTTACGCTAGCTCGTTGTATAGGCTCACTGCAGCTCTGCATGCGCTTGGGATGTTCCATGTACAAGTCCATGTTACCACTTGCTTGGATGTGCAGGCCTTGTGCTCCTTGCATCCCCCTCTGCATTTTTGACATGGCGAATGGTTAATCAAATAAGAGGAATTGACCTTGCTGTTGTACCGAAGGACAGATACTTACATGGTTATACGGGTGTGCAGGATGTGTACGAGATCCCGTAGCACCGTCAGGCTTCGCTAAAAATTGGTTTTGCTTGTTTCAGATGATATCTCTAGAAGAAATAAGAGTTAAAGTCAGAGTTGCATAGGCTTGTAAGCTAAGAGAGCAGCGAAAGGATATCCAAACAATGTCGAAACAGTGCACAAGGGAGTGATATGTGGGAGACGGCGTTGGTGAAACGCACCTAATGCGGTGGAAGTCGGTGTCTGTGAGGCATGTCGGTTGCGGTGGCCGACGTTGTCAGTGGACCACCCGGTGCGGTGGACGAGGGCGTAGATGAGGTAGCTCCGGTGCGGTGGTGAAGCGCGACCGTCGTCTTCGTCGTTGTCATCTGGCACAGAGGTGGTGAAAGAGACGAGACAAGGGGCGATTCGAACTTTTCATAGGTTGGAGGCGAATTAGGGAGTTGAGCAATCTGGGCGCGGAAGGGGACGGTGGAGAAGGGAGATTTTGCAGGGATGGAATTGGGGCCGCCAGATATTTCAATCCAAAACATGGAAGCGCGAATTTATTTTGTCGTCGTTCCTTTGGGGGCGGGGGGGGGGGGGGGGGTAGGCGGGGAGGGTGGGTGGCTGGGTGCTAGCGTCCGTACGACACAAGCGACCACCATGAAACGACCTTGGTCTGCCTGGTGCGCCTACATTTGCGAATGCAAACGAACCTTCTTTCATTTGCAAATGAATCTGTATGTATTACCATGCCCGTGTTTTCCTTGCAAATAATTAGTCAGTCGAAACGAGATACTATAAATTAATTAATGAGGAGTTATTTGAATTAGAGTGTGCGTCACATAGCAATCTCAAATTCTAACATGGATTTCGCATTTCACGGTATCCACGCTACGTTTTTAATACAAATTCATATGTATATGATGAACACCATGGTAGTGAGAAAACTTTGGATGGATTCAAACATATGACCTACAAAATAGCACAACAATCGGGTCAATGTCAACTTTTCCAAACCTAGTATAGCACGAATTCGAAATAATTACCCATATGCATCCAATGTACACTAAATTGAAACATCGATATTAAGTCTCGTACTATCTACATTCAAATGTTGTTTTTAGCCCCACCCCTCGGCACACACGCTACATACTTTCTGTATCGGTCAATCTTCCTCTCCTAACCACCTTAGGAAGTTATCGGTTTCTGACACACGTTCATTCTTTCTATCCATGTTTCGATCTTTAACTCTCTCAACTACACAACCCCCTTTTTCCATTATGTTACCAAATGTATCTACCTCACACACCCACCGTTGCACCCCATGCCGAGCTCTATCTCTCTCTCTCTCTCTCTCCCACCCTCTCTTGCTAGATACATGCATTGCCTATCTAGCCCCACAACCTCTCGTGCGCACGCACGCACGTTGTCTATCTAGGTCACTCCCTCGAGACAGTCTCACTCTTTCTTCCGCACGGCGGGCCACACTCGCTCAATCTCGCTCTCTTTATCTGACTCTCGATTAACCTCGCTTTCTTTCACACACAAATGATATATCTCCCTGTTCGGGACTCGATCGACACACTCTATACTCTCTCACGCAGATTGTCTATCCAGGTCAGTCCATCCAAGCCGCCCCACTCTTTCGACCTCATGGAGGGCCACACTCGCTCAATCTCTCTCTCTCTCTCTCTCTCTCTCTGTCTCTCTCACTTTGTATGTCTCGATTGTCCTCGCTCTTTCTCGGACACAAACGATATATCTCCAGGTTTGAGCCCAATTCGACATATTCATATTGTATACTATCTCACGCACATTGTCTATCTAGGTCACTCTCTCCAACCCATCTCACTCTTTCGATCACATGGCGACCCACACTCGCTCAATCTCTCTCCCTTTATATATGTAATTGATTGGCCTTGCTTCCGCCCACGCACAAAATATATCTACATGTCTGTGACTGGATCATCTCTCAAGCTCTATCTTACAGCCCTCACCCTTCCCAAAAGCTCAATCGGACAATATCTCTCCAGAGCATATATATCTTTTCAATGAATGTCGGACCACACTCGCTTTGTCTCTCTATCTATCTGTGTCTCGGTTGACCTTGCTTTCTCACGCTGTATCTTCCACACATTGAAGTTACCTCTCCATCCCTCGCAGAGCTGGAGCTATTTACATTGCGAGGGGGACTCCAACCTTGGATTAATTTGTGTAGGCATTTATTACAGTGGGTTTAGATTATATTTTCATAGCATTCGGCCCACAACTACTCCAAACACCGTTGCAACCCCAGCACCTCCCCCAATTGATTTCCCTCTGGCTTGGTCATTGCTCTCTCGCACGTCCTTTCTCGCCTTCAACGTTGCACCATGGTATTTTTGCAAAAAAAACTCTGTTGTTCTCTTTAATTATTACAAGTAAGCTAGAAAACTACGCACCAATAGTCCACCTGTATTGGAACAAATTTCGACCCACAAATTAAAGTGCTACAAAATACACACCGAGGGGCCCACCTGTCATGAAACAAATTTGGACCTATATATAAATTAAAAATTAAAAAGGACGAGGATCAAACATGCGACCAGGGCCTTCAAGCCGCACATCAATAGGCAACATACGTAGTGCAGCAATGTTTGTTGTACCCCCCTTTGTTCATATAATATTTTTATATTACCACATCTTATTTAATAGATAACATGTAATTTTATTTTTAGTACATTAGTGGGACCGACTCGTTAGCACGTACTATTCACCTTCACTTACTGGTGGGTTCCATGTCTGCTCTCTCTCTCTCTCTCTCTCTCTCTCTCTCTCTCTCTCTCTCTCTCCTCCCCTTCTATGTTTAGACGCATGGGCAAACAAGAAGAACTCGCGGGCGATGTTGCTGTTGACCATATCTGGACGATTTCACAAGTTACGGCACCAGTTTCACGTACTAGTAGTACTAGTCAATGTGTACGTGCAATGCATGTTAATTTGGAAGTATATTAAGTGCATGCGGATATTAAGTAGGATATTATTTGCGTGTTATTATGTGATTAACACTATTTTTGGCATGAAATTAGTTGCACGCTAAACATGTTGAGCGCTCGACATTGAAGCAGTCGTTGGATGAGAAGGAATACATGTGGCTCTAGCAAAACATTCAATCGATCAAACCATAGATTTCATTCAGTCTGACTCCGACTTTACATTCATACGATGATCGATCTAAAATAAACGGAAATGATAAATGTTCAGATTTTAAGCATGGTAGTCCGAATGTTTTTCATGGCAAATTTAGATTACGCAACGGCGGTGGGGGCATCTTGCAGTGGGAAGCGGCTCCTCTGCCGTGCTCGGTGTGCCCTCGGGCCACTGATCGACGGCGACGGCAGCGTCTTGCGCCGTTGTTGGCGTACTACAAGACATTGGCCCTAGCTTCAAGGAAGGCCACAATGTTCTGGACTCCGGTCTCCAGGAGCGAGTCAACTGGCGGGAGGAGGCGAGTGGCGTTGGTGCAAGGAAGCGGTCGACGACAGCCATCCATGCCGCTGAGGGGGGCACTGGCACCCGCGCGGGGACAAGCACTGGCAATGACGCGGCAGAGACATTCGTGTGCACGGGCGTGCGCGTCAGTGCATGCGCAGGTGCATGCGCTGGCAGTGCACGCATCGCACGGCAAGCGCCGCTGTCGATGCGCAGCGCCGCAGTGCACGGGCGCGTGAAAGTCGGCGGGGACCTCACGGAACACCATGGCATCAAGCTCAGTGAGAATGTGTGGCTCCCAGCCCATCAATGCCATGGGGATGGGCGCTGGCACAGTCGGGGCAACGGGAGCCGGAACGGGAGCGGGGACAGGCGTAGCGCTTCCGGCAAGGTCGATTCAAGCTCATGCCAAAGCTCCTTATGTTTTTGAGACTCCGGCTTGGTGTCTTCCTCAGGAAACTGGAAGACTAAGGACATACCGTCGTGATGCAGCATGGCGTACGGTTAGGTCAGGCTGGTTGGAGGTAGACAACAGGAGAATCGGAGAGGACGAGAGAAGATTATAGCCTACCGGGTAGTGCGGGGTTCATTTTAAACTGCGGCACCAGTGCCATTAAAAGTGGGGGCAGTTGGGACGATGTTGGGCAATGGAGCCTGGCCAAAGGGGTCACCTCCCGATGAGCCTGCGCAGCGGTCTGCTCGCACGCCTCCCGGTCAGCCGGCACAGCGGTCTGCTCGCACGCCTCCTGTCGACTCACATGCTTTCCCGGAGGGCACCTTCCGATGAGAAGCGGGAGTCATGGTGGCACATAAACGCCCACGATTTGAATAGTGAAGGCGTTCGCCTTAACGTGACAGGTATTTGTTCCAAAATACCTTGGCTCTTCATTTGTGCAACTTCTCATAAGCACCTTGTCTCAAATTGAAGGAAAAAAAATGCATAGAAATATTTGTGCCATATCACGAGACCATGCTCGGTTTCATGAATTTCCGGTCACTGTTTGATTTTCTGAAATTTAAAATCCAGGATTTGAAACAATATCATAACCTACATCATGCAATAAATTTTCAAGCAATACATCTTTCCTGTTGTATTTCTTAAGAAAGGATTTGGTCAAACATTTTGCTTAGTTAGACTTCAGACAAGTTATATATGCAGAGTAAAAGGATAATCCCTCTGTACCAGTGCATTGACTAATATATTAACTCAACTACTAGGCACGAACAAACGGGCTCAATCTGTGCTCATCCTGGTTTAGTACTCCTATTAGTACTAGGCAATGGAGTTGACGGGTGACCTTGGGTAGCGGCGACCGAGGGAATTGAACCGTGCTCGGCACGGTAGGTAACGTTGTCTAGTTAATAAGGCATCCCTCCATTGTTCATCGGTAGTCATTATGGACCAGGGACATGAGCGGGATTTTCTAGGGCTGGAATTCTGGCCGCCAGATATTTCGACTCAAAATGCGGAGGCTCAACTGGTTGGGGTTGGCTAATGTGAGTACCACACACGCCACCAGAAGGACACGATCCTGGTTTTTTTAGGATCAACACGAGCCAGGGTCTGGCTGGTATGCCGTTAGGTCCTACCATTCGAGAATACGAAAGGAATCTTTTAAATTGCCGAACGAATCTATGTGTATTACAATGCCCGTATTTTCCTTCCAAGTAGTAATCTCAACGTGGTAATTGATTTATGACGAGTTCTTGAATTAGAGTGAGTTTGTGATATAGTGATCTCAACGTGGATTTCACATTTCATGGTATCCCTAGTAAGTTTTTCATTGCAAATTCAAATTTAAAAGATGAACGGTATGGTGGTGAGAAAACTTTGTATGTATCAAGCATATGACACACACACACACACACACACACACACACACACACACACACACACGAATACAACAACAATCCAGTAAGTATAGTGCATCTATTTTTCCAAGACATGCATGTATGACACGAATTCGAAAATACTCCTGGTCCTAAATATTTGTCTTTTAGAGATTTTAATAAGTGACTACATACGGAGCAAAATGAGTGAATCTACACTCTAAAATATGTCTATATACATTCATATGTGGCGTCCATTTGAAATCTCTAAAAAGACTAATATGTAGGAATGAAGGGAGTAAAATGTAAGACATGCATGGTCCACAATTCAATATTTAAAATGAACAGGAAACTGAAACATGAATATTAAGTCTAGTACTACATACATGCAAATGTTGTGTTTAGGCGAAGCTATGTATATTGTCGGGGTTAACCCCTTGACCTTAGATAAAATCGTGAAGCTCTGTTTAGGATTGTTTAGATTGTATTATTTGAACATTATATTTGTCCCCACCCTCCCAAACACCGATTGGTTGTGCACCCCCTCCTCCCCGGGAGAATATCATGTGCCCCCACACCTTAGATGTTATATGCTGATACGAGTTGCTTGGAACTTGTAGATCTGAGATATAGCAGCTCACGGGATGTCTTAATATTTTTACAGGAAACCTTAATGAGTTTGAGAATTGCACACAATTTGTACAAAATCTACTCAGATGCCCTTGCATCCCATATCCAAACGACCTCGAAGCTCGTATCACCGTAGCACCTAAGATGAAGGAGGACCTCATGTTCTCTTGTATGTAAGAATATCATGTGCTACCACACCTTAGATGCTTTGGTGATACATGCTATTCGGAGCCGTTGGATTTGTGATCCAACAACTCCTCGGTGGTTCAAATATTTTTTTGCAGAAAAGCCCCCAAAGAGTTCGGCCACTGCTTACAAGCACAAAGACTGCTCAGATGCCATTGGATGTCAAATCAAACGACCTCGAAGCTTGTATACCGTAGCATCTAAGTTGCGAGAGCACCTGATGTTTTCTTGCACAGGAGAATATGAGGTGCTCCCGCACCGTAGATTCTATGGTGATACGAGTTCCTGGAGATTTAACGGCTCACAGTAGGAGGTTTGAATTGTTTTGCAATATACGCCTGAGAGAGTTTGGGAATTGCGCAGAAAGTACAAGTATTATGCATGTGGAATCTGATCACAGATCATACGACCTAGATGCTCGTATCACCGTAGCGGCTAATTAAGCTACGGGGAGCACCTAATATGAGCAACAGGGAGCCGTTGGATCCAAGATGCAGCGGCACACACGAGGCCTGAATGTTTTATTTGCAAAAAACCCTTGGAGAGTATGGAAATTGCGCATAATTACAAAGACTACTCGCAAGCCATTGGATCTCAGTTCCAACGACGTAAAAAATCATATCACCATAGCATCTAAGCTGCGGGGTGGATGTGATATTCTATGCCGCTGTCATTTTTGTTCCTAAACTTGCAAAATAGGTGTAACTCGTGTCATTACTTGTCTAACCGGGCTAAGTGTTTGTTCAAAAAAACCATCCTACACTGAAATATCGGAACAACACACGGGGGTCCCACTTGTCATTGATCAAATTTGGACCTAAAACTAACAAATCTGAAAGACGAGATTTGAACTGGCAACCTGGACTGCAAAGCCTGAAATAAAAACGGTTGTTTGTTTTGTCCCATAACTTGATTTTATACAGTATTACGTTGAGTAGAGTAGAGGGAGTGGCTCGTCAACACGTGCATGACCGTTGACTCACTTACTGGTGGGTCCCAGATCTGCGATCTCTCTCTCCTCTCCATCGTCTAACCTTTAGACGCACGAGCACACACGAAGAGCGGCGCTAGCTTGCCCTGATGTTATTATAACTAAAAAAGCTTGGAAAATAGAAGAATCTCCTGGAACAAGAGACGTTGTGGCTGGTCGAGACGGAGCTAACCACACCTATCCTCCGTGTCATGTTAGCATGATGAAGCTGTGTGGCTAGTGGGGTGTTTTCGACCGACTGGCTGGGTCCCGAGGTCGAACCATAGGTAGTACGTCTGATACGGTATATTTTTACACGCACATTTTTCCTCCATGCCGAGACGTGGCACACCCTACCGCGGGGTTTCGGGGTACTCCCGGGTGGTGCACGCATATATTCTTCCTTGCCGAGACGTGGGACGCCCTACCGCGTGTTTTCTGTGTCCTCCTTGATCGTAGCGCAGAAGCAAGTAAATGAGTCGTCAAATCACGAAAGACCACCTTTCCCGCTGAGTACATTAGTGAAGCACGGTGGCAAGCTAATTGGGCTAGTGCGACCGATTAGCTAGGCCGCCGCCACATTTTTTTCATCCCTTTTTTATCTCCTTGCCGACATGTAAATTTAAATATCCACCGCGGCGTTGCTCTAGTCTTTGGGTGCGGCAGGCGCAACATGATTTTTTATTTTATGATTGACGGGAGCAGGCTCGGTAGGACTTTTAGTTTTTTGATTGACGGGAGCAGGCGCGGCAGCAGATTAGTCACGATGACTCCACCTATAAAACCCACTGCTCCCTGATGTGAAAAGTCGTCGACTGGTGTTTTCCCATGGTGAAAACCAAAAGATTCACCATGCTTCTCGGCTGGCTCCCTCCGCCTTCCCATAGATTGCATTGCCTTTCAGACGTTTCGCCCCCTTTGCTTCCTCTCCCCATTGCTTCTACCTGGTGCCATGGCGGCCCAGCAGATCACGGAGTCTGAGGTGTGGCGCCTGACACAGGAGCTCCAGGCCAAGGATGCGGAGCTCAGGGACAAGGACGTGGAGCTCCGTGAGCTCAAGGACGAGAGGAGTCCATGCTCCTCCTTTATGTGCCGGAGTTCACGGAGCTTCAAAAGCGGTAGGTGTCCACCACAAAGATGCTCGAGGCATCGGCGGCGTTGCTGCAGAAAGCTGGAGATACGATAGGCCGTCAGGCGAGCTGGCTGGAGCGCAAGCGGAACGATCGTGACAAGGTCCAGGATCGCCTCAGCCACTTGGTGGACCATGTTGCCACGCACGTGTTGCGGCTACGCGATGCCTACCGTCGTGCCAGCGCGACCATGCCAGCCGTCGGGCTAAACCCATTCGACCACCTGATACGTCTCCGTCGTATCTATAATTTTTTATTGTTCCATGCCAATATTATACAACTTTCATATACTTTTTGGCAACTTTTTATATTATTTTTGGGACTAACATATTAATCAAGTGCCCAGAGCCAGTTCCAGTTTGTTACATGTTTTATGTTTCGCAGAAAACCCATATCAAACGGAATCCAAACGGGATAAAAACGGATGGAGAATATTTTGTAATACTTGGAAAATATGGGAAGAAGAATCCAAGCGAGACGGTACCCGAGGGGGGCACGAGGCAGGGGGGCGCGCCCCACCCCCCTGGGCGCGCCCCTGACCCTCGTGGGCCCCCCGTAAGGCGGTTGCTGGTGTTCTTTGGCCGCAAGAAAGCTAATTTTTGGAGAAAAATCTGGGCGAAGGTTTCAATCCAATCGGAGTTACGGATCTCCATACATATACGAAACGGTGAAAGGGCAGAATACCAGAGCGCAGAAACAGAGAGAGACAAAGAGACAGATCCAATCTCGGAGGGGCTCTCGCCCCTCCCATGCCATGGAGGCCAAGGACCAGAGGGGAAACCCTTCTCCCATCTCTGGAGGAGGGCAAGGAAGAAGAAGAAGAAGGGGCCCCCTCTCCCCCTCTCTTCCGGTGGCGCCGGAATGCTGCCGTGGCCACCATCATCATCACCGCGATCTACACCAACACCTCCATCATCTTCACCAAAATCTCCATCACCTTCCCCCATCTATCTACAACGGTCCACTCTCCCGCAACCCGCTGTACCCTCTACTTGAACATGGTGCTTTATGCTTCATATTATTATCCAATGATGTGTTGCCATCCTATGCTGTCTGAGTAGATTTTCGTTGTCCTATCGGCGGTTGATGAATTGCTATGATTGATTTAATTTGCTTGTGGTTATGTTGTTGTCCTTTGGTGCCCATCATATGAGCGCGCACGTGGATCAGACCATAGGGTTAGTTGTATGTTGATAGGACTATGTATTGGAGGGCAAGAGTGACAGAAGCTTCAACCTAGCATAGAAATTGATGCATACGGGATTGAAGGGGGACCAATATATCTAAATGCTATGGTTGGGTTTTACCTTAATGAACGTTAGTAGTTGTGGATGCTTGCTAATAGTTCCAATCATAAGTGCATAGAATTCCAAGTCAGGGATGACATGCTAGCAATGGCCTCTCCCACATAAAACTTGCTATCGGTCTAGTAAAGTAGTCAACTGCTTAGGGATTATTTCGCAACTCCTATCACCACTTTTCCACACTCGCTATATTTACTTTATTGTGTCTTTATCTAAACAGCCCCTAGTTTTTATTTGCGTGCTCTTTATTATCTTGCAAACCTATCCAAAAACAACTACAAAGTACTCCTAGTTTAATACTTGTTCTAGGTAAAGAGAACGCTAAGCGTGCGTAGAGTTGTATCGGTGGTCGATAGAACTTGAGGGAATATTTTTTCTACCTTTAGCTCTTCGTTGGGTTCGACACTCTTACTTATCGAAAGAGGCTACAATTGATCCCTATACTTGTGGGTTATCAAGACCTTTTTCAGGCGCCGTTGCCGGGAGTCATAGCGTGGGGTGAATATTCTCGTGTGTGCTTGTTTGCTTTATCACTAAGTAATTTTTATTTGCTGTTCTTAGTTGTTTTCTATGTTTAGTTATGGGTAGGAAACGCAAAATACCAAAAAAATTAGTTGTACCTACTGAACCAATGGTTGAAGAACCACTCAAAATCTATCACACTCCTGAAGATTTTTACTTGGATCATCTTCGATCCCTTTGTGCTCGTGCTAAAACCCCAACTAGCTTAGTTGAGGTCAAATCTTTAGATGAGCATGCTTGTTATGTGCGACACCGCATATCTCAAAAAGGGAAACTTTCACTGGATCAAATTCATCGTTTGCAATGCTATGCTTGGAATTTATGTGAAATATATTATGTGACTTGTTGTTCTAAAAACCCTAAGAAACACCTTCCCAACCAATGTGTGTTTAGTGATAATGGAATCGTATCTTTGTATGCTAAGGGTGTTTATAATTACTATGATGTTCAACAAATTGAAGAATTTGTTGCTTTTAAGGGTGCTTATGAAATTGCTTCTTTGATTGAAACGTGTGATGCTAGTCTTTACAAATTTGAAAATTTTGCCATACTTGAATATTGTTATGATAATTATGCTTCTAATGCCTATGTTAAACCATATATTGAGGACTCCTTCGCTGTCCAAGAAGAGACTAATATTTTGCAGGAGTCTATGGAAGAAGAAAATGATGAAACTGTGAGCTCATTGGATGAAAAAGATGATGAGGAGAGCGAAGAACAAAAGGAGGAAGAGCGGATTAGCTACCCGTGCCCACCTTCTAATGAGAGTAACTCTTCAACCCGTACATTGTTTAATTTCCCTTCGTGCTTACTGAAGGATGATTGTTATGATCCTGTTGATTCTCTTGAAATATCCCTTTTTGATGATGCTTGCTATGCTTGTGGCCAAGATGCCAATATGAATTATGCTTATGGAGATGAACTTGCTATTGTTCCTTATGTTATGAATGAAATTGTTGCTATTGCACCCACACATGATAGTCCTATTATGTTTTTGAATTCTCCCAACTATACTATATCGGAGATGTTTGCACTTATTAAGGATTATATTGATGGGTTGCCTTTTACCGTTGCACATGATGATTTTGATGAATATAATATGGATGTGCTTGCTGCTCCTACTTGCATTTATTATGAGAGGGGAACTACATCTCTGCCCCTTTATGTTTCCACATGAAAAAATTGCAAGAAACTGTTTATACTATGCATTGGCCTTTACTATGTGTGCATGAATTGTTCTTTTATGACATGCCGATGCATAGGAAGAGAGTTAGACTTCGTCATTACATGATATATGTTACTTTGTGCTCACTACTAAATTAAAAAATAATTGTTAATTAAAATTGGCTTTGATATACCTTGGGATCCGGGTGGATTCACTACTTGAGCACTGTATGCCTAGCTTAATGGCTTTAAAGAAAGCGCTGCCAGGGAGACAATCCGACAGTTTTAGAGAGTCATTTATTTCTGTTGATTGCTTTCATATAGTTTAAAAACAAAAAAAATAAAGAGGGGAACCCAAAACTTTTCAAAAAGAAAAGTGAAAGTGAGATAGACGAGCATTGTGAAAGTGGGGGACGTCCTTAAACTTTGTTCATGCCCATGGAAACTTTGTGAATCTTGATTACAGAAACTTTTCAACAAAAATAATTAACCCCTTGTACAATTCCATTGTATTATAAAAATAATGTGCCAAGGTTTGCCTTTAGGATGTTTACGATGCTTGTTGGTTTGTGCGGTGCAGGACACAAACTTTGGCTGTAGTGCGCGATTTTACATTTTTTACTGAAACGTCAAATGGTTCTGATTATTTTTGCACTGTCTTTCCATACAAATTTATTATTTTTCTTAATTTTGGCAGAATTTTTCAAGTATCATAAGTATGGTTAATGTTCAGATTATTACAGACTGTTCTGTTTTAGACAGATTCTGTTTTTGATGCATAGTTTGCTTGTTTTGATGAAACTATCAATTTCTATCAGTGGATTAAGCCATATTACAGAAGATATAATGCAAAAACAAAATATGAATTGGTTTGCAACAGTACTTAGAGTAGTGATTTGCTTTATTATACTAACGGATCTTACCGAGTTTTCTGTTGAAGTTTTGTGTGGATGAAGTGTTCGATGATCGAGAAAGACTCGATGTGAGGAGAAGAAGGAGAGGAAAGAGCCCAAGCTTGGGGATGCCAAAGGCACCCCAAGTAAATATTCAAGCAGACTCAAGCGTCTAAGCTTGGGGATGCCCCGGAAGGCATCCCCTCTTTCTTCAACAAGTATCGGTATGTTTTCGGATTCGTTTCGTTCATACGATATGTGCAAATCTTGGAGCGACTTTTGCATTTAGTTTTCATTTTTATTTTATGCACCATGCTGGTATGAGATAGTCCTTGGTTGATTTATATAATGCTTATTTCACTTCACTTAAATCTTTTGAGTATGGCTTTTGAAACGCCCCCGGTGCGGCTATATCTCCCACGTGTCGAGGCACGACTTAGAGGCATAACCGCATTGAAAGCAATGTCGCAAGTGAGGTAATCTTCACACAACCCATGTAATACATAAGGGAAGAGATACATAGTTGGCTTACAGTCGCCACTTCACACAGTACATAAATAAACATCCATCATTCAGAGTACACTCAAGGTCCGACTACGGAAGCAAAATAAAAGAAGATACCCCAAATGCTACATAGATCCCTGATCGTCCCAACTGGGCACCACTACTGATCATCAGGAAAAGACACATAGTAACGACCACGTTCCTCGTCGAACTCCCACTTGAGCTCGGTTGAGTCACTTGCACTGGCATCATCGAAACCTGCAACTGTTTTGGAAGTATCTGTGAGTCACGGGGACTCAGCAATCTCACACCCGCGAGATCAAGATTATTTAAGCTTATAGGAAGGACAGAGTAGTAAAGTGGAGCTGCAGCAAGCGACTAGCGTATATGGTGGCTACATCGCAAAAGAGAGCGAGAAGAGGAGCAAAGCACGGTCGTGAAGCTAGTAGCGATCAAGAAGTGATCTGAACTACTTACGCCGACATAACTCCAACACCGTGTTCACTTCCCGGACTCCACGAGAAGAGACCATCACGGTCACACACGCGTTGATGTGTATTTTATTTGAGGTCAACTTTGGGTTTTCTACAACCGGACATTAACAAATTCCCATCTGCCTCATAACCGCGGGCATGGTTTTCGAAACATATTACCCTGCAGGGGTCTCCCAACTTAGCCCATTATAAGCTCTCACGGTCAACGAAGGATAATTCCTTCTACCGGGAAGACCCAATCAATCTCGGAATCCCGGACTACAAGACATTTCGACAGCAATAAAACAAGACCAGCAAAGCCGCCCGACAGCCGACAAATCCCGATAGGAGCTGCACATATCTCGTTCTCGTGGCACACCGGATAGGTCAGCCACGAGTAAAACCAGCCCTCGAGTTGCCCGTGGTGGCCCCATGATCTGCCGGTTCGGGCCAGCACTCGAAGGAGCACTGGTCCGGGGTTAAAATAAAGATGACCCTCGGGCTCGCGAAAACCGGGGAAAAGGCTTAGGTGGCAAATGGTAAAACCAAAGTTGGGCCTTGCTGGACGACTCTTATTCAAAGCGAACTATCAAGGGGTCCCATAAATCACCCAACCGTAAGGAACGCGAAATCAAGGAACATAACACCGTATGACGGAAACTAGGGTGGCAAAGTGGAACAAAACACCGGGCATAAGGCCGAGCCTTCCACCCTTTACCAAATATATAGATGTATTAAAATTTAGCAGATATATATATTGTGATATCCCCAACAAGTAAACATGTTCCAACAAGGAACAACATCTCCATGTTCCAACAAGGAACAAACTTGACTTCACCGCAACTAGCAACGCTATAAGAGGGCTGAGCAAGCGGTAACATAGCCAATCAACGGTTTGCTAGGAAAAGGATGGTTAGGGCAGACATGGCAATATGGGTGGCATGATATAGCAAGTGGTAGGCATCGCAGCATAGGCATAGCAAAAGAGCGAGCAACTAGCATAGCAAAGATAGAAGTGATTTCGAGGGTATGGTCATCTTGCTCGCAATGTTCTCGAGTTGTCGAAAGCTTGATCCTCGTAAGCGTTCTCAACAGGTTCCTCGCTCACGCACTCGTCTCCGGCTCTACCCAAAGCAACAACACAAACAAAGGAACCACAATAAATCACGGTGCAATGCACAATCAACATGATGCAAAACATGACATGATTTGCGGGATGTGATATGCAATGCGTATAAAGCGCCCGAAGGTAAAGGATGAACCAGGCATCAACTTGGCAAACCAAGTATGCCACTGAAAGATGAGATGATTTCGTTGAAATCGATATAAAGATCACCGAAACGGATGCACGGTTTGCAAATGGCAAGCAAAACAAGAATGGCACAAATCTGCCATTAACAGCATGATGCCACTTAGCAAGCAACAAATAATTAAGCTTCTGCACCCAAACGTATCAACAAAGTACATGGCAGTGATCTACACAAGATTCTCGACAAAATATGAGCACTGAGCTACGGCTAGTTCACATCATAACAGGTTCAAACAAGCATGGCAAAAGTGCACAAAATATCAGACTGGACATGGCAAAAACAGCATCAGGTTGCAATGTTCAGAGCAGCAAAACTACATGCTACATGAACTTAAAATAGCAAAACATGGCATGGCATGAATCTACTCAAAGCATAGAACAAAAGTCCCTTACTGACTATAAGCCAAAAAAGATCAGAAAATATAGTAACACCCATGTCAATATTGAAAGTTTCGTTAACAGATTCAGCAACATGACATGTCAAAAACTGATAACGAGTAGGCATGTTTACGAGCTCAATGCACTCACTACAGAGCCTTCTATGAAAAGCTAAGCATACATACATCAATAAGACATGGCATAGAAGACATACATGGCAAGAACAATAACATAGCATACATGGATCAACCACAACAAGCTTGGCAAAATTGAATAACATGTAAACAATCTGCCAGGAAACATTTGATAGCAAAAGTAGAGCTTGATTGACTCAAGCTATGGCACTCCATAATTGCAAACAAAGGCATGGATGGATAGAGCAAGACATGTTTTACAAAACATCCTTACTGAAGTATCTCAAAATATGCATGGATCTCTCGGTAGCATCAAGTAAACATGGCATCAAAATCAGCTAAAACAGAGCTGAAAACAGCAACATCAGGACACCTACTTTGCATGCTTGTGCTAGTCACCACATAGATAACAAAAATACATGGCATACACCCCTGGAAAGATGGCATGGCATATTACAAAACACATGTAGGACTCAAATTCATAGGGTGCACACAATAATCATGGCAAAAATAACAAAAGTGCATGTTCTGTTAAGAAACAGAAACTAACATCACATAGCACTCTTCCAACAGCATTTAGGGCATCAAGATGAGCTCAAATGAAAATGATGCAATGAGATGAAATGATCTACTCCTCGAGACGAACATTTTGACATATTATACGCGCAAAATGGATCTACAGATGCAAAGATATAGCACGTTGAAAATGCAACAAAATTCAATTAGATGCAAAAGACTTGGAGAAAAAAAAGGAGAGGGAAGAGAAGAAGTCAGGCGGCGCGGCGCCCGAGGCGGATCTGGCCGGCTGGGTCTCAGACGGCGGCGGCGGCCGGGTCCTCGGTGACCGGACCGGGCGAGGGAGGCGGGCGCCGGTGAGGGACGGCGCTGGGAGCAGCGGCGTGAGCACCGGCGAGGTGGCGGCGGCCGTCCGGCGGCGGGCGAGGTGGCGGCGACGGCCGGCCGGCCGGTCGGTGGTGAGGCGGCCGAGGCGGGGCGCTGGGCGGCGGCGGAGAGGCAGCCGAGGCAGCGGTAGGCGGCGGCGCGCTGGCGGCGTCCGGCCCGGAGGGCAGGCGCTGGGCCCATGGCGGGCGGCGCGGTGCGACAAGTGGGGCGCCGGCTGGTTGACGTGGCAGCCCAGTTGGCGGGCGGCGCGGGCGGACGCGTCCGCTCGCCCGGACGTGTCCGGCGGCGCGGAGGGGGAAATTAGGGTTTCGGGGTTGGAGTTGATCCGGAATTTTCGGGGGAGGTGTTTAAATAGGCATAGAGGGAGCTAGGAGAGTCCAAATGAGGTGTAGTTTTCGCCCACACGATCGTGATCGAACGACGGAGAGCATGGAAGTGACTTAGATGGGTTATTGGCTGTTTTGAAGGGGTGTTAGGCTGCAACTTAAAAGAGGCCTTTGCGAGAGTGCGGTTAACCGTTGGAGTACCAAACGAGCTCCAAATGACCCGAAACTTGACCGGTGGTCTACGGGTGGTATACCAAGGACACTAGACAAACCTCAGTCCATTTCGAGAAGGTTTTGTACCCGCACACGGAAAAACGTAAAAGGGACCGCCGGGGGAGATAGGAGTGCCGGATTGCAAAACGGACAACGGGAAAAATGCTCGGAATCATGAGACGAACACGTATGCAAATGCGATGCACATGATGACATGATAAAATGCATGACATGGGCAAAAAGCAAGAAGGAGAAAAACCCAACCACGGAGGGAATATCATATATCAATGCCGAAAATGGCAAGAGTTGGAGTACAAATATGGAAAGTTACGTCCGGGGTGTTACAACACTCCACCACTACAAGAGGATCTCGTCCCGAGATCTAGGACTGAAAGAACTCCGGATATTCGGAACGGAGGTGATCCTCGCGCTCCCAAGTAGCTTCTCGGTCGGAATGGTGTGACCACTTGACTTTGAGGAATTTGATTGACTTGTTGCGAGTCTTGCGCTCGGTTTCTTCAAGAATAGCAACGGGGTGCTCATGATAAGAGAGATCTTCTTGAAGGTCAATCTCTTCGAAGTTGATAGTGCGTTCAGGAGTCTTGAAGCACTTGCGAAGCTGTGACACGTGAAACACATCGTGCACGTTTGCGAAGTTGGACGGAAGCTCAAGTTGATAGGCGAGATCGCCTCTTTTGCCAATGATCTTGAAAGGACCCACGTATCTAGGGGCAAGCTTCCCTTTGATACCGGGTTTACAGTACCTTTCATTGAGAGACGGAGGTAGACATGGTCTCCTATTTCAAAAGCCACATCACGGTGCTTATCATCATAATAGCTCTTCGGCGCGATTATGCGGCTTTGAGATTCTCACGAATGACTTGGCACATTTCTTACGCTTCGTGATCAAGTCATTGCCAAGAAGTTGGCGTTCACCTGTCTTAGACCAATTGAGAGGAGTACGTCACTTTCTGCCATAGAGAATTTCGAATGGAGCCTTGCCCGAACTCGCTTGGAAGCTGTTGTTGTAGGAGAACTCGGCATATGGAAGACAATCTTCCCACTTCATACCGAAAGAAATGACACAAGCCCCGAGCATATCTTCAAGGATTTGATTTACTCGCTCAACTTGGCCACTTGTTTGAGGATGGAAAGCTGTCTTTGAAACGAATGTTGGTGCCCATGGCCTTCGAAAAGAATCCCAAAACTTGGAGGTAAAGATGCTGCCACGGTCTCAAGAGATCACTTGTGGAATGCCGTGCAAGGAGACAATCTCGAGGTGTATAGCTCGCCAACCGAGCTGCTGTGATAGATTCTTTGATAGGAAGAAAATGAGCCACTTTAGTAAGCTTGTCAATGACAACGAAGATAGCATCATTTCCACGCTTGGACTTTGGAAAACCAGTCACGAAGTCCATTTCAATATGATCAAACTTCCATTCAGAATAGCAAGAGGTTGAAGGAGACCAGCTGGTCTTTGGTGTTGCTTTCACTCTTCTCGCAGACATCACATTTGTTCACGAATTGAGCAATTTCTCGCTTCATTCGAGTCCACCAATATGACTGCTTGAGGTCATGGTACATCTTCGTATTTCCGGGATGAATGGATAGAAGCGAATTGTGAGCCTCGCTCATAATGACTTTTCGCAGATCACCCTTAGGAACCACAATCCGTCCTCAAAGAAAAGAGTATCTTTGTCATCAACGTGGAAGCACTTGTACTTGAAATGCCCTTGTCGATACCACGCTTCACCTTTTTCACCATGGCATCCGAAGTTGAGCCTCACGAATCTGATTTTCCAAAGTAGGAGAGACTATGAGGTTGGCAAGAAAGCCTTGAGGAACAACTTGAAGATTCAGCTATGGAAAGCTTCACAGAGATCCGGCTGAAAGGCTTGAGGATTAGACATTGCAGTAAGCCTTCCTTCTCAAAGCATCTGCAATGACATTGGCCTTGCGGAGTATATTCAATACTTGGGTTGTACTCTTGAATCATTTCACCCATCGAGTCGCCTCGAGGTTGAGGTTGGGCTGAGTGAAGATGTACTTGAGACTCTTGTGATCGGTGAAAATGTCCACTTTCCTTCCCAACAAGAGATGTCTCCATGTTATCAATGCATGGACAACTGCCGCCAACTCAAGATCGTGAGTGGGGTAGTTCTTTTCGTTGGGCTTCAATCTGGCGAGAGGTATAAGCCACAACTCTCTTCTCTTGCATTAACACAGACCGAGACCTTGAAGAGAAGCATCACAGAAAACTTCAAATGGCTTGGATTCATCAGAGGAGTCAAGACAGAGCTGTGACGAGTTTCTCTTTGAGGGTATTGAAAGCAACGTCACACTCGTGGAGACCGGACATACTTCACATGCTTCGGAGAAGGTTGGAAAGAGGCTTTGCAATCTTGGAGAAGTTCTCAACGAATCTTCGCAATAGCTTGCAAGACCAAGAAAATCATGGAGCTGCTTGACATTCCGAGGAGGTTCCCAATTCACAATTGCGGACACCTTCTGGATTAACAGCGATGCCCTTGGCGGAGATGATATGACCAAGATAAAGCACTTTATCAAGCCAAAATTCACATTTGGAGAACTTAGCATAGAATTGGTACTCTCGAGCTTGTCTAGCACCAATCGCAAATGTTTGGCATGATCCTTCTTATTCTTGGAGAAGACCAAAATATCATCAAGATAGACCAAGACGAATTCATTGGTGTAGGGGTTGAATATGAAGTTCATCATCCGAGAGAAAGTTGGAGGAGCATTGACGAGGCCGAAAGACATGACAAGATATTCATAAGAACCAAAACTTGTTCGAATGCTGTCTTGGGAATATCTTGTTCACGAATGCTGAATCTGATGATAACCCATCTGAAGGTCAAGCTTGAGAACACTGTAGCACCTTTGAGTTGCTCGAAAAGCTCATTGATGTTGGGAAGTGGATATTTGTTCTTGATTGTCTTCTTATTCAATGGACGGTAATCGCGCGAAAGTCGGTCCGTGCCATCCTTCTTCGGACAAAAGAACACCACAACCCCAAGGAGATGAACTCGGTCCGATCAAACCAGACGCTCTTGTTCATCGAGCTGCTTCTTCAATTCCTTCAGCTCCTCAGGTCCAAGCTTGTATGGACGCTTATAAACGGGTTCGATGCGTGCTCAAGATCGATAACGAACTCAAGCGCCGATGAGGAGGCATACCCGAAGCTCTTCCGAAAGACATCTTGGTACTCACAAACGATGGAATCGAGAGATAGAATTCAGTTCGCCCTTCTCATTTAGAGAAAACAACCGAATGTTTTCATCACGAGCGGCATAGATGATCACATCATTAGAAGAGTGAGTCAATTGAATTTCCCTGGCAGCACAATCAAGCTGAGCTTTGTGCTGATAAAGCCAGTCCATCCCGAGAATAAGATCAATATCCGAGTCACCGAGAACAACTGGTTTAGAAAGAAATCTATAATCGCCCATCTTGATACCGACATTCGGAACCACCAAGCTAGAACTCATATGCTTTCCCGGGGTAACAATTGCTAGAGGTTTAACCAAGAATTCCGAAGTGAAATCATGCTTGGCAAAAAACGGTCTCGACATGAAACAATGCGATGCACCAGTATCAAATAAGACTTTTGCAGGAATATCATTAACAAGAAGATTACCCATGATCACATCAGAAGAATCCTCTGCTTGAGCTGCATTCATCATATTGACCTTTGCAAACTTGGGATTATGCTTGACCACTGCATTGCTTGAAGATTTCACAGGAGGAGGAGGCGGAAGGCGCCTTTGGTTGAAGCATTTGTTCGCATAGTGACCTTTCTCACGACATTTGTTGCAAGTCACCTCGTAGAGCGGACGGTGGTAAGGAGCACTTGACCTTGGAGCTTGAGAATTAGACTTGTTCGATAGCTTGGGTTGGGTGGGTGGGAAGATCCACGGCCACCTGAGTTCTTCTGCCGATAAGGCCGACGGAACGGAGGAGGAGGAAGGTAGAACTTGCTGCTTAGCTGCCACTTGAGAGGAAGAAGAAGACTGAACTGCATCCCCGATTCTCTTCTTAGAAGCCTCACATTTGAGCTGGGCAGCTTCTTGCTTGATGCCATGTTGTAGAAATCATCATACTTATCTCGCTTAAAAAGCACAAGAGCTAATTGCAGATCTTCTCTCGCACCACCTCGAATTGATAGATCATACTCTTTTCATCGTGCACGCCTTGCTTAGCAAAGCGAAGCGAGCTTCGAACTGGATATTGTATTGATAGACAGACATGTTGCCCTGCTTGAGATTGCGGAACTCCTCACGCTTGCTCTCAACAACACTTTTCGAATGTGATGAGCTCAAATCATGGCGGAACTCATCCTGTAATGACACGACCTCCTCTCGAATCTTTGTATTGTTGGTACCACTCAGCAGCTTGATCCTTGAGTTGAAACGATGCAAACTTTACAAAGTCCTCAGGTCTGACATTGCTACAATCAAAATGCTTGCAGATGTCCACTAACCAATCTTCAGCGTCTGTGGCCTCAACACAGAAACTGAAAGACTTCGCTGATTAGCGAGGAACCGATCGAGAGTAGCAAAGTGCGGCTGATTGTTGCCTTGACCTTGATTTCCTTGATTGCCTTGCCCTCGAGTACGTTCTTGCAAGAGCTGCAAAATCATCGAGCATTGGCATTGGTGGCTGCCATGATAGCTTGCCGTGCCTCCGGAGGCGGAGGTGGAGGTGGAGGTGGAGGTTCTGACCGATCCCCATCATTGCGATCCGGATTGAGACGCGTTGGCGGAGCCATCTCAAGAGGGTGACATCCGTTAGTCCTTTGATAGACAAAAAGATAAGTAGAATCAACGGATAGAAATTGCAACATATAGTCTTCACAATAAACATTCGAACAAGAATGAACGAATGAATTCCAAAGTTAATCATCACACGTCCATTAAGGTGAGAAGCCACTTAGATAAAGATATGGAAACAACATCTGCCTTAGAAACAAATCGAATATCACAACTAAAAACAAAAGATTGGCTTCTAGAATGAGCCGGAACAAACACATGATAGAGATTTCGCCCAAAGTGTTCGTGGTGGGGCCCACACGACACGACGTATAGCGGACATCACGAATGACAAACAAGACGCCCCGAATCAGCATAGCCAAGGATTCTTTAAGACGCCTCGCGACCATCAGAATCGACCGTGAATGGGCGGACCACTAGACGTTGAACCCCAATCTCAAATCATACATATGTCGGAAAGAATATCCCGTAAGCTACTAGAATTCCCACCTATAAACTCCCAAACTTTCGGTTATGCAATCTGGTGTTGGGGATACAGGGACACAAAATATATCACCCAAACTAACAATACCTAGATCCATTTGATCCATCCGTCAACACATAACCAAGAAATCCTCGAAATCGTGTACCTCGACCTTGAAAAACATCCGTTATACAAGTCATGGCAATACTCCCCGACTCGCCTCGAAGATCGGGCTATCGTGGTTATCTCACCAACAACTGCACAAAAGAGATTTCGATGTCGGCAAAACTCAGGTATTCCAGAATCGCAACGATAAAATTGTGACGACAACACCTCGGAGCTCAACTCCCCGGACACCGCCACAACCCCTAAATGTCGAGGCACCAAGAATAATGTTCTCGTCACAAAACCATCGGAACGATTCCAAGATACCCACGTGATCCTAAAAAAATTTAGTGAAATTTGAGAAGAGGAGAGTCAAAACTCTACGTCAGAGACCTCACAGAGCGACGAAGGACCGGGAGTAAAAAGAATCCTACTCTCCGATATATATAATCCTAAGAATCAAAACATTTTCCATTCTAGACTCAACAACGCCAAACAAACAATCAAGCACGGGCTCCTAAGTCGGGAAGGCTCGATTACCAACTTGAACGCCTCGATGCGGCTATATCTCCCACGTGTCGAGGCACGACTTAGAGGCATAACCGCATTGAAAGCAATGTCGCAAGTGAGGTAATCTTCACACAACCCATGTAATACATAAGGGAAGAGATACATAGTTGGCTTACGATGCCACTTCACACAGTACATAAATAAACATCCATCATTCGAGTACACTCAAGGTCCGACTACGGAACCAAAATAAAAGAAGATACCCCAAATGCTACACAGATCCCGATCGTCCCAACTGGGCACCACTACGATCATCAGGAAAAGACACATAGTAACGACCACGTTCCTCGTCGAACTCCCACTTGAGCTCGGTTGAGTCACCTGACCGCATCATCGGAAACTGCAACTGTTTTGAAGTATCTGTGAGTCACGGGACTCAGCAATCTCACACCCGCGAGATCAAGACTATTTAAGCTTATAGGAAGGACAGAGTAGTAAAGTGGAGCTGCAGCAAGCGACTAGCATATATGGTGGCTACATCGCAAAAGAGAGCGAGAAGAGGAGCAAAGCACGGTCGTGAAGCTAGTAGCGATCAAGAAGTGATCCTGAACTACTTACATCGACATAACTCCAACACCGTGTTCACTTCCGGACTCCACGAGAAGAGACCATCACGGTCACACACGCGTTGATGTGTATTTTATTTGAGGTCAACTTTGGGTTTTCTACAACCGACATTAACAAATTCCCATCTGCCTCATAACCATGGGCACGGCTTTCAAAGATATTAGCCTCTGTGGGTGTCCCAACTTAGCCCATTATAAGCTCTCACGGTCAACAAAGGATATTCCTTCTACTGGGAAGACCCGATCAATCTCGAATCCCGGACTACAAGACATTTCGACAGAATAAAACAAGACCAAAAAGCCGCCGACAGCCGACAAATCCCGATAGGAGCTGCACATATCTCGTTCTCGTGGCACACCGGATAGGTCAGCCTCACGAGTAAAACCAGCCTCGAGTTGCCCGTGGTGGCCCCGCAGATCTGCCGGTTCGGGCCAGCACTCAAGGAGCACCGTCCGGGGTTAAAATAAAGATGACCCTCGGGCTCGCGAAAACCGGGGAAAAGGCTTAGGTGGCAAATGGTAAAACCAAAGTTGGGCCTTGCTTTGGACGAGTCTTATTCAAAGCGAACTGTCAAGGGGTCCCATAAATCACCCAACCGTAAGGAACGCGAAATCAAGGAACATAACACCGTATGACGGAAACTAGGTGGGAAGAGTGGAACAAAACACCAGGCATAAGGCCGAGCCTTCCACCCTTTACCAAATATATAGATGTATTAAAATTTAGCAGATATATATATATTGTGATATCCCCAACAAGTAAACATGTTCCAACAAGGAACAACATCTCCATGTTCCAACAAGGAACAAACTTCGGCTTCACCTACAACTAGCAACGCTATAAGAGGGCTGAGCAAGCGGTAACATAGCCACTCAACGGTTTGCTAGGAAAAGGATGGTTAGGGGCTGACATGGCAATATGGGTGGCATGATATAGCAAGTGGTAGGCATCGCAGCATAGGCATAGCAAAAGAGCGAGCAACTAGCAAAGCAAAGATAGAAGTGATTTCGAGGGTATGGTCATCTTGCTCGCAATGTTCTCGAGTTGTCGAAAGCTTGATCCTCGTAAGCGTTCTCAACAGGTTCCTCGCTCACGTACTCGCCTCCGGCTCTACCCAAAGCAACAACACAAACAAAGGGACCACAATAAATCACGGTGCAATGCACAATCAACATGATGCAAAACATGACATGATTTATGGATGTGATATGCAATGCGTATGTGCGCCCGAAGGTAAAGGATGAACCAGGCATCAACTTGGCAAACCAAGTATGCCACTGGAAAGATGAGATTATTTCGGTTGAAATCGATATAAAGATCACCGGAAACGGATGCACGGTTTGCAAATGGCAAGCAAAACAAGAATGGCACAAATCTGCCATTAACAGCATGATGCCACTTAGCAAGCAACAAATAATTAAGCTTCTGCACCCAAACGTATCAACAAAGTACATGGCAGTGATCTACACAAGATGCTCGACAAAATATGAGCACTGAGCTACGGCTAGTTCACATCATAACAGGTTCAAACAAGCATGGCAAAAGTGCACAAAATATCAGACTGGACATGGCAAAAACAGCATCAGGTTGCAATGTTCAGAGCAGCAAAACTACATGCTACATGAACTTAAA
The DNA here is from genome assembly GCA_021605205.1 of Aegilops longissima. Lineage (NCBI taxonomy): Eukaryota > Viridiplantae > Streptophyta > Magnoliopsida > Poales > Poaceae > Aegilops > Aegilops longissima. The sequence goes on from CM038676.1 coordinate 366,112,796, forward strand.
ATAGAAAAACATGGCATGGCATGAATCTACTCAAAGCATAGAACAAAAGTCCCTTACTGACTATAAGCCAAAAAAGATCAGAAAATATAGTAACACCCATGTCAATATTGAAAGTTTCGTTAACAGATTCAGCAACATGACATGTCAAAAACTGATAACGAGTAGGCATGTTTACGAGCTCAATGCACTCACTACAGAGCCTTATATGAAAAGCTAAGCATACATACATCAGGAAGACATGGCATAGAAGACATACATGGCAAGAACAATAACATAGCATACATGGATCAACCACAACAAGCTTGGCAAAATTGAATAACATGTAAACAATCTGCCAGGAAACATTTGATAGCAAAAGTAGAGCTCGATTGACTCAAGCTATGGCACTCCATAATTGCAAAAAAAGGCATGGATGGATAGAGCAAGACATGTTTTACAAAACATCCTTACTGAAGTATCTCAAAATATGCATGGATCTCTCGGTAGCATCAAGTAAACATGGCATCAAAATCAGCTAAAACAGAGCTGAAAACAGTAACATCAGGACACCTACTTTGCATGCTTGTGCTAGTCACCACATAGATCACAAAAATACATGGCATACACCCCTGGAAAGATGGCATGGCATATTACAAAACACATGTAGGACTCAAATTCATAGGGTGCACACAATAATCATGGCAAAAATAACAAAAGTGCAAGTTCTGTTAAGAAACAGAAACTAACATCACATAGCACTCTTCCAACAGCATTTCGGGCATCAAGATGAGCTCAAATGAAAATGATGCAATGAGATGAAATGATCTACTCCTCGAGACGAACATTTTGACATATTATACGCGCAAAATGGATCTACAGATGCAAAGATATAGCACGTTGAAAATGCAACAAAATTCAATTGGATGCAAAAGACTTAGAGAAAAAAAAGGAGAGGGAAGAGAAGTCAACGGGCGGCGCGCAGCCCGAGGCCGGATCTGGCTGGCTGGGTCTGTGGACAATGGCGGCGGCGGGTCCTCCGTGACCGGACCGGCGAGGGAGGCGCGGCGCCGGTGAGGGACGGCGCTGGGAGCCGCGGTGAGCACCGGCATGAGGTGGCGGCGACGGGCCGGGCGGCGGCGGCGAGGCGGCCGAGGCGGCGGCGCTGGGCCGGGCGGCGGAGAGGCGGCCGAGGTAGCGGAAGGCTGCGGGGGCTACAAGGGGCGTCCGGCCCGGAGGGCTGGCGCTGGCCCCATGGCCGGCTGGGTGCGGCGGTGGGCGCGCCCGGTTGGCTGACGTGGCAACCCGGTTGGCGGCGGCCGGCGGAGCGCGTCGCTCGCCGGACGTGTCGGGCGGCGCGAGGGGAAATTAGGTTTCGGGTTGAGTTGATCCGGAATTTTCGGGAAGTGTTTAAATAGGCATAGAGGAGCTAGGAGAGTCCAAATGAGGTGTAGTTTCCACACGATCGTGATCGAACGACGGAGAGCATGGAAGTGACTTAGATGGGTTAGTGGGCTGTTTTGAAGGGGTGTTGGGCTGCAACTTAAAAGAGGCCTTTGCGAGAGTGCGGTTAACCGTTGGAGTACCAAACGAGCTCCCAATGACCCGAAACTTGACCGGTGGTCTACGGGTGGTATACCAAGGCCACTAGACAAACCTCGGTCCATTTTGAGAAGGTTTTGTACCCGCACACGGAAAAACTTCAAAGGGACCGCCGGGGGAGATAGGAGTGCCGGATTGCAAAACGGACAACGGGAAAAATGCTCGGAATCATGAGACGAACACGTATGCAAATGCGATGCACATGATGACATGATAAAATGCATGACATGGACAAAAAGCAAGAAGGAGAAAAACCCAACCACGGAGGGAATATCATATATCAATGCCGAAAATGGCAAGAGTTGGAGTACAAATATGGAAAGTTACGTCCGGGGTGTTACAGCTTTATAGAATGCTTCATGTGCTTCCCTTATATCATTTGAAATTTGGATTGCCTGTTTCTCTTCACGTAGAAAATCGCCATTTGTAGAATGCTCTTTTGCTTCACTTATACTTGTTAGAGCGTGGGCATATATTTTGTAGAAAGAATTAAACTCTCTTGCTTCACTTATATCTATTTAGAGAGATGACAGGAATTGGTCATTCACATGGTTAGTCATAAAATTTTACATAAAACTTGTAGATCACTGAATATGATATGTTTGATTCCTTGCAATAGTTTTGCGATATAAAGATGGTGATATTAGAGTCATGCTAGTGGGTAGTTGTGGATTGTAGAAATACTTGTGTTCAAGTTTGTCATTCCCGTAGCATGCACGTATGGTGAACCGTTATGTGATGAAGTCGGAGCATGACTTATTTATGGATTGTCTTCCTTATGAGTGGCGGTCGGGGACGAGCGATGGTCTTTTCCTACCAATCTATCCCCCTAGGAGCATGCGTGTAGTACTTTGTTTCGATAGCTAATAGACTTTTGCAATAAGTATGTGAGTTCTTTATGACTAATGTTGAGTCCATGGATTATACGCACTCTCACCCTTCCATCATTGCTAGCCTCTTCGGTACCGTGCATTGCCCTTTCTCACCTCTAGAGTTGGTGCAAACTTCGCTGGTGCATGCAAACCCTGTGATACGATACGCTCTATCACACATAAGCCTCATTATATCTTCCTCAAAACAGCCACCATACCTACCTATCATGGCATTTCCATAGCCATTCCGAGATATATTGCATGCAACTTCCATCATCATCATATACATGACTTGAGCATTTATTGTCATATTGCTTTGCATGATCGTAAGATAGCTAGCATGATGTTTTCATGGCTTGTCTGTTTTTTGATATCTTTGCTATGCTAGATCATGGCACATCCTGGTACACTGCCAGAGGCATTCATATAGAGTCATATCCTTATTCTAGTATCGAGTTGTAACATTGAGTTGTAAGTAAATAAAAGTGTGATGATCATCATTATTAGAGCATTGCCCCAGTGAGGAAAGGATGATGGAGACTATGATTCCCCCATAAGTCGGGATGAGACTCTGGACTTTACAAAAAATAAAAGAGGCCAAAGAAGCCCAAATAAAAAAAAGGCCAAAGAAGCCCACCAAAAAAAAGAAAGAAAAAATGAGAGAAAAAGAGAGAAGGGGCAATACTAATATCCTTTTACCACACTTGTGCTTCAGAGTAGCACCATGTTCTTCATATAGAGAGTCTCTTGAGTTATAACTTTCATATACTAGTGGGAATTTTCATTATAGAACTTGGCTTGTATATTCCGATGATGGGCTTCCTCAAATGCCCGAGGTCTTCATGAGCAAGCAAGTTGGATGCACGCCCACTTAGTTTCCAGTTTTAGCTTTCATACACTTATAGCTCTAGTGCATCCGTTGCATGGCAATCCCTACTCCTCACATTGACATCGATTGATGCGCATCTCCATAGCTCGTTGATTAGCCGCGTTGATGTGAGACTTTCTCCTTTTTGTCTTCTCCACACAACCTCCACCATCATATCCTATTCCACCTATAGTGATATGTCCATGGCTCACGCTCATGTATTGCGTGAAAGTTGAAAATGTTTGAGAATGTCAAAGGTATGAAACAATTGCTTGGCTTGTCATCGGGGTTGTGCATGATGTGAATATTTTGTGTGGTGAAGATGGAGCACAGCCAAACTATATGATTTTTTAGGGATAACTTTCTTGGGCCATGTTATTTTGATAAGACATGATTTCTTTATTAGTAGGCTTGAAGTATTATTGTTTTTATGTCAAATGATAGACTATTGCTTTGAATCATTCGTGTCTTAATATTCATGCCATGATTAGATTATGTGATCAAGATTATGTTAGGTAGCATTCCACATCAAAAATTATCTTTTTTATCATTTACCTACTAGAGGATGAGTAGGAATTAAGCTTGGGGATGTTGATACGTCTCCGTCGTACCTATAATTTTTGATTGTTCCATGCCAATATTATACAACTTTCATATACTTTTTGGCAACTTTTTATATTATTTTTGGGACTAACATATTAATCCAGTGCCCAGTGCCAGTTCCAGTTTGTTACATGTTTTATGTTTTGCAGAAAACCCATATCAAACGGAATCCAAACGGGATAAAAACGGATGGAGAATATTTTGTAATACTTGGAAAATATGGGAAGAAGAATCCACGCGAGACGGTACCCGAGGGGGGTACGAGGCAGAGGGGCGCGCCCCTGACCCTCGTGGGCCCCCGTAAGGCGGTTGCTGCTCTTCTTTGGCCGCAAGAAAGCTAATTTTTGGAGAAAAATCTGGGCGAAGGTTTCAATCCAATCGAAGTTACGGATCTCCATACATATACGAAACGGTGAAAGGGCAGAATACCAGAGCGCAGAAACAGAGAGAGACAGAGAGACAGATCAAATCTCGGAGGGGCTCTCGCCCCTCCCATGCCATGGAGGCCAAGGACCAGAGGGGAAACCCTTCTCCCATCTCGGGAGGAGGTCAAGGAAGAAGAAGAAGAAGGGGCCCCCTCTCCCACTCTCTTCCGGTGGCACCGGAACGTTGCCGTGTCCACCATCATCATCACCGCGATCTACACCAACACCTCCATCATCTTCACCAACATCTCCATCACCTTCCCCCATCTATCTACAGCGGTCCACTCTCCCGCAACCCGCTGTACCCTCTACTTGAACATGGTGCTTTATGCTTCATATTATTATCCAATGATGTTTTGCCATCCTATGATGTGTGAGTAGATTTTCATTGTCCTATCGGTGGTTGATGAATTGCTATGATTGATTTAATTTGCTTGTGGTTATGTTGTTGTCCTTTGGTGCCCATCATATGAGCGCGCGTGTGGATCACACCATAGGGTTAGTTGTATGTTGATAGGAATATGTATTGGAGGGAAAGAGTGACAGAAGCTTCAACCTAGCATATAAATTGATGCATACGGGATTGAAGGGGGACCAATATATCTTAATGCTATGGTTGGGTTTACCTTAATGAACGTTAGTAGTTGCGGATGCTTGCTAATAGTTCCAATCATAAGTGCATAGAATTCCAAGTCAGGGATGACATGCTAGCAATGGCCTCTCCCACATAAAACTTGCTATCGGTCTAGTGAAGTAGTCAATTGCTTAGGGATAATTTCACAACTCCTATCACCACTTTTCCACACTCGCTATATTTACTTTATTGTGTCTTTATCTAAACAGCCCCTAGTTTTTATTTGCATGCTCTTTATTATCTTGCAAACCTATCCAAAAACACCTACAAAGTACTCCTAGTTTAATACTTGTTCTAGGTAAAGCGAGCGCTAAGCGTGCGTAGAGTTGTATCGGTGGTCGATAGAACTTGAGGGAATATTTGTTCTACCTTTAGCTCCTTGTTGGGTCCGACACTCTTACTTATCGAAAGAGGCTACAATTGATCCCCTATACTTGTGGGCTATCACCACCCCGTCGACTTCAACGAGCTGCGGCTTCCTGACATGGTCTCCTTCTTCACCTATATCTCCGAGGAGCTGAGCCATCTCCATGTGATGGTGGGGGTGGAGCTATACAAGGAGGGGTTGCGAGCTTCCATCACCGTTGCCAGGCGAATCCTCTCACGAGTCCGTCATTGAAATCCATTTGTGCCATTGGACGCCATCTTTGACGAGCTGGCTCCCGTCGACCGGGAGCGGGCTCTGCGGGCGGTTGCACCCTGCATCACCAACGTCGTGCGCCTCGAGAAGCAGAGGGACTTCGGTGGTGTTTAGGCATCCTCTGCATGGGCATGTCCATGTCTCGGTGCAACATGACCGTTGGATCAAACTCAGACGGTGCAGCTCAGTCACTGTAGCACAAAGCATGTGGGTGTGTTTGGTTGCATTCTCATTTAATATAGTTGTTCCCTCTTCATCCATGCTCATCTCAGCACCCCTCTTCATGCATGCTCCTAGTGTATTTGTGTTAACCTACTAGTGCGGACTCATGCACCCTTCATGCACTCTGCCAAACACCCAAAAGTGGGTCGAGAAGGGAAATTTTGCTCCCATCCCGTGCACCCTTCATACACCCTACCTAACACTGATTCGTGCTTCATATGGTTCATGTTCCGTGGAGTACTGTAGCACCGTACTCTCTGTGCGCTGTAGACCTAGTTCTGTTAACATTGATCTCACTGTTTATTCTCGACCGGACAGTCAAAAAAGGGGTACTATGTTACATTATTGTTCATATAGTTGACATGCGCACAACATCATTTGTTACCGTCATATCTTACTACACTAGCAACAAGATTATGTAGTACTGATGTATGAACCACTGCACATGCCGTAGTAGGAGCACTGTGTAAGTTCAAGTGGCTGCCGTGTTTCGCACTCCTCCGTCGTAACAGTGGAAACGCTTGCTGTATTCATTTTTCTTCTTCAGAAAAATAGTGGACACGCTCTACCGTGCGGATCCTCCTCGACGGTCGTTGGGAACCTTGCTACTCACTTTCACCGATGTGTGGGACAGCCAGCATCGGGGTCCACTAGCCATGCACTAAGTTACTCCGTAGTAGAGTGCCCAACTGCACGGTAGACTACCCCGATCGAAGCACCGCAGTAATGCCCAATGAGCCATCAAATCACAAAACCGCCTCCTTTCCAGCAGTAAGTTGGACGGACGAAGCAACCATCATTTCACTCTTCTCCCTCAGCTTCCTCTCTTGAAGAAAACCCCAACTCGTTTCTCCCTCATCTTGTTCCTCATTTCTTCAAGAAAACCCCGACCTGCTTCTGCCATTGTTCTTCTCTCCCAAAGAAGGAAATGTGAGCACATCAATGGTGTTGATTCTGGCCAAGGCCCGGTCTTGCAACCCCGAGAATGATCCTATAACTCCCTCTCTGTTCTTCTTTTGGGTTTGTGATTATGGTTCCTTTTCTTTTATTTCTATTTGACAGCTTCTTGATGGACACTGGAGCACCGACCGAAGTGATGTCTATGGCTCTGGCCAAAACCGTCGAGGTTCATGGTACGAAGAAGCACAAGCACCCCGCCGAGACTACTGCAGACAAGCTCAAAGCCATTGCCCTGTCCAAGCCCCCCTCTCCAGGATCCCTCATTAAGCAAGTCCAGGTAATATCTCTTCTTGACGAACTTTTTCTCGATCTTGATCGTGTTTTTTCATCTAACATGCAGTACTAGTACTAGTAGTACAACTTTCTGGGTGATCTTGCATGTGATTTTTGTGTGCCAAATGACGATTCTAAATTCCTCTTTTGACCAAAACATGCGAGAGGTTGACACTGATTTCTTATAGATTACTTTCAACTACTTTATGAACATCAATGCTACCTTTGAAGAGAGTATATTTGCCTCAGTAACTTGTGTTATGGATATTTCAAGTAATCCCTCCGTTCTCATGCCTTTGAAGACATGTTCTAGTGTCTTTGCTGACTCATTTCTGTGCGTATATGTAGTCATATTTGGAGTAAAATATCAAAAATCATCTTATATTTCTGAACGGGGGTAATAATAAAATATTTGGTTTCTGTTTGAATTAGAACCAGGTCCGCGGTGGAGATGAAGTTCTCAAAGTCATGCCGTGTGAACTGGAAGACCTGAGGATGAGTTCTACTGCTAAACTATCCAGCTGATGTGTCCTTGTCGCCACGTGTCCTGAACTAGTGTTTTCCTATAGCATTGTTGTCAGGCATGTTCTTGAGGCTGTACTTGCCCACAACAATTTCCTGGTTGTGCCTTCGATTATGAAGGGTGTGGTTCTTGTAAAGCTTCCCAACAAATCTGATGCAGATTGTCTTCATCGTCATGTTTGAGTGGAAAGACCACTCTGTTAGGTTCTCCAAGGTTGAAGAGATGGTGATGGTGCAGGTAGACATCTCTCACGAAGTCCATGGCCTAGTCAGTTATGCGGGGTTCATCCCGTAGGTCGGTGGCAAGAAATAGTCTGCAAAGTTTAATTACTGCAACTTTGCTTGTCTGTAGTAAGTAATATTGTTTTGTACTTGATTTGTGTGTGTGAACCATGTATTTTTTAGTACTGCCGCTTTTGGTGTGTGGTGAGTCCTCAGAACAGTCTATGTTAATATCTGTCCACTCAATTCAGTCTGTATATTTTGAAGTATCCAGATCATCTTTTTTTGTGAGGACGGTTTATCAATTATGGTTACACTACAATATCTGTATGCATTGCAGGGTTTATCGCACCCACCAGGATTTCCAGTACCATGGATGTTCGGTCCATACGATTTGTCATGACCTTTGGACTATCCTGCTTGTGGGAGTAGGCTGGGGCCCTGCATGCCACGCGTAGTTGGACGATCTTCTGTTTAGTACTTCAACATAGTGATTTCCTGGTAAGGATTCACTCGTGTCACATCAAGTAAATCTTATTGATTTACTGTCTAAATCTTATTGATTTAATGTCATGTTTTCTTGCTTTGGCTGCAATTTTACGATGCAGGTTTTGCCATGTGACATTCATCACAGAATAAACTATTTGGTTTGCTCTACGATGGTTCTTTTTGCAGGTTTCACTTCTTATGTCGTGTCAGTAACGAAGGCACTGTCCATCACTTATATTACTGGAAAGAATTGGATCAGTCTGTTGTCTGAGTACAAGCTGGAACCCTATGACGAACTGCAGTTTGGTTTAACAAACACGCCACAATTAGTCCTTCTCGCGTTTAAAAGAAATGAAGAAAAAGACTGGATCACGGTCACGGAGCCTAGTCAAGTTAGAAAGCTGATCATAGCAGACTAGACGCGATCGCTGTTGTCTTGCACATCGATACCACCTTCAGCAACGGATCGAGCACCGGCACCTTCTCCGACAGCACTTGCTCTAGCACTGACAGCGGTAGCAGCTCAGTCTGATCCAGCTGAGGATTGGGCACCGACCACATCAGCGGATCAGGCTGATCTGCCAGAGGATCGGGCACCGACACCGACACCTGCCCCGACACCAGCACCAGCTCTAAAAGGAGCACCATCTCCGGCAGCAGCAGCAGCACTACCAGTCGCACCGGCACGGGAACCAGCAACGGCTCTGACACCTGCACGAACACTTGCACTTGCAACGGAATCAGCAATTGCACCGGCAACAGACTGGGCTGCAGTTTGCACTGCATATACCAAAGTCCGTACAAAAACCGACACCTCCACCTTCTTGGTAAGCATTGGCCACCCAAGTGCTTTGTTCTTTTTTCTTTCCATGTTGTTTCACATGATTCACTTAGTTGATCTAACTGTTTGTGTATGTCTTCTTGTTTGCTGATAGAGAATTCCTAGAGCAACGAGGGAGTCGTTCAACAATCCGGGCGACCGTGGCAAAGTTTCTCTTACCATGCACAACCTTGGTGTGAATGAACCTGCTCAATATACCGTAAGCACAAAGGATGGTCGCATGATGATCGATGCTTAAGGATGGTCAAGGCTCAAATGTAAATCATATCTTGCGGTAGGGGATGATGTCAAAGTCAAACTTTCTTGGCAAGGAGAGCTAGTCTAAATCAACTTTGAAATTCTTCAGTAGCAGCACGCAACTGCCGAACTGATCTATCCTCCAAGAGATTTTGATGTAATAATCTGGCATGGTGAAACAGGTGTCCTGTGTGTATAAGTAGTATGACAGTATTATTTATCACGTAATATATCATTGATAGAATTGCAACTCTGATTGCTAGTTAGAGACTTTCGTTCAATTTCATTCTGAGAGTTGTCGTGCTTTATTCAATTTTGTGTATTCGCCTTGTGACAGCATCTAAAACCAGCACCGTACTGATCGCTTGCAATATGAAAAGCGCTAAGGTAGAACACATGGGCCCCCAAGCATGCAGGCCCACTGGCCTGTGGCCCAAAGTCCAGAACCGTGAGCCTGTCTGAGTATTATACTAGCAAGATGCATGTGCGTTGCATGTAACATCAAGATGCATTCGTATGAGTAGTTTATCTTGTGAGAGAAAAGGATGAATGAGGGAAGGCCTTATTTGCAAATGTGGAGAGGTGCGTGGGTACCTTTTTGCAAAATTGCCATAGTTTCCTTCCTATCCGTCAGATATAAATCGGACGGCCTATATTGCAGGATGGCAGGCACACCATCATGACCAACTCTATTTTTTATAATTACGAGCAAGATGCCCATGCGTTGCACTGGACATCAAGATGCATTTGTATGAGTAGTTTATCTTGTGGGAGAAAAGGATGAATGAGGGAAGGCCTTATTTACAAATTTGGAGAGGGCTATGTGTATCTTTTTGCAAAATTGCCATAGTTTCCTTCCTATCCGTCGAATATAAATCGGATGGCCTATATTGCAGGACGGAAGGCATGCCATCATCACCAACTCTGTTTTTTTATAAGAGTAGAGACATATGTTATATATATTCCCCTTGATTTTTCTTATGTATAAAGTTGTGATAAAAAAGATTTTTATATTTCTTTACAAAGGGAGTATCTCTCTGTCAAAAATATATTTATGTGTAACTAGTTACTCCTGCCGTTCTACTTCCTTTCGCTGATATGTAGGGCATCCAGCAACGGGGTCCATGTGCCATGCACCAAATTAGAGTGCACAAGTGCACGTAGACTCACCCCAGTTGTAGCGCCGCGGTAAGTCCCAATGAGCCGTCAAATCACAAAAACCCCCACCTTTCCAGCTTTAGCAGTAAGCTGGACGGACAAAGCAGCAATATTTTACTGGGCCTGAATCCCCTT